>MU825874.1:3984298-4590083 GCA_029204205.1 Desmophyllum pertusum
GCAAATGTTTGGACATGTGGGGTGGGGGTGGGGCTACGGTACACTTGAAAAGTGTGGGACTCAAAATATCAACTCAGTTTTTATATTTTTCTATCGGGGGCAATCAGGAAATTTTAAATAAGCAACAAAACGTGTACGTCTTTTAAATACGAAAGATCGCGTTGCCTTTGACAATGCCCCACCCCCGGGCTGCCTGGTTATAGCAAATGCCCCACCCTAGGGATGGAAAAGTTGTAAAATGCCCGACAAATGCCGGGGTGGGGGGGGGGGGGTGGTCGGCTTGGAATTGACGGAGCCATAAATCGTTATCGATTTCTATCGGAAATCGATATCAATCGAACTCACAACTTTTTTTCTTTATCGATTTCTATCGATTGATATTGGAAATCGATATCAATCTTCGATTGTTATCGATTGATATCGATTATCGTTTTATCGATTGACTACGTACGCCTGGAACAAATGAATGGTCAGACATGTTAAACATTAGTATTTCACTGAACTATAAGAGGTGACATTTAGAACTTCCTATACTGATCAGGATCTAATTTCCTCTGGGAAGAGAGAGAAAAATCATAGGAATAAAGGAAATGGCAACTAAGATTATATAAACAATAATGTTCTATTTGAAGCAGTGCCAAGGGCTGTACATTATTATTCTGCGTGTACTAATAATGGCAATATAAATCACAGTGAACTGTATGTTAATAGGTTACATACCATTTTTGTTCAAATTCCACCAAGACCAAACTGAACAACAGAGTCCCAACAAGACTCAATTCTAGCATAAACAGAGTACCTTTCAAAAAACGCAGTCAAATAGCCAGAAAAAAGGATCGGCTTTTTAGGGACGTGATACATTGTGTACAGTCAAATGTTGACGAATTTCTTGATCTTGTATTCGTATTTCTACCGCAAAGACTGTCCAACTTTGTAAGGTCTTGTAGCGAAGACAAATTTCCTTGGGAATGCATCGTCTGGGCAGAATTGGCTGATCGTGGTTTATAACGTTCGAATTTTAAACAAATACCCTCTGTTTCTTTGCTACCGCCAGCAACAAAATAGTGTGCAAGAACAAAGCAAGCGATCGCAAGCGATCGATACATTGTGAGCCTGCTCGGTAAACTACCGCCTGCTCGCGCGCGATCGCAGCCAAGATATACGCGGGCGCCATTTTTAGAGGAAACCGGAAGTAGAATGCCGTGCGCACTAGTGTGTTATTTTTTTCCTCATTACGCATGCAGTTTTCATCAGCCAATCGAAAAATTCGTAATTTTTCTGTCCCAGAGCTACTGGTCACAACATTTAAAAAAACCGCGTAGCTCTGGGGACGAGAATGGGCGCAATCATGTGTCAGAAATGTGACTTACTGCGTGCCGCATGTTTTGTTGAATATTTTGTGAATCTTGCGGGCTCGCTGCCAGCATGGCTAACAAGAAAAGCTTCGCGTCTGCGATAAGATACGGTATTTACAAACGTAGATAATCTACTCAGGTTGTTGAGTTGTATCCCCTCAGACTGCGCTACATCTCAGCGCAAAAGATCACGGACAAGATCTCGGTTAAGATTTGTTGACAACTGAAATCGCCGTCTCGGTGTAAGTACGCGCGGTGTATCACGCGTACGCGCCACTTGTATGCGTCAGATGTACAAAGATTTTCTTTTCAAAAACTTCTTCAAACTCCCTGAATCACCAGAAACAATAACTATCTATTTAAAAAATCTATATTTTACTAAGAATTAACCATGGTCCTGATAAATTGCCAAGTTAACTCGGTACATATGAAAAGAAATTCAAAAGCTTACGCGTACAGTTAGCGCGTGCATGATCTTGTCACAGCGCGCGCGAACTCTGAAATTTTCCTTTCAATCCAATCAGAGTGGAGAACGCAACCGACTTTACCAGATGTACTCTCCCGTAGAGCGAGAACATCTGGGTACGAGATTACAGGCGTTCCTTTTCCTCTCTCTCTCTCCGCGCTCTCGTTCTCTCCGCGAAAAGAAAGAAAAGGAAAAGAACGCCTGATCGCAGGTTGGCTGCTTGCGCTAAAATACGGACTGTTTTGCAGTCTACGATAAAATCAAAATAGGTCACAAAGTGTACATGTGGCTACTGATACAAGGTTTAACGATATTTCGCCTGATGAAATACCCGCCGTCATCAGGTTTATCTGAAAATGGAGATTGTGATCTCTCCAGGAGGTGGGAAGAAGAGAGACGTAGAGAAAAAAATCCTTCTGGTAAGGGCTTATATTTAGATTTACAACATTCATTAATATTTCATAAAG
Organism: Desmophyllum pertusum; assembly: GCA_029204205.1. Lineage (NCBI taxonomy): Eukaryota > Metazoa > Cnidaria > Anthozoa > Scleractinia > Caryophylliidae > Desmophyllum > Desmophyllum pertusum. The sequence goes on from MU825874.1 coordinate 3,986,587, forward strand.
AAAATACAAAATAAATGGATGTTTATGAATATCTGTAAATCAGATATAGATTTCGTCCTGATTTCCATAAACTTTTCCTTCGATTTACTTGCCTAAAATTATTTATATAGTCAAGACAGTCGATAAACATGCTGATAAACATACATACACATTTTATTAACTCATCCCTGATGAGGCTTTTCAGAGTTAAATAATTATACTTAAACCTATAAATACATATTATGAATATACTATAAATATAATAAAAATTAAAGTTAATTAACTTAAGAATTTCGTTAAGAGTTGACGCTTTAAGGACTGTTTAAATTCGCTCTGAGATTGGCAAAGTTGAACATTCAGATGCATTTGTGTCACAAGCTCGATAAAATATTCACGGCACATCTGTAGGGGATTTACAATAATGGTACCTGAAGAAATGCCCATACAGATCTGCTGCCTCGCATTTTATCTATCACTTACAATGTAGCTCTTAAATAATTCTTCTATACTGTAGGGGTTTTGTATTTAGTTGTCATCGCAGTATGTTCCAAGACTTATTATGTTTCATGACTTTTTTTACCTTAAAATGTTCATAGAGTGATTTCATTTAACCCATGAAAACAGTGCTAAACAGTCAAAACTAAACAAAAGAAAACAATGGAATTAGTGTCTAATAGTATCTAATACTGTAGTAACTATTTCACGGGTTTAGTGAAATCACTCTAACGTGTTAAGAGAGTTTTACTGTGCAGTATTCTTATGTGAACCTAAAATTTTCAAACACAAAGTCAGTCCCTCCCAAAAATAAGCCCAGTTTTTAACCGCAATTGAGTCTATTCGATACATCACACATGATACATCGTGTTTATTTACCCTCGGGATTTACAGAGTAGCCGAATGTAGCTAATAAATTATTAATATCTCCGAGCAACAGACGCATAACACACTCATAGTTTGACCATGACACCGGGTACTTCGTGCCTTCAAACAGTGTCATGGTTCTTTTACGTCCCCTTCAAATTGACATGTAGGATGAAGTAGACTAGGCCAACGGCTTAACGTCAACCGCCCAATGACGCGGTCATCTGAACTGAGACAAGGTGTTGAACACAGTCAGCATGATCTTATCAGTTATTTTGAATCTTTATAGCACTTTAACACAGTGCTCGAAATTAAAAAAAATTCCAAGTTGTCCTTATACCAAATGCCGGACAACCAAACCCCTGACTTTGGTTGCCCTGATGACTGCTTGGTTGTCCTTAAAATATTATCTGACCTATTGCCTAATTATGAGTTTTGATTCAATTTTCACAATTCTCTGAAGTGCATTAATTTCAATAATAAATTCACAATGTTTCACACAAAGTTAGTATATATGTAACTACTTGTTTACTTTTTTCAGTTTCAAGGTTCAATACTTATAACATGTCTGAGTTACCAGGACTCGAAATTTAATATTAGTCGCCAAAATGCAAATTTTTAGTTGCCATAGAAGCTAGTTTTAAAATTTTAAAAAGTGTTCAAATCATTATGGTTTGCGAAAATAAAACAAAACGAAGCTTTAAAACAAACAAATTACATATTAAGACTTTCCAGCCACTAACTTTGTAGCAACGTGAGCCAAACACGATCGCAAGTAACCAGAGACACAACACATCAGCATACATGAAGTAGTCAAGATTTTACTAAGCTTGCAATGCATTATAGGGCGATTTGAACCCAGAAACTGTGAATGCCACTTGCGTGAGCTACTTGCGTGTATAAAACTCGATTCAGTTGATTTTAAAAATCTTGGTTGCTTCCGTCTATTACCTGAAGATTACCACTATATTTAGAGCTATTTTCCTGTGTCAAATTAATAACTTCTTTACGCTATTCTGTTGGACATCGCAGAAACGTAATGTAAGTACTTCGATCGATTTATATCTGGGTGTCCGGTGGTTTTTTTCTCGGACGACCGGGCCTTTAGTTTACTGAAAAATGGTTGCCCGAAACACTTTTTAGTCGTCTCGGACGACCGACGACCGCTAATTTCGAGCACTGCTTTAATGAACAATAAATTAATATAAAGTGTATTATCCCATAAATGGTACGAATTTTGGAATATTCTACATCCCGGTCTTCTTCTCATAGCTATGAACCAAGACAGAAGTGTTGGGAATCGAAGATAAGTAATTTTGTTCCTCCCCTCCCCATCTAGCAATCTTACTCTCACAGAAATGTATTGCAAGGCTCCAACATTGTTAGGGGAAGAGGGAGGCCTCTCAAACAGTTCGTTTCTGGGTTAAAGTCAAAACTCACGGTAAAATGACCTCCTTCCCAACTACTTCTGTCTTGCATTGTAGTTTGGCAGCATTTTGATGTCTGCATAGATTACAAATAACTTATTTCAAAATTAAATATATTTTTTAAATATATTTAATTTTTTTTTAAATAAAAACATTATTTAAAAATATACAACTTGAAATAATTATTGACAAGTGTATCATGCCTTGGCGTGATTACTATATGCCTGAAGAGCTGTTGATCAGAATATGTAAATAGCACTGTAAACGCGGTTAAATTAAATAAAACTAAATATATTCTCCTGTTCTCATGCATAAAATATTGTCTACCGGTAATAATTTAGAAGCGATACCTAAAGAGCTTTAAAGTGAAAGCTAATGATATTGATGGTAGAATCTACTCTACTTGAACAATTTTATGGCCGCCATATTGGTGCCCCAAAGAAGTGCACCAGATGGCGGCTACATCCTACAGTCAAACCTCCACTAACGGCCACCTCTCTATAAACGGCCACCTCTCTACAACGGCCAGGATTTTTCGTTCCAACTGTACACCGATGCATACACTTTACTCTAATTGAAAACCTCCCTACAACGGCCACCTCTCTACAACGGCCAGTTATTTCGGCCCAAGATAGCCGTTGTAGAGAGGTTCAACTGTAATACTGCAATTTTTTTAAAACTATTTTCGTAATAACTTGGTTATGAAAATCACCACAAGCTATAATTTGGACAGAACGTTTCTTTTTGTCTGCTCTATTGTGTGGTTCCAGAAAATATCCATACCCACCCCAAGGAAGGTCATTGGAAATTCCGAGGGGGAGGGGGGTCTCAAAAGCCAAATTTTTAAAGGAAAGTATGAAGCTAAACTGGAAATTCCAGGGGGAGGGGGGTTCCAACCAAAAAAACCTTCCGTGGGGGAGGTATGGATATTTTCTGGAACCGCACATTAGCTGTTAAGACGAAATCCATTAGAAATCGAGTAATATTTCTGGCCAGTGGACAAAATCCTGTACTACGACGCATAAGCTTTCACGCTTAAACTAGACATTCTGAGCCGTACCTTAACGGTATTCACCAAATAATATAACTCCACAATCCTTAAATTGCTTTCCGCCTTGAATTTCTCCCGTGAATGGGTTGAGTCATGAGAGGTGGCAGCCATGTTTTTGTTAAACATGGCTGCCACCTCTCATGACTCACCAATTCACGGGAGGAAACTCAAGGCGGAAAGCAATTTAAGGATTGTGGAGTTATATTATTTGGTGAATACCGTTAAGGTACGGCTCATGAATGTCTAGTTTAAGCGTGAAAGCTATGGCGTCGTAGTACAGGATTTTTGTCCACTGGCCAGAAATATTACTCGATTTTCTAATGGATTACGTCTTAATTTCTGACGTTGTTCATGCAAGCAAACAGTTTTTGTAACATTGATGAAACCACCAATACCCTAACAAAGACTTAATGAAATGATCTCTGCCTTAAACTTAGGCTCAATTACCAGCTGCTGTTTAGGAAAAATTGGCTCACACTCCTGCCCAAACCGACTCGAATGAGTGGCGGAAATCAAGCCCACCTTAAACTAGCCTTACAAAATATCAAAGAAGTGTTATGACCCTAAATTGTCAATTGCATATTCAAAAAGATCCTTTAAACCTTAATTCCTGACATTTTTTCCTTGAATCCTGCTGGAGGTAGGGTAACCCCAGGGGGGTACTCAGGTATAATAGTGACGGGGAGACTTTTTGGGGGTTAGAAATTTTGTGGTGACTATTTTGGGTGGAAGATTTTGGTATGGACTTTTTTGAAGATTGAAAAATATGTAACCTAGGGTTCTCATTTTAATGCAGAGAAAAAGGACTTTTGGGGGGTTACATTCTGGGCCTTTGGACTTTTCTTGGGTCTGGTTTTAGCCTAATAGGACTTTTTTGAGTCTAACAATTTGGCCTCATTCAAGCCTCCCTGTCACTATTATACCTGAGTACCACCCCTGGGGGAAACCCTAAGTACCAAGGTTACCCTGGCACTGACACAATCCTTCTTAATTTTGATGTTTTTGCAAGCAGCCTATGCAGCAAACCATGGACAACTCTTTGCTGGTTGCAAAACCAAATTGTGAACTTAAAATAATGACAAAATTGATTTTTAAATACAATAAATTTTATCCATTTAATTATGTAACATTCTATTTTAAATATTTTTGTATGTAAACAGGCTAATTTTTATGTACACTTGATGTGTATTTTTATCAGGCGTAAATAAAAAACTTCCTATTGTTGAAGGGTAACTATTACCCTGGGTTGCCAGAGGCTTTTCTTGCGTAGTTTACGGTTCCGGTGTTCTCTACTGTGACCCGCTTCGCCGCTTGTGGTTCAGCCTCTGGCCGTCAGCCGATTCCGACACAACAAAAAACTAACCTCTGGTACCCAGGGTAGGTAGCTATATGTTACTGCCAATATTTTTCGAGAGACGTCAGCTCGCTTTGCATTACTGACATCAGCCCACATGCCTCTTTTGGAGTGGAAATAATGAAATAAGTGCATCATCTTGAGTCTTTCTATTTCCATGCCGTCCATCAAAATGCGATCACAAATCTCCCAATCTTCTCCGCCCCATTTATTCTTGAATTCTTTGACATTCATTCCCCCAATTCTGTCCCAGTCAGTCTTATACATGGCCATCAGCCCATAACCAGCGGTTTCCAAGACCCAGTGAGTTGATGTGCTGTGGCTCCACATAACAGGCGAACAAGCAAAGGACTGTAGGCAACCTTGTGTTGAACACAATGCTATGGAAAAATATGAAGAACATAGCAAAATATAATGCATCGATCAATTCCAGCTGTTACCACCCCCCCCCCCCCCCCCCCCCCCCGGCCGTAACATCAGAGCAGTATCACTAAGTGCTGCCTGGGTGAAAGTTCTAATATATAGACGTCTTGCTTTGAATCGGAATGTAAAGACATTGTTTCTTTGGTCAAGGGAAAAGCAACAAAGTTATTAACATTTTACTACCTTGCTTTTCCAGCTAATCACCCACAAAAGTAGTCGGTTTTTTGTTTTAAATACTGAATTGAAAAGTATGTTTTGGATGTTTGACATCCATTGTCAGTCACAAAAAATTATTATTGAATGTACAGTCGAACTCCATTTAATCCCTTCACTGCAGCACCTTTCTTCCCAGTGCATCACACAATCTTATGGCTCACACGAATAAATGAAGATGTTTGTTTTCATGTCTTAGTATTGACATCTCTCAGGTTCTTCTGGTCACTTGAACAGGACACATGAGTAATCTAAAACAGGACGCAAGTTCAGTATGCCCTTGTAGCAGTGAAGGGGTTAATACAAGCCTCATTAAAATTGTCCTTAACTTAAACGAGGTGTCCATATTAAGTGAGTAATCTGGTAGGCTGTCACCAAAACATGGGGACATGCATGTTTGGGGACGCGGGGACACCATCAGGACGCGAGAACTGGGACGTGGGAATGCGAGCACGGGGACACGGGGACGCAGGATCGGGGACGTAAAAAAAAATTTGAAATAAAATAATAATAATAATAAAAAAATAATGAAATAAAAAATAATGAAATAACAAAAATATAAAAAAATTATGACCAATGAACCTGGTGCTGAAACGTTTTTAGTTGGAGTTCAGTATCGTTTCAGTTGCTATAAACATTTCATACTCTAGCAGGCACTTTGGCGATAACCTTCCCGCAATTTGCTACTTTCCAGCATATACATAGCCAATTTTTAGCAATGACTTTTTCAAGAAAAAAAAAGCGATCAATTAAATTGTACTCAGGTCGATCCTCCACTACACTAGCTTTTCGGGGGGGGGGGGGGGGGGGGTGGGGGTGGGGGGTGGCGAGCAGAAGGCGTGATACTCAGGCCTACTATGCGGCGCTCCACTTCAGGGCAGCGGTATCTTTCTCAACGCGGGGGCCTCGTGGTGTTTCGTGGAAATGGACGACATTTGGGGTAAGAAGAAAACCTCGTTCCCAGGGTCTACTCCGCTTTCAAGATAGGCGGCTGGGCATGGAGAAGACCCTGGGACACGCTGGTGAAATACTCCAGGAATCGTGGAGTATTTTGTCACGTGACACACGATCGATCGTCTTCGCTGCACTTTACTAAACAGTTCTAGCATCAAATATCATCATATATTTTTATATATTTTATATATTTTTTGACGTCCCCAATCCCGCGTCCCCGTGCTCGTGTCCCCACCGTCCCGGTTCTCGCATCCCCATGCGTCCCCAAACACACGTCCCTGTCCCCAAGTCCCTCCCATTTTGGTGACAGCCTATCTGGTAAAGGTACGTAAAGCAGCACTCAAGCTAATTGGCCCAAATTTGCACTAATGGAACTTATCCTGGTTTCTGTGGCATGAAGCCGACTAGGAGTATTGCTACTCGCCCTGGACGGGATGCTAGTCCATCACAGGTTTCCCTCCAGCATTTTGTAGCCAATACCCATTTACATGTATACTCCTGGGTGGAGAGAGGCACTGTGAGAGTTTAGTGTCTTGGCCGGGGTCATTGTGTTGTGTTCTTGTGGGCAGACTGCTCCATGTGGAGTCCAACGTGCTAACCATTAGGCCACCACGCCACAGACAGAAGGACAGTATAATAATTGATTATGCTGTTGGACTCTAGATTGAGTGGTTCGGGTTCAAGCACTGACTGGGGTCATTGCGTGTGTTCTTATGAAGACACTTTACTCCCAGTAGTGTCTGTCTAGCTCTCTACCCAGAAGTAAACAATTAAGACTGCTTGACCTCGTTTTCTATGAATGAGTGCCTCGTTGACTATTAACAATAAGAGTTGAGGTTTCTATCAGCTGATAGTTGTCTGATACTGTGGTTACTATGGTAACTAACCTTTCTGACATCATCCAGGAAATGATAAGGAATATCCAAATGAAGATCCATTACAAACAAAATTGAATTAGGTTCTGTAACCATATTAGCAGCTAGTTGGAGCCCCCAGGCCTTCTGAAAATGGCCCTGTAGTCTAACATGTTGATAATGTGGGATTTCACTCTTCTTTAGAGCTTCCTTTAAATCAATATCTACGCCATCAAATTCAGTGACAACTACATTAAAATTGAAATCCTTTGTTTTCTTGTGTATTTTTGGACATGTGGTTAAGGAAATGTTGAATCCAGCGTCCTTGGTTGTTCCCGTGGTAGAAGGATGTTGATTATGGCACTCTTGTTCCATGCCACACCCACAGGGGTGCAGAGGGCATGTGTTCCCCAAGGCCTGTATAGATACTCAGAGAATCTCACAGATTTTCCACTTGAAATTTCTTTTAGTTTCCAATTCCACCAAATACCTGTCTCCTGTTCCTTGATCATGGTTTTCTTCCACATTCAAGGTGTGTTGAAGAGAATACTTCCTATAATGTAGAAAAAATAATTTTAGGGTACGTTCAATTGACCTTATTCCGGAATAAGAATAAATGGAATAACCCGAATATCCGTTCGATTGAGTCGCTATTCCAATTCCGGAATACGCGGAATGTATTCCAAGCATTCTGCTCTGGGGAGCAGAATACTCGGAATAATCCGGAATAATGACGTCACTTCATCGTCGCTTCGCGGCCTTTTTCAAAATAACAAACAAAAAGATCAAGACAGTTTTCTAGTTCTACAACGTTATTTGACAGTGTCCACGGAAAGAAAAAAATGACTACGAAACAGCTTTATTTCTCTGAATAAAGCCTGGTTCACACTTACGATGCAAGCATAAGCGGCAAGCAACATACGCAGATGCAGTAACGTGTTGATCATTAGCAGCATTTGTTCTAACAAAAGGCACTAATGATTAACACGTTACTGCGTCTGCGTATGTTGCTTGCGCTTATGCTTGCGTCGTAAGTGTGAACCAGGCTTAACAAGTCACGGTCTCTACACAAAGGCTTAATGAGCTAAACAATGGCTCCTGATCCGCACGTGCGTTTTATATTTTGATACATTTCTTAACTGTCCTCTGCAAACAACATGTGCATGAAATCTAAGATTCTTAGGTAAAATATAAATTCATTTTTTGATTGACGTTGTCTTCGGTGTCGCTGTCGTGCATGGTTGCTAAAGCTCGCTGTCTTTGCAATGTTGTGGAAAACCAGCTGCCTTGGTCAGTGTTATATCGTGGGCCATTATTCTGAAAACGGAATAATCGTTTTATTGACAGCACGGACGGAATGACTATTCTGGAATAATCCGGAATATATTCTTATTCCGGAATAAGGTCATTATTTATCAGAAACCCTGTTATACAACATGAATAGCATTTTAGAGTGCAAATACACACCAAAAATGTAAAATAACTAATAACCAAAATAACTAATATAATATTCATTATCATGTCCTGAAGAGAACCCTGAGAGTTGAAAGTTCTAGACAAGCCAGCGAACTTTTTCATGCTTCCGAACTGTTTTAATATATAAATCTAGAAGAAAATGGACACCAAAATGAGGACTGTATTAAACTCTTCTTAATCCACTGAGTAACTGACTGCGCCATACTATGGAAAAACATTGTTAAAAGCTTACATGTAGATGTTAGTAAAGAATAATGCCATATAATAAACAATTTATTCAGCGGAAAGTTGTACAGGCAAAACAGCTGAAGCATTCTACCTAAATCATGATCAAATGTTTTCACTAATCCACGACTTAAATTTTTGAATTCAATAATGCAATCATTCAACCACAGCGTCCATTCAAATATCGAATGTTGATTTGATCATAGTTAATAGAGGGAAATGTTATGAAGCCCGGCAAACCTCAAAAGAACAAACAAAAAGGCCAAGATTTTTTGTTGGAATGTCCATGATCGTGTACATCTTTTGTTTTGCGCTCATACACTATGCATGAATTACGTAATCGCAACGTTTCTATTGGTTAGTTGCTTGAACACACGTAACCACCTATAGTATTTTGTCAGGTTTTTGTCACGGTCACCCCCAAAATATCGAACAAAAAGATATAACAAAAGAAACTTTACCAGGCTTCATAAACCATTTCCCTCTATTAACTATGATTTGATTAATGAATGCTGTGGGGTAACCTGCGATGGACTAGCATCCCATCCAGGAGGAGTAGCAATACTCCTAGCTATTATAGTCCGGTTTCATGCTACAGCCACAGGATAAGCTCTGGTAGTGTGGTCAGTTTTGGCCCAAGTGCGGCTTTACAAAGTTTGGCATCTGAACCAGGGTAACTGTAATTCCTGCTGACAAAGCATGAAGACTGGGCAAGCCTTGATTGATTCAGAAACTCAAGCTTTTCATGTACTTATATACTGAAGGTAAGTCAGCTCATGAAAACTTCAGTGTTTGAACTGGACCTGACTCAGTCGCAGATCTAGATGTGCTGCTCAAAGGGGGAAGTGGGGGGTGGGGGGGGAGGGGACAGTGTAGATGTGTGTTTTCTTGCCAATAAGTGAGGGGGTAACAGGTAGGTCTGAACTTCCAGCTTCTTCATGTACCTTGTACTCTTGGTTTCTAGCCCCTTCCGTTATAGTTACCACCTCTTTGTACTTTTTCTAACGCAAATCGTTATGCAACATGGAATTTTTTCCCGGTTCCCCGCCACCTTGAGAATCCCTGCTTGTTCATCCTCTCTTCTCCATCCCCACCCCCCCCCCCCCCCCCAACCCCCCCCCCACCCCAAACCCACCCTCATAGACTTCCCGCCCCCTTACTGCTGGGTTTCCATCCACCTGTTGGGGGATTTTTCAGCCCTTCTTGCCTTTCACTCTATCCAACACTAAGAGGGGGTCCAGGCCCCTTCCCTAGATATTTATTTATTTTATTTATTTACTGTAGGCGATCGTTTAAGTATTTACCCGGATTCTTGCTCTGTATCTGCGTCCAAACTTGAGAAACAATTTCCTTTGCTGTATTTTCATCCATCTGGTCATTGCCAAAGCTCAAGTAAATTTCCACATCCTTTGTCTGTGATATCTGTATAGTCAAAAGGGTAAATCGAGGTGTAATGGGTCTCCCACATGGCCTCGTATCTATACAAAGGTTTTTTCACTATGTACGAGGATTGTACTGGCACGGAGGGAATAAATCTCGCGTGTCTTCCTCGCTGATGAAAGGAAGGCGATATATTTCCACTCGACGTTTCACTTCCTCATTAACAAGCGATGGATCGCGGTGTTTAATATGCATTGGGAAGGACAATATCATTATCGCGAACAACTTTCTGACCAGGTGACAGATTTAAGTTACCGTTATCATCCTCGAAAGCACTCAAAACATCCAATGGAATGTCCCTTAGTTCATGTTCTTTTCCAAGATGATGATCTCCATTTAAGATGGATTTGATTAACAATATATCAGTGCATATATCCCGTGGCGGCCATGTTTATGTAAAATTTCCATATAGTAACGCTTTCCCTTGGATAGTTGAATTGTATTATCGCTCATCGTTCCATCTTACCCCCGAGGTTACATTTGCAATCAGTTTGCTGTTTTCTGGTTTTGAATCCAAGCTCATCCACAGTTCGGACGATCCATTCGATGCTAGTTGAAAAGTGTAACTCCCAGTTTCTTTAGGAGAAAGAAATCCAAAGATTCGTAACCCAACATTAACAAATCCTCTTCTAAAAATGCATCCGCAAACTTGACGTTCTCAGACGAAACGACGGGCTATGTGGAAAGAGAGGGAACTCTTTCAGTGAAAGCATGTTTGTAGCCACAGAGGTCCTCCCAAATTGCGACATTAAATCCATGAAATCCCTTTAACTTTCGCAGTCACACTACTGACTCTGACGAGGCTTCTGTATAAAAAAAAGTACCAAAGCAACAGTTAAGACCAGCAACAGCAACAAGATCACTTGTTTTTCTACGTCTTCTCGTCATCTTTCGCAGACTACATCACCTGCACCTGGCTTCGTTCGGAGAAAAAAGTAAAACATGATAGGCGGCGCTTATTTGGTCAGCAGTAAAATGGCACGCAAGTACACTTCACGTAAGACTACATAAAATGCCCCGAGGGCAAACTTTTCGAAAACGCTCCGTTTTCATCGAAAACGCATCAACAAGCTCTGCGTCCACACCATCGTTTTTCGTAGCGTTTTCCCCGTCCACACGAAAACGATCGTAAACGCTACAACAGCATGCGAGCGGCGATGTGAATGACTTTAGCTGTTTTCGAAAAGCCTCCGTTTTTGCCGTCCACACTAATACAATAGGGCTACGTTTTCAAATGTCTCCACTTTGGACAACGGTTTTCCAATGTATGCGTCAGTTTTTCGATGAAAACGCTCAGCGTTTTCGATCGTCGTAGTGTCTGAACGGTGAGAACGAAATAAATGTGGGTGGCTCTGTGGCCCCCTTTGGGGAGGGGAGGGCGTACTAAACACAGAACGGAACGGAATGTACCTGAATAGACCGGAATGTACCGGAACGAACCGGAATGGTACGGGAATGAACCGGAATGACACGGAATGATACCGGAATGATCCGGAATGAACACGGAATGATACCGGAATGAACCGGAATGATACGGAAGTAACTCGGAATGAACCGGAATGGCAACGGAATGATACCGGAATGATACCGGAACGCCCCGGAATTGTACCGGAAATGAAACGGAATGTTACCGGGGGAATGAAACCGGAAAAAGATTACCGGGTAATGAACCAGAAATGAACCGGATAATGAACTGGAATGATACCGGAAATGACTCGGAATAGTAACCAGAATGACCGCATAAAAACAAAGAAAGATGACGGGAATAACCCAGAATGGGAGCGAAATCTATGGGAATATTAAATGAGACCCCCCATGAACACTGAAAATCAAAAAAAAATGCTCTGGAATTATCAACCATCTTGTATATATTTGTTATAATTTCGATTCAGATTACTATCCCTTAGTCCAGGAAAGCGCAACATTCCCGGAATGAATGATTCCAAACAATAGCCGACCTCGTTCGAAAAGTACATGAAATGAAAAAAAACAAAAAAAAAAAACATTGCCAATTGTGTATGAATAACCTGCGTACCAGGCCAAATTTTTCGCGCTCCTTCCATTCCTTTACGGCAGGTCGCGTAAAAATCAGAGCGCGCCCACGTAAAAGGACGAAGATGTCAACGGAGGAGCGCGAAAAACAAATTTGCGCCGCCGATCGCCAGGTTATTGTGGGTGTTATGAAAACTACCGGGCAATCATACTTCTTGAATTTCAATTTTAACCCTTTTTCATTTTTTCTCAAGTTTTTTTCATCGAAAGACGCACGCGCGGAAGTCGAGCGATGCGCGACCAGATCGAGCAAAAAATAAACCACATTATTTTAAATACACACGACTAACGGTGGGGGGTGAGGTATAATTCAGCTGCGCCCTGCCCCAATCCACACCAGATGCTTTATTTATTTATTTTTGTTTTTAGTTTTACTCTATTTCTTTTTTTCTTCTCTTACGAATTTCCCGACTTGCTTTGGAGCCCTTCCCACGATATGACTATTATATTTCATATTTTTGAGGGGAGATGAACGTTGGGGGTGGAGGGGCGAGGGGGGATGGGGTGGAATAGTGAAGAAGTTTGGATTTCCTTTTTGCAGTTGCCCACCCCCATCTTTAGTGCCACCATCAAGAGAGGATCACCCTGCCGACCATGAATGAAATCTCGGTGTCATTCCCTTTCATTACGGGTCATTCCCCGGTACCATTCCAGTACATTTGGTCATTCCGATGTCATTTCGGTATCATTCCGGTATCATTCCGGTATCATTCCGGGTCATTCCGGGTCATTCCGTATCATTTCGGTTCATTCCGAGTCATTCCGTAATATTCCGGTATCATTCCGTGTCATTCCGGTATCTTTCCGGTTCATTCCGGTATCATTCCGTGCATTCCGGACCATTCCGGTTTCGTTCCGGTACATTCGGGTCATTCCGGTACATCCGTTCCGTTCCTGTGTTTAGTAACGCCCCTGGGGCGGCTATTTTTTTTAAAAGTATTTATTTCTGTTTAAAAATGACAATAGATTGTAAATGCGGTGGGAGGATAGCTCCAGAAAAGTCGAGTTATAACTTTTCTGTTACTCGACCCAAATTAGGGACTGTGCAATAATTACAGACAACCCAAAGGAGGGGGTTGGAGGTAAAAACCGAAAGGGGGGGGGGGCGGGGGGCATAGGGGGGGGGCATAAAGTAAAATCAAAGCAAGGATATGGGGGCTCAAGGTAAAAAATAAGTCACTCAAAAGAGAGGGGGAGGCTTAACCTTTTATTTCAAATACAATATTACATTGGCGAATCCATACCTATTTATAAGGTGGGGACCGAAAATTTTTCTGTTGTACATTGCTACAGAGGTGATGTTTTTCCAGACGCGGATGTCCAACAATTAAACATGTAGTGTAGTGGTGTGTATACGGGGGGGGGGGATTTGCGCCTGTTCCTTCAGTTTAGAACAGGCGCAAAATTAGAGAGGTTTTGTATTGGACGGTACCAAACTTTGAACCTCTATATCTTCTGTTCCGGCTATTCGTGCTAACAGGTTGAAAGTTTGTGGCTGATCATACAGCAGCAATCTTTAATCTAATGATGGGGATTTTGAGGTTGATAAAAATAATTTGAAAAATTTGTGACCGTCAAACTTTACCACTCTATTTCCTCCATACCAAAGCCATATTTGCTGTAAGCGGAGATATTTCCGAGCTCTCAAACGCTGGCAAATACTCACCTAAAATACATAGTGGCTTGAAACCTATCGTCACAGTGTGTTCAGCAGTCTCTGGAGTAAAATGAAGCGCGGTTGGAAACGCGCGAGGCGACCGACCTCCCACCCCAGACCCCGTAGCGGCTGTCTGCTCGCTTTCGCGGCCTTCGCCGCTAAAAGTTTACTTTCGCGCGCGCCAACAAGACCGCCAGCTACGCAGGCTAGTTCAGACACTATATAGAAGGTAATTTTACGACTTACTGCAACGTTTTTTATCGTCCGACGACCAATATATGGTCATTTGCAAGGTTGTGTTGTGTATCCTTGGACAACATTGTAATGTCGTACATTGTGTGAGAAGTTTAAATTAGTATTTTTTCTACGTAGTTAAATTTTGCTTTTGATGAATTAAATTCACTATGATGTTGACAATTGTTTTCAAAGTTAGTTTAGTCTCTAGTCTATAGATAGCCTACGAGCAAGCTCTCTTGGTGTAGCCAAGAGAGCTTGCTCGCAGGCTAGTCTATAGATCAAAGTTTATAGTATTTTCCGTATGATAAGAACATTTTGTTGTTGATCTATTTTCCGCGACAGCCAAATAATTCCCATGGACATATTTGAAGATTTCTTTAAACTTTGGCAACTTTCTTTATAAGAGTTTCAACATGAACCTATCTCTCCACGAATAAGAAGATCTTCTTGCATCTACGCAGTATGCATCTCTGTGTTGTTCACGTGAATTAATCCGGCTCGCAGGACCTGGGGGTTTTGATTCTGATTTCAGGTTCGAATTGAGATGCGTTTTAAAACGTTATAACTGCCAACACTCCGGGGGGTACCCCCTTATTTTGGCCTATACGGGGACGTGCCGACTGGACAGGGTATGGTTTTTTGCCTCTCTGCCCTGAACAGGGTATATAATTTCATGCGAAGTCTGTCCTAAACAGGGTTCTGAACCTGTCCTAAGGGACTGTGCAATAATTATCAGGAGGGGGGTTGTGGGAAAATGGGGCTTCATGTATCCAAATATTAGGTAATACCCCCCTCCTAAAAGGAGTGAATTTAGTATTGCCCCCCCCCCCCCTCTAATCAGTCAGAAATTATGTACGACCCCCCCCCCCCCCCCCACAGTATTTTATATTAAATATTTGGTATACTTTTTTCTTTCCTTTTTTATCCATATATTTTTCTTGCTGTTGTTGTTATTGTATGGTGTATTATCAGAGGTCTATAACTAGTTATAGACCTCTGGTATTATTGATAATCCTCTTTCTAATATAAAGTTATTTCAAGAGAGTATAATCTTGATCTAGATTATACTCTCTTGGTTATTTGTGATTTAAAAAAAAAATGGAATTAAGTTTGTTAGTGTATTGGTATCAATCCCTAGTGGTAATGATTTTAATGATTTGATTCTTAATATTAATGTATATGTATTTTTTATACGACATCCGACATAGCATTTAGAGTGCGCTACGGAAAAACACTGTTGAAAGCCTATATTTTAGGAAAGAATTATGTCGTATAATAAACAATTTATTCAGCAGAAAGTTGTGTAATACGGCCTGGGCATTTTTACTCGTCAATGTTTATTTTTCGAGCCGCTCGAAAAAATAAAAACTGACTCTTAAGCGAAAAACGGACTTTGAGAAAGTCTAAAAAATACCCAGCCGTATTACACAACTTTACGCTGAATAGCCTCTTTGTATTACAAAAAAAACATTTTATCTTTAGTCATATGCCGAGTGAAAGTCAAGGAGTTTATTTTTTACCTTACAGCCAATATTTCTCAGAATAGGTAATCTGCCTCAGTAGCATTATGGACATCGGCCCACATGCCTTTTTTGGAGTGGAAATAATGAAATAAGTGCATCATCTTGAGTCTTTCTATTTCCATGCCGTCCATCAAAATGCGATCACAAATCTCCCAATCTTCTCCTCCCCATTTATTATTGAATTCTTTGACATTCATTCCCCCAATTCTGTCCCAGTCAGTCTTATACATGGCCATCAACCCATAACCAGCAGTTTCCCAAAACCCAGTGAGTTGATGTGTTGTGGCTCCACATAACAGGCGAACAAGCAAAGGACCGTAGGCAACCTTGTGTTGAACACAATGCTATGGAAAATATATAAAAAATGTTATAAAAGACGTGGTTGTTCATCGTGGTTCGATAGATGTTTTTATATATTTTCACTTTGATGTGCAGTGGCGGATCCAGGGGAAGGGTCGGGGGATGCGGACCTCTCTATCAGACCTGAGGGGTTTTTTTGTTTTTTGCTTTCTCCATTATCCATAGCAAAACCATCTCCAGGATCCACCAAAATGCACTTTTCAGAGCCTGAAATCTCAATTTTTTTTCTGGGGAGGCCCCCAAACCCCACTTCCAAAAATTATCCTTCAATCTACTTCACATTTTCGTGGGAAAACCCTGGAACCACCCTATCAAAAATTCCCCTGATGTGGATCGCGACGTTTCCGCCGCAATGCTGCCGGTCCAACTCCAACCTCGTTCCCAGGGTCTACTCCGCTTTCAAGATGGCGTCTTGAAAGCGGAGTAGACCCTGGGAACGAGGTTGCTGCCGGTCTTCATCAAAAATAGGTTCGACTGGTTGTGTACATGTGTGTACTGTGGTTGTTTCTGATTAGTGCGTTTCGATCCTCACAGTGCTACAAATGGCAATGCAGTTATTCACAACCAGTCGACCCTATCGCCTGATGAAGAACAGCAGTTTATTATATAGACATGAGTGTTTTACTGGAAAATAGACCACTCGTAAAATTCATACGAAACTACATCCGGGACCCGAGTGGCGTATTTTCCATATCCTCACTAGTGAGGATATCAATGATGTCATTTCCCGCTTTTGCATGGCTTTTTGTGCAAAGCTGCCAAACTCCGGTTGAAAAATAGCGAGCGAAATTCACTGAAGCCGACATGAAATCGTTCACTGAGGAGTAGGAAAATGTTAACACGAAGAAGAAAACTTCATATGACTTAAAATTATTCAAGGAGTTCCTTGCAAGTGAAGACGAAAGGAGAGAAATTCGGAAAGTCCAGCCACCGAGCTGCAAGAGTTCGCGATAAAGTTTGTGCTTTTGTCGTTTGTCTATATAATAAAAAGAAAATTACACGGTGGCTTGAAGATATGAATTTTATTTTCTCGTGGTAAAAACAATATTTTACTCACTTGCTGCGCTCGTTCGTAAAATATTGTTTTTACCACTCGAAAATAACATTCATATCTTCGCGCCGCCGTGTAATATCCTCTATATATTGTTTACGTCTGACGCCTGTGTCAAAGTGAGTCGTCCATCTTACAATGGTTACTTTCGATACTATGGTCCATGACTGGTTACTGTGGTTACTATGGTTACTAACCTTTCTGACATCATCCAGGAAATGATAAGGAATATCCAATTGAAGATCCATTACAAACAAAATTGAATTAGGTTCTGTAACCATATTAGCAGCTAGTTGGAGCCCCCAGGCCTTCTGAAAATGTCCCTGTAGTCTAAACATGTTGATAATGTGGGATTTC
Organism: Desmophyllum pertusum; assembly: GCA_029204205.1. Classification (NCBI taxonomy): domain Eukaryota; kingdom Metazoa; phylum Cnidaria; class Anthozoa; order Scleractinia; family Caryophylliidae; genus Desmophyllum; species Desmophyllum pertusum. Next base: position 4,004,081 of record MU825874.1, read on the forward strand.
ACTCTTCTTTAGAGCTTCCTTTAAATCAATATCTATGCCATCAAATTCAGTGATAACCACATTAAAATTGAAATCCTTAGTCTTCTTGTGCATTTTTGACATTTGGTCAAAGAAATGGAGAATCCAGCGTCCCTGGTTGTTCCCTGTCGTAAGAAGGATGTTGATTACAGCACTTTTGTTCCATGCCACGCCCACAGGGGTGCAGAGGGCATGTGTTCCCCAAGGCCTGTATAGATACTCGGAGAATCTCACAGATTTTCCACTTGAAATTTCTTTTAGTTCCAATTCCACCAAATACCTGTCTCCTGTTCCTTGATCATGGTTTTCTTCCACATTCAAGGTGTGTTGAAGATAATACTTCCTACATTGCACATGAAACAAAATTCAAGAAAATCCAATATTTGAAAGTGGATTTAAAAATTAAGGTGGCCAAACACAGTTTGCGCGCGCTCTGCAATTTTCATTGCATGACGCGATGTACCGCGCGCACGATGGTTGAGAAAAACAAACATGGCGCCGATACAGCAATCGTTTTATTTGTTCACTGCTGATTCTATATGGATTACAAAGTGCTAAAAAGTTACACAGTCTGTTGCCTGTTAAAAGTTATGTTAGAACAGTATGTCAGAAAAAGTCAGGACTCAAAGAACCCAGCCATTTTGCAGGTTTTTCATCGTTGCCGCGAGAACCCATTCAAATGCAGCGCATGCGTACTAAATCAAAAATTGAGACTGAATGCTTAGCGGGTTTTTTCGGAAATTCGACGATTTCTCAAGAACCAGTCGTTAGAATTTCATGAAATTTGGCAGGAAAATACTTCAGAAGACAAGTAAGTGGCCCATTGCAAACATTCTGAAATTTAACAGAGGAATTTTGAATTATTCTAGGACATAATGTAAAAACATTAAACCACGAAAAATAAAAATTCTGTCTATTAAATCTTTATTACATCTGTGTTGAAATGTCAGACTTTTTCCGAGTTTGTTACACACAAACAATGAGAAAAATCTAACGACTGAATTTTCTGATATCGAAAAAACTCCCATCTTTTTAGTCGTTTTATAACTAGCTTGGTTGCCATGGTAACGGAACATAGACTTGAGCAACATGCAACATTTAAAAATCCAGACGCTTATCTTGAATCCTGCCAACTTTGAGCTCGTTAGCTGAAACGGTTTGGACGTGAAAGCGAAATAAAGCATAGATACTCCAAAGTTTTGTAAACTGTGTTCAGCCACCTTAATGAAGTTTGAATAATATAACAAAAACATTTGATACACTATTAGATATTTTGTCCATATATAGCAACGGTTGTTTGCAGTCAGGTCGAGAAAGTGCTCTAAAATGTTGTGTACAATCTACCCTACACACACTTCTCTACTCCTCACTAAATGCTCAAGATCTCCATAAATCTCAAAAAGAACACCACAACATTAACCATGACAGTTTAAATCAGTGTCACTGTCCTCCTTTTCCATCAACCTGTTCGCAGCCCAGGAAGGAGAACTCCCATATAAAAGTGACGGGGATGATCGTCGAAACATTTGAAAGGAACCCACCAAAAAATACCAGAAAATCAGAAAGATAGTTTTTCTGTCAGTGACACAAGCTGCTCGGAAAAAATCCCGAGTTCCCCCAACAGGAGTCGAACCTATGAGCTTCCGCACACCGGTCGGACGCTCTACCACTGAGCTACAGGAGACTCGTGGGAGCTAAGGCCATATAACTAGGTTCAAGTGTGACAAACATCCCGCATAATGCTAGAATTAGATTTGTCGATGAGTGAAAATTTGTGTGGAAAGATATGATGGTATATTTTGGGCTTTGAAAGCGCCTCCAGAATATCGTTTTGTGGACATGACTCGAATTAGTTTTCACCCGGCCTAAGAGGTACTAATTCTAAAACAAAATACCAACCCCCCCGGGGGGGGGGGTACTCTCTTATGTGGCCTATACGGGGACGTGCCGCTGGACAGGGTATATAATTTCATACGAGTCTGTCCTAAACAGGGTCTGGACCTGTCCTAAACAGGGTATGGTTACACGATTGTGGTCGTAAAAATATGGTTTATACAGTATTTAGAGATCGGAGACGTTTGCCGCGTATCAGTAAAACGGGATTCGCTAAATTGCAACCTAAACAGGGTCCTAAAATAGAGGATGTTGCCCTACACAGGGTAGGTATTTTAGGGGTTTTATTGTTTATTTGCCCTAAACAGGGTAAGGTTTTCGAACCCTCAGCGGCACCCCTATACCCAAACATGGGTCAAGTACCACCCCCCCCCCCCCCCCCCCGGGATACCAACTAACAATTTCACAATTTTAATAGCAGTAAATGACGATTGCTTTGAATACGTTCTTCTCTGCTGACGAGTACATTTCCTTTCATATCTTTTTTCCAGCATAATACCGGCCAATTTTTTCAAGTTCGCCATTCGCAATCCGTCTTAATCTTCCCATCCTCAACCATCCTTGTACCTGTTTGGTTTATTATCACGTCTTTGGTCAGTATTTCTACCTTAGTAAACTATTATTTTGAGGCTTTCTTCAGTTTGAAGGTGATTTTGCACTTCGCAAAAATGGCTTAAAATATCGTGACATAGCTCCTTTAAGCGGAACCAACCCCTAAAAGGTACGACGATCACCCTCGTCACTTTTATATGGCTCACAGGCTTCATAAGAACACAACATGACGACCCCGGCGGGGGGTAGAGCAGTGAGGGTTCGACTGCGTGCGAGTCAGTATGTTACACTTACCCAGGATTCTTGCTCTGTATCTGTGTCCAAACTTGAGAAATAATTTCCTTCGCTGTATTTTCATCCATCTGGTCATTGCCAAAGCTCACGAAATCCTCCCAATCCCCATCCCTTTTGTCTAGGATATCTGAATAGTCAAAAGGGTAAATCGACGAGTAATGGTTCTCCCACATGGCCTGGTATCTCTCTAAAGGTTTTTTCACTATGTATGATGGATTGTACTGGCACGGAGGGAATAAATCTTGAGTGTCTTCTTCGTTGATGAAAGGAAGGCGATATATTTCCGCTCGACGTTTCACTTCCTCGTTAACAAACGATGGATCGCGGTGTTTAATATGCATTGGAAGGACAATATCATTATCGCGAACAAGATAGATACTCATGTTATTATCAACTTTGAAAGAACTCAAAACCTCCGAAGGAATATCCCTTAGATTATTGTCTTTCCAAGTCGATGATCTCCATTTAAGATGCATGTAATGAAGTTTCAGAAGTTTCTCTGAGTCTTCTTCGTCGTGTCGTCGGCCATGTTTATGTAAAATTTCCATATAGTAACGCTTTCCTTGGATAGTTGAATTGTATTTCGCTCATCGTTCCATCTTACCCCCGAGATTACATTTGCAATCAGTTTGCTGTTTTCTGGTTTTGAATCCAAGCTCATCCACAGTTCGGACGATCCATTCGATGCTAGATGAAAATGGTAACTCCCAGTTTCGTTAGGAGAGAGAAATCCAAAGATTCGTAGCCCAACATTATCAAATCCTCTTCTAAAATGCATCCGCAATCTTGACGTTTTTAGTCGTGCTGACGGGCCATGAGGAAAGAGAGGAAACTCTTTTAGTGAGAGCAAGTCGTAGCCGCAGATGTCTTCCCAAATTGCAACGTCAAAGCATCCCTTTGAAGTCTGTTCATCGTTGCAATTATCCAATGTCAAAAGTGTAGATCTGTTGAAAGTTGGAATCGTGTTTGGTTCAATACCGTTTCCTCCTTCTCGGCGCTTTCTGTAATTAAACTGATTGAGTTGAACTACAGCAATGGTAAAGAAAACTACCGACCACACAAATAGTATTTTACGTCTTCGCGAACGATACATGTTAACGATCAAAGCCAATTTACAGAAATGGGAAAATGTCGTCGTTCCAGGTTTTGCATCTTGATTGCAGCATCGTGTTCGCCGGCGGGTCTTCCCAGTTTGCGACCGGCTTTAAAAAGTCCTTTGCAGGCCGTGTATTTAAGTATTTTTGATCGGTTGGAGAATAGCGAAAAATTGATGAAATGAAAAGCATGATGAAATTTCCACATTCATTTATTCGGATTGAGTGCTCCGAATGGCTGTTTTCTCTGAAAGGATTTGTCATGACTATGCACCGTAACCATGGATTTTATTTCGGATGGTTGACTGCGTTCGCAGAATTAAATCTTTTTAAAGATTTAAAATCTTTTCATTGGAGAATGCATGGTTTTCAGAATTTATTTCTGAACGAACTTAGTCCAACATATCAATTCTCTGTAGTTAATTGTTGACACGCAATCCTTGTAATGAAAGGCTTTCAAAAAATTTAGCTTTGCATTCAGTCTAATCAGAAAAGCGTGAACATTTTGATTTGAGTTTGACAAGTTAATTGTTACTAATGTGGGCTCCTGTTATTGTTTTAAATCAAACCACAAGAATAAGTCACGAAACCGCCCGTGGCTCAGTTTTTCTCAACTTCGTTCCCAGGGTCTCTCATCTTCCCGCCCCCTGGAGCGGGAAGATGAGAGACCCTGGGAACGAGGTTGAGTTTTTCTTTGCCAAAAAATTCGCAGAGCTTTTCTGCGAAAATGAAGTGAACATTTGAGTGATTTGATCAGGAAAGAGGCGCTCGGACTGGAGTTGCTTTCACGACTGCAACGACATTCCTTTTCAAACCAAGCGTGGCCTATCGATCGCGATCCTTTAGTCTTTAGGAGTTTTAAGCTACAGGGTGTCAGAAAAGTTACCACAGGGATAACTGGCTTGTGACAGCCAAGCGTTCAAACTGACGTTGCTTGTCGGCTCTTTCTATCATTGCGAAGCAGAATTCGCCAAGATGGATTGTTCCAAAAGGTATTTGCAAAGGACCCTTTGCAAATATCACAGTGTAAATAAATTTCCCGTTTTTAATTTTCGCGGGATTTTTTCAATCTCGAAAATTGTCACGTGAGGAATATTATCTAGCATCATAGGCACGCAACGTGTGCAGAGGCTTGAAGATAGCTATAATCAACTCGATGATTCACGATCCTTAGTCTCCCACGCAGCCGTTATTTGTGTCGTCACGAAACGCTTCTCCCACTAACGGCTGCTCAAACCTGGACCACATTCCTTTGCAGATTTAAGCCAATCACAGTTGCAGCGCCATTTTCGGAACTTGCTCGCGCCAAAATACGCCAAAATACACCAATCATAGATTGTGTCTTATCATGACCTTTGCGTCGGAAACGTCAAACGCATGCCAGTATGCCGCCTTTTGAATTTGACGCACACCAGACATCAAAATAAAACACGGTTTTACTGATGAAAAATATATGATATGAAAAATAATGTCGAAAAAACTTCATTATAATTACAACAGACATCCGCAGGTTTTCGGCAAACGGTAACGGTCACGTTTTTGCCGATAAGTGTCAAAGTTACTGCGGTCAAAACAAAAGGAAAGGAATGTGGTCCAGGTTTGAGCAGCCGTTAGTGGGGAGAAGCGTTGCGTGACGACACAAATAACGGCTGCGTAGGAGACTACGATCTCCTTGACTAAAAGGCCTTTAAACGTTTAAAGAAATATCAATAGAATTTTGTCCCTCGCACTCGTTCACACTACACAATTGATTTCATAAAACCCCTTTCACTTCCAGAGACAAAACTCGAGTCAATATTATGGTAGTTCTAACTTTTCAGTAAATGAAACCCTTGGGTGTGACTATTCAAATGAAATATATATTGAGCAGTACTTTCATGTTGTACTGTTTATTATGCTGCACAAGGTGGTTCTAACTTTTCAGTCTGGAAATGAAACCCAAGTGTGTGACCATTGAAATGAAAGTTATTGAGTTAGAAAAGCTACAACAAAGTTTGAAACCGTACCTGCTGGTGTCCTTTGTCTGTCCTCCTAGCACCGGCTTTTGTAAGCCACGTTAAACGGTCATTCAGACCAATCCTTCGTATCAGAGTCAATACAATAACTGACAACAAATCGAATAAAAGCGACGTTTATTTTTCACTGTTTATGCCTGCACAACGACGCCGGACAGTTTGTTTAACAAATAAGAAACCAAAGCCATGTACAGGAACCCCGATATAACGAACCCCTTCATAACGAAGTCCCCGCTAAACGAACGATATTCTTCAGCCCCCTTATAATGAACAATAAAAAAATTCCATTTTACAATAAATACAACAAATTTAGAAAGAGTCACAGTCAGGATAGTCTCCTACGCAGCCGTTATTTGTGTCGTCACACAACGCTTCTCCCATATTAGTGGGGAGAAGCGTTGCGTGACGACACAAATAACGGCTGCGTAGGAGATTACAGTCAGGATATTTACAGTCCGTTCTCAAAAGATTTTGCTGTTTCGATCAATTAATCGTTGATTCAACTTATAACAGAACGGTCATGAACTCGAAGAGATTCATGTTTTCTTTCGCTTTTACACAATTCGCGTACTCTAAATTCGTAATTTTCGCTTCAGCATAAACTCGCCATTTTGCGCGTGCATTTAGACAGTTGTTTTCTCTATAGAGCACGAGTCCGACAATCTTAGAGGCAACCGTAAACTTGTATTACCTAACTCAAAGTCTGCATATCTACAGCATTCTTTCTCGTACATTGCCGCCAAGCTATGGAACAATCTTCCTAACACTATTAGACAATCCGAAAATCTTTCATCCCTTAAAAAACAAGTGCAAAAAATAACCATCTCGCTTACTACTGATTGTAATTGCCATATTTGCAATTCGTAACATTGTACAGTTTTCTATACATCTTTCTATATTTACTTATTGTCATCATAATGGTTTGATTCTGTAGAATAGCACTCGACAAATGACAGGAACCCATCAGGAAGTGAGGGTGACGAACGACAGCGAGGATGGAAATGGATTGCAATATGGATTTTTGAAAAACGTCAGGATGTCAGTTTTTCAAAGTTTCAAATTTGGCTCGGAAATCTTTGAATTTTGCAAAAATTTTGTTGCAGTATGGAATTTCTTGAAGAAATTGCTTTTTATCATTTAGTTAGAGTTTATTAAGTTCTTATTTCATAGATTTAGGGACCATTTCATGCATTTATAACAGTTTTGAGCAAATACGTCGGACAGTGTCCCTTTAATACAGCTGGTTGATATTCTTTTTCATTTTAGAGCTTCTTCGTAAGTGAAGGATAACTGTGAACGATTTTAGGGACGGACAATTTCATTTTTGAGGAGAGGGGAGGGGGTGGAGACAAATACAAAAACAAATCCTGCAAAAAATCGTGCACTGCGAAACGAGGCAAAGAAATAAAGTGCAATCTGGTGAAAGAAAATTCATGCAAAAATTGGCCATGCACCCTCAACTCGACCCCCTACAAAAATAAAATGTTTCGTCCAGTCTTGCGGTTTATTGTTGCAGTTTTAATTCGTCACTAATTGGGGAAAGAATAGTTCCAAAAATCGTTTTCTTTTTAGCGTTCACGGTTTAACGAATTTCACTGTAAGGGCTCTGCTCAAGTTTGGTTTGGTAAGACTTCATGTATATAACTAAAAGCATAAGTTTATTGTTTTGCACGGCTCTGTGGAAGAGCACTGAACCAAAGCAATTACGATGACCAATCACAACAAACGTTAAGCAACGCAATGAACCAATGAGAACTCGAAGCAAATGCAACTAGCCGGTGCCAAGCGTGGGAAAACGCGTGTGACCAAGTCGCAATTGTTTTTTTGTTTTGCATCTGATTGGTTGAGAAGGTGGCGCGAGTTTTTTTAAACACGTTACAGAGCGTTATAAGCGAATTTGGTGCATGTGTCGAACTAAAAGCACCAATCACCACTCATAACAACACATTTTTACACTGGCTGCACAAAATACTGTATTTCCTCGATTAGGCAATTGTTTTTCCCTCAATCTCCATGATTATTATTCAACCAGATTATTTTTGTACAATTTTATTTTTTAGGAAAAAACCTGGTGCAATTAATCCTACTTCTATTACTTCATGCATGTACATTCATTTTACCTGCTTTTTATTAAGGAGAGGGTGGGTTTATAATAATATTAATTTCATGATTATTAGAGCAGGCACGCGGGCGCTTAATCGAGGAAACACAGTAAGTAAATACACTGTCTGAATCAGATGTCACTCCAGAGTCAAACTTAAATATGCGCGGCATAAATGAACTGGGGCCAAGAGCCCAATTCTTAGATTATTTACCAAGTGGAGAAGAATTAAAAAAGTGGAGAGTTCAGTGTTTCTTAATTTGTTAATTAAAATATTATATTACTTTGTTTCATTCTGACATTAAAGGGTCCCTCTCAACCAGTGTGCTTTGCACGGTCGCGTGTTATTGTTTTCATCCGGGAACTCGATCTCTTGCGGGGCTAATGTATGCCATACTTTCCAAATTGTACTAACTTGGGTCATCTAACTTCTTTTTGTGGCCAGAACAAGGCCAGAATCCTGCAAAAAGTCGTTTTAACTTCAAGCCGTTATTTTCACGGCACCCGAAAATGGCCGCCGTAAAAGTATAATGGCGCGCAAAGCACACTGGTTGAGAGGGACCCTTTAAATGTCTAAATATTGGGCAGACCTTGCCTTTTCTGTCCTACACCTTTCAATGGTTGCATGTTACAGCCAATATTCATCGGAATTGTCAACCGCCTCAGTGGCATCATGGACATCAGCCCACATGCCTTTTTTGGAGTGGAAATAATGAAATAAGTGCATCATCTTGAGTCTTTCTATTTCCATGCCGTCCATCAAAATGCGATCACAAATCTCCCAGTCTTCTCCGCCCCATTTATTCCTGAATTCTTCGACATTCATTCCCCCAATTCTGTCCCAGTCACTCTTGTAAATGGCCATCAGCCCATAACCATGGACTTCCCAAAACCCAGTGAGTTGATGTGGTGTGGCTCCACATAACAGGCGAACAAGCAAAGGACTGTAGGCAACCTTGTGTTGAACACAATGCTATGGAAGAATACAAAGAACATTTAACAAATTAAATATACTGTAAAATTCCGATATGCCCTGCCCCACCCCCTGAAAAGAAGACCCAAATAAATATTGGATGCAAAAATCCTTCCAATAATAAATATTAGCCCCCACCCTTGAATATATATATCTAGATTATTAACCAAGCACGAGGACCGTACTGGGAGAATATCGGTCCTAGATCTTGACAGTACGGATCGAGTGCAGCAAGGTCTGTACAGAAAAGACTGAGGGCCGATATTCTCCCAGTATAACGGTCCCGAGCCAGCTTGGTTAATAAGCGATTTATTACACAACTTTATGCTTAAAAATAGCTGTGGAAATTAAGCCATAACAATGTATGAAACGTAAGCCGGTCCAATACTTAAAAAATATTGGACCGGCAATAAAGCATTCTGATTGGCCGATTTTAGTTATCGGCCCTCTCAACTGTCTTAGTCGTGTAATAAAAGCCCATATTAGATTTAGCTCCTAAAGAAAGATAATCTTCTTCCGATTATATGAGCTCCCTATTGTTTTGTATTTTGTCCTTACACTGTTATGCTCAGAAACTTATGATGCTCATTTGACGTTATGTTTACAGAGATTTACCATGCAGTATTCCTTAATACACACCTAAATTTTTTTCAGATGTAATTAAAATTCCTTCCAAACATGTTTGAAATGCAAACTTCCTTGTGATAATATTGTTCCCCTGAAAATAAGCCCACCAAAAAGCCTTTTGGATTAAATATAACCCCACTGGACTTTCATGACTGGCTGCTTAATAGGGGATGGCCGCTTAACGGGTGGCTGCTGAATAGGGGCTCGATTGAATAGGGCTTCCGAATATAAGCCCCCTATTGTAGGACTTGGCCTTACAGTAGGGTGTCAACAAAACACTAAACCCCGGTCAACTGACCCCTTATATTTAACTGACCTCCTTAACTGACCTAGCCACTCGTGACCCCATAACTGACCCCCTCTAAAGTTCACTGGGAAAATGAAAATTCACAAACAAAATGCTAGAAGATTTAATACATGAAAGACCATTGCAGTTATTAATACAAAAAGGAAGCCTGGAAAACATTCAGACTGTGATGCGAAGGTCTTTCACCCGCAGTTCAAATATATGATATTTCATATAATTATATTCATGTTAATATCTTCATCTTCTACGAGTATATTACAAACTCACGGTGACCAGCTGCCCAAGTTGGCTTGATAACTAGCTCAGTTGGTAGAGCACTACGCCCCGGGGGAGGGGGGGTACTCCCATATATAGCCTTTACAGGGATGTGCCGCCCAATAGGGTATGGAAGACAAAAGAAGTTTATCATTGGGATTGAACTTGAAACATGGGAATGAGGTTGGAAAACTTGTACCCAGGTTTCGCTCTAACATTCGACCAAGGGCTACGGTACGGACAAATCGCTAAGCTGCTTGACTCATGCATGATCAGGGTCATTATTTAATGCATTTTTTAAAATTACTTCGGTGATAGCCTGGATTTTTCGGCACTTTTCAGATTATTTTGTTCGCCGTGAGATTTGGAGGTCACACCGTGAGACCGTGAGAGTTGATGCCCCAAACCGTGAGTCTCACGGTCAAACCGTGAGGGTTGGCAGGTCTGCCTCAGTATGGAATCTTTTGGGTTGAATCTCAGGTGTCTCTCGAGCGGGGGAAGAATTAAGCAAGTGACGAGAGATGGCTAACATAAGTTTGCATTTTCGATTCTTACCTGTAAATGCTGGCCTGCGCTGTCAACATACATAAAAATAACAGTTACTGATGGTTACTAACCTTTCTGACATCATCCAGGAAATGATAAGGAATATCCAATTGAAGATCCATTACAAACAAAATTGAATTAGGTTCTGTAACCATATTAGCAGCTAGTTGGAGCCCCCAGGCCTTCTGAAAATGGCCCTGTAGTCTAACATGTTGATAATGTGGGATTTCACTCTTCTTTAGAGCTTCCTTTAAATCAATATCTATGCCATCAAATTCAGTGATAACCACATTAAAATTGAAATCCTTAGTCCTTCTTGTGCATTTTTGACATTTGGTCAAAGAAATGGAGAATCCAGCGTCCCTGGTTGTTCCCTGTCGTAAGAAGGATGTTGATTACAGCACTTTTGTTCCATGCCACGCCCACAGGGTGCAGAGGGCATGTGTTCCCCAATGCCTGTATAGATACTTGGAGAATCTCACAGATTTTCCACTTGAAAATTCTTTTAGTTCCAATTCCACCAAATACCTGTCTCCTGTTCCTTGATCATGGTTTTCTTCCACATTCAAGGTGTGTTGAAGAGAATACTTCCTACATTGCACAAGAAAAAATCCAAGATTTGTCAAAATAACAATTTACCTTAATTAGTTGATGATTAACTTTATTATAAAATACTATCAAGTCACTTCATCTAAAAATCCAAAAACTTATAATGTATTAAAATAGCCAATTGTTAACCTCTGCACACACAGTCAACTCTCTCTAAGATTACCACCAGCAGGACCAGCACCAACTATCAATGTCCATCTTAGGGAGGTGTCTGCCTTAGAAAGAGTTGGTGTCAAGAATTCTGAGAAAGAATTGATTACAGATGGGTAAGGGCTTTTTCTTATCAATAATAATTATATCAATTATTGATATTCAATTGATATTTTTCAATGTGTTTAGACTAGAAGTGATGATGTGTCAGCTTGTTCATTATGCATTTGTATTGCGCATTTACCACATGTATACAGTCGAACCCCTATTAATATTAAGCGGCCACCCCTCTGGGAAATGGCAAGTGTACGTGGCTGCTTAATCGGGGTTGGCCGCTTAATAGGTGGTCGCTTAATAGGGGTTTTACAATCCAAGTCAGAAGTGAAATTGGACATCAACATGTAAAATAATGGTGCCTTCAGCTGCTCTCAGTCCATTTATGATCTCACCCCAATCACCCAACCCATGAATACATGTGAACAGGCCAGGCCACAAGTTTCCATTCCATTCCATTCCATTCCATTCCAAGACAGAGACTATACATCCCCTACTCTATTCGAACAGTGATGTGGGTTCTTTAGCATCCCCTGCTAATAGTATGAAGTGTAGAAGACAAGGACAATAACATGCCAACTTTAGCTAACAGTTGAGTTTTTCACTGCCATCAATTGCCATCAAAAAAAAAATCAAAATAAATCAAAATAAATCAAAAAAAAATTGCCATCAATCATCTTTGCGGACATCTCAGGAAATATAGAATTTACCTCAACAGGTTACCACCGTTTTCACTGCTACGCGACTTTCGAAATCAAATTCACTTGGCAATAGACGTCAATCATGCGTACTTATATGGCTTTTCTCCTGCCGTGCAACAAAATCACGCACGCACGATTGTAATGTACTGAAAGGCCACTGCTTTCTACTTTTACACTTCGCTACCGCCTACCGCCATTTGCAAAGGAAAGAACTTTTCTGGATCCGTTGTCGTCGTCTACAAACAGAGAAATGGCCGAAAACAGCACTGACTACGATTGTCTAGTCAGTCATTTCGCATGATTGACGGAAGTGTATTGCCAACTTCGTTTGACTTCGAAGGTCGCATAGCAATGAAATCAGTGGTAACAAGGTCACGTCTGTGGATTGCAATAATTGCAATCCACAGACGTGACCTTGTTACCACTGATTTCATTTTATTATTAGTGTTTTTCGATCCATTGTTTGTTTTTCAGGCTTTGTTGATCGTTGTTGTAAATATGATTTATAGCAGTGTAAAACGCAATCGTTAGTCGGGTTTTGAACTTCAGAGTTCCTGTGTTATTGAAGGTGCAGTAACATCACCACTCAATGACGCAATCATCTGAACTGACACAAGGTGCATGTTGAGCACAGCCAGCATGATCTAACAAGTTACTTTTAAAGACCCTGGTTGGTGGTCCAGCTGGGATTTGAACCCACGACCTCCCACAGTCTGGTGCCCTACCATAAGCTATGACAAGGTGGCAGTTATGTCCAGGTAAAAGGTAAAGCCACACTCTGGCCAAACTGGCCAACACTGCCGTAGCTTATCCCGGTTTCTGTAGCATGAAGCCGACTAGGAGTAATGCTATTCCCCCTGGATGGGATGCTAGTCCATCGCAGGTTACCCTCCAGCATTTTGTCGCTGGTACCCATTTATACTCTTGGGTGGAAAGAGGCACTGTGAGAGTAAAGTGTCTTGCCCAAGAACACAACACAGTGACCCCGGCCAGGGCTTGAACCCAGACCGCTCGATCCGGAGTCCAACACGCTAACCACTAGGCCACTGTCTCTCTCTCTCTGCGTCTAAGAGATGTCTTAAAACCTACAGTACTGTAGAGTTATAAACTATTTCAGTATTTACCCAGGATGCTTTCTCTGTATCTGCGTCCAAACTTGAGAAACAATTTCCTTCGCTGTATTTTCATCCATCTGGTCATTGCCAAAGCTCAAGTAATTTCCAACCCCTTTGTCTGTGATATCTGTATAGTCAAAAGGGTAAATCGAGGTGTAATGGTTCTCCCACGTGGCCTGGTATCTCTCTAAAGGTTTTTTCACTATGTACGATGGATTGTACTGGCACGGAGGGAATAAATCTCGTGTGTCTTCTTCGTTGATGAAAGGGAAGCGGTATATTTCCGCTCGCCGTTTCACTTTCTCGTTAACAAACGATGGATCGCGGTGTGGATCGAGGACAACATTATTATCGCGATACACTTGATGTATAGGTGACGCATTTGAGGGAATTCGTTTAGACAAGTTAAGAGATCTGTTCGAGTACTGATCATCATCGAAAACACTCAAAACATCCGAAGGAATATCCATTAAATTATGTTCTTTCCAAGTCGATGATCTCCACATAAGATGCATGTAATGAAGTTTCTCTTCGAATTCGTCGTGCCCGCGGCCATGTTTATGTACAATTTCCATATAATAACGCTTGCCCTTTGACAAAGGAATTGTACTTTGCCCATCGTTCAACCTTACCCCCGAAGATACATTTGCAATGAGTTTGCTGTTTTCTGGTTTTGAATCCAAGCTCATCCACAGTTCCGATGATCCACTCGAAGCCAGATGAAAATTGTAACTCCCAGCTTCAGGAGGGGACAGGAATCCAAAGATCCGTAATCCAAAATTTTCGACTCTTCTTCTAAAATACATACGCAAGGTCGAAGTTCTCACTCGTGCTGTCGGGCCATGTGGAAAGAGAGGGTATTCTTTAAGTGAGAGCATTTTATATCCGCAGATGTCCTCCCAAATTGCAACATTTAAAAATCCTCTTGCAGTCTCCACTTTAGACACTTTAGGCCTGTTCGAAATTGGCAACAAGATTCTTCCATCTCCACGCAAGCGCTTTCTGTTCATAAAAAGAACCACAGAAATGGTAAAGATCACTATGAACCACACGAATAATAGTTTTCGCCTTCGCAAACGAAACATGACAACGGGAAAAGCCGATTTTATACAGAAAGAAAAATTTAAGTCGCCGTCTTTCAATTATTTTCAAGCATTGCGTGATAGAACGTGGGCGATGTTTCCAATCACGTAAAAATTCATTCCCAGACCCTTCGAGGACGAGTGCCCCCCCCGTTGCGTGACGAAAAATCAGAACATAAATAAAACACTTTGATTTCCTTTCCCAAGGCTATTGGTCTATTTATTCCCTGTATTTATTACATTGCTATTTGCGCAAAGCTTTTCTGCAAAAACAAAGTGTAAATTTGAGTTTCCTGACTATTCAAATCTAATGTTCACGCTTTTTTATTCCCGCAGTAAATAATAAAGAGATGTTTATATTGAACTAGCGTGGAAATATTGGTCGAGTTCTTTTTTTGCAAGTTTATGGACCGAGTCGAGCTGTGGTTTTACCTCCCTCAGCATCTTAGCGGTCAGTATTGCAAAATTCGGATCGCTCAGTGAACCAATCAGAATGCTCCTTTTCAAAATGGACCAGTTTGCCATATAATAATAATAAATAATGTTTTCTTCCAAACGATAATTAAATATTTTTTGAAGTTATAAGTCAATCAAATTTAAAAGTCGTGGCCCCAAACATTGTCGGAACGAATCATCACAGCTAGATTCGCCTCCGCGTTCGCTATAAACGAGAAGTGGTCGCTTACGAATGGTTCCGAATATAGTGATTTGACTGGGGAAATTGTGGTATTTTGGGAAAGTGGTCGCTTACGAGCGGTGGCCACAAAGGGAGGTTCTACTGTACAAAAATTAATACATTTTGGCGATACTTTGCTCCTAAATTATGGAACAACCTACCTGACAACCCTACCTTCTCGTTTTTCAAGATGGCGGCTGATCGAGAGGGGGAAATTTTTAATGTATCTGAAATGGTTAGGAAAAATCGCATATTTTGTCTGAAAACGGGTAAGGGTTTAAAGAAGTGGTACCCCCTGGCAACAAGTCAGTGGATTATCAGGTACAATAAGTTATAGACCTCTGGTACAACGAAATTCTTGAAGCACATACAACCCAAGAATAATAGTTCCAAAAGAACTGCTACGAAGCAAATTTTACCACACTAAGAATTACAAAATGTCGTCGAACTCAAGTCTGACTGTCTCGAAAATGAAAGAAGACAAAAACCTGAAGGAATCTTCACGTACACCAGTACAGTTTGGCCCCTGAGCTGGGTACATAGCACCCTGGCTCCAGAGGTCAGTTACAAGAAGACCGAAGAAGCTCCCGAGACTGACGCGGCTTCGATCGCCGCTCAAAAAATCGCGGCTTCGCTCTAAAAAATAATAACCTCTGGCACCCAAGGGTAGGTACATAGTGTCGCAGAAAATACATGTGAAAAGAACGGAGCGTGGCATGTTAGAAATAGGTTTGGCGGGATGCGGGATTTGGCTTATTTTTGTGGCGATATTCGGGATGCGAGCTAAAAACAGGAGCGGGAATTTCAATTACGAGCGGGAGCGGGATTTCGTGTTTTTAAGGGGTCGGGATGCGAGAATCGCAAGGGAAAAGTAGCGGGATACAGGATTTTCAATTTTTACGTGACTGCATGAATTGACCAAGCGCACCTGCACAAGGCAGACTGGTACAAATGGATCCTTTGTGTATAGCTGTGTCGGGTTCAATAAAATGAATAGCAAAGGAGGTGTAGCCTGTTTTAAATTTATCAACGAACTAATCAAAACCTAGAATACAAGATTGTCAAGATTAAGGCCCAGTTCAGACGCCGTACTTCACATGAGCCGAATCAAATTCGATGAATTAAGTTTCATGTGAGGTACGGCGTCTGAATCAATTCGAAACGGCTGAATCAATTCGGATCGGCTCAGCCGTTCTTCCCGCCTGGCTCAGCCGAGAATAACGGCTGTGGACCGGCTTTGATTCAGACGCCGAACTTCACATGAGCCGAAAAAATGCATGAATTATTATAATGTATTTTTCAATATAACAGCAATTTTCCCCTATTAATTTAAGTTCGGCTGAATTAAGCTCGGCGTCTGAATCAATTCAGTCGATCTAAATTAATTTGGGTCGGCCTAAGTTCGAATTCGATTCGGCTCATGTGAAGTACGGCGTCTGAACTGGGCCTAAGAAAGGCAATGCGATCACAAAAACGAGTATAAGGCCCAGTTCAGACGCCGTACTTCACATGAGCCGAATCGAATTCGAATTTAGGCCGACCCAAATTAATTTAGACCGGCTGAATTGATTCAGACGCCGAGCTTAATTCAGCGGAACTTAATTTAGTAGGGGAAAATTGCTGTTATATTGAAAAATACATTATAATAATTCATGCATTTGTTTCGGCTCATGTGAAGTTCGGCGTCTGAATCAAAGCCGGTCCACAGCCGTTATTCCCGGCTGAGCCAGGCGGGAAGAACGGCTGAGCCGATCCGAATTCAATCAGCCGTTTCGATTTGATTCAGACGCCGTATCTCACATGAACTTAATTCATCGAATTCGATTCGGCTCATGTGAAGTACGGCGTCTGAACTGGGCCTAACTTCAAGGAACTTACCTTCAGAGATCAGTGTAGATCGAGATAATAACGGAGTGCGAGCTCAAGCAAACAAACTACGTCAGTGTTAACTCAGACGAGACTGCCTTACTAAAAATAGAGGGGTTTTGTCAGAGGTCTAGTTATAGACCTCTGGTTTTGTACAATAGATTTGGAACGCTTTCAAATTACGGTCTGTTAATTTCTCTCAAACAAAACCATTGTTTCTGAATATTATCGAGATCGAACTGTCTGCCACATCAACAATGAGTTCTCAAATTTACAAAATGTTGCACGCGATTTTGCACTCCCGAAATAAAAAGATAGATGTACAGCAACCAACATTTTCCACGATGAAACTTTGTTTAAGTTTCTATAACAGGAACAAAAGGAGAAACTAGTCTTGAAAGAGATGTTATTACGAGGACAACTGCACATAAACAATCTTCTGGGCTCCAGCTGTTAAATGGCTTGTTCAAGGGTTCAGCGATTTTCTAAGAAATATTCGTTGCGGGTCAGAAAGTTATTAATTAAAAGAGGTTTCGGAGCCAGTCCACGTAGGGATCAAGCAATTACGGAAATGTTCAGAAACAGCCTTGCCTCAAAAACTATTTCTGGTGAAATGTATTCACGAGCAAGCAATTTGTTAGCAAATGCTAGCAAATGCTAATATTTAACAATTATTCGCCGAAGGCGAAGTGAATATTCACAATATTCACTGAGCCTCAGAGGCGAATATCAAGAACTACAGAATTACGAGCTAAAACATG
This sequence comes from Desmophyllum pertusum, assembly GCA_029204205.1. NCBI lineage: Eukaryota > Metazoa > Cnidaria > Anthozoa > Scleractinia > Caryophylliidae > Desmophyllum > Desmophyllum pertusum. The sequence continues at coordinate 4,021,770 of MU825874.1, forward strand.
AAAAACAACACATGCAAGTACTCGCCATATTACCGTAGTTACATCGTTTACACATCATATATGGGCCCGGCCGCACGAGGCGAATTTTTGTTTTTATCTGTCATCAGTTCCGTTTCACAAGTGCGAACGGCGATTTTTTGGCATACTGTAAAACATCGACTGGACTGGATTTGTAAAACATGGACTGGATTTGTAAAACATGGATTTGTAAAAGGTGGATTTGTAAAAGGTGGATTTGTAAAAGGTGGATTTGTAAAACATGGATTTGTAAAAGGTGGATTTGTAAAAGGTGGATTTGTAAAAGGTGGATTTGTAAAAGGTGGATTTGTAAAACATGGATTTGTAAAAGGTGGATTTGTAAAAGGTGGATTTGTAAAAGGTGGATTTGTAAAACATGGATTTGTAAAAGGTGGTTTTGTAAAAGGTGGATTTGTAAAACATGGATTTGTAAAAGGTGGATTTGTAAAAGATGGATTTGTAAAAGGTAGATTTGTAAAACATGGATTTGTAAAAGGTAGATTTTGTAAAATGACACCTCATCGCAAGATAGTCACGAAACCACGCTTTTCCTTTGCAAACTGAGTTCGTCGGATATATTTTCTTGTAGTATTTCATTTTATTATATAGACACGAGTGTTTTACTGGAAAATAGACCACTCGTAAAACTCATACGAAACTACATCCGGGACCCGAGTGGCGTATTTTCCATATCCTCACTAGTGAGGATATCAACAGACATCCTAGTTCAAGAATTGGATCGATCTAGCAAGTTTTCGGCAAACGGTAAGAGTCACGTTTTTGCGGATAGGTGTCAAAGTTACTGCGGTCAAAACAAAAGGAAAGGAATGTGGTTAGTGGGGAGAAGCGTTGCGTGACGACACAAATAACGGCTGCGTAGGAGACTAAGCGCCAAGCGAATGAAACAAAACAAAAATGAAACAAATCGTGCAAATCACAATGCAGGACAACAAACCAATCATAGCCGTTTTCTGTTTTGAGCTTGACCTGTGATTGATGAATTTCGATCCTATGTTTGCGTTTCCTGAGGTTTTCCTGAGGTGTTGACTTGAATTTGCAAATTTGACAGCTATCCAATGTGCATTGTACGCGTCTGATTGCATGGAGGAGCGTGCAGGAAAGAATGTGAGCTGTCGCAATTTTATACAGCATATTCTTCAATTTCCACTTTGTTTAAAGTCCGCGCAGTTTTTCAACAATAGCACAATGAAATACAATGAAATACTACAAGAAAATATATCCGACGAACTCAGTTTGCAAAGGAAAAGCGTGGTTTCGTGACTATCTTGCGATGTGGTGTCATTTTACAAAATCCACCTTTTACAAATCCACCTTTTACAAATCCATGTTTTACAAATCCACCTTTTACAAATCCATGTTTTACAAATCCACCTTTTACAAATCCACCTTTTACAAATCCACCTTTTACAAATCCACCTTTTACAAATCCACCTTTTACAAATCCATGTTTTACAAATCCACCTTTTACAAATCCACCTTTTACAAATCCATGTTTTACAAATCCAGTCCATGTTTTTACAAATCCAGTCCAGTCCTTGTTTTACAGTATGCCCGATTTTTTTCCTACCAAAATTTTGTCAAGCCTTACCAAACTTCAAAGGCGCCGTCGTCCTGCCCCAGAGCAGGACAAAATTTTGTCAAGCGACAAAACTGACAGATTCGTCAATTCACACACATTAATCTCAAGGTTACAGCGATGATTATTCGCTTGCCTCGGTCCATACAACTAGTACCGATCCCAAATTTTACCTGCTAACAGCACCTAGTGATGTTTGAGTAGCACAATTTGCTTCATAAACAGTGAACAGTGCACGGTCCGATCGGGTACAAGTATTGCGCTAAAAAGTGACAGTGATAGTCGGGAAAAGCGGCAAGAAACATGCAAGTCAATTAAAATTTCAGTCCGAGAAGAAGAAATATCTTGTTCATCAGTTTGTGTATCATACCACGAAGGCAGGAGAGTAAAAACTTTAGAAAGTACTGGTTTTAAAAGATAGTCGAGGAGTTGAATGCAAAATTTCACAGCAACAACAGAGGTTTTCGGTTTCTACGTGATTGATATGTTGTGGTTCGCGAATAATTTGTCGTGATTTTTGGTTTTCAAGTGCGTACGCGTTTATCAAAATGAAAATTTGGCGGGGACAAGATTTGTAGTATATTTGGTAGCGCCAAACAAATTTTGTCAGCCTAGTGCGGCCGGGGGTAAAATACACAAAAGAACAGGTACCTTTGTTTGATCGTTGCTGATTTCATGAGCAGCTGTAGTTATCGTTCTGAAATAAGTAGCAAATTTGTGTCACTCCATCCGACACAAACACGGCCGCCTTTGTTGGCCACACAAAAACCTTTACAAGTTTACGAGTTTTAAATGCGTTAAAATCATTTCTTGAAAATATTTTCCGTCCAAACGTCTTGGTAGTCATTTATCTAAGTTCCCAATGCTTTGAATATCCCGTATTGGAGTGATGTCTTTAGAATAAATAGCCTGCGTAGCTGGCGGTATTGTTGGCGGGCTGCAGGGATATAAGTCCATCTGCCCCTCCCACTCTTCTTTCAACCAGTGTCATAACAAAGCACCTACTTCTTCATAGCAACTGGCAGTCTCATGTGCCACCGGAGGCCTGTGATGTTGTCGCAGACACTGTCTGGGCCTGCCTCAATCGAACACGTGCCAGAATCACATTACCCCACCGGCACGCCAGCGAACTTGACTTGAGGTCCCAGGTTTTCTAAAAGTCAGGCGGGCACCCAATGTGCAAATTCATTTCTGTTTTCCCATATCATTTGTGTAAACTAACACAGTTTGATCTGTTCGGATTCACGTTAGCTGAATATCAAAGTCAGGTAGAAATGTTTATAGGGAACGAAATCTTTACGGTTACCCACTCTGGACAGCGTGTTCAAATGTATGCGTTTTCGATGATCGTTGTAGTGTGGACGATGGGCGAAAACGCATCCAAAAGTATGCGTTTTCAAACGAAAACGCACGTAATCGAGTCCATTTCCAAGTACCATCATCTACATTAAATTGGAAAGCGCTTTCATTCCGAAATGACTTAGCCTGCGAGCTAGCCTCTACGTAGCAGGCACTGGAGTAAAATGAAGCGCGAGTTGGAGGGGCGCGCGAGAGAGGAAGAAAACGCGCGAGGCGAGAGAAGTTCCTCGCGCGTGTCTTCTCTCTCTCGCGCGCCCCTAAAAACTCGCTCTCTTCTCCACTCAGCTACCTTGTTTTTCCTTTCTAACGCTTCTTTAAGCCATTTCGAGCGATTTTCGTTTGAACGGTCTAACACTATCTCTCTCTTAGTATGTGATAGACCGTTGAAACAAAAATCGATTAAAGACTGAGCACTAGGAAGGCAAAAAAGGACACCAGGTAAGGTTTCAAACTTTATTGTAGCTTTTCAAAGGAAAAATAAATACAAACTCTTATAGTCAAATCCGTACAAACTCTTATAGTACGCTTTGGTCACCTGTGTCAAGACCAACGCGAAAAGTTTAAATTTAAAACGTGATGTAAGTAGTAAATGCACTTAGTTATGTAAACAAAGAGTTTTATATTGAACGAAACCTCGCGTGCTAGAACATTACAAAAGAAAAAGCATGGTTGATTATGTTTCACCAGCCAGAGTTAAGTTTACACCTTTTTAAAACTCGCTATTCATCTTTAAAAAGGTTGTCGAATGAATAGAGCTTAACATAAGATCGTTACTAACGTTATACAATGTTTATGCCCCATCTGGGGCCTTTATTATGATCAAGTACCCGCGGAAAAATGATCACCTGCTTAGTTGGTTTTTGTATTGTTATTTCTCGAGGCCTTAATTGCTGCTTTTCTACTACTTTCGAGTCTGTGTTAAGTAAAGCCGCTCGGGGCCAAACTGGCACGCACTGCAGGAGCTTATCCCGGTTTCCGTAGCATGAAGTCGACTAGGAGCATTGGTACTCCCCCTGGATGGGATGCTAGTCTATCGCAGGTAACCCCCCAGCATTGGTTCCCATCGGAACCCATTTATAGTCCTGGGTGGAGAGAGGCACTGTGAGAGTTAAAGTGTCTTGCCCAAGAATATAGCATAAAGTCCAACCCGCTTCGACCTGTCTCCGCTAACCATTAGTCCCATTTATAGGAAACCCATTTAGGCGAGGGAGGTGACTCGCCGAAGGGTCTGCCGTCTCTGCCGGACTCTCTGCCGTCGTCGAAGGCCCCTACGAGTTTGCCTCTGACTGAGAGGCGTGAAGACTCGCATAGAAGAGGAATTTCTTTTGTTTACCTGACCCTGAAAAGAAGTAGCTGTTGAAAAACTGGTACCGGTAGTTCAGTTATAAAAAAGACTTGTATACTTCTCCCGCCTCTATATACAATTTGCTCCGAGGGCATCATGAAGCGAATCCGACGCCATAAAAAGAAATTTTCTCTGTCGATAGTTATCTTAAGCATATTTGCTACGGTACTACTTTTAAACAAAAACTTCCTGGATCATGGAATGGACATTTTCACTGGGTACAAAATATTCGTCAACAAACAACCGCGGACTGGAAACGGATTTTTAAACATCGCAATTTGGGAGGACATCTGTGGCTATGAAATACTCTCACTGAAAGAATTCCCACTCTTTCCACATGGCCCGTCAACACGCCTGACAACGTCGAGCTTGCGGATGAATTTTAAAAGAGAATTCGAAAATTTTGGATTACGAATCTTTGGATTTCTTTCTCCTAGCGAATCTGCGAACTACACTTTTCATCTGGTTTCGAGTGGATCGTCCGAACTTTGGATGAGCTTGGATTCAAAATCTGAAAACAGTAAACTGATTGCAAATGTAACCTTGGGATCAAGCTGGAACGATGAGCGAACTGATATTCCTCTCTTTAGGGGAAAGCGTTACTTCTTGGAAATTTTACATAAACATGGCCGACACGACGGATTGAAACTCAATCATATCCATCTTAGATGGAGATCATCGTCCTGGAAGGATCATAATCTAAGGGATATTCCTTCGGAGGTTTTGAGTGCTTTCGAGGGCGATAATGACTTGACGGGGTTTGACAACTTATCAATTCCGTCACCTGCAGGTCAGCAAGTTGTTCGCGATAATGATATTGACCTTCCAATGCATATTAAACACCGCGATCCATCGTTTGTTTACAAGGAAGCGAAACGTCGAGCGGAAATATATCGCCTTCCTTTCGTCAACGAAGAAGACAGTAAAGATTTATTCCCTCCGTGCCAGTACAATCCATCATACATAGTGAAAAAACCTTTAGAGAGATACCAGGCCATGTGGGAGAACCATTACACCTCGATTTACCCTTTTGACTATACAGATATCACAGACAAAGGGGTCGGAAATTACTTGAGCTTTGGCAATGACCAGATGGATGAAAATACAGCGATGGAAATTGTTTCTCAAGTTTGGACGCGGATACAGAGCAAGAATCCTGGGTAAAATGAAATAACTCCGAGTCGAACCCTCACTACTCCCAGGGGGCAGGGGGTCTGACACTTCCCGTAAATTTTACTTCCGGTTCCCGCTACTTTCATTGTGGCTTCGGACTATTTCTGCTTTTCCTATTGCAAAACATGACGAAACATTGCCAATTTTCTCCTATTTCTCCCTGTTCTCGCCACCTTCAGTATCCCGTTTCTACCTCTTTTTTATTGTCTTGCAGACTTCCTGCGCTGCTCCATTTACTCCCATGTTCCCATCCTCCTACCAGCAGGACTCCCATATAAAATTGACTGGGTAATCAGGGGCACCCAACGAACATTTTTTGGTAAAATGCATTATTTTACCCAGATAAATGAAAATAAATGATATTAAAGCATTTCCAGGTGTTCTTCTGCGTTGCTGGGAAAAAGATATGTTTCCCAGCCAGCAATTTAAAATAATAATAGGTAACCAAAAGGGGCTTGGGAATTAATTAAACATCGATGGAATACCATTCGGAGCTTGTCTTAATATGATTTTGCTGTTTATTGTTTTGTATATGTCCGGGTTTTTTCTCTCGATCCAGTCTCTTTCTGATCTACTCAAGTCAGCTAGCGCAAAAATAGTAATATATTCGGTGAAAATTTCCAGGAGAAAAAATAGACCGAAATATTTTGCCAGCCAGCAAGAATTCCGCTGGGGATGCCCCTGGAAATTTTGAAAGGGACCCCTAAAAGTCGTTTTGTGGGCGTGGTATTCACCCCTATGAAGTACCAATTAAACAAAGCTAGTCCCTGTTGAGAGAAGTCTGTTGTATTTTTCCCAGCCTTTAACCTCATATTGACTCATATTACTAATAAGTTGATAATAAGGCTTTTAAAAACTGTTAAACCAGCAGACAGCCAACATTAATTTACTTGGTAGGGTGGGTCTCCATGTGTTTCAAAAAATTATACATGATTTATTTTCTTGTGCAATGTAGGAAGTATTCTCTTCAACACACCTTGAATGTGGAAGAAAACCATGATCAAGGAACAGGAGACAGGTATTTGGTGGAATTGGAACTGAAAGAAATTTCAAGTGGAAAATCTGTGAGATTCTCCGAGTATCTATACAGGCCTTGGGGAACACATGCCCTCTGCACCCCTGTAGGCGTGGCATGGAACAAGAGTGCTGTAATCAACATCCTTCTCACCACAGGAAACAACCAGGGACGCTGGATTCTCCATTTCCTAGACAACATGGCCAAGATACACAAGAAAACTAAGGATTCCAAATTTAATGTCATAATAACCGATTTTGATAGCAAAGACCTTGATTTAGAGAAAGCTTTGAATAGCAGTGAACTCCCACATTTTCAGTACAAAAAATAAATGACAAGTTTCAGAGGGCCTTGGGACTACAACTAGCTGCCAACATGGTTACAGATCCCAATTCAATTTTGTTTACAATGGATCTTCATTTGGATATTCCTTATCATTTCCTGGATGATGTCAGAAAGGTTTGTAACTATAATGAAATTTAAAAAAGTTAATGCATAATTACTGAACATGTGCCGAACCATGAAACACTCCCTTTAAGACCAGCATTTTGTAATGCTGATAGATTTTATTTCCAGTTTAAATAAAGCATTTATTATTATTATTTGTTGAAGCAATCAAAGAGTTTCCAACTGATATTATCCAATCAAAAACTAGCGCGAGCACTCACGAATACTCCAAAAGCAATCGCTCCAGCATAGCACAATAAGGACATGTCATCAGACTGTTGCTTAGCAACTTCGGGGACAAAAACCCATCAAGGAGGGAGGATTTTGCCATTAACTGGCACATGTTTCCAGGAATGTACTCACTCTACAGAGATCCATGAAGTGTTTTGGATTGGATGTTACTTGTGGGTGAAATTCAAACTTAGCAAAAACCAATAATCAATGACATACACTTAAGGTGGTCCTGTAGGCTAATTTGGTCAATTTTAGGCAGTGTTTTGCAGTGCTGAATCACAAAATATAGTCATGGGAATGAAGTAATTTCAGCATTTCTTCTTCTAGATTCTGGTTAAAATATTTTTGTTTCAGAAAAATTTAAGGAATTAATGAAATTTAAGGGTGTGGTCACTATAGAGTATCGTCATGGAAACAGCTCTCTTGTTTGTAGAGAAATGCTGATTTGAAATTGGGGCAAGCCTGGTTTATAAAGTGGTTGGCATTATTTAATCCTTAAAACCAACCAAGGGTCAACCGGGTATCAGATTTTGCTTTGTTGTAACTAATTACATGCTATAATAAGTCCAAGCAATGAATGGCGAATGACCAAAATTCACAAAACATTTCAACAGATTACACCGATAATGTTGACATTGAAAACCAGAATAAATTACCAGAATAAAGTGTTGGCCCAAGGGTTTTATTCTCACTGGTAATTTATTCTGATAATTTTTCAATGTCGACATTCTCGCTGTAATCCGTTGACTTTTTGTTTGTGAATTTTGGTCATGCGTCGTTTTTCTTGGATTAATAATAGTATGTGATTACTGAAGTATCAAAAAGTATATGAGTGCGTTTTTTTAAACGGATAAAGTTGATAGGCCGGTACATGCGCCGAACCGTGAAACACTCCCTTTAACAAGATGTCTCTCCTTGATGGGCTTAGTCCCATCAAGGAGTGCTGGTGTTATAAAAATTTGCCAAAAACGGCGCTTGTTTCCCCGACTGATGGGAACTGATTGGTCTCTTTACTCTTGAATTTACTCAGTATTCTTGTTACTTTTCTGTAGCACTGTGTTCAAAGCAAGGTTGTCTACACCCCTTTGCTTGTTCGGCTATCCTGTGGAGCCACAACACATCAACTCTCAGGCCGTTGGGAAATCCAGGGTTATGGGTTGATGGCCATTTACAAGAGTGACTGGGACAGAATTGGGGGAATGAATGTTGAAGAGTTCAAAGATAAATGGGGTGGAGAAGATTGGGAGATTTGTGATCGCATTTTGATGGACGGCATGGAAATAGAAAGACTCAAGATGATGCACTTATTTCATTATTTCCACACAAAAAAAGGCTTATGGACATCTGCTAGTAACACTATACAGGATCAGTCAGAACAGTATTGGCTTTAGCAAAACTCAATACCACTTATACTTCTTCATGACTCGCTGCATACTAACTTTTCCAACATTTAATAGACCTTTCTCCAAAATGGCCGCCGCAAATTCATATTAAGCTGAGCGGAAAATCAATACCAGCAGCATGAGCACCTGAAAGACCACCTCTTGTTTGGTAATCGTTCAAAGATTTGTTAAGTTAGGTTCTACCCGAGTCGAGACTTTTGTATGACTGGGGGTATACACCATACCCAAACATCTCTAAATTTTCCATCAACTTCAGTTTTCTCGACTCAGGTAGAACTTAACCTAATGAAACTTTGTACGATTACCAAACAAGAGGTGGTCTTTCAGGTGCTGGTATTAATTTTCCGCTCAGTTTAAGTTGATCATTTTGAATTTGCAGCGGGCATTTTGGAGAAAGGTCTATTGCAGCACTGACTGGTACATAATACATAACATCCCCTGTGTATCACCATTATACAAATGCAACATCATCAAATGGGTTTTTCAATCGACGTGATGATATTATTTCAATTTCAGTTCATTGTACTTTACAGTGCAAGTTTAGATCCAATCGTTGTCATCCAGGGGGGGGGGGGGCATAATAGAGAGGGGGGGGGGTGTAACAGAGCTTTTATGGTTGGTTTGTCATTTTAGACCTATTTTGCTTCATGTGTACATGTCCATCTGATTAGCAAGATGATGGATTTAACAGACAGAAAACATTTTTCGTGATTTTATGGAGTTAATAGTTAGCGTGTTGGACTCCTGATTGAGCAGTCCAGGTTCAAGTGCTGGCTGGGTTCATTGCGTTGTGTTATTGGGCAAAACACTTTATTCTTGCAGTACCTCTCTCCACCCAGGAGTATAAATGGGTACTGGGCAAAATTATCTGACAAAATGCTGCGGGTCCACCTAATGATGCTATGGAAACTGGGATAAGTTATGGGCCAAAATAAGAATGGTATTACTTTATTTATTTAAAAATTAAAATATTATATTATTTATATTTTTGGATTATTGGATATTTATAAATTATTCCTTTCAAAGAGACAAGTATTTTATTACTTAAATTAATTATTTTTCAGAACATTTATGCATTACTTTACTATATGCATCTCCATATCCGTAGTAAATGGTTTGAGCCCAGGAGTTTCAGTAGCTTGTTTAGCGCAATCGCCCAGGTGAGGACAACTGTCTGGGTGAATGTTTAGACAGCCAGAGCAAAACCATTAAAGAAATTCCAACCAGTTTTGGTTGAGTGATCCAACAGTTTAAAGTTGAATCAGTTGATATATTGTAACCGGTTTAATATGCATGTGTTCTAGGGATCAACTATTTTTGGTTGATCGGACTGAAGTGTCCCAGTAAAACATTTTCCAACCATTTTCATTTGAAAAGGTTGACAATATTGTTTGGTCATCCATGCTAAACCAACCAAAACAGTTATTTAAAAAAAGAAAAGAAAACATATTTACCTCTGAAAATGGTTGATCCCAATAGAACATGACCCAAGCTACATCATTTTTAAGAAAAAAAATCTTAAAAATTACTTTGAGGATGAATAAATAAAATGTTTTCTTCAAGAAAAGTAGAATAAGACTACCTTAGTTACCTTTAGTTAGCTTATAGACATTCTTTTGGCAAGCAGTATAAAACTTGTGGCTTAGCCAAACTGTCCACTGTAAAAAGAGGCCTAAAACGGCCAGTTAAATTACAATACCGCACATTGGACTCCGGATCGAGCCGTGACCACGGTCATTGTGTTCTTGGTTAAGACGCTTTACTCTCACAGTGCCTCTCTCCACCCAGGGGTATAAATGGGTACCACCAAACCATCAGGGCAACCTGACAAAAATGCTGGGGTACTACCTGTGATGGACTAGCATCCCACCCAGGGGGAGTAGCAAATACTCCTTGTTGGCTTCATGCTACAGAAACCAGGATAAGTTCCAGCAGTGTGGGCCAGTTTGGCCTGAGTGTGGCTTTACCCTTTACCTTTAAATAATATATAATTTTTACAGGTATAGTTATATGTATGCTATTTATACAATCAAGTAAACAGTGGCCTATGATGTTAGTGCAGTGGACTCTGAGGTTGTTGTGTTGAATAGAAATGGGTACCAGCGAATTGTTGGGGCAACCTAACAGGGTTTTTTTTTTGGGGGGGGGGAGGGGGGAGGGGGGACCTGGGGAGTATCAATTTCAATTCAATTTGTTTTATTCACACTTTTTTCAAGATTACAGTAACAATATTAATGTACATAAGGAATTAAAAACGGTTGTTAGTGGGAATAAATAAAGGGCGTATTTCGTGGAATAGAAGTGTGCAGAGGCCAAAGTAGCAGAGCTTTCGAGTTGGCCCCTGCATTTGAGAGAAAACTTTTGTTGTCAAGTCTTAGTTATTAACCAAATATATGACAACTCTGTTACTTTAGGAACAAACATTTTAATGTCTCTGAATCTTCCTTTATAAAAATTAATGATTCATGCAAATTATTCCATTTCTATTGGTTAAAAAAATAACTTCTTAATTATTGTAATGATCTACATTTATAATTTAACGGCAAAAAATGCCAAAGGTTTTTAACATTATTTTACAAAACAATTTTGAATCATTTTCTTGATGTGCTACCATGGACCCCAGAAACCCTTACCTTATATCAGACCAAGAAATGGTATTTTAAATTTATGACCCTTATTCCTGACTAAATACAGTAAAGCAGAACAAGGCTTTTAGCCTACCAGTGTACACATTTGTTAGAAATGTTGGGAGCATCTTAAATTCTTGAACACTGTCAACATTATGTGCCATATTTTGGTTTCGTTACTTTTGTTTTTTTACAGCACTCTTTGCATAAAGCATAAATAAGTTGGAGACCCTTCACCTCCTTGTCTCACCCCTACCCCCTTCCTTCTCTCACTCTTATGCCCTTGTTGTCTCACCCTACTCAACTCCTTTCCTCATCCCTCCCCCCCTTGTTTTCACCCCTACCCCACCTTGTCTCACCCTACCCCTCCTTACTATACCCCTCCTTGCGACACACCTACCCATCCCTCCTTGAACTCTCCCCTTCTCTCCAGTCTAATATTCTGCCTTGACAGCAACTTTAGAACTGCATGGACACGACAGAATTGGCAGAATAGATTAACCCCCACCCCCCAACAAATTTCTGGAGGAAACGTCTACTATAATAATATATGATGATATATAAACTAAATTAGTCTAGTCTCACCTAACATAAAAACATTTTTTTTCCTGTGGAAAATATTGTTACCAACTTTGCTAAAGACTCTGACTGAATTTTTCACATGCATAACAAATCCAAATATGCCAAACGTGGTTGTACAATATGGGGGTGACAACCACAAAATTACTGAATGCAAATTTGTTAGGTACAGAATACAAAATTCAGTCTAAAGGAGTATACATTTGTCTTGCTCCAGACATTTGATTCAGTTTGTTTTTGGGAACAAGTTTCATCCTGTTCCAATGATTGAAAGTATTGCTCTGAAAGATGTTTATGCTGATTTAGAAAAGTATATCACCCCTGGGGAGGGGTCAGTCCACAATGTTTTAGCTTGGTACTCCATTGGGACCTATGAGCTTAAAATGTCTCTTTTTATCTCATGTAACCATTGTAGTCTCTACATGGTTACAGGTGATATTGTAGTTGGATTTGTGTCACTCACTTTCCACATATTTGTTAGCCAATATCACCCCCGGGGAGGGGTCAGTCCACAATGTTTTAGCTTGGTACTCCATTGGGACCTGTGAGCTTAAAATGTCTCTTTTTATCTCATGTAACCATGTAGTCTCTACATGGTTACAGGAGATATTGTAGTTGGATTTGTGTCACTCACTTGCCACATATTTGTTAGCCAATAGCCCTTTTCACGGTTAACTTGCGATATTTGCATAACAATACACTTGAACATAGAAGCGAGGCAATTTCGGGCACAAGCTGCAAAACATTGTGTTTTTCTTGAGCTCCTTCAACTCTTTTAGTATAAAAACAGTTTTAAAATGTAGAAGAACTACAATTCTTTTAGTTTACGTTGTTTTTAGAAAAAATTGTAAAACGACTTTTCTCTATTAATAAAGAGTAGACTCGCATAAGCAACAGGGAGATCGGATTACAATCTTTACGGCAAACTTTAACTAAAATAGTTGCATATTTAGTTCTTCTCCGTTTTAAAACTATTTTTATGCTAACATAGTTTAAGGAGCTCAAGGAAATCACGACGTTTTACAGCTTGTGCCCGAAATTGCCTCGCTTCTATGTTTAGCTGTATTGTTATGCAACTATTTCAGGTTAACCGTGAAAAGGGCTATTAGTGAGCAAATCTGTCATCTAGATTGATCTGCTTGATGTAAGAAATATTTTTTATGACCCATCTTAGACTGGTCAGACAGTTAAATTTGGTTCCCTATCCCAGACTGGCAATGAACTATCATCCACTAGAACTGTGAAAAATCCAAAACTTGAACAGAAAAAGTATACCCCCATCCAGTCGCATACCAATATAATTAAAATAGGCCTGCTTCAGTCTCGAAAGACTATGCAGTTATATTATATAGGAAATATAATATGAAGTACCCTGTCAGGGGTGCACTATGCCACCGGAAGAGCAAAGTGATTTATGACAATAAGCAATAAAATTTCTATTTCTGATTCATTTGACTCTAAGGAGGGAAGTTGAATCGCAGAGATGTATGGCATTCATTTCTCAGACTTAACCCTTTCGCCCCCACAGTCAAACCTTGAGTCAATAAAATTAATGTGGTTGTACCTTTCGAGTCTGGATCTATGTGACCATTCAAATGAAAGCTATTGAGCAGTACCTTCAAGTGGTAATGCATGTTTGTTTTTGACAATTTTGTAAAAAATTATGAAATTTAAGATTTTTTCATCAGTTTTGAACAGTAGCACTCTTGGGAGTGAAAGGGTTAAGAATTACACATGTTGACAGCTTGTAGCCACCAGCCTCCAACAATCTGTGGTACTTCCATTAGTTCATGGGGCAGTCTGAGATTAAAAACAAGGATAGTGAAAAGTTAATCTTTGGGCCTCAGTTGTTCAAAGGATGGATAATACTATCCGCCAGATAAATCACTATCCAGTGGATAAGTGTTAACCACTTATGTCCAGGATTGGACGCAGGTATTGTTTTTTAAATACTTCATATGTGACTGGGTTATTTGTCATTGTCATATTACTTCATATTTGACAAAATTATGTGTTTTGGTGAACCTTTATCAATGAGGACACTTTGTGATGCCTATCAGGAGGAGCGTGCATCTCATTTGCGGTCAATCCTGGACATATCTCGTTTTAACAAAACAAACTACTCTATATCCATTGGATAGTGATTTATCCAGTGGATAGCGTTATCCAATCCTTCATTTGAACAACCGGGCCCTGTTGTTTAAATTGTGTAAACTCCACAAATCAGACACTGGTCCAGGATTGGGACAAATGGCTGTAGTTCGATCATAAACAGTGACTTAATTGTCCAGATTTGGAAGATTTTTTTTGGGGGGGGAACAACTTACCACTTCCAAGTCCCCTGCCTGTCCCTTTTTTATCAACAACTCAGAGCTGAAGGAAAAACATAAAGTCAATTAAAATTTAAAAGCCCCACATGCAGTCAACAAAATTATGTATTAACTGCTGTCTGTTATTTGTTGTGTTAACTTGTATAAACAAACTTCCAAAGATCTCCAAAGACTTCTGGAATGTTTATTTTCGTATCAATTTCACAGGACTTTGCCTTTTCACTTTGCTTGCGCCTTTTCCTTCCAGACTTTGATTATTTATCGGCACTTTTTTCTCACAACCCACTATTGTGGACTCTCGCTATTACATACACCAAACTACGTCCCGAGGGTGTCCGCTATAACGAGGGTTGACTGTATTAAGCTCCCAGTCCCTTTCATAAAAGTGTATAAAAAATCCAAAAGGTATCATTTTTAACTCCAGTTTATAATGATTTAAAACTTTTGCATACCCATCATAAAATGAAATTGTTCCCGTCTTGTCTTTTGCCATATTGTGCTTTATCCTGGGAATAAATATGTAAAAAGAATTACAGTTAAACCTCTCTACAACAGCCACCTACCCTGTGTGGAATCAACTGGTCACCGTAGAGAGGTGGCCATTGTAGGGAGGTTTCAATAAGAGTAAAGAGTATGGATTGGCACACAGTTGGGACAACAAAATCCTGGCTGTTGTAGAGAGGTCAGGCTGTTAGTCAAGGTTCAACTGTATAATTCCAGAAGCAATTGCTGATATCTTAATTTGTACAATATGTGTGTTATTCCAGAATGAAAGAACCTAACCACAGTTGAGTTTTGGATGTTCCATTTTTGTGGCGGTGGGAGGAGAGGGTTGGTCAGGGGGGGGGGGGGGGGGGAGGTAGCAAAAACTGTTTTCTGTGGATGACAAACTGCTGACAATGATAATTATGCTCTTTACACTGTCAAGCAAACATGTACAGACTTACTCTCCTGTCTCAATCTTGAGAAGCTGGTTGTTGTTGAGTGCAGTGAGGATGTAAACCACAGTCTCTATGACATGAGTGCTTGTCAGAATGAGATCACCCTACAATGATAGCAATAAATGCATTGAGAAATAAAGATATTATTCAGTCAGTGACACAAGCTACTCGGAAAAAAAATTCCAAGTTACACCAAAAGGAGTCAAACCTACAGTATGTCATAGGTTTCCACTCCTGTTGGGGAACTCAGAATTTTTTTCCAAGTAGCTTGTGTTACCATCATATCTTTCAAATAAATGCATTGATAAACCGTTTGGGAAGGGTGAAGCAAACTGAATCAGTATCATACCGTAAACTGCTGCTTATAAGCCCCCCTGCCCCGGTTATAGGAGGCCCATCTCTCCGCTAACAAAAAAATATTCCAGTTATAAGCTCCCCGGATATAAGCCCTCCTACTTTTCCTTATTTCGTTAACTATAAATGTCCTCACAGAAATTGTTGAACTTTAGACCATATTATTTTTTTTTATTCCATTTCATTATGTTCTGTCCAGTTGCATTTAATGTTCTCAGTACTTGAAATTTGTTTTTGTTCCCAATATATTGACTGACATAAAGACCAATAAGTGGATAACATATCTTGACATTGCTGCATCAATTTGGTTCTTTAATATCAGTTCATTTCGAAACGTTTTTTTATTCCGCTAATAAGTCCCCCCCCCCCCCCCCCCTCATCCCCGGTTATTAGCCCTCCCATTTATACGCCCACCCAAATATCCTTACGAAGTTTTATAAGCCCAGGGCTTATAAGCAGCAGTTTATGGTTTTACCTTATGGCTCAGTGCATCTTATTATGCTCAAAAAGTAATTTTAAATGTTGTAATATTAATACATGTATAAACTAAATGAAAATTGCCGTAGCAGTGATGACAAACCTTATCACCCTTGTCTTCAACTGGCACGTGAAGAACAAGAACTCCATCAGTTTTTGAACTGACTGAAATACCTAAAACAAGAAAAACAATTCAAAATAATGAAAACCTTCCTAACAAACCATCAACACAATTTAATATCATATTCCTTACCAACTCTTAAGAAAGACTTTAAATCTATTGCATGGTCACACATGGCCTACTCAAAAAGCTGCCGCTAATCATGCTCTTAAAAATAACAGAAAGGGAAAGAGCGTACATGTACAATGCGAGCAAAGGTAGGTAGCATGCAAAAGTACCTGTAAGGCTACTGGTTGCAATTCTGTGCTTGAGTTTATAATTCTTGTCATCCAGAATGTAAATGGCCTATAAACAAATGAGGACACAATACTCAGTATGAAACAAAGGGGGGGGGGGGGGGGGGGGAGGTGGGTGCAAATGGTAAAGTCAAGACTAGCATTTTTTCTGCAAGCCTGTCTCCAAATCTGACAAAAGGTTGGATTATTGCCTCCAACATGGCATATAAACAAGCATCCTATCTTTATTTGTAAAACTCCCTGAAGAAGTCTAGGAGAAGTTAGATGAAATCCCTTACGAAAATAGCATTTTAAAATAGCTGAAATAGCATGAAAATATTAAAAGACATGTGACAATGAAATAGGGTAAAAATAAGCAAATTTAAAATAGAAATAAAATAGGTTTTGCTTTATGACATTTGCTGGCATATAAGACAGTAGTTTGCTTTGACTGATATTTTTTGCAAGGTACAGGTTAAATGACTCCTTGAGTCCTTGAAACAAGTGAATCGGAACTATTATTGGCACTTGAGACATTGACAACTATTTACCATTGATAATTTTTTTGAGCATTTATGTCATAAAAGATTTCTACAGAGTTATGGAAACAATCACAATGTTTTTTTGGGAGAACTCAAAACTGCTGTGTAAAACATTCACTTGTGCCAGCTAGCTAACATTATTTTTTATTTCTTAAAATATATACACTACCGTAAAGTTCTGAAAGTAACGACCCCCCAAAAGTACATGTAGCGACCCCCAAAAGTAACGTCAGATTTTCGGGCTGCTAATAAATTCCGAAAGTAGCGAGCCCCTCGAAAGTAGCAAGCCCCCAAAAGTAGCGCAAAATCATACATTATATACAATTTTTTCCCCAATCAATAGTCAAATATACGTCAAGTAATATCTTCGTACAGTGTCATAACTTGACCACGATAAGGCACTTTACTACAAGGGAAGCTATCGCTTATGCCACAACAATTTTGTCTCATTTTTCAACAGCAACTGTTTTTACGAATTTCAGTCTTTTTTTTACTTCGGATAAAGAGCTCGCACCAGTTATTTTATAATGGTTTTTGTTCCCCGAAAGTAACGACCCACTGACAGTAGTGACAGCCCCAAAGGCTGCTAATTCCGAAAGTAATGACACTCGTTACTTTCGGAACTTTATGGTAGTCTTGTGACAGCTGATGTGTACCTGCTCTGTAAGGATGAGGATGCGTGTTCTGAGTTTGTAGCCATTTCTGTCATACTTGTGTACTCCAGTGCAGTACTAGGACAACAGAAAGAATATAATGTTAACTGATTGCTTAACCCATTGACACCTGGGCTTTTTCCAAAAAACGGCAATTTAACATCCCAGATGCCTATTTCTGGCCATTATCTGGCCAGTTTAATGTGAACTGTCAAAAACTTAGTGTGCAACATGGCAACTAACATCTCCTTCTACTTCGAAGCAATATTTCAATATTTTCCTTGGGCATGCCCACAAATCCAAATTTTGACATAGTTTTTGAATGAGAAAAACGCACCACACTTCAGGCTTTCCTTTTCCTTTCCCCCCCCCTTTTTTCCCCATTCTTGCTCTCCTTTTCTCTCATTTTATTTTGTGGTTTTGTTAGCCTTTCAATCGTCTTTGCTCACGTTGGAAAAGTTTCCACCTAAACGTTGGGGAAAGTGAACTTTTTTAACAAAGAGTGTCAATGGTTGTGAAGGTCACGTTTTTTGTGTGTGCGATTTTGGAGGAAAAATTCCAAGTTGTTTTGTGTGTATCTCTGGGCAAATTCAACGTTTTGTGCTCTTTTAGACATGCTTTGTTAAACATTTTAATACTCTATTCAGTTGAATATCAAAGACATCCTATGACATGAAAAGTGATGACGTCACAAGCTGAAGTGGTACAAGTCCGTGGTCTCCTCTTGGTTGGTTTAGGTATCAATGGGTTAAATGACCATGTCATATGCAGAATCTTTTTGCGGCCCTATCACTTCGAAGCGTACATGTCCGTATGACCCCCATATGGGACTTTTTCATATGGTAATTTGCAAGGAAAATTATAGCGCTGAGAGCGATATGGGTCTGTCATAAATTATGATAATTAGCTATATTTTTTTAAATGTAAAAAACACTCACCCTGATGGTTTCTGAGGATGGTACAATCTGCTTGTCTGTTATTACATTCTTCTTCAGCATCTCCTGAGCAATATCTGTGAAAGGAAATAAACTATTAAATTTAATTTTTTAAATTATTATAAGGAATAGAAAAGGAAGATGGCACTCTTCACAGACTATGAAAATTTACTCAAGTTCAAAAATAAAATAGCTTAGAATTTGTGATAAATACTGTATCAAGGTTAAAGTCTGTTTAAGGTCATTCCATCGAAATAGAACTTACAATAGATTTTCATTCAAACTTTGCCTATTGGTTGTTTATCTTAAGGGAACTTAAATTTTGAAATAAATCAAAGGCACTATGTGCCAACTCGTGAATGAAAAGTAAATAAATTAATTAACATAGAAATATGCAGTAGTACCGGGTAAATGTAAGTTGACAGTCTCGTCCTCTATGTTTTTGAGAATCGAGTTTTGAGTTTTGAGTCTGACTCGAATAGGGATTTCGATGAAACGATTTATTCCTCGAAACAGAACAATAAGATTCCGCGCGGCATTCACGCAAGCCGGTGTATTTCGTATTCACGTCCAAATCAGTGTTGGTCGGGAGGGAAACTCAAACGAAAAGTCTTTAATCACTGATATTCGATAATCCCCGGGCGATAATCGCCAACTTTATGGGCCGAATATTTTTAAAAACAAGGTTGGTTTACACGGGGTTTAACAAAACCATGGCCTAATACGATTTTAAACTGACTGGCCAACCTAAATGTATTAACCGTACAGTAAACCCTGTTTAGAAGGTGTATATAAACACAGACTAAAAAAACATTTAGCGACTTAGACTGACCTGCTTATAAGTTTATTTAGACCTCATTAACTAACGTTTTAGACGTCGTTTAAATATTCGGCCAATATGTTCGAACTGGTTTGAGTTTTATTTTAAAGCATGTTGCTGTTCGTGAAATAAAATATTTCAATCATTTCAAAACATTCTGATCTTGTTTGTGTAGTTTGTGCTTCGCACGCACAATATAAAATTAATTGTATATGTAAACATTCATTCGTCTTCAGTTCTGTCATACACGAAACTCTTGGAAAGAAAAATACTTCAGTTATCTATGAAGTTGCAATTCTTGGACTAGCTACAGTTAAATTATCAACAATGGGTTTGCTCTCCTATTAAAAAAACATATTGAGATACTATGAAAATGAAAGGTAAATCTTAGTTTTTTGTCCCCCGTCACGCAACGCTTCCTCACACAGTCGTTCCGATAATAATATTTTACAATTATTTCAACCATGCATGCAACTAAAATAACATACATGCATATGATAACATCGTCCATCGCGCTGACTAAGAGGTATTTAAATAAAACAAATAACTCAACAAACGATGCGAGTCCATTCGCCAACGCCAAGGAAATATGGAGGGTGAGCAAAAAACACTGTCGAGCGTCTAAATAGATCCATGAATAGAAAAGATGAACATAGCCACTGAAACCAGTCCTTTGGTGAGTAAATCAAGCCACTTCCAGCTCAAAACAACAGCAACTCGGTGTCCTCGGTGAATCTCATTTGAGCCCGCGATAGTCGTTCATTCGTTCAGCGGAGCAAAAGTACAGGGCCTCTCTCGCTCCCGTGGTGTCCCCCGTGAGTCAAAAAAGGAATCTTGCGTATCGAAGGTCGTGAGATCGAATCCCGGTGGAGGCAGGTTTTTTTTTTCTTTTTTTTTTTTTCTTTTTCCCCGCAAGTATGAGAAACACTAGCCTGATTCTCAGACGGTCCGACTCGGTCCCCCACTCCCTCGAGTGGGGGACCGAGTCGGACCGTCTGAGAGAAAATATCATAGAATTCCATAGTGCCAAATTAGATTTTATTCATACACTTGGTATAAAGAAGATACAACATTTAACATACTTAAGTGTTTTCCTAAGTCTTGAAGTCCGCAGCTTGGTTTTTAAAAGTTTCGACAGCTTGAGTCTTCATCAGAGCGTGGATCCATGATCAGAGCTTGAATCGATCGAAGAACTTCAAACGTGACTCACTTTTAATATTCTAAATGTCTCCTCTTTGGGCGGTCGAGTATTATTTAGGGTTATTTCTTTCAATTTCGAACTCCAAAAAGGTGTCTAATTGTAATTGTAGGAGTGAAAATACCGTGTTGAAAAATAGAAGTGATCCGCGCCAGACGCCATTTTGTTTACTGATAATGCATAAATTACCGTACTACGCACACATTAAAGTTTACAACCTAGTGGCCATCGACCGAGGGATCGAGGGATCGAGGGATCGAGGGAGTGAAATTTGTCCGCTATACGCATACCTGTCAACTCTCCCGGTTTTCCCGGGAGTCTCCAAGTTTTTCATCAAATCTCCCGGTCTCCCGGTTAGAGCACCAAATCTCCCGGAAAATTCCGCGGCTTCTTTCGATTTTTTTTTTTTCGTTGATTTCGTTGTTTTCAAGATGTCAAAATTGAAAAGGTAAATAAAACAAGAAGTGTAACTATTTAGTGCTCTTCCTTGAGCTGTTCACGATCGGAAAACGGAAAACAGAGCAGTCAAATTGAGGTATATTTAACGAGTATCACGATTGGTCAAACAATAAACCAATCAAATTGCACAATAGATTAGTGAATTGGCGCGGTTTCGCGCGCTTTTCTTTGTCGAAGCGAGGATTGCCGGCGAACTGCCAACACTAATGTTGTTCTAACGGAGAGACGTCGGGAACATTCGGAAAGCCTTCGGGTGATTCTCGGAGATTATTCGGACATTGTCGTAAATCACGTTCTTACAATGCAAGGATTTCGAGACGTCTCCAGATTTTGAAACTCCGGGGTTGACAGGTATGTATACGCTATAACTTCGTTCATGCAAAGCATTCACTCGTTAAAAAGGGGGGTCCCGGTATTCGTTTAGGAACAGGAGGACCTTGTATATACCCCTTAATTCCTTACAATATCAGCTTCCAGAAACGTTTTTATTAGCTAAGTTCACGTTTCCGGTGATTATTTATTCTTCTGCAATAGAAATTAGTCTATATTTATTTTATAGAAAGAAGTGATTGCTAGACTCAAAATAAGAGAAAAAATTGATAGGTCACCGTACTCGTTTACGAGAAAACGACGATTCATCTCTCTGGCGAGCTTAGCCGTAAAGGAAAAGCCGCCATTTTCTTAATGTGCGCGCGCTAATTACGTGTGAAATCATGCGCAGTAAGGATGCGCAATGCAATACTAAGGAATCACCTTAAATGCAAGGGATTGTAGGAGCCAGGGGGCTCATCAGTGTCGTTACTTATCCCGGTTTATGTAGTATGATGTGAGTATAAAATAGTATTGCTACTTCCCTGGATGGGGAGAGGGGTTCAAAGCAAAAAAACCTTCCGTGGGGAGTATGGTCTTGGATATTTTCTGGAACCACACATTGGACAGAATGATAACATGGGTTTTTGTAATTAACCGCCCTGTCTAACATATTAACAATGCCAAATATAATTACCAAGCCTGTGTGGAATGAATAGTATTGGTATACTATGCTCATAGTTATCCTTCTTTCCTTTGAACATTTCACTGGCTGCCACCTTCATGTCAAGCTAAGGATAAAACATTACCTTCTATGTCAATCAAGATTTGTACGGGGTACAGCAGGTACATTCATGAATTCTAACAAATGTACCAAGCTGCAAGGATTTATATTGAAGCCATGTCATGTGAAGAGGGCAAGGGTTATATGAATAACAAGTAATTGCCACACCCCAAAAATTCCAATAATTTTACTGTTATTGTACATGATTGTACAGCAAAAAAAATTAGGGCACCATTTTTTCACTCCTCAATGATACCCTGATAATTTCACTGATCAAAATACAACCACCTCAAACCCTGTCTTTTGTCTCCCTTTCAGAGTCAAACTTTGAGTCAAATAATGTGGCTCTAACTTTTGAGTTTGTGAATGAAACCCTACATTGTGACCATTCAAATGAAAGTACCAATTCCTTGAGAAGTACTTTCCTGTGGTACTGTTTATTTTTCAATGTTATAAATACAAGACAGTGAAAATTTAAGAACAGTTGCCAGACTTGTACTTTGCCTGGGTTAAGAGAGGCCACAAAAAAAATTATCTAGCATTCTGTGCAACACCAAAACAAAAATTCCCTGGCAAAAAAAAATGTATTGTTCAATTAGACCCTCTCAGACTGCAATGAGCAAAGATTTTGCGCAAGAAATCCTAACTTCTTTGCATACACCACTAAAAATGTAACACAAGATTCCTTGGAACAAGGATAAAAACACCAACCTGTGCTTTCCTCTCTGGTGTGATACTATTCACATATTTCCTTGACAGCTGAAG
The DNA here is from genome assembly GCA_029204205.1 of Desmophyllum pertusum. Lineage (NCBI taxonomy): Eukaryota > Metazoa > Cnidaria > Anthozoa > Scleractinia > Caryophylliidae > Desmophyllum > Desmophyllum pertusum. The sequence goes on from MU825874.1 coordinate 4,044,530, forward strand.
AGTGTGCATCTTGTGCAGTTTTTCAGAAGCCTGAGAAATATTACAATAAACGTAGTCGCATTACTAACATCAACAGACAACCACACTTAAAGGGACACTGTCCTGATTTTAGCATGATTTTGGGAAGCTCAGAAACATATCTAGATCATAGGAAGTTGATCAATAATGGTTTGATTCTGTAGAATAACACTCGACAAATGACAGGAACGCATTAGGAAGTGAAGATGACGAACGACAGCGAGGATGGAAATGGATTGCAATATGGATTTTTTGAAAAAAAGTGAGGATGTCAGTTTTTTCAAAGTTTCAAATTTGGTTCGGCTCTTTGCAAGAATTTTGTTGCAGTATGGAATTTCTTGAAGAAATTGCTTTTTATCATTTAGTTAGAGTTTATTAAGTTCTTATTTCATAGATTTAGGGACCATTTCATGCATTTATAACAGTTTTGAGCAAATACGCCGGGACAGTGTCCCTTTAAGATTGAAACAACTGCACTTGCAGAAACCATTTAGTCAAAGGTCAACGTGTTTAGGTCACTGTCAAACATCCTAACGTTCTCCTCGGTTTCAAGGAGGCTCAGGTCACTTTGGAGGGAAGGAGGAGCCCATTCTTTCAATCTGTATCTAGATTGTTGCCAGAGTTTATTTGGTTAGGAGAAGTTTGAACTTTGTTCACATAACACAATGGGAAATCTGCCCCTTTTTGAATAACTTCATTAACTCAAACACTTGCTCTACAGGGAACATTAATATCACACATCTTTACACAAGCCTCTAAGAAAAATCTGTACTTTTTCCTGCCTGTAGAACACATGTGATTGGTTTATTGTACAAGTTTGAACTGTTGCACAAGTGTGCGGTGCACTAAAAGAAAATTCAGAGAGTGAGTTGAAAAGTGGGTTGTTTTTTGCTTTGTGGTCTGTTTCTTTCACTCTTTGAACCTATATACCGCCACCTGGTTAGCTCAGTTGGTTGGGCGCCAGACTGCAGAGCAGGAGGTTGCGGGTTCAAATCCCGGCCGGACCACAAACCAGGGTCTTAAAATAACTGGTAAGATCATGCTGACTGTGCTCAACACCTTATCTCAGTTCAGATAATTGCGTCATTGGGCGGTGATGTTAAGCCATTGGCCTTGTCTCCTACATCTCTTCATACCAAATTAGTAGGGGACGTTAAAGAACCCACATCACTGTTAGAAAAGAGTAGGGGACGTAGTCCCCGGTGTTGTGGTCGGGCCTGTTCACATGTATTCATGGGTTGGTTGGGTGGGGTGAGATCATGAATGGACTGATAGCGGCTGCCATTAAGGTGCCTTTACAAGCTGACGTCCGAGCTGACTTCCGATCTCACCCCTGAGTTGAATTGTAAAGCGCATTTGGATATGCTATATAGAAAATGCGCTATATAAATGTCATTACCATTACCCATGGAAATTAAATGTGTCTGTACACCACTAGTTAAAGATCGAGTGATATTTATAGCTGTTATACACTGTAACACCATCATTTCAATACATAAAATCAACGTACACACTAACCTCTACCATTGATCCAGGAGGCTTTGGCCAACTCTTGTCTAGGACACTGGTGGGCAAACGTTTTGCCAGCAGTAGAAGATGCGATTTCCTTACATATGCTACAAACTAACAGAAAAGATACAAGTTTTTTAAGGAACAATAATTTCTGAAGAAATATCACATTTCTGTTTATAGTTTATATATAATATTTTAAAATGAAATTATGCAATTCAATGAGGAGGATGACAACCAACAACAAACTCAACCCAAATGACGCTGGGTCCAGGATTAGAACCCGGGCCACATTGGTGGGAGGCGAGCGCTCTCACCACTGCACCATCCCTGCTCCCCAACAATTTGGTCACAACCAACATATTGGCTTTTTTTTCAAGATGCACAAACTGTGTGTGACTAGCTCCTTTAAAGTGCAACTAACCCCCCAAATTTTTTTTTTCTCTTAAAATCTATCTATTGCCCCGATCACGTCTGCGAAAAAATTATCGTGATTGATAAAATCCCCGCGTTTCTACAGTTGTTTAAAGTCAGGCTTTCCATGTTCACCACCGCGCAAATGGGAGTCCTGGGTCGAGCAATGTGACGTCAAAGCAGGAGTGTGATTTATCATGTTTACAAGCATTTGACTGGGAATCCTTCGAGCGTAGATATTCTTTTCGTTATTTCCGAGCCGTTTTATTTTCGAAAGCCACAGAATTTTAACTCAAGCTAGATATGTCATCTAGTGACTCAAATTCGGAGTCTAGTTACAATTCGGAAGACTATGACACAAAAATGTTGAGATCGAAGTGGAAGATGCACGGGTCGCAAGCTTCCCGTGATGATCGAAGCACACAGATGGGATGGCTTTTGCTTATGCCGACGAACCGTATGTGGACGAGGAATGGCTGAAGAAATACGAAAAGGAGGAAGAAGAAGAAGACAAGAAGCTAGAGGAAGCAATTCAAGCTAGACTTGACGGCAAAGAAAGAGTGGATTCTTGGTTAGTCTTATCACTAATACTTGTCAAACCAGATGTAAACAAATAGATTCGCAATCGATACTTCAAGCAGCAATGAGTAAGATATCTTCTTGGATGAACTGCCCGGTCACCTGGAATGGACAACTAAATGCGAAAAGGAGGTCAAAGCGAATGAAGAGTCGAAAAGAAAGCACAAAGGACCGCTTAGATAGCACTGAAGAAGTCAGTCAATGGTAAGCACAACCTCGTTCCCAGGGTCTCTCATCTTCCCACCCCTGGAGCGAGAGAAGAGAGACCCTGGTCTGGTCTGGTCACGTGTCTAATTGACATTTTCAAACCCCAGGGAGGGCTCCTATAATTACGAATTTTTGTCGCGCTTTCTTTTGTCGACAACAAAGCGAGGCCAGAAGCTAACGGCACGCAAGCGATGTTTTTATACAGCAGTCTTCAGTTCGCTGTTTGCAGCAGTTACTCCAATGTTTAGACGCAATTTACTGTGGCCGAGATGTTGTTGCTGTATTACTGACGGGCTACGGAAAATTGATGAATTTCCAGCGCGCTAGCGCTGCTCCACGGCAGGCAAGGTCTCGAAAGGTCAATGTCGTATCGGAGTCAAAGCGTCATCATTATAAAATTACACTTACGTCTGAACATTTCCACAAAGAGGAACGAAAAATATTAAGATACCATCGGCTTAATTCATGTATAATAAACCAAGCTTATATTTTGCGAGTCGCTGACTCTTAGTCTAAGCGCTGTAAAAATCTAACACATCACGTACACATCGCACACTGAAATATGTAGGCTCGATTTCCGCCGATCTCTTTAAAGATCGATATATCCTAAGGGTAAAGGTGAGGCGAGTCCAATAAAAACAAACAGAAACAAGCAAAAGTACGTAATTTACCTGGAGGACCTGGAGTTGGGTTGAATTTTCTTGAGGATTCATACCGATCGCGGAGACTCGGTGATCATTATTTTTGTCACCTTTTATCATTTTCGCAAACGCCGCCGGTAGCGACGAAATACATGAGACCGTCAAATAACCAGAAAAAAGAATCAAGCAAAACATCGCCGCCGAATAAATAAAAGCTATAAAGATTTTCTTTATCCTGGATTCGAAACATTAACTCCTTCGTCTTCGCCGATCTTGATCAAATGTGCGTTGTACAGATGGCGATATTTCGATACATCTAAGAACCCTGGCTTTCCTTGATCGCGGTCTTGAAGCTTCAAAATTCTTTAACCGTCTTTTGGCGTCTCGGAACGGCCAAAATGTTTACCACGAAAGCTCGTCCACATGCGGTTATTTTGATTTACAACACTTTCCGCTCACCCCTAGGCAAAGTGGAGACAAATTTCACACTCATCTGCCCCTCCCACTAATCTTTTATTTGCTACGTCCCAGAATCTGGGACGCACGTGACCAGACCAGACCAGGGTCTCTCTTCTCTCGCTCCAGGGGGCGGGAAGATGAGAGACCCTGGGAACGAGGTTGTGGTAAGCAATTATTGTCACCTATAGTACTCCCATGCATCGATATACGCGAGCCGTATGATCATTTATATTTTTGCTTTAGCGAGTATGTATTTTGTAAAGCAATGGTCATTCTGTTAAATGCCAGCTTTTCACCATTTAGAGGGTTTTGATTTTTACAAAAGCCAAGTAACTGTCGCAGTTTTCTCTCGCTCGCGGCTTTTTTCGATCGATTGAAAAATCGGCTTGCTCCGCGCGGCTTGCTCGGGCCTGGAAATTGAAGCCATAAAAAAACAAGCTGAAAGGAAACAAGCCACATCACTACAGTTTTGACATCCTCAAACGTTTGTCGTTGCTACTCCAAATAACCACCATAGTGAACTAAGTTAATTTTGAAGTAAAAACCGTCAAATAAATAGCACTTTTTAAACCTCGATAAGCGAAGTGGACCTGTTCCCTCTGTAGTCCGCATTGATATTACGATGAGTATACGGTTTATCGCACTGCTTATTTCCCGGCCTCAGAAAAACTTTTGGAGTTCAAATCTTTTGTCATTTTTCCTATTTTATCCTTCGAAAGAAATTCGTCTTTGACTTTCATCAATATTCCTGAAATTGCTTCGCACGAGGGTGAAATGCGCGATACTACGGATGAATGCTCGGATATAAATATTTTCTACGCTCGCGCTACTGAATTTCATGGGCTTACATTTCTGGCTATAGCGATGGTAGAGATAGGTTCTCGGTAACATTTGGTCGATGACTAGTTGGGTTGGCTTCGACCGGGTTAAATAGCCTTTGGAAGTCAGCCTGCTAGAAGTGCGCGGACAAATTCTAGACGGAGTTCTTGAGCAATGGCTCTCACAGTCCCACTTTACTTCGTTCGCTTGAGTTTACATCCACCGTCTTTTTCGTATTTTCTCGACGATCGCTCTAGAATGGTATAGTATACCTTTCTCTAAATCTGGGGTGTTACTGCAACGGCCAATAACGCACCTGGAAGGCGTTTCTACACACTTTTCGAATGTGTATCGCATCTTCCTGAAGGAAATGAGTGGACGCGAAGGATCAAAGGCTCCTGAGTTGACGTCACTAGCCGCTAAATTCATTCCCAGTCAAAAACGCGGCCGTGAACAAAAATGGCGGCGTTTTTGGTCACTTTGCCGGGGCACAGAAAATCGAGGATTCAACCAAATCCAAAAAAAATTTCGCAGTTAAGTTTCAAATAACAAGTACATTTATTTAAGCGAATAAAATTTTTTGGGGTTAGTTGCACTTTAATTAACTATTAAGAAATAGTTAGATAGAATAACATTGCAAAATCACAATAAATATTTGACTCACATCAACATTGTCTTCACTGGCAGGCTGGTTTCTTGTTATGAATCCTTGATAAACCTTTGTAAGGAATACCAGAAACAAATTGAGATCACAGAACCAACACTGAGACAAATATTCTAGTAAGAACAAATTCTGTAACTCCATACACCTATGATTTAATTTGGCTACATAGGCCTTTCGACCTTAACGGTCCTCATCAGTGTGGAATACAATTGCAGAATTTGAACAGTAACAAGATATTATATCTGTACAAGTATGTGATGTTATTATACGACATAGCATTTTAGAGTGCGAATACGCACAAAGACGAGAGCAAATATGAGACCGTATTACACGGGTCTCAGTCCCCCTGACCGCGCGCTATGGAAAACACTGTTGAAAGCCTATATTTTAGGAAACTTAAGATATTATGTTGTATAATAAACAATTTATTAAAGGCTCGAAAAAATAAAAACTGACTCGTAAAAATACCCAGCCGTATTACACAACTTTCCGCTGAATAACCTCTATGTACGTGATGGTACTTGGGTGTGTCTAAGTAATTCCGGTGCGTAGTGCACATGGATCAACCCCATTAAGGCCATCAGGCTTACTTGTGCACAACCTACTGATCCATATAGACTCTAGCTCAGTTAACAAGATCGGTAGAAGGATAAGACTATATATTATTAAGAAACACACACAGATAACATACTTGCGTAACCGTTGTGCAGCTTTTCTTCGTCGTTCAAGCAGCCTTTGAGCACGAACCCGTCTCCAGTGTTTGGCAATGGTGATCGCTGCCAATCGCCATCGGAGGTACTTCTTTCTTTGATAGTATCCCTTGAATTGACACTGGATAATTGTTGCTGTAATATATTATTGTAAGATTGAATAATAAGACCTGATGTTATTGATTTGACACAAGATTTCAGTTACTGACAATAGGGCAACCTTTGCTATTGCCAGTGTTCATTAATTTTGATCTCCTCATTAGCAAAACATAAATTTAGTCTAACAAACATGCCGGAGGGGGGGGGGGGGGGGGGGGTACTCAACCCAATCTTGAGTAGGGGTGTGCCGCCCAAGCTGTCAAACCCTGACCCTGTTTATGACGAAACTTTCACACTTCCCCTACCCTGTTTATGACATGAATTAAAAAGAGACAAACTGTGGGTGTTTATTTGAGCATTTGATTCCTGACAGTGATCTGTTGTCGACATTGATATCATTCTTGTTGGACGCAAGGTTGGGCAGCATCTGGGCCAGTAGGAAATGTCGGGGAAAATATTTCCTGCTAACTGTAGGGCACCCATGTACTCTGTCTATGACAGCATCAAGTGAAAAACCCATACCCTGATTATGAATCTAGGTAGAAAATCCATACCCTATTGGATGGCAGATCCCAGTATAGGCTATATATGGGAGTACCCCACTCCCCCCGAAAACATATAGAACCAAAAATGATAGTGACACAGACAATGCCATTTATAGTAATTGTGGGAAATATAAGAGGAATATGATGAATGTTGGATGAGATCTTTCCTTTGAAAAATGTCAAATTTACAAACATTCATACAGCTGTACATATGGCAAGAAACACATGCAGACATGTACAGTCAACTCTCTCTTAACGGACACCTCTATAAGACGGACACCTCTGTAAGACGGACACTTGGTGTTGGTCCCTGCGCGCCATTTTTCAGTCATGTTACTGTATCTTAAATCTCTATAAGCGGACACCTCTCTAAGACGAAAAGGTTTGTGCTGGTCCCGATGGTGTCCGTCTTAGAGACTGTAAACGTATGTAAATGTTGCAACTTTTGAAAATATTGTTTGAAGCAGTTTTTGTCCAATTTCCAAACTTGGCATAAATTTGGCATGCTCTTTCTCGTCACAGACGATTATCTGTTTTCAATTATTGGTTTTGGTTTATTTACTACTGACAATAATATAATAACTTATTGAAAACTGCTCTATTCATAAAAGCTTTTTAAAACAGATTGCAGATGTTCAATAATAATATACAAAATTATTGTAATGACTTGGATATACAGTTGAACCTCTCTACAATGGCCACCCTGGGGCGGAATTAACTGGCCGTTGTAGAGAGTTGGCCGTTAGCGGAGGTTCGACTGTATAGACATAACCATTATATTGAGTGTTCTGAGCTGTTCTGAATAACATACCAAGAGCAGGTTTCTTAGCTTGAAAAGCATCTTCAGTGGCAAACAGTGTTTGTGGAAATCTAATAAAAATCTTTGACCTACCAAACAAAAACAAAATCAATGTCAATTAATTATTTTTAGTTATTGTAGCCACTTGGAGGTTTATATTTAACAAAACAACGACAATGTGTAAAGCGTCTTAATTACATTTGAAACACTGGTTAATGCCATGACATGGTAAAATTCATTACAATTTTTATCCTTGAAGTGGTGCCCAAAACCATCAATGAAACTGCAGGATTCAAGGAGTTTCTTTAAATTTCATCAGGCTCCCGGTGTGTTCTCAAAGAAGGTGGGGGGGGGGGGGGGGGGGGGGGGTTCTCAAAGAAGGTGGGGTGGGGGTGGGGGAAGTGAAGATGAACCTTTTCATGCTCCTTTTCAATCACCTTCAGTTGTCACTACTTAAAGCATACAAATTGTACACTTTCAATATACTCACTTGCCAATACTGTATTCATCAGGTTTATAGTTGAGATACTCGCAGATTTTCTTCACTCCTTCACCTGGTGCAGCTGCAGCAAAACAAAGAAAGTTTTAGAATACATTCAAGTATTTCAGTCTATAGATTTTCCATGAGCCACACAAGCACTTATTTCTTGGCCTCCCAGACTTCCACTTGTGTTTCTATAACTCTATAACAACACAGAAAAATGTTTCCTATTTCTTAATCTGAAATACAGTGGAACCTTCCTGGATGATCACCTTTGAAAGTGACCATGCCGAGCTCTTAATATGAGTTGTGGAGGAGAACAGAGACGTAGAGGAGAACTGTCGAAAAGGAGAGGGCACAGCTGGGATTTGGAACGTGGAGGAGGCGGAAACGGCAGCCAAAGACAGGGTAATGTGGAGAAAGAGGATCAAAGGCCCTATTCTCCAAGAGGAGAGAAAGGAATGATTAACTGTTTAAGTCTCAATGACGAGTGGATCACAATTCTCCTAACTGAAAAAAAAAAAAACTGCAATAACTTACCATACCAACATGGCCAGGTATCTGGACACAAAGACTTGTACCTGTGATAAATTAATTAGAATACAATACTTTCAAATTAAAATATGACTTTGTTTAAAACATAGGCATGCAATACACGCAGACTAGCTGAAATCTTGGTGTTTGCCACATCAGTGTTCCAGATAAGAGAGGAGCCTCAGATCAATAACCCAACAAGGTCGGCTAGTTGACCCAATATATTAACCCTTTCAGAGTCAAACCTTTAGTCAATAAATGTGGTTGTACCTTTGAGTCTGTGGATGAAAAACTTAGTGTGTGACCATTCAAATGAAAGCTATCGAGCAGTACTTTCATGTGGTAGTTTGTTTTTGACAATTTGCAAAATGAAACTCAAGATGTTTTCCTCAGTTTTGAACTTAGCACTCTTGAGAGGGAAAGGGTTAAATAAATGAAAAAATTCAGAGGATTTTGGTTGAAGCCCTTATCTATTGACCTGTTACAATTCCTCATTTACACCTTGTCTTTAAAACATATCTGGAACCCTGCAAATGCTTGGAATAGGGCTTGGATTTAAAAAGAAGCCTACAGAACCCTGTTATACCAAACACATTTTCCCGGTCCCTTGGCACTTCGTTATATCGGGGTTCCACTGTATATATTTGTTCAGGGAAGGCTGTTGTAATTTCTTTCAAAATATAGAATTTTAATACTTTTAAAGGACAAAGTCTAATTAAATTAAACCACATCGTTAGTTCAGTTTAAATTGGAAGAATTTATTTTGCTATGTATATTGGTTAGCTATTTCCACCCTGCAACACTGCATTCACTGTGTAACTAGGAAATCCATGTATCACAAGACTAATGATGGTCACAACAGGAACAAAAACACATACCTTTGTAGGAAGAATGGAAAAGGTCTGCGATAAGCAAACCCAGCTCTCCTTACTCTCAAGTTCTCCATCAGACCCAGGTATTTTACCTGATGTCGCACAAGTTCATCTTGAAAGACAGCTGTAAAGATGCAATGTACTGATTTAGATGCTAAACCCTGATCTCTTTCATTTTAATTTGAAAGGCCATTGTGCAAACTACTGGGTCACCAGAAATCAATGTATACAGTCATCTCTCCCTAAACAGACACCTTGATAAGACAGACACCCAGTGTTGGTCCCTGCGTGCTGTTTTTCAGTCATTTTACTGTACCTAAACTCTCTATAAGCTGGACACCTCTCTAAGATGGACAGTTGGTGCCGGTCCCGATGGTGTCCGCCTTAGAGAGAGTTGACTGCAGTGAAAAGGTTAAGACGAAATCCATTATAAACTCGAGTAATATTTCTGGCCAGTGGACAAAAATCCTGTACTACGACGCCATAAGCTTTCACGCTTAAACTAGACATTCATGAGCCATACCTTAATGGTATTCACCAAATAATATAACTCCACAATCCTTAAATTGCTTTCCGCCTTGAGTTTCCTCCCGTGAATGGGTTGAGTCATGAGAGGTGGCAGCCATATTTTTGTTAAACATGGCTGCCACCTCTCATGACTCAACCAATTCACGGGAGGAAACTCAAGGCGGAAAGCAATTTAAGGATTGTGGAGTTATATTATTTGGTGAATACCGTTAATGTATGGCTCATGAATGTCTAGTTTAAGCGTGAAAGCTTATGGCGTCGTAGTACAGGATTTTTGTCCACTGGCCAGAAATATTACTCGAGTTTCTAATGGATTTCGTCTTAACGTCTGTTCAAATCCTGGTGATTGGAGAAGCAATTTGATCACAGACCACCCACAGGATTTTGTCAGGTCGCCCCATTAACAATAATTCAACAGGACCCACTTATGCAAGTTGAGATAAGAGATGCACTAAGAGAGAAAAGTGTCTTGCCCAAGAACACAGCACAAGGACACTGGCAGGGGCTGAAACACTGAACTTCTCGATCTGGAGTATTAAGTAAGCACATCTTTTGGATTCCTGTAAGTATAATATATCTGGCATTCTAAATCGTGATACTGTATTACATCTTTGGCACTTTTCCTTGTAAAAGCAGGGCAAGACCACTTATTATAACTAGGCAGGCTCAACAATCTAAACAAATGCTAGCAAAATTTAATGCATAGTCCCTGCAGTGTACAGTATAAAGCCCAGGCGACTAAATGAGAACTAGAGTTGGCAAGAGCTCTCGTTTGGTCTGAAACTCTGATGGGCCCTCTGTGACTGTCGTCAACTTTCTGTGCTCTCGTCAAATTTGAACCTGCTCAATTTTCTTGAGAGTCATCGAGTATCATCAAGTATAAGCCAAACATGAGAAAACTCTAGGCAACTCATCAAGAGTTTTCTCTTGTTTATCCTACACTTGATGATACTTGACGAGAGTTGAAGAAAACTCTTTTCCCTCAAGGGGAGGCTAAGTTCCTTTGAATTCTTGCTATTCCACAAAGTATGGATCCATCGCACAACTCACAAAGACCTTCCACAATAACGATCCAAGTCGACTAATAACTACTAAATACCTGCTTTCTTTGAGTCATTGGTTTGATGCATCGGACATAGGATGGCTGCTTGCACATCAAGATTGTCATCAGATTGTTTAAACTTGACTTGAACTGAGTTCCTGCCTAAAATTAAGTAACAAAACAAACTCAGAGACAAAAAGGGCAGTGCAGAGTGTAATGAACACCCACCACACCCATCAATATACATGTAGGCAAGACATAGCTGTCAGCCCCTTCTGCCCTCCGCCCCCTCTCCTATTTCATTCCATCCCAACCTAAGATGGTGGGCGAGAGTACAAACCCTCATTGCTAGAAAGGGGGCATACTTCTTCCCTGTATATGCTACCATGCATGCAGGCATGAGGGTGAACCCTTTCGGGAGCTTTGACTGTATCCAGTCTGTCTTTTGTCTGTTTGCAAGCCACAATGTCATAAAACTGATCACCAAAAACACTTTTTTCTTTCCTAAAATTTATTTGTAAATGACCTAACAATACTTCCTTATTTATTTTCTCCTATAACAAATAGGACATGACTAGGCTGAGGGCTAACTCAAAAGCTTAACAGTTAATTTAGACTTCACGCTCATCATAACTTTACATCAATAAATGAAATAAAATTATGATGAGCCTGGAGTCTAAATTATTGGTATCATAAAATTTATTGTACATGTAAATTTATATTATATTATATGTGACCCTATTTGCGAAAACCCGGCATAAGAAATTTCAACGCTCTGAGCGTTGTGCGTTGCAACACATCACCAACGCGTTGCCTCTGTGTTGCAGAGCGTTGACGAAGCGTTGCATTTCGTTGCTTAATCGTTGTAGATTTTTATCAGTGCGTTGTCTTTCATTGTCAACGCTTTGTTCAACTCATTGTGTTATTTTACCAACGCGTTGTTCAACGGTGACAACGGTACAACGCGTTGTTCAACGCTCAATTCATTAATTTTGGATTTCATTGTCAATGCGTTGGGTTTTATTGTTTACCGGTTTTTTGTCACTAAAATAATTATTTTCTAGTCTGTGTGTTCTAGACAACCTTATAAAAGTAAAGCCGTTCTATTAAAGTATCGTTGTGTAACGCACTATCCTGGTCGTCAGATCTGCATATCAGATAGAACGTCGAGAGCGAGAACGGCCCGCCCGCCCGCGCCAGCTATTCTTTATGTATTTATACATACAACTGCTTTTCAATGCTTTATGATTTAAAAGTTAAAGAACCGAACTGTTTTAACATCGACGAACAAAGGCTATAACAGCTTTCCGATAATCTCTTTGAACCGAGGAGGCGATGAAAGTAAAGATGAAGTTATGCTAATATTCAAGATGTTTGTTTCGTGACGTGGCTCTTCATTTCGGAATTTCCACCGCGATCTCACTGATAAGATCCCACGCACAAGCACATTTACTTCAACTGTTCTGCCGGGTCATCTTGCAGGCGATGCCGACAGTAGTTTTCAGTCATTTATGTAGCCTGAGATCAGGCTCCTAAAGAAAATCGGCGAGCGAAGCTATCATTTATGCAGAATTGTAACATTCGGAAGGCCGAAGGTTACGTTACGTTTATGTAAACATGCACTACGTCACAAACTTCCTAGTCCTTTGCTAGCATGTATGACCGTAAACGTAACAGTCGCATGTCCTTTTAGCCAGAGTGGATTTCTTTTATTTGAAACGCATTTAGAAACTACAATAAAAAGTTTAATAATATCAGGCTGATATTATTAAACTTCAGGTATTTCAGATTCAACAATCGACATACGCCGAACTCAATTTCTACCTCAACCATTGTTTCCATGTTATACTAATGTTTATTTCATTCGATATAATTATAACCTTCTTTAATACGCTTCTTTACATGTCTCAGGGAAATTTACATTATTTTTTGTTTGTTATCTGTAACACATGTACGTATGACAAAAACACACCAAATTCTTAGTTGACTCGCGGTGTATTATACCCGTTGCACGCGTCTGGCCGGCATCCGTTTAAATTATAACCAATTTGTTTCATTATCTTGGCGGCTGACGTGAGCTACGCACAACCACACTGATGCTACTACATTTTCACAACGTTTCTGTTGATTGCTAAAAGATAGTCATTTCTGCACAATATTCAGCAAAGCGGTTTGATTATTTTTATTTATAAACAAAACGCATGCATTGTTCTTGCTTCGGCAGCTTCGCTGGAGTTAGCACGCATTGACAAGAATTTACTGACAACGCGTTCGGTTGTGGAAAGTTGGCAAACCGTTGAGGTTTTATTTTTGGCAAAGCGTTGTGGAAAATTGGCAAAGCGTTGTGGAAAATTAGCGAAGCGTTGTGTACCGTTGACAAAGCGTTGGGAAACGTTGACAACGCGTTGGAAAGCGTTGCAACACAATGACAACGCGTTGTACAACGCGTTGTACAAAGCGTGTTCCATTTTTTCTTATGCCGGGTTTTCGCAAATAGGGTCACATATTTTATTGATATTTTCAATATCTTGTATGTTGTATTTTTCTATTTTGAGCTAAATAAAGATTGTTGTTGTTGTTGTTGTTGTTGTTGTTGGTCTGGTAATGATTGACCTAAGGCATGAGGTGTCCTGTGAATAGCAGCCTACTTTGAAATATTAAAATTCTAACCTAGCTAGAGGGGAATAAAACAATTTAGAAATCACTTTTAACTGCAAGTACTTTATTCCTCAGCCTCAATGTGATTTACATACATACATATACTTTATTTATCCTCAAGACAATTAAGGCTTGTTAGGCCCCTAGCTTAAATGGCTAATGAGTCGAGTTACAACATAAAAAAATTAACTAATATAAATTTAATACAAGTATACATATATGAAAACTTTGTATTTACATTATAAATGAAATAGGTATTAAAACTAATACCTAACTGATTTGTTTTGTTTTTTAACAATCAACATGATTGGTGTGAGATTTCCTGTTATTTGAAGGTAATTTTGTTCATTGCAAAAAGGACTTAATATATGGTGACACATGTAGCTGCTTTAAGAACTGAAGACTTCTCTCCCTTACCGTGTCTGGCCTTTTCAGTGATAACATTTCTTTCCGAGGAAACACTTCTGATGTGATACAGTTGGTACTGTTGCACATTGCCTTGCAAAAGATAACACATAAGACTATTAACAAAAGAAGATTTTCACTTTTCCTTTCTCATATTATGAGCAGGTTGAGGTAGATTCGTTAAACTATTTTCATAAAGTAAACTAATAAATATTAAAGGACAGAAAGTATCAATGTAAAATAATCCAAGACAACATGAAAGATCAGAGTAATTAGTCTTTATATTATATCAACTCACTTCTTTCAGATCTCGGAAGAGAAGATTGTTGTTTTTGTCCATAAAACCTGTAAATAAATAAAGAATCCACAAAACAAAATTATCATAACTGGTACTGGACATGACATGTATCAAAACAGCCTTAATGCCATTGCTGAAATACCGCACAACTCGTAATTAAACAATTTACAAAAAGTACTTTGAGTTGTTCAAAATTTTATTAATTACCAATTATTTAAAGTCAAGAAAACACAAGGAAACTGTTTGTAGCATTTATTTACCATTCACACAGTATGTAACATCACCAGCATAGTGCTTCAATCTGAATTCCTGAAAGGAAATGGACATTTTATAATAAATATTATTATCAGTTAGGTATAATAATTAATAAAATATTGTGTTATCATAAATGAACATTCCTATGCATCATAATAAAATATTTATCCAATTAATTCCACTGAACACAAACCTCTCTTTGAATAGTTTTCCTTTCACTGTACCCAGATGTTGCATGACTACAAAAACAGAAAGAAAGAAAGAAGAAAAGAAAGAAATAGATAGATAAAATTATACATTATTTTACTACCTTTTCTCTCATTGTTGATCCTTTTGTCACACCAAAGACTCAACCAAAATTGCCCATTTCGGACAAAATGTCAAGATAATCAACTGATTCAATGGTTTTCAGCATTTTTACATTGTAAACTTGAATAAACTTGAAAAACGTCTGGCCATTGTTACTCAAGTTAACCTTTTTCACAATCCATTTCAATCGTGTCCAATTTTTACCATCCGCACTTCATTGTGGCTTCCTAAAGCTAGTATTTGTGTTATGTTTTTCTATGGTTTGAAACCATTATTTTGTGGTTTCAATCTATTTTAAGACTACCGATAGTTTGTGTGTAACAGAATAGCCAAAAATTACGTGACATAGCCCCTTTAACATCCCAGCAAGTTTACAGAAATAGGTAGACTATTGCTTGACTCTGTGCGTGGTAGAGATTTCATAATGTCAATTTTACACTTTACCTGACAAAATGGGCATGTTCTCCAATTGTCTTCTCCATCTTGTCAAGGAAAGTCATATCTGACACTTCTCCGGGTCGCAAGCATTCCTCGTCCTTATCACCAAAATTATAATAACAAAAACTAATTTAACCTGACAGTAGCATGCAATCAAAATCCTTTAAATGTTTGCTCAATCTCGTTCCCAGAGTCCTTGTTACCCTTGTCCAGCGGTGGAGCGGCCAACAAGGACCTCTGGGATAGAGTGATCCGCCTGACTTGTGCAGTAAGACTGTAAGTCCAAGAATTTTGGCGTCCGTTAGTTGAAACATTGGGTCAAACACATGCGCAGTAGAGCCGGAATCCTGTCATGGTGGATCGCTTCCCCTCAGAGCTCCTTGTTGGCCGCTCCACTGCTGGACAAGGGTAACAAGGACTCTGGGAACGAGATTGATGTTTGCTAACAGGAACAATAAAATAATAAACTTGTATACAACCACAATATTTTCAAAATACCTCTCTCTAATCCCTGGAAGTACTTGACAAAGTGATCATTTATTGCGTTCGAGGAACGAGAACGCATCCTAATCTGACGTGTCGTCGACCTGTGTACATGTACACCCAGGAAATTTTGAGATTTCATGTGAAGATTGGCGTTCGAAAATCGTCCGCCCCTAGCATTTTTGCAGGGGTACTCGGCCGGGAACTGGTAACGAGCTCCACTTTTCCTTTAACGTACATGAAGCAGTGACTGCATTGTCGTGTGGCGATACTCGTGGGTTTTTTCGCTCAAATCGGTAAGTTAGTACATTGAATATCCATTTTCAATAGGACGTAATGTTATTCAACAATTTATCGACGTCTGAGAGAAATTAATGTGTACGACTCCTGGTGCTTGTATAGTTCTGCGGTTGCAGTTTCAGTGTTGTCCCGAAGCACAGAAAACACAAACGAGTTATTCATATTGCAGCTTATTATTGAGCCATGTGACCGTGATTTGTGGTCATAAATCGAGTCGTTTTACTCGGCCATGGCAAATGAAAATATATGTAGCTCGTTTCAAAACAAATTAAACTTAATATGCAAGCTACATGTAGCTTGTAGAATCAAGATTTAAGACCGAATCAGCCCAGTTCGATTGAGCGAAATTAACGCAAGCAAAAGCTTATAATTATATTAAACTGGCAAATTCAATACTATGGGTGGTGCACACACTCCTGTTCAAGCTTTAAATGTGAGTTAAATCCATTGGTACCTTTTTTTCAGGCCCTATTAAAACAATGGAAAAAGTGGAAGGTGTATTTCTATATTATCAACAAATCATACTGTTATTTCTTGATGTGTCAAGTTGCTAAAAATTCCCAATTTGTTAGAATGTTATTTTAAGAAAAGCATCAAATTTGGATATTATGTATACACCATGCATTGTTTTACATGTAATACCGTTTTGAATTTATCTCAAGAAATTTCAATAAATGTCACTGTTGCAATTTGTGCCTCTATAATATAATGAATTTGTTGGTGTTATTTACTGGGATGGCCATCTCCCAGACATTCACTATCAATAATTATTAGCTTTCAACCACAGGAAGCAAAGTAAACAGAGTGGATGTGTGTGTGTGTGGGGGGGGGGGGGGGGGGGGGGGCACACTGGGCTGCACTTGCATATTGACAAATGGTAGTTAACTGGAAGATCTTCTGTTTGGTCAGCGGGTTATCTATTGATGCATGCGCAGTTTGAGTTGTTTCCAAGAAGAGTTGCCATCGTGGCTTGCTTGTGCGATTTACCTTGGCTGGTATTTTGCCTTTTGTTTGTGCCACCCACCCACCTCTTGGTCCGTAGTCAGTATTTTGGGATCTGGTAAGTCCTTTTCCTTTTATTCTCCACTGAGACATCAGTGTGACAGGTGCCAGGGGGGTGACCCGTGTGAGGTTGCCATGGTTACCTCCTCATTTGCATTTTGCTCATGTTCATTTGTCTTTTGCCCACGTTCCTCACAATCGGCACCTACCCTCCATTTAGACATTGCTCTTCGACAAGTTAACCAAGACCAACACCTTTCATATTGATCAGCAGAAAGCAAACGCTCTAAGTTCGTTCATGACCACTAATATACAGAACCATCCTTTAGCTGTTTGAGATTAACCCGTCGAACGCACTCTCTTAATCTGTGATTACTACTAGTTTCATAGATATATGTAAATTGAAATGCAGACAAATCTGAGGATTACAATTTTGTCCATGCTTCTTGCATGCCATAAGGACTATTAGAAACATCCATGTCATCTATCAGAAGTGGCAGCAGTCACTAACATAATTTTGGTATTCCAGTTTATTAAATTTATTTCAGAAAAGAAAGTGAATAGAACTTCTGTGGGAGTACACACAGTTTTTCATATCATTCCTGAAAAGTACTACACAAAATCAGCAATAAATAGTTTAATGATCAATATTCTATGACTAATAGATCTGCAGTAACTGGGTCATGCTAAAACAATCCATCAGTGGCGGATCCAGGGGGAGGGTTGGGGGGGTCCGGACCCCCTATCAGACCTGAGGCGTTTTTTTTGCTTTCTCCATTATGATAGCAAAACCATCTCCAGGATCACCACCAAAATGCACTTTTTCAGAGCCTAAAATCTCAAAACTTTCTCGGGAAGGCCTCCAAACACTCCCCTCCGCGCCTTTTAGTAATAACTCAGTACTGCCGTCTACTTCCAAAAATTATCACTGACTCTACTTCACATTTTCGGGAAAAATCCTGGGACCCCCCATATCCGCCCCTGTTCATAATTATTAAACTACAGTATTCGCGTTTGGTTTGTATTGACCCCGGGGGGGTACTCCCAAAAAAATTGGGTGGGGGTGTGCCGCTGGGCTATAAAAACCCTTACCCTGTACCAGAGCACAAAACGCTAATTTTGCGACCCTGTTCCAGACTAAATGTTGAAAAAAGATACCCTGTTCCAGAGGATTTTTAACGATTTTTTTTCTAACCCAAAAGGCTAAACTAGTAAGCAGCACTGCGAACGTGTAGCTGTAAAGCTTCTTTAATACTCCTACGCGTTTCGTTTCGTCTGACTAACGTAGACTTCGTCTACCCTATTCCAGAGTATAAATTACCGATCTTTGTACCAACTTCTGGGAAACTGATACCCTGTTCCAGACCAAAAAATGCCTTTGGTATACCCTCTTCCAGAGCAAAATGCTCGAAAAACCATACCCTGTCGAGCGGCACGTACCTATATAGCGTATATAAGGGAGTGCCCCCCCCCCCCCCCCGGGTATTGACTTTGATAGTTGGTGAAACCTAGAATGCACAACTTATGCTTGCAGTCTTGTAATAATATTATTATTATTTTAAAGTCCTGGACAAAGTAACGTGCATCTTACCAACAATGCAATGACGCCTTGATGTTTGGCTTCTATAAGATCACAGATGATCTTGTTGTCAAAGTAATCAACCTTTTCCCACTACAAACAAAACAAATATGTTTTCCTTCAGATAATTGTTATTTTAAAAAATACTTTACAATAATTATTTTATTAAAATGAGTCTGCTATGAATGGTGATAAACACAAGTGTGAAGTTTTAATTTGAGGACAACATTATTAATATTTTTTTGGTTTAACTAAATAGATGACTGTCTACAAAATATAGTTAATATGTTGTTTGCTTTGGGTTTGTGTTTCCTAAGCTCTGGTTAAAAAATAGTCCAGCATGTTCTAACTGATCAGAGCAAACATGCTTTTTATCCAAAGCCAAGACCATTGTTATGTTGGATTTTACATGTTTTCCTGTGCTTGGCACCACTGCATGTTTTGGAATTGCTCTTAGTACAGGTCTGACCAATATACAGACTCATCAAAATAAAAATATGGATATGGTGCAAAGTGTAGGAAAACATGCACAAATCAAGACGCAATTGGTTTTGTTTTGTGCCTAAATCGATTGGTCAGAGAATGAAACACATTTAGTAGTTTCAACAGTTGACAGATTTGTACCTTAATCCCTTCTTTTCTGTACTCCTCCTGTTCTTCATTTAATGTCAGCTCAATGAATAACTGCTGAAGTTTCTCATTACAGTAGTTGATACAAAACTGCTCAAAGCTTGAATGGGAAGAAGGAGAAATGTCCAAAAGTCAATTGAAATTGGATCACAAAAAGATGTACAAACACATCAGAGAGGGATGTACCTGTTTGATTCAAAAATTTCAAAGCCGTAGATGTCCAACAGACCCATGAGAGTTTTCTTGCCTCGATAGGACTGCAATGGAAAAATCATGTTAAACAATTTATTTTGAAAATCAGAAAAGCAACTCATTTACTACAAGAAGAATTATTGCTCAGATGTACCAACAGTTCTACACAGGGAAACGTCAATGAACTATAATATTAATACCTAGGAAAAAAATATTTAGTTTCTGAAAAATTGCTAGCTACATTGGCAAGCAAGTGAAACACTATTAATAATACAGTTGGGGGAACAATTGCTGTTTTGGAAAATCTTCATTGAAGCACTCGAAGAGTTTCTGATATTCATTATCTAATCACAGATTGACGCAAACAATCAGAATTATGAGTACTCCAAAAGTTGTCACTCAGGCATAATAACAATATGTCAAGTTGTTTAGCAACTTTGGGATGAAAACCACAGTCTCAGTCAGTTCTCGGAGACCAGAATTTGCCATCAACTGGTACTTGTTCCCTTGAATGTATAATCGACTTCAGGCTGACAAGATCTTGCAACTTGTTTCATTCCACTGGCCCGTTTTCAGTAAGGATTGAATATTGTTGTCTTCATTTTAAAACAATACCATCTGGTACATTACCATTAAGATATGCTTTTAGCAATAGCCCTTTGTGGGAGCATATGTGTGCTCCTATAAAGGTCTAATGCTCAAAAATGTCATCTTCCCAAGTTTGCCATCATGGTGGGTAATATAAACCTTAACTGCGTATGCACTACAATAAAATTAATAATCATTATAATTATTGAGAATGAATATATGAAATATCAAATATTTGAACTGCAGGTGAAAGATTAAATATATGAAAGACCATCGCATTTTGCAAAAAGAAAGCCTGAAAAAAATTTGGCTTGAACATAATTTTTTTCAGGCTTTCTTTTCACAACTACTTAAGTTGCATTACATAACTGCAATGGTCTTTCATATATTAAATCATTACAATATTTTTTAACTTATCTGGCACTTTTTAACAAGGTAAAAACAGTGCAGGGTTAATAATTATTGATTGGGCCATACCTTATTCACAAGAGAAGTATTGATTCGGTGAACAAGCCAGGTAAACATTCTGTCGTACACAGCCTTTGCCAGTGCATCGCGGGCGTAAATGGCTTGCTCACTGCTCAGTGGTGTCCTCACCTATAAAGTCATGTGTTCACTTGTATGTTTAGCAAAGAAATGAAGCTCAAGTATCATTTCAATTACTGAACAGTAGTTTGACATTAAATGCACCAAATGAAAATGAACAGGGTGAAATGACTCAATTCATAATGAAAGGTCAAACGGCACAACACAGAAAAAGAACAACATGTAGATACTACTCTTCCCAGTAGACCACCACAGTCGGACACTCACAACTTTTTTTGCCGTCTATGGTCCTTTGAAATTTGAACTCAAGGCAACTGAATTCTTATCACATGATAGCCGTTTTGTTGACTGTAAGTTGGTAAAACTGAACTTGCGATGATTCGAATTTAAACTCACTGTGCCATCTGTTAAGAAATAAATATCACCTTGGATGTGCTCAGATAGTGTTTTTTCTAGCATAAAAATCATCAAGTTCACCCTGTCAGCAAGTTTCAGACAAGAAATCGATTTTTTATGCTCGGACAGATGTGAAGGTGATAAGAATTCAGTCACTTTGAGTTCAAATTTCAAACGGCCGTAAAAAATTGTGGGTATTGTGGTCTACTGGGAAGAGTGGTAAAGTGAAGTGTAGTGTTCAGTTCAATGCACCTTATCTCCTTTTGTCTCAACAGTCCGACTGGTTAGTGCTTTCTCAAGGACCTCTTCTGGGCAGCCTAGGAGCTGTAAATAATAAGTTCACACTAATTTAATTTGAAGAATGAATAATAAATTACTGGGTATTTTAATTTTTGCATTATAAGCTAGGGGTATCGAATGGTCCTTGCGAGCATGTAAGCACAGCGTTTTTCTTTGCGAGCACGAGCATTGGTAAAAGTTAGCCTTGAAAGCAATGAGCACTTTGCAAAAGACTACCTCACTAAAGTCGAGCATGCCGAGCACTTGTAATAAGAAATCATTCATTGAGGAATCATTCATGTCCCCTATTATACCTTTGAAATAATATTGACAGGTCTCCCATTCTCCAGTTTAACTTCACCATGTTCAATTTCTGGCTCCAAAAACCCAAACTGTTCCCAGGTGGATGACAGAGGCGATGATGGCAAACAGTGCGTCTTGTTCCTCAGAAGAGAACTCAATAACAGACAGAGCATTTTTCACACGCTTGAAGTCTGAAGCATCATCTAGAGTTTCCACATGAGTGTCGCCACCCTGAAGAAGTAATAATGCCATTGAAGAGTGTTCAAAATCACAAATTTACCTTATGAAAATGAAATGCTTTGTTAAGCTGTGACAAGTGACAAGAATTTATAAAGAAATCATCCATCAAATATATACACCAGAAAGTGGCTGTAACCATATTATTATTATTATTATTATCAATATTTACTGATTTCTCCAAATTATTTTTTTAAACTATTTGACTAATTTAAAACAAATTAATAAACTACAGTTGAGCTGTTAGCGTGATTTCATTTAACCCTGTGAAACAAAATCGAACAGTTAGCGCTAAATAGTCAAATCAAAAAAAAACAATAGAATTAGTGTCTAATAGTATATTAGTAAAACTCTACTGTACACTAATGCAAATGAGACAATCTGATTGGCTGAGCTACTCTACACTATCAGCCATTAGTGTGCAGTGGCTGGAGGTCGTCTACAAAATTGCGGTTTCTTCTCGTTTCTCCGAATAGTAACGAAGTTTCGGAAGAAGATTTAGAGTTAATACTAGACAATTGTTATGATTTTTACTAAAACAATATTAGATTATTCGCTCTCAATTTCTATGATGTGATAGTTGCATTCGGCCTACGGCCTCATCAACTATCACATCATAGAAATCTCGAGCTCATAATCTAATTGTTAAGTAGCTAACAGTGTAGTAAAGTCTATTTCACGGGTTAAGTAAAATCACTCTATAAATCTTGTCATGTTAGTACCTGGTTGAGATAAAAATATTCTGCACTTTTCCCGTTCTAATTGAAGATTCTCTAGCATCTCATCGCTGCCACCTTGCAATAACTGGTAGAAGATGTGGAAGTTTCTTTCACCTTTAAAAAACAAAGCAAGAAGATTATTGCAACTTGAAGGAGTAAAAGTTTGTTACCAGATATATATTAATAAAAAGGTTGCTTTTCATCCATTGAAGAAGGTTTCCAGTATACTCATGATAGCAACAAAAATATTTACATTGCGACTACTCCAAACCAAGGCCACCCAAACAAATTCTTTGCAAATTGTCCAGAGCGTTTGAGTCGTAAAACAATAAAAATGGCCAAATTTATTGCTTCTGTAGCATGCAGCTTGCTTAGATCCATAATTTGTTGGAAATCTATGTTAACATCGAGGTTTTCATTCGCTAATTTGCACAGAATTTTGTTGTGTGGCCTTGGTTGGAGTAGTCACACTGTAAAAACTTTATAAAAGAAATGCAAAATTCAGAAATTCAAACTTCTGAAAAATTTTTTTAACTTAGTTATAGAGTTTGTCAATGATCAGATCAGCCATTCTTTGCCAACTTTTAATTAGATGTAAGTTCCTCAAGCATCAAACTTTTAATGAGTTGAACTAAATTACAGTTAACTTAAGGTCTATCCCAATAATTATATTTAATTTCATCTGTGGAGTAAAACATCAAATTCAATTGAGTTGTCGTTCTTTACGTCTGCTTCAGACAAGAAAGAACATGTTTGTCAATAGACAAACATCGAACTTCTCATGAACATAATTCGCTGAATTTAGTTCAACACATGAAAAGTTCGACGTTTGGACCGAGCCTTAATAAAAAACCTGCCAAAACACAGACCAAACCTTTTGCCTGATGGACAACTCTGGATTTTTCCAACAATAGTTAATGATATGTCCTCCAACAGGGAACCCTGAAATATACAGGGAATGAAAAAAAAAACATCACTGCAGTTTACTTACAACAACTCAACTAGTGAGAACTACCATAACCCTTTCACTCCCATTGTCAAACCTAGAGTCAATAAATGTGGTTGTACCTTTTGAGTCTGTGGGTGAAACCCTAGTGTGTGACTATTCAAATAAAAGCTATTGAGCAGTACTTTCAAGTGGTGCTGTTTGTTTTTGACAGTTTCGCAACTGAAATTCAACATTTCTTTCCTCAGTTTTGAACTTAGCACTCTTGGGAGTGAAAGGGTTCAAATGAGATTGGTAACTAAAGATGTTTACCCATTGGGAATTCTTCTGTGGTCTATTGCTACTTACTTGAAAAAACGTCTCCTCTCATTTAAACGGCCCTCTCTAATTAATGCCCCTATGAATGTCGCCCAAAAGAAATAAATGTCTCGGGCCTTTAATAGAGGGAGCATTTACTATTTGTTGGAACATACTGGTACAAAGTATAAAATGCCAAAGTTGAACATTTTAAAGGGAGTAATTCACAGTTCAGCGCATGTGCACGCTATGCAGTCATAGACATCATCTATCCTGTGTGTACCAAGACAAGTGTCGCATAGGGCATAAAGAAAGTTCTTCCATTTTGGCCTCATTCTCATTAACTGTATGGCCTCGCTCCAACTTCTCCATAAGTCCACTTAATTTCAGTGTTTATGAACCAATCAGAAGCGAGTAGATACCTTGGGCAAGAAATTGGCCTGTGAAAATTTCATGGTCAGTCAGTATTCAACTTAAAGGGATGAGTTCACATCTATATGCATGCGCGCTGTGACAGCCACCAGGAATAAATCCTTCGGCCCAAATTTTTTGGTACGATTCTTTAAGTCACTTGCCCGTCGGGTACTATCAAAATTAAGTTTCCAACCTGTTAAGAGAACAGAGCTCCAACCAGGTTTTTGATTGGCTAAAATGAACCATATCTATCTGCATGCACTCACCTTGAAATCAAACTGAATGTCCATGTACTTTCCAAATCGACTTGAGTTATCATTTCGATTGGTTCTAGCATTACCAAAAGCCTAAATAAAAAATAAACATTTTTCTTTTATTTCCCTTGGCTCTTACTGGAAGGTACCTTCAAGTGTGAAATGCACCAGACATTTGGAGCAGTCACTGCTGGCTGGAAATCGTGATCCACACACTGCTTAAAATGTGATCACACTTTTCAGTTAATCTTCAGTTTATATTTTAATGCAGATTAGTGCATGGACCTCATGCAGTCGGGGGGACAAGTAATAGTACCAGTTGAGGAAGAAATCCCAGGGGGGGGTACTCAGGTATAAATAGTGAGGGGGAGGCTCAAAGACCTTTTTTGGGGGGTTAGAAATTTTGTGGTGACTTTTTGGGTGGAAGATTTTGGTAAGGACTTTTTGCAGAGAAAGAGAGGACTTTTTGGGGTTATGTTATAGGCCGTTGGACTTTTTGGGGGTCTGGTTTAAGCCTAATAGGACTTTTTGGGGGTCTAACAATTTGGCCTCATTCGAGCCTCCCTGTCACTATTATACCTGAGTACCCCCCTGGGGAAGAAATCCTATAATCGAGATGGGACTGAGCCCGCAATTTTTGTCCCTAAGCAAAATATGTATCCTCATTGCAAGTACTCCGAGAATTGTCATGCCAGCATAGTGTGAGTGCTTGGGCTATTTTTTGACTGGATAATAACAATCAGAAACTTTCAAGTGCTTCAATGAAGTTTTGCCAAAAACAGCACTTGTTCCCCTGACTGCATGTCTGAGCACATTTTAAAGTAAGACAACAAATCTGTGAAATTTAATCAGACATCTTGTGTCTGACTGGTATTTCCAGCTCTCTGTTTGCTGAACCTGATGATGATGAAGTAGGAGGCGGAACTGGTTAGGACACATACTCAGGAGAGTCAAACGGCAAGAGGGAGACTGAAGACAACTTGTAGAAGGACTGTCGAGAAAGAGCGGAAGAAGGGAGGGTGGAAGAGCTGGAATGTAGCCAAACTGGTGGCGCAGAAACAGGGTGCCGGTTGGGCAAGCAGCGTGACAGCCTAATTAATGTGCCTTCTGGCGTGGACATAATTAAGGTACTGTAAGGTTTGCTGATCCAGGTTTTGAAAACTTTGGTATTTAATTACCTCCAAAACAGGGTTACTTAGAAGAAGTCGGTCTTTGATCCGCTGCACATCATCTGAATATGTGCTGATTGCTGCCAAATATTCCAAGATCTTCTTTGATGCCTCTAATTGAAAAAATCAAATTAAAATTTCCTCTGTTAATGGAAAACTGTGTTTTTTTTAATTATTTTTGAACTAGGTTGCAGTTACCTGTCTTTCCTGCCCCACTTTCCCCAGAAATTAACACACATTGATCGACTCTCTCTTCTTTCATTGAACGGTAAGCTGCATCCGAAATGGCATAGCTGGAAAAAAATAAATTAAATAAACTGCTTTGTCACAGAGTATTTCTCATACCCAAACATTTTATAATTTCATTTTATTAGGACTTGTACTTTTAAAACGTAATAATTTCTAATTTTTTATTATATTTATTTTATTATTTTATTTGCGAGCATTTACATTCGGACCGTACGTAATTCTCACATCTATAAACATTTACAGGGTTCAAGAGTCATGCATGAATCTCTGTTCTGAGGTCTGCTTCTCCACGGAGCGAGCCTATAAGTCGAGGCTGAGATGTTCAGCCTGCCAATCACAAATCCCAACGGACGACCAATGGTCTCATTTGATTGGTTAATTTACCCAGGTCTAATTATGTTGCAATTATTGTCCAAGTTGTTTGCACAATCACAAAGCTTGTAAATCTGAATAATTTTGAAAATCCCGCCAAAGTCACCTTCACGAGACTCGTTGTAGTTCTCGACAAACTCGGATAAATTAAAACAGGTGGCTCTTTTATTTACAGGCTTGAGCTTTGCAACAATTTTAGCTAGCCGCGAAATTTAAATTCTCAGCGACTTGGACTGTACTGTACATGTCGAAACTGGCAAAGGGAATTCATTGTTTGCATTCAGTTCTTCCAAACGTGAATATATATATTTGTTTTGTGCTCAATATTTATTATTAGCTTGTTTTATTTGACATAAATCAATTAGTTGTTGGATAAACCAACCCCAATTTTTCTCGACTGTTGTAGCTACGACCGTTGTTGTGCGACATTTCGGCTTCGCCACATGCCATTAATGATAAAAATAGTCAACAAAGCGCTTCAGAGGGGGCGTGTCCTTGCCTTTTATAGGCTCGCTCTGTGTTTAAGATCAAGGAAGCCCTTCACAATGAATGGGAATGACCCTCGCTAAATAAACAACTTAAACATGTGAAATTTAACGCTTCTACTTTAATTTTTTTTTTCACAGTTATTTTTCTTGTTTGTTCTATTTTGGTTTTTGGTTTCATGCTGTTATATCCCTAGTGTATTATGGAATTTTCCTCACACTTATATATTTTCATATTATTTAGTAATTAGTCACATTATTTTCTGTAATTAATTATTTTTCACCTACTTAATATATATACATAATTGTGTTTGTAAACATCCTTGAACTGATGATGGGTTCTGAAGTATCCTTAAATGTCTAATTTTTTTATATATTATTAAAAATTTATATTATATTATATATACTTTTTTTGACATTTTTTATTGTGTGATTTTATCACTACTAGGGGAGTAACATATGACTATTTTATTTTATATTATTTCAGGGCTGCAAAATATATTATGACAGTCAGTCATCGGACAATGGCCCGACCAAAATTTGCCAATGTCCGATGAAATCCCAACTGTGGTTGGACATAATGTCTGGACAATTTTTTTCAATGACCATTTTATACTTGATATAGGTAATCCATCTGGACAAACTTGGGTAATATTTTTTAGTGGCAGGGATTCAGGCATATTTGATTGAAATGACTACACAAATGTATACTGCCAACTCACACGCATTGTGCGTGTGTCACACGCCTGCGGATCGAAAACATCGATCACACGCATACATGACAATTTCACACGCCTGACTCACAATTCCGGACTACTTGTTCATTAACCATTAACTGTGAAAAATTGGATTCAATTTCCACCACCAAATAGTCCAAATGAACGGTTTGAGACAAGCGTGATCTTGGCAAGACGGCGCCGAGATTTTAAGCTTCGCACCGCAACATTCGGCAGCCTTCGGAAATCATCGGCAATGTTCGGAAAGTCGTCGGAACATCTTCGGCAATGTTCGGAAGTTGTCGGAAATTTTTCGGAAGTTCGGGTAATTATGGATACGAAAATCACACGCAGTCGACTTAGGAAAAGTTGGCAGGTATACAAATGTGTGAAAAAAGCTTGCATTGTATCAGCCTTTTATTAGCTTTTTAAATTGTGCAATTTATTAATAACTTTGGAGTGCGTCAGTGTGATGAGCAACAAAGGTAAACATGTTGGTGTTTGCCGCAAATGCGTGTTTTCGACATCGTTTTGGCAGACTCAAGGTCGGATGGCAGTCAGATCTGCAGAAAATGTCGGGTAATCTTTTTTTCCTGTTAACTGAAGGACACCAATGTACCCCTGTCTATGACAGCGTTGAGTCAAAAACCCATACCCTGTTTATTAATCTAGGTCGAAACCCCATACCTTATTGGGCGGCCGCACATCCCCGTATAGTGTAAGTACCCCCCCCCCCCCCCCGGAACTGCACGCTTAGTATGCAAACACAGGTGTCAGAGGCTCTCCTACGGTGGCTCGTAAGGGACATGCACTGCCAAAAATACTTATTATCTAGCGCTGTCACTTAATTATCTGACACTGGCCACTTATTATCTAGCACTGCCACTTATTATCTAGCACTGCCACTTATTATCTAGCACTGCCACTTATTATCTAGCACTGTCACTTAATTATCTGAACTGCCACTTAGCACCGCGGGCTCATTTCCATGTGCTTTTGGTTAAGTTATCGAGAGTTCGAATTATATTGATCCATACCACTACATTATTAAATTTCATTGAGTTATGAAAATTCATCAGCAAAGTCTTCATAACAAACATGATAAGTCACCTCACTAACGCCACGCTCAAGCTCCCCAAGCTCTCCGCCATGTTGCGAAAGCACATGGAAATGAGCCCGCGGTGCTAAGTGGCAGTGCCAGATAATTAAGTGGCAGTGCTAGATAATAAGTGGCAGTGTCAGATAATTAAGTGACAGTGTAGATAAATAAGTGGCAGTGCTAGATAATAAGTGGCAGTGCTAGATAATAAGTGGCAGTGCTAGATAATAAGGGCAGTGCTAGATAAAAGTGGCAGTGCTAGATAAATAAGTGGCAGTGTCAGATAATTAAGTGACAGTGCTAGATAATAAGTGGCAGTGCTAGATAATAAGTGGCAGTGCAGATAATAAGTGGCAGTGTCAGATAATTAAGTGACGTGCTAGATAATAAGTATTTTTGCA
Source organism: Desmophyllum pertusum (assembly GCA_029204205.1). Classification (NCBI taxonomy): domain Eukaryota; kingdom Metazoa; phylum Cnidaria; class Anthozoa; order Scleractinia; family Caryophylliidae; genus Desmophyllum; species Desmophyllum pertusum. The sequence goes on from MU825874.1 coordinate 4,073,469, forward strand.
GGGGGCCTTACGAGCCACCGTATCCCAGAAATAAAAGTGACTATTAAACTTTCGTCTGCTCTTAAATATTGTGTGTACTGTTCGATTTCGCAATAGACAGTCTGAAGCGAATTTTAGTGACTTTTGTCCGTCGAGTGCGATGAAAAGAACTGGCTATGAAATACGATTGAGCTTCCCGCTAAAACCTTTGTCGGTCCTTATTACACTAGCTTCTGAGGGAAGGTGTCAAACTTAGTACCTTTTGATGCAGGTAAAGCCAAAGCTTCATCCGTTCTCGAGGTATAAAGAAGGATAAATTAGCTCCACGACGCAAGTAAAATGGCGCCATGTTGGATTTGTTGATAGTTACCAGTTCACTTCCGTGAGACCCTCGATAATTTTATTCAAAATGGCGCTGAAATGTGGGGTCTTGACAGTATTGAGTAACCAAATTGTTTTGGTCATACTTCAAAATTCATAAACGATGTAGAATTTATCTGTGCACTTGGTTAGAAAAGTTGCAATTGCCTCCTTCACGGCCGTTTATATTTCGTCGTCATGCAAGGCTTCCCCACTAGACCCCCCTGCGCAGACATTCTTTTGGCTCGTCACACGATCTCTCCTCCCCAACGTTTAGGAGCTAGGCGACTTCGCCACAGGAAAGTTATATACGTGGGGAAGGAAAGATTCATTGCGTACAAGCCCTAATTGCCTCTGGGCTACATTCAAAACGGCTGAAACGTTCCGCCTAAATGATTCATGCTTTCAATGAAAGCTTCGGAGGAACGCTACAGCCATAATTTTCGACGGTAACAATAATGGCGTCAGTTTCAATCCCTAAGATCACCGTGAACCCCTCTCTAACAACGACAGTCGATCAAAAGGTTGACATAATTGTGAGTTCTCTACAGCCAGGGCAATCTATTACTCTGCGAGCGCGAACCACCGACGATAACAAGACTGTCTTTGAAGCATCCGCTATCTACAAGGCCGACGGGAATGGAGAGATTTTAGTGTCTTCACAACCCTCGTTGGGTGGATCGTACGAGGGTGTAGAACCTATGGGGTTATTCTGGAGTATGAAACCTGTTTATGACGTGCGATCGCGGAGACGATCTGCTGAGAAAACGAGATGCAACAACACCCTTGAAAGTAACCATAGATGTCTGTAGTGGCCAGGATGATTCAGTGAAAGGAAAGCTAGAAGAACAGCACAGAAAGGCTAACTATAACATTGCTGAGAAGTTTCATGGGACCCGGAGTAACCCGATATTCCGTGGAGGAAAATGGAATATATGGCACTCTATTTCTACCTGCTGGTGATGGACCGTTTCCAGGTATTGCATAATTGCAAATAAGCTATTTATAAGCCCCAGGTCTCTAATAAGCCCCCCTTCCCTCCTTGTGTAACAAGCCCTCTCTCTATTACCCCCACCCCCCACCCCCCCCCCCCCCCCCCCCAATTTATTATGAAACCATAGACAGATGTCAAAACCCCAAAAAACCTTTATTTCCGTGGCAGATGTATACGGCAAATTTATTGTAAATCAGTAAATACATCTTACAGTTTTTCTGTAATTTGAATAATTTTCCACTGTATAACGGTGATACGGCAGAAGCCTTAATTTATAATTTGGAATAAGCCCCCACCCCTCCTCACTAATAGCCCTTCCTTCTTGAAGCCTGAGCATGATTTTGGGAATCTCAGAAACATATCTAGATCATAGGAAGCTGAACAATAATGGTTTGATTCTGTAGAATAGTACTCAACAAAATTAATGACAGGAACCAATTAGGAAGTTAGGATGACTAACGACAACGAGGATGGAAAATGGATTACAATATGGATTTTTGAAAAAATGACAGGCTGTCAGTTTTTCAAAGTTTCAAGTTTGGCTCGGAAATCTTTGAAATTTTGCAAAAATGTTGTTGCAGTATGGAATTTCTTCAAGGAAATTGCATTTTATCATTTAGTTAGAGTTTATTTATATAATAATAAGTTCTTATTCCATAAATGTAGGAACCATTTTGTGCATTTATAACAGTTTTGAGCAAATACCCGGGACAGTGTCCCTTTAATATTATTGAATAATTTGCAGACTGCCTTTGGCAAAATTGACCCCAGCTAGTGATCTCTCTATAATGTCATATGGGTAGCCTTGTGCTTTTAAAAGGCGCAATATTTGTTTCTGAGAGTTTGTTCTCACTCTCAGGGACCAATCCATGAATTTTAACCACTAAAAGGTACAACAATCACCCCATTACATTTATATGGGAGTACCCCCACCCCTACCTCCTCCAGGGAAAATCTTAAGCGTCACACACTCGGCCAAGGAATAAATAGAGTACTAGGTATCTTTTAGGGGAAGTTTCAACATTAACTCTGCTTCTTCAAATATTGTTCATACATTAGGTGTTATTGACCTGTGGGGTCGCACTGGTGGTATAAGGGAAGACAGAGCTGCTCTCTTGGCATCCAACGGGTTTGCGTCCTTCGCGATAGCATACTGTGGATTTTAAAGACCTTCCAGGAAGGTATGGTGTCCTTGACCTGTCTTACTTCGAGAAGGCAATTGACTGGATGATTGTGCACCCTAAAGTGATGTCTGACGGTATTGGTTTGGTTGGCTTGTCTATGGGTGGGGTCCTAGCGCTGGGTATAGCTTCACAGATCCCTCACAAGGTCAAAGCAGTTGTATCAGTTTCGGGGCCTCATGTTCTTATTGGCTGCTCGTTAAAGTGCAGCACCTTGACCATACCAGGCTATCCTGTTGACCTAAGTGCCACAGATTACGCTCGCTATTTTCCTATCATGTCTATATTCAAAACTAAAGAGGCTTGTAAACCAGGGTCACCATGGATTATTCCAGTAGAGCACATCACATGCCCAGTTTTTGTTGGTGTATGGCCTTGCAGACGAACTAAACCCTGAAATAGAGTGGATGTTTGAAGACATATTTCAGCGCATGGAGAAGCATGGCAAAGGATCACTGTGTAGGAGACTCGGTTTTCCTGGAGCTGGCCATATGATAACGCCATGTTATCTTCCAACCTGTTCCAGGCAATATGCTAAAAATTACGACGATGTTTGGTTCCTCGGGGGAAATACCAAGGACCAAGCAAAGGCTTTGGAAATATACTGGAAAGAAAGCCTAGAGTTTCTTTCCAAAGGTGTTGTTTGATCGGGTGGGGGGGGGGGGGGGGGGGGCACTCAACCCAAGTTTGAATAGGGGGTGGCCACACATGCTGTTGAACCCTGACCTGTTTATGACAAAAATCGCACTTCCCCTACCCTGTTTATGACATGTTTTTGAGCATTTGATTCCTGACAGTGATCCGCTGTCGACATATTTGATATCATTTTTGTTGAACTCAAGGCAACCGAGCCAGCAGAAAATGTTGGGGAAAATATTTCTATGACAGCATTCAGTCAAAAACCAATCCCGGTTTTATGAATCTAGGTCGAAAAACCCATACCCTATTGGGCGGCATATCCCCGTATAGGCAATATATGGAAGTATCCCCCCCCCCCCCCCCCGGCCTCCCGGCATGTGTTTGATCTTTTAGGTAGTTAAGCAATGTGGCTAGAGTTTTGTGTTTTATATGGGTTAACTTCACTTCCCAATTTATACAAGAGTAAATGATGTGCAGATTACACCTCCTTTTCAAGGTATTGAAATCAAAGTGGTAATGAATAAAAGAAAACCTCTTCAAAAACATCAAACGTCAATAACATGCGAAATCTGAAGTTCAAAACCCAACTGACGATTACGTTTTTCACTACCATCAATCATTATGACGACAAACAGACCCTGAAAATAGATAACAAACAAATGGATCGAATTCTACCAATCATAACCACGGACATGACCTTTTGAACCCATTGAAGTGAGCTTCTGTTTCCAAAGATATCCACTAATTTGGCGGCAGCGAAAAAATGAAACCTAATACCATTGATTGAGCATACTCCAAGCGCGGTAGCCCATGATGCTAATCTGATGCCAAATCATGCAGATTCAGGCAGGAGGTTTCGCACCATCTCAAGTTTGCACCACACCTTTCGTGTTCACTCCTCAAGTTCAACGGAGTTTGCTCTGTAGTTCGCTCCCAGTCATTTACTGTTGCCGCCCCATTACTTTAGAACTCTCTGCCAGCTATTATTAAGAACTTGAATACCATACACAATTTTAAATCAATTTTTTTCTCAAGCATTATAAATGCTTGTCATTCAAAATTATTTTGAATGACACTAATTTTTATTGATTCATTTTAATTATTGTAAAGCGCTATTGAATCCCTGGGAAATAGTGCTCTATAAATTCGCTATCATTATAATAAAAATTATTATTTTCTATTAAAAATTATAATAATAAATTATTATTATATTTTCATCCAATCAAGGGATAATAATTTATTAATTATTTAGCTTTTCACCTTGGATAACTATAAACTCCACATTAACTTGCTTGTCCTTTTATTATTGACATAAAACAAAGGAGACCTTGTGGCCAATGTTTGTCAACCAAGACTTGTCATGTGCGCTATTTGTGCAGTCACAAAGTCAACAAAAGTAGTTCTATTCTGTCGCCAGCCTTACCATGCTGTTTTAAATACTAGTATTTCTATATTACCAGTCACATTCTAACAAATTTTGCACAACTTGACATCTACATTCTGCCTTTCATTTCTGTATTTTTCCTCGTAAAGTGTTGAATTCTAAAACTATACACCTTGGCAATTTAATCAGTAAAGTTTTAGTAATACTACCATGTAATCAGGGGCAGATCTAGGAATTTTAAAAAGAGGGGGCTGTAGAAATTTCTATGAGAGACAATGTGGGCCCATTCAGCGTGGCTTTCTAGGTGGTCCAGGGGCATTCCCCCCCCCCCCCTCCCCTCCGGGAAATTTTGATGATAAATTTTTTTTTCTGAGGTGCAATCTGGTGCATTCTGGGTGCTTAAATTTGGCAAATGCCACTGAGGAGTCCCATATTGAACAAGACATGTTGAAATATTCAATAAAATGCAGTGGTGGTTGTGGTCAAACATGACTTGAATCAACTCAAAGTTTTGAATAAATTAAATCCTAATAATGCTCATATTAGCCTGTTCCAGGCGTTCGTATACTGGGGTAGCGACGCGAAAAGATGCGCGAAGCGCGAAGAGTAGCGAGGAAAAAAAGGTGAGGGGGTTGGGGATAGGGTGTGAAAGAATATATATATTAAAGAAAAAAGGAAAAATATATTGAAGAAAAATATCTCTCAAGTAACGAAAGCAAAAGCTCTGAAAATAAAACAAAACCCGGATTGCAAAATACTATCTGATAGACGTTTAAAAAACAAATCCCAGACAAAAGGCCCCTCCCCTAATTAAATCGCCCCTGGTAATAATAACATCAGATAAGGAGTACTTTGGAATGACATAATGAAAAAATCAAGGGGCAGATCCAGGGGGGGGGGGGGGGGGAGTGGATTGGGTGGCTACCCCCTGTCCTTAATAATTATTATTCTATCATATTAATACAGGAATATATAAAACTGAAAATTAAACACATTAAAAGAAATAAAAGCAAATTCGGCAGGTGTAAAAATTGTTATTGTTTTAAGCTAAAATAACAAATATTTGCTAACAGCCACACCCCCCCCCCACCCCCTTACCTTTCAAAAATCCTGGATCCACCCCTGAAATGAATTCAAATTTTCAGTTGCAGAAACCGTGACTGTGAACAAATGACAAGGGGCGTGATTGGTTGTCGAAGGAACATTGAGAAATTATATTAAATAAATATACTTGAACAAGGAAGTTACTTCAAAGGTGTTTAGCTCAGTGTTTATAAAATTTATATTCCAGCTGATTGTTACAGTTGTTGTGCAATCTGCAATGAACAGCAACTGTAAAGAACTGAAGGGCCGACAAAAGAAAGGAGTGAATTTTGAAGAGGCCATGGCAACGGCATTTAGTGAGATATTTCACAATCTTAAGGAGATTGACGCTGATGTTAAGAAGAAAAGAGAGAAAGTGGACCTACAAAGGAGACAAAGCGCCCCTGCTGATATGATTAGAGATGTGACAGAAAAGCGTGAACCAGAAAAAAAACTTGGAAGGAAATTGCCCAGACGACTGGCTTCAAGTTCAACTTTGCCAGCTACGCAGTGGCCGGTTCTAAAGTGTTATGAAGAAGAAGAGGATGTTGTTTTCAAATCAGTTGATTCAAGTCTTGGCTTCCTTGATCGGCAAGATAATCAACAGGCAGTGAAAGACTGAATCTTAATGGGATATTTCTTGGTGAACTTTGTAAGTGTGGTGGCCTTAGCTAGACAGAAGAGCATTATTTTATTTAAAACGACATTGCATTTTAGAGTGCGAATATGCACGAAAAGGAGTACAAATATAAGACTGCGATACATTCTTCTTAATCCCCCTTACACGCACACTATGGAAAACAGTGTTAAAAGCAGCTAGATTTTAGGATAGAGACTCTAAAAATACCCAGCTGTATTATACAACTTTCCGTTGAATAACCTCTTTTTAAATGCAAATTTGATTGAAGTAGGATTAAACAAAATGAGTAGATCATCAAAGTGTCTTGTTCAAACCTACAGAATACAACTGGAACATTAATTGCACACAAAGATTCTTAATTCACGTACATGCTGAAGCAATATCAATAACTGCATGAAAAAAGTGCTGTACGTGTCATAGCGACATTGATCATTAGTGTGTAGAAAGCATCTTTTTAAGATGCGATGCACGCCCTTCAATTATTATGTCTATGACTGTACAAGAGCGTGAAATTATTTTCGCACTGATGGACTGCCAGATGCGTATTTAACTTCATAATCCAGTTGCAGAATGTATGACGAGAAATTACACTTACAAACCACTTGTTTTATTTTATATTAAGTGCTTTTGAATGATATATAAGTAGATCACTTATCATAGCACTGAAGCTATAAATAGCAATGAAGGATGAAAGAACTTAATTGTTAACCACAAACAAACATGGAATAAATTATATGATTCCAGACGGAGATAACAAGTTGATCATTATTTTAGTCAAAAGTTACATTTACATTTTAGTTCAAACATGGTCAAATAAAGAATAATTTTTGATTAAGATTAGTGTGCTAGCTGACCACTAATCTCAAGTTAAAACCCTTTTACCAAATGAGAAACTGACCAGTATTGATGATCGATACTGGATGTTTACCTGTACGTGCACAAAATAATACCTTTCTTATGCAAAATCTTCACCAGAAGTTAACAACGGTGTGTTTAATATCTTTACTGGAGTGAAACTGTTTACAAAATGTGTGAAAGTGTAAAATAAACAAGAAAAGCTCATTCTAAAAGAGATACCAAATATAATTTTAGCATTAAAATGTCACATATTTGTTCCGGAAAATGAGGTCAGAACTTAAATGTTAATTCAATAATTAATTTACAGCACTTACTTCACTTCACTGATTTTCTTAATGCTCTTTCATGCTCTTTCGCGACTAGTTTGTTTTTCTGCCAGACTCAAAGTAAATATCTTCAAGGCTTTATATCGTTATTAAAAAAATTGATATTTGCTTTACCCTATCGCTTGATTGTAGCTTAACAACAGTGACAGAGATTTCCATACAGAAGTGATTATACAAACCTAATGGAAAATAATCTCAAGTCAATCACTCCCAAGGTTATTGAACCATAAATACCTCACGTATCATAACCCGACCAGCAGGTTTACAAAATAGCCTAGAGAAAGCGCACTCTCTGATTGGCTGAAAGCTGTCTCTATAACTCTTAATAAAATTATTATAAAATTCTGATCATATAATGCACACTCTCATTGGTGGCATAGTGGTTTTGCATCAAGCTATGTAAACACAGTTATGACGTATCATTCTCAAACTCATTAATACTTCATCACGTTAAAGTAGCCTGCGAGCAAGCTCTCTTGGCGTTTTTTTGGGGAAAAGAGAAAGAGCGGGGGAAAGAGAGCTTGCACTGATGTCTCAGAATTTTGAATGCCACCCCTCAAAACCCCCCGCTGTTTCCAGCTGTTTGAGCTGTCAAAATTTGGTCGATTGAAACTTTGTGGTCGTCTCAATTTTCTACGTAACGCAATGCCTTGTATTCGATCTCACACGCTCGAAAGTCGTTTCTCGAAAAGTACTAAACGGATCGAATCGAAAAACATCTCTATCGATAGGGGTTTCAAAGCGCAGGACAGCTAGAATATTTGTTCCCCGTTTGTTAGAAATTCCGCTCTGAAATTTCTGTTGCAAGATTTTGCATATTTAATTACAAAAGCCAGTGTGTAGTATTTCCCAGCATGCTACGAAAAATGCTGTTTCTCCGGAACTACCGTACCATTTGACTCGAGAGAGGTCTCTTTGGAAAGCATTTTCAAAGCGCTGAACAGAAAAAACTATTTAGTACGTGCCCCTTCGAAGTTTACTTCCAAAAATACCTGAACTAATTTTTCTGCATGAGTGATAAACACTAAAAGCGTCATGTTTGCTAAAAAGACGTCATCAATTAATTAATTTCCACCAATCAGCATTTCGCGTCAATTTTTTGAGCGCAGATATTCAAAACTCTGAGACATCAGTGCAAGCTCTCTTTCACTTTCCCGCCTCTCCAACCCCCACCCCCCCAAAAAACCCAGAGAGCTTGCTCGCAGGCTACGTTAAAGCAAAGAAAAAATCATAACCATGACGGTGGTTTGGATATCTGATCTTAATTAGCATAGATTTTTACGATTTTATTTCTCTGTTAACTCCTTAGTTTTTGTTTTGATTGAGAAGATATATCAAACACTCGAGACAGAGCAGGTTTCATCAGCTATCCAAACACCTCGAATTTCGTCAAAAATACTCCGCTGCGCATCATATTTTCAACTCTCTTCTCAGTGTTTGGATATTCCGATGAAACACTCGTGTTTGATATATTACTTGCATATTTTTGATGGCTTTATACTATAAAAGAAATAGAAAACGGCTGCTTCTTATTTACTTACATAAACCCTGCATGTACTTATGTAAACCCTCACTGCAGCTTGAGTTTATGCACTTTATTCAGATTCATTGAAATAAAATTAAATTGTGCAATTTAAGCTGTGTTATTCACAGTATTATTCAGTGTCCATTTTTTTAGGTTGAAATATGGACAGCATTGATTTTATTATTACTCAGTGGTCAATCCTAACTATATTTATTTGTGTTACAACAGAGGGAAATTTTGTATAATTTTAAAATGGGACTTGCAAAACCAGTCTGGATAATCAGGGTTCCAGATATCTAATAGAAAATATGAATATAAAATAACAACAATTCAGGACCACAGAGAAACGTACAGAAAATCAAAATACAGTCGAACCTCTCGTAAGCGACCACCCAAAATGTCAAGCCTAGGTGGTCGCTTATGGAAGATGGTCGCTTACGAGAGGTCAGACCACAGTGGGTCTAAATTTTGAGTCATAGCCTGAAGTAGTTTCAGAGGCTTAATTCGCGGGCAAGTTGCCTTAAGTATACAGCAAGCATCGGCTATAATTAGAAATAAAAAGTTCTATTATAATAGCTTCATCGGGCATTGTGGCGTATTTTGCAGGCTAAAATGGAGAATTCAGCGGGCTAAACCCATTGTTGTGAGCCAATCAGAAACAAGAAAATAGGGTAGCCAGCCAATCAGAACTGGAAACCAATCAACTGTTCACGCTGTTTTCTTGCTGGCAGCAATTCATTTGACTTGAATAGCTGCCATCTGCAACTGCAAAGCTATTGTTTTTTAGCTTTATAACACGACAGAATGACTGAAAAACCTAACAAGGAAGCAAATTATCAACTCGAGGAAGAATACTGGTTTGATTTGACTGGGGAAATTTTGGTATTTTGGAAAAGTGGTCGCTTATGGGAGGTGGTCGTTTACAAGAGGTGGTCTCACACGTGGAGGTTCTACTGTATCCAGAAAATAGAGGTTCATATAATCAAGTTAGACTTTGAAAATTTGTTTAGAGGAAAGCTGTTGATATTAACACAATACAATGTAAAAAGTACCAAACCAGCCCAATAATGTATCAAATGACAGTACTGCCAATTTTGTGAATGTCATTATTAATTAATAGCAATTTATATATTCCAAGAACAACAATCTTTATTTGTACTCAAGAAAAGATGGATCATGTATCTTATGAGGGGCCTCTGTCGATATATCGGCCGACACTCGACCGACACTCGATTGATACTCGACCGATACTCGGTCGATTTCTCGACCGAGTATCGGTCGATATATCGACCAAGTATCGGTCGAGTATCAATCGAGTGTCGGTCGATATATCGACCGATGGCCCTTGTGATGTCGGCGCGATATTGTCGGTGGTGTATTGGTCAACTATCGGTTACATATCGGTCGACTGTCGATCCTAACTCGATCGACATATCGGCTGATATATCGACCATTTACATTTACATTTGCCATTTATTTGCCTCCATCTATATGATGATTCTTGCAAATCGGTCAGCAGTCAAAGGAAAAATACAATAGAGAATAAAACAAATAGAAAATAATAATCTAGAAACGATTTGTAAATGCATGGTTTCTAAATGCCTTAAGGGATGAAGCCTCTACTGCCTCTGCTGGAAGAGCGTTCCAGTCACGAATTGTTCTCGGAAAAAAGGAGTTTTTATTTCAAACACCAATCTGTCCTTCACTATAAATCTGAGTACCAATTGACATCTGACCCACGATGTGAGGTGTTCAATCTCATACTTCCCGCCATGTTATCATTTCACAACGCGCGAAAACTGCTAAACACGAATCAGCGTCCTTAGCAACAATTCTCTATCCAAATTACACAACAGCGGAAATCCACCAGTTTTTGAAGTAGGTAATTAAAACAATGAAGTGGGTAAAACATTCTAATTAACTCGTAATTTTGACACTTATTTTCATAGACCGATATACTCGGGAAGTATCGGTGAAGTATCGGTAAAGTATTGGTGAAGTGTCAGTGTACTGCCAACTATATCGGCCGACATGTATGTACATACATCTCGGCCGATATGTCGGCCGATATAGCGGTCCATGTCAACCAAGTATCAGTCGAGTATCGACCGAGACATCGACCGAGTATCGATCGAGTATCGATTGAGTGTCGGTCGAGTATCGAAAAGATAATATTTACAATTTGAAAGAGAAAGGAAATGGAATTTAAATAGAGTACTGGCTGCCTGGAATAACCATAGGGGCTTGAGGAGTCAGGCAGCCAATTCAAATAATATGTATTGTAAAGAAATACCGTAAACTAATATTTAGTGGTGTAATGGCTTAATCTAGATCATCCTGGACCCGGCATCATATGTGGGTTGAGTTTGTTGTTGGTTCTCGTTCTTGCTCCGAGGGTTTTTTCTCCGGGTATTCCGGTTTTCCTCCCTTCTCAAAAACCAACATTTCTAAATTCCAGGACCACAGGTTTGTCGGTCACAAGTCAAGTGATACCCTACAATTTATTTATTTATTTATTTTAATTATCTGTTGTTCCACTGTTGTCAACTGTTAAAGCTGACTGTTACCTGACTGTCGGCCATCTATCGGTCAACTGTTAACCAACTGTCTGTTGGTCAGCTGTTAGCCAACTGTTAGCTGTCTGTTGGTCAGCCAACTGTTTGCCAACTGTCGGCTGTTAATGTTCAGGTCAGCTTTTAGCCGACTGTTAGCCAACTGTTGGCCGGCTGTTATCCAACTATTAGCTGACTTTCAGCCATCTGTTTGTTGGCTGATAGGCTGCCAACAGTTGGCTTATTGTCAGGCGGGTGTTGGTTAACTGTTAACCAACAGCCAACAGTTAAACAATATGTTTAACCTTCACTTTTATAGTGTCCTTGGACATTGTCTAATTCCTTGAAGCTCATAGTTCCAGGGGGGGACTCAGGCATATCAGGGATGGGGGGGGGGGGGGGGGGGGGAGGTGCAAAGGCCTTTTTGGGGTTTGAAATAATTTATTAGCGATTTGGGGATTAGAAATTTTCTGGCGGATTTTTTTGGGTAGAAAGATTTTGGCAGGGACTACTTTTTTAAGGTTGACGAAAAGCGTATCCTAGCTTCCTTAATTTATGTCAAACAAAGGGACTTTTTAAGGGTTATAAAATATCAGTGCATGTATCCCTGCCAAAAGAAGGTTATATTGTTTATTATTTCTGTGCAGATCAAGCTTCCCTGTGAGCAGAGTCTCCTTTTCCGTTCAGTTCCTGCCTCAAAATAATGGAAAAGGAGACTCTGCTAGCAGGGAAAGATCAAGCCAGCTTTGTAAGGACCTGAAAAACCTTACATTTCATTAAAAGTAAATAAAAAACTGTAGTCGATTTGGGGGAAAATTTCACTGTTTCTTTGAAGAAACCACTTTGACCTCAGGCTAAACCCTGTTGCAATAATTATTATTATTAACATTAAAATGGGTGTAACACCGTTAAAAATTAAAAATATTTTAAATTCTTGAATTGTTAAATAAACTGCACAAAAATTTGACAAAAAATTAAATAAGTTATGCGCTGAAGTCTGAACTACAATTTAATATTACTGCTTTCAAAATCAATGTGAACTTATTTATAACTTGTTGCATGTTTTCGCTTATAAATTATATATTCTAAATGTATACATTTTAAATTTAAATGTAATGATAAGAATTGTTGAATAGCTAATTAAACTGCTTCAGCATTTCAATGAAGCTTGCGACAATTTTTCTTCTAAAATTATATGATTCTATACAAGTTTTAAATATTTAAAAATATAACCAAAAATAAACACTTACACATGAGGAGGGAGTTCGTATAGATTTTCACCTCTGTACTTCTCGATAACATCTTGACTGTAAATTGGAAGAGTCTTGTATGGGTTCACTGATACGACCACTGTACCGATGTAGGTCTGTTTAAAACGACAACATTCCGATAGAAATGATAAATAATTTAACAGAGAGACATAATCTTTACTTACAAGAATAGCAAATTTTATAAGCTTATGTTTATATTAATAAAACTTTGAAGGTGTGTTTACCGATCAGCATGTAATTTTATAAATGTTTAAACTTATAAAAATTAAGACTCTCGCGTGTAGCAATGCAGCTAAAAATTAAGGTGAAATTATCTCACAACTAAGCATTATTAGAATTCATCAATGGTAATAAAAATTGAACAAAATTTTGCGCTGAACGATCGAGTAATTAGGATTGTCATAATTGGTTGAAAGTGATCAGGCAGCTTTGTATAAAAAGAGCAAAACCACAACGAATATTTCGAAGGTATTGTGCTAAATTCCATGCAATTTCTATACTCACATAAATCAATCCAGAGTTGTATCGTTTCCTTAAGTTCTCCAGAAATGCATCTTCGCTTTTATAGTCCTCAAGAAGAACGAAATCTTGCACCCCAATGCGATCCCTCGCCTGTAGTTCACTCTCCATGACTACTCAGTACAGACTGTACATGTCCATGCAGAAATAATATTTCACGTTACGGATGGCCGGTAAACCACAAAGGAATATAGTTAACAAGGCAACAATTGCGTGCTTTCCATTCACAAATTTACGTATTCAAGGAGTGAAAGGTCAAAAAATATCTCTAAACAATATTCCAACACCGCGCTCGAACAATAATCTGATGGACAATCTGATGGCTTTCACCCGGTCCCCACCCCCAAAGCCCGCGGGCGCAAGAACACGCAAGAAGTGTTAAAAAATTTTATCTGGCCGCAAAAATGGCAAGGGTTTTTTTCGGGTTTCCTTACCGACTTTGTGGTTGTCTGCAAGTCTTTTCTTCCTTATAAATGAGACACGAAGAGGCAAGTTTTATAAGGAAGGTATAAATATTTGTTTGGCTCCAGTTACTAATATTAGCGTTGATTGGCAAACCAATCACATTGCACTATCGCTAAAAACAATATTTCCGGTACATGCACTTTCGGTTTAGTGCCTTTATATGGCTATTTCTGTTTCGTTTTCGCGAATATAGTAGACTGCGAGCAGTCTCTTTCTTTTCCTAATGTTTTTAAGGCACGCGCGCGATCGTTTTTTCACCTAATTTGCATAATTATAACATTTCCGCTCGCGCCAAAGATCTGAGGAGAAAAGACCGACTGCTCGCAGTCTACGAATTAATATAGCCATGCATAGTAGTTAGGTCTCCTCCGTCTCCTTTTGTTATCTGGTATGGCACATCTGCATTAAAAATTTTAGGGTGTTAGCCCAGAGGGGTGTGGTACCTTCACCCCTTCGAATTCCTTCTTTGGACAAAATCAGGGGCAAAATAATCGATTTTTTTATACAGAATTAAAAATCCAACAGGTGACATTCGACAAAAGGGAGTAATCGTCCGTTCTCCTTGGTTTCTTGTGAGCTTCATTAGCATATATATTTTTAAAATATGACCCCTTTCTACAAAGTCTATAAATAATCTGGGTGTATTTATTTTTAAAATGGAGGAGTTTTATTATTTTGTCTATTTTTATTTCCCCTCTTCCTCCTATAAATAAAAATCCACATTTAAAAAATACAATTTTTAAATCCTTCTAAACTCTCCCCTCCCCTCCTTCCCTAACTGTCGTACCATCCCCACTCCACCGAACTACAATGTGATATAAATCGACCGATAAAGACTGGGACGGCTGACCGAAATAAACATGGCCGCTTCGAACAACAAGAAATTCTTCGATTTGGCGGATTGTAGAATGGATTATTTTAGACTCTTGGAGCCGTGGAACGCTTCCTGGAGCTATTGGCTTGATCCTGTACATCTTTTCTCAAACGCAACCGAGAAATTGTATGAGATTAAAGAGAACGTTGTGGATCTTTGGCGAAACGATGACTGGCAAATTCGTCTGTCGTGGTTCCTGATGGCTTGTACGGCATTAAACGTTATTTTCATCGGTATAGCATGGAGTATTTATGGCGAGACAATATCAAACATGTTCTTTAACAAATCAAGAACACCAGTGCATCGTAGATCAAAAACCAACCTGTTGTCAAGCAGTATGGAAGACCTGATTGTTAAAAAGATCCAATAAACAATTCTTAGCCTGATGTAGAAATGTTTATGAAGTAAGCTTGTGGATCTGCACTGTAGTACTGTAACATCGCAGTGTGTGGATTTAGAGAAAAGTGATGAGTATGAAAGTTTATGAAGATGACTCTGCGATTGTTGTGATGAAGACGAAAATGGCAGCTGACTGTCTCTGAAAGGGGAACTCTCTGTGAAACTTCACAGTTTGTAGAAATGATGATTACAACAGAATTCTATTAAAGCAACATGGTACTGATTTTATTTGGTAGTTGTGATGATGATGATGTCATTGATAATGACAACAGCAATGATAATGATGATGATGATGATGTCATCATTGATAATGATGATGACAACAGCAATGGTGATGATGATTAATTTTCGGCGGGGAAACTCGAGCCGGAAATACATTTGCGTTCGCAGGCAACAACAGAATTTTAGCAACCATGTTATACTTATTCTTTTGATAGATAGACAGACACAGACAACCTTGTGACGGCTAAACATTCAGAAATTGGAAATGAAAAAAAAAAAAAAATGAAAAATACAAGCTTGGCATGTATGCTTGATTATGATAAGTAATAGTAACTCCTGACTGATTGCTGAAAGAAGTACAGGCTGATTTGAATTGCGAAACAAAATGGATGCAGGAAGGAAATAAAATAGGAGATGCAAAAAGTTGAAATTGGACAGCTGTAATTTTTTTAACAACAACAACAACAAGCTTTAGTCTTGGGTTAAAATACATAGATTTTCACCTCCCGCAAATTAGCAGGGCTATTCGAGGAGGGAGGTGAAGAAAAACAAATTATAATACGGTAGCTAACAGTAGTGTTTTAGTAAGTAAATAACAATAAGAAAATTTCGGTATATAAATGGCATAGAACAAAGAAATTAAAGTAATCGGACACAAATGTGATCGCATTCCAATTATGTAACAAATCAGCATGCAGAGAATCAATGATTTGGCCTGAACATAATTTTATGTTACAAAATGACCTTCAGTGACAGATCCTTGAAGTAGCCACTTATGGGAGGGTCATATATTGAGCTGTAAGCTTCAAGGTAACTTACAGGTAACTATTATGGTCCTGGGTAGCAAAATCTGACTGAAACCCTCACTTCTTGACTGACTGGGATACAAATCAAACATTACCTTTCTTCTTTACATTGTGTTCATCGTAAGCTTCACAAGTGAACAAGTTGAAATTCATTGTTCTGTACTCGACATTTGATTGGCTCAAATGACAAATGTTGGAATATATTGTTCCTGTTCTGCCCTGTGATTGGTTAATATTGGCTAGGTGACCCCAGTTTCAGTAGTTGGACTGTAATATTGTAGCAATCTTCAGATATAGGTGGCTGAATGATTAGGGTTTAGAAAGATAATGAAACACTACTTGCTATAACCAGAGAACGACAAAATAATAATTAATCTTGATTTATTTCAAACCAAAGTTATACAAAATAAAAATTAATCCTAAATAAATTAATAAATACAATGTAACAGTTACAAATATCATAAGCCAAATACTTTATGAATGGAGTAATTTTGGAACAAATTTTTGATGCAGTAAAAATAAGGAGAACCTACCTACTAAAATGTCTAATTGGGAGTATTTACAGTGGTAATGGACAGTTACGATGAATAAAACGTTACCACTGATTTCATTGCTACGCGACCTTCGAAGTCAAACAAAGTTGGCAATACACTTCTGTCAATCGTGCGTAACGACTGACTAGACATGTCTAGACGTTATTATGCAAATTTGTGTCATGTAACGCAATCGTAGTCAGTGCTGTTTTCGAACGTTTCTCTGTTTGTAGACGACGACAACGGATCCAGAAAAGTTCTTTCCTTTGCAAATGGCGGTAGCGAAGTGTAAAAGTAGAAAAGCAGTGGTCTTTCAGTACATTACAATCGTGCGTGCATGATTTTGTCGCACGGCAGGAGAAAAGCCAGATAAGGTACGCATTAATTGATTGACGGAAGTGTATTGCCAAGTGATTTCGAGGGTCCAAAGCATTAAAATCAGTGGTAAGTAAAACTTTCTATCTACTCCACTAGAAAGTAATCTCATTTGCTAATAAAAAATCTTCATTTCACTTGAGTCGTGATATTGAAGTGACTAATAAAGCAGCCAGGTTTTTCATAGCTCAAACTAGAGCTGAAAAAAACTGGCTGCTCTCCTTTTCCGGGTTGATTTGTACAGATGTTTTTTTTTTTCTGAGGCAGTAAACAATCACTGTTTTCACTGGTAACCTTTATCGCTTAATTTCATTTTCATTTTTATGTTATTAAAAGTGTAAAGCACTTTCAGTGCGCTATTATAAAATATTACAGATAATGAAACAACTTATATAATAATTTATAAGATTTCTATATCTGTTAGATAAAATAATATAATTGACTTCTTTTTGGTAATTTTTAAATAAAGTGCAAAAATCTATGATTATCTATAAATTATTTTACAAAAATGATATTAATAATAATTATTATTATTCCTTGTTTACAACACTTCTAAAATCTTCCTCACTGTTGGGTTTACCTGAAATAACAATTAAATAGAAATATCAAATACTACATAAATATTTTAGCCTCAATGCATTGTGGACAGTTAATCCTTTCACTCCCAGAGTCAAACCTTGAGTCAATTAATGTGGTTGTAACTTTGGAATCTATGGATGAAACCCTAGTGTGTGACCATTCAAATGAAAGCTATTGAGCAGTACTTTCATGTGGTAATGTTTTTTTGTTTGACAATTTTGCAAAATGAAATTCAATATTTTTTCCTCAGTTTTGAACTAATATTATAGCATTCTTGGGAGTGAAAGGGTGAAGTGTCAATAATAGACTTACAGGAAATCCACTCAGTTTGGATTTCAAGCCACAGAAGTCTGCTTCCTCTATAATTTCCTTTGAGCTGTAGACATTGGTCTTTTCTGTGATTCTAGAATACAAAGAGTCGCTGTTAGTTTTAGCAGTTCAGGATTGACACTGTTCTGATTGTTCTGCACTTCTGTTTCCGGAGATGTCCGCTACAATGAGTGACAGCAGCGAAAAAACTGTTGATTGAGCAGAGTTGAGCGAGAGTTTGCATGCTATTGTAAGGCGCAGTAACAAGTTACATACATACATACACATTTTTATTAACTCATCCTGATGAGGCTTTTCAGAGTTAAATAATTATACTTAAACCTATAAATACATATTATGAATATACTATAATAAAAATTAAAGTTAATTAACTTAAGAATTTCGTTAAGAGTTGACGCTTTAAGGACTGTTTAAATTCGCTCTGAGATTGGCAAAGTTTAAGTTTAGGTTTCAGAGAGTTCCAAAGACTAACAACCTGATAATAAAAGGTTCTCTGTCTACTGGCAGATCTAAATAGTGGGATATCAAGAGCTTGTGCGTTTCTAGTGAAGCGCTTTGACACGTCGGAGCGTTTAATGAACTGCTCAGTCAAGTAACCTGGGGCACTCCCTGTCATGCACTTAAAGCACATGATTGCTTGACGATAGTAAAGTTGGTCTCTAACTGGAAGTCAAGTTCATGTTCAGTTTCTACTTTATTGTTGAAAGCTATCATATGAAAATGACATTAAATTTGTAGCTTTTAAAGGAGAAATACAAATAAGATTTGCACTTACTGAGTTTCTGAGAACAGTAATCTTTCAGAAAATGCAGCAATTGCTGAAAACTGTGCCAGACTGAAAGTAGACTTCTCATTGCCTTCGACCATCTGTAATGCAGAAAACAAGTCACTGGTTTAACCCTTTCACTCCCAGAGTCAAACCTCAAGTCAATAAATGTGGTTCAAACTTTTAAGTCTGTGGATGAAACCCTAGTGTATGACCATTCAAATGAAAGCTATTGAGCAATACTTTCAAGTGGTGCTGTTTGTTTTCGACAATTTCGCAAAAATAATGAAATTCAAGATTTTCCCTTATTTTGAGCTTAGTCCTCTTGGGAGTGAAAGGGTTAAACAACGGGATAACACCTTTGAGCAATAATTATTGTTATTGCATATAACTGTGCTATTACTATTCCCACCGCATGTTGATTTAGGAAAATTGGCTCTTCCCTCCGCAGTTTAGTATTTGATCAAGTGCGCATTCAAGATAGAGAGTGGGGAATAATTGGGAGAGGGAAATATAAAGTGCATGGTGAACACCCTCCAGTGTGCCCTTCTCCCCCTCCCCCACCTCTTATTAAGTCCCCTTGGGAGCTTCTGCGGAAGAGAGAGGAAAATTTGAGACAAGAGTTATAAGAACTTTATAGACATTGATCACCCTTGTGGTTCACATTAAGTACAGCATATATATATACATGTACAGAAGCTGCAGTGATGTCAAACATACCTCTATTAGTTTCTTGACTTGTTCTGTAGATATGTAATCCACATGAATTTCTTTTAAGCCTCTACCCGTCTCCTTTAATAAATCAAAATATCTTGTAAGTCATTGCCACAACTAATAATCCTAGCAGTATGCAGGACGCGTGTCACATATGAACCTGGGCCCGGTTGTTCAAAGCACGATTAAGCTAATCCAGGATTAGCGTGAATTTTGATTTCAGTTTTGTAACTTTTCAGTGAGATTTTCTGTTTATAGTTTTTGCTCTTAAGTTTTGACTTTGACTAATGTCAAACTCCACAAAACATTGTCATGGAAAACCACATTTATATAGGAGAAATTGAAACCAAGATTATTTGTTAATCCTGGATTAGCGTTAATCGGCTTTCGAACAACTGGGCCCTGGTATATAATTATGACCGCTCACCACATGAGATACTCCGTAGCTCAGTGGTTAGAGCATCTGACCGGTGTACGGAAGGTCATGGTTCCAATCCCGTCGGGGACTCAGATTTTTTTCTTTGTCCCACGCTCTTGACAAACTGAATACAGTTACTAATAAAATACATTTCCCAAGACAGTAAGGACATGATCATTTTACATAATACGTACCTTGAAGGTTATAAAATTATTTCTGTTTCTATCCACTTTCTGGAATATATGCTTGTAAAGTGCCTTTCTCCTTGTACTAGAGATAAACATATATAAACATTATTAGTTATCGCTCATCATGGTCTAACTCAAATCCGTATATAACAAGCAGTTCCCCCTCCCCCCAAAAAAGACATAAACAAAGCATCAAAATGAGTTCACTTGAAATACTGTCACTAACCTGATGATGCAGTACTTTGTTAAATATTCCATTGGTGTCATGTCTTCAGAGAACAAAGAAAGAAAAAAAGCAGAATGATTGAAACATTCAAGATATTTCATCTGAAGTTAGTAACTACATTGTGAAAGTGCATGAGCTATCAACTCGAATAAATAAATAAATAAATAAAACTTTCGTCCAACATCTTTCATGTCCCAACAGGGTGGTCAAAATTAATGCTTCCAACATTTTGACCTACCAATGTTGGATGACGTTAACACCACTTGACCAGGGCTTTGAACGGTAACAAAACAGTCTTTCTCAAGACTACTCTACATGTATCTCCCCCAGCCACAGGGTTTTCCTTTTCTGAAGGTGACATGCAATTTTTGCAGCCTGTGAACATGATGTTCTTCGCCTGCAACTTTAATTTTCACTGCAACACAATCCTTGGGTTTCTCAAAAAATCTTTTGTTGATTTATTTGCCTATTTTCAATATTTCTACGCCAACTCTATCTGAAAAGGAGACTCCTACAGGAAAACACAGTACTTGACATACTACATCTCCATGTTGATATTAGGGACCTTAAGCAACCACAACGGCGACGCCATGGAAAACGTCACTTAAAAAGTGAATTCACGTTCCTAAACTACTTCGCGATTATTCCAACACGTTAAATTTGTCCAATGTGCAAGTGTCCAGGAACTGAATTTGTAGGGACGGAGTTCAAGTCCAGATAGAGAAAGGAAAATTCACCGTCTTGTGTTCACGTTCTCCATAATACTTTGAATTTGGTCATTTACGTTGTTGTTTTGCAGAGGACGGCTAAGAAATGTACAAAGATTGAAAACGTATGTGCAGAGCTATTGTACTACTAATTAAACCTATTGTTTTGTGACGTTCTCTTTGCCGTCGCCGTCATGGTTGCTTAAGGTCCCTATTAACTACAAATAAAATGTTTTTACCTTCAAGAATTTTAACATCCATGGGAAGTTCAAACCGACTTGTCTGCTTAGAAAGAGCCAATCTTCCCTGAAGCCACGGCTTCATGCCTTCTCTCCTCTGCTGGATTTTAAAGAAAGGTAAAAATTGAATTACATGCATAGCATACTGTAACTAAGTGCTACAGACTTTGAAGCCTTGGGTTTACAGTATACAGTATATTTGACCATAAAGAGGATTTAAAATATTTCACATGACAGAGGTACAAGTTTTTGAGGGTGCCAGTTTTGTGTTAGTGTGGTGTGAATTACATTTGTAGACATAATTCCTGTAACAAAACAAGATGATAAAAATCTCAAAAAGTTTCATTTTCTCCCCCAAAAATCTAGGCTTGTTTAAGACTCCTATTATAGTATTACATGTACATGTATGTGGGAGGAACAGTGGCCTAATGGTTAGCGTGTTGGACTCCGGATTGAGCGGTATGGGGTCATTGTATTGTGCTCTTGGGCAAGACACATAGCTGTCACAGTGCCTCTCTCCACCCAGGAGTACAAATGGGTACCGGTGACAAAATGCTGGGGAGTAACCTGCAATGGACTAGCATCCCATCCAGGGGGAGTAGCAATTTAACTTCTAGTTGGCTTGACATGCTACGGAAACCAGGATAAGTTCTGGCAGTGTGGGCCAGTTTAGCCCAAGTGCGGTTCTACTTTACTATAGTATTTTACTACTAGGTAATGGGGGTATCAAACAACCTGGACTGGTCAGGGATTCAATTTACCTTCTGTTCATCCAGAATAGATGTCATAACTTCTGTACTCTCTGCAGACGGTATGAAACGAGGCATTGTGGACGTTGTGGAGGTTAATGATTTCTTCACTGGCTTTGTCGACTCTCGTTTTTGTTCCAACTTATAATCAAGTAGGTCCTAAAGTTGGGAAAATTTTATAGTCAAAAGATCAGCAACACTGACAGTAAGTTTATGGTAAAGGCAATAAGGTCTGTTTAACCCAAGAGTGAAATTTAGAGTCAAAATTATCACGACTGTGGTTCTAACTTTTGAGTCTGTGGATGAAACCCTATCATGTGACCATTCAAATGAAAGCTATTGAGCAGTACTTGTATCTGTTGTTGTTTGTTTCTCGATATTTCGGCGAAATGAAATTTGGATTTTTTGTTTTTCAATTTTGAAGTGAAAGGGTTAACACATTGCTGGTCAGTTTCTGTCCCACATGACTGTTACACTGTTCTCGTCAAATAAATACATCACATAATCCGACAAACAAACAGGAAACATGCTAGACTTACAGTAAAGAATTATGACAAGTTTAGTAACAGCACAACGTCAGATGTCAAAGCTACATCACTAAGTGATATAGCTTTGATTTCTGGCTTTGTGCTGATATGTGTTTTCGTCAGCTGCCACATCATGCCTTATCTTACTTGTGCAAGGGTGATGTTCACCGTGTGCTGCCCAGGACACTACATACAGCAGGGCTGCAAATAACAGTCGGTCATCGGACAATGGCCGACCAAAATTTGCCAATGTCCGATGAAATCCCAACTGTGGTCGGAGATAATGTCCGGATAATTTTTTTGGCCTTCCAACGTAAACACTAACACGTTATAGCATTGTAACACGTTTTGTTCTAAACACAAAACTACACGTAGTTTTACTCTGCATTGACAAAACGTTAGATAAGCGGGTTCTCTTATCAAGCGGTACTGTAACATGATGTCCAACCTTATTTTTGTTTTGTCCGACCAAAATGGTGACTTAGTCGGACACATGTCCTTTCAAGAAAAAAAGATTATTTGCAGCCCTGCTACAGTTTTCAGAAATTTGGGAACTCTGTGCAAACAAAAATTGTTCTTGGCACACCTATCTTGTAACAGTTTCTACTCAATATTTTTAACAGTCTACAAAGTGTCGTTATAGCTTAATATCTTCCCATGGATGTAATTTATTATAAAATCATATATTTAAAAAATGAATAAAGTTGTTGTTGTTGTTGTTATATTTTGTAAACAGTGTTAAAATAGTGTATAAAAGTTATAAAGTGTAGCACTGTTATACATGTAGCTTATCTCCCAATGTCATATAATGTAAAATTTGACACAATCACTGCAGATTCGACGAAGGAGAATGCATGTTAATCTGGTGTTGCATTGCGATACAGCATGTTTTTAGGGGCATATTTTGTAAGCAGCATAAAACGAAAGGAACTTAAAACTTACGATGTAGAATTGAATTTTTTTGTTCTCCAGGCTGATGTTCCTCGAGTTCAAAAACTACTCTGGATTACGAGAATGTTTTTACATCGTAACATTATACAAATGCAAACAAAACATAACGGAAGACATGCAATGACATTAAATATTTATTTTTTTCATGCAATTATGTTGTAGGTGGTAATGGCAGGTGGCCAGATAATTGGAGAAACAAAAACATAATTTGTTGAATTGGGAAGAGTAAATATTTTTACATGGAAAAGTATAATTTTTATCTACATACACATTCTGACAATGATGAATGATTTTAGAACATGCAAATTGAAATTCTTGTTAACAAAATAACCATGCATATTATTTAGTATAAAGCAGTTTTGAATACTAGAGTCAATATTTTGAGAACTGAATAATGCCACCAGACCAATTATTTCAATTTGAAGTTTTTGTAAACTAATTTGCATCAAGAACTCAATATAGACATTTTAAATAATTATTTTGTAGTCACAAGACAGAGTTTTAGTAATAATAATATTGAAGTTTATTTTATCTTTGTTTTTTTTTTTAATTCATCAGATTTGGCAAATCTTTCCACACAGAAAATAAATCATATTAGAAATAGACTGATCGTTATATCTCATTGGGCTAATAAACACGGTTCAATATATATATAATTCATAATATTATGATAATGAGAAAAAGACTTTGAAAATACTAAAATTATGAATAATAAAAAAATAGCTGCAGCAAAATTTCTACATCTTTTTAAAATAAACAACAATATTGAAGTGCAGTGTACAAGGGTCTATTTACTTCCTTCAAATTAATTCTTAGTGACTTAGTAATTTTTTCTGACGTTAGAGACTTAATGTATATATTAACCCAAGAATGACAGTGCATTTTTCTACCAATAATTATAAACATAATTGAAGGGCTGAGGGCATTACCAACCTATATTGATTTTTAGGACCTTTTTTTTTTTTCCATAAGATTTGCCGCGTTTTTGGAATGTGACCTAAAAAATTAGTTACCAAACATTTCCCCGTTATTTTTTTCGCTAGTTTCTCCTTCGTTTTCGAGAAATAACGTGTTGACAAACATTCGTTTTAATGGCGGTAACGCTTTGTTAAAAAAACCTTTGTTTCTTTGAACAATGAAGATCAGTGAAACGGTAAAATGGCCGTTGTTACAATGATTTACTAATGAAATCACTGCCCCTTTCAGCGTTGTGAGTTATCAAAATATTTAGGTTGTTGCAGCGGCAATGGAGATAGAAACTAAATAAGAATAATATTATCCTTTTCGTACGAAAGAGCGAGTAAGGCCTGGGAAATAGTCACGTGATTCAGTAACCTCGTTATCAAATTATCGATTGATTCTGCCACGTATCGTATCGAGAAACGTATCGCAAACGTAACCTGTGGCAGAATTCAAACTCAAAAGCTCTGTTTTGGTGATCAAAGGACATCATTAAGTCTGGAGATCGGTAACTTGACATGCTACATTCGAAGAAGTGAATGTAAGCGGCATCTCGCGCCTCCAAGAGTGCTGTTCAGCGGTACACGTTCGAACTTGGTCGCCGAGATTGTGTCGATCCAAAGCAGAGCTAGTCTAAAAGCAGGTCAGTTCTGGGGCGCAAAAATCATTAATAGTCGGGCGCAAGGCACCGGGCCTACAGAAATGTGGAAGTTTGGACCTGCTTTTAGACTTATACTGAAATCTTTTGACTTGCCGGGGAGCCATATTCCGTTTCAGTTTGCTTGGCAGTTACCCAGAATGCATTGCAATATGTATCTGACGTTTAATAAGAGCTGTTGTGGGCTGTACAGAAGAAGAAATGAAGCCGAGAACGCAGCATATTCGAGGAAGAAATGATTCCTTCAATTACTCTAGCTATTAAACTGTCTCCTTTATATGGATAATAATCATAAACAATGCGAACTGGCGACCTTAGAAAGACTCTTCAAAGAGATAAACTTGCACGCAGAAAAATCCTGAACTTCGAAACTCTGAGTTGAAAATAGCCGAGGAAAAACTTAGGGGTAGTCGCGCGCGTAAAGTCGTCAGGCGCCAATGGGTTAAAAAAGAAACAAACACACTGGGTTGGCTGTATTTTTAAATGAGCATGAAATGGACATCTTCAGTTGCTATGTTTTGTACGTAGAACGAACAACTTTGCCTGTTAGATTAATGAAATGAACATATTTTCGTGTTTGTTAGTGAAGAACATCTTTAAACCTAACCCTAACCAAAGCCCTAACCAAAGCTAATTAACCCTAACCAAAGCTAACCCTAACCAGAACTAACCCTAACCAAAGATAACCCTAACCCTAAGTACCCAACCCTAAGCCTTACCTAATCCCAACCCTAAATCATAACCCAAGACGTAACTTTAACGTTTGCACATCACATGTGATCAAAATATGCAAAAATGACGTATATTTCTGTTATTGCTGGTTTGCAACCAATCCCGAGAGATTCAAATGACAAAGACGCGGGTTTCTTTACAAAGCGTAACCGCCGTAAAAATGAATGTTTGTCAACACGTTATTTCTCGAAAACGAAGGAGAAACTAGCGAAAAAAATAACGGGGAAATGTTTGGTAACTAATTTTTAGGTCACATTCCAAAAACGCGGCAAATCTTATGGAAAAAAAAAAAAGGTCCTAAAAATCAATATAGGTTGGTAATGCCCTCAGCCCTTCAATTTTAATGTGACAGTTCTGGAAATTTTCACTTAGTTTATAGTCCAAATGATTTAACTTGCATGATGCAAGTCTTTCCTTCCATTTTGGCAGGTTCCCTTCCCTGAGTAGCCAACATTTATAGAAAAACAAGTTAGAACAAACCTTTGGGTCGTACATCCTGTAAGCACCTGGCGCCCTGATGTACTCTGGCCTGGGTAAACTAGAAAGGAAGAAGTTTTATCAACTTTTAGCTACATGTACATGTATGAGTGGAGCCATTATAAGACCTCAAGTTATAATAAGAGTTCAAAGTTTTATATATTAATTAAAACTGGGTTTTCATTTCTTCCAAATATCATAACTTCAGGAATATTTAATTAAAAGTGAATGACTAGAATGACTAGTTACTACAAAACCACCAATTTTCATGTGCTCTTATTGAATCTCATGTGCTCTCATCAAATTTGAACCTTTTCATGAGTCAACCAGAGTTTTCACTTGTTTAACAGGCAGTCATGATGTCAACTCTCAAACATACTCCCAACTCTTTTGACTGTGAGCTGATTATAGTTCATTAGATTTGAAGAAATTATTTGTCAACTCCCATCAACTCTCCTTCGCATTCTCATCTGATTCAATCTTGTTCCCAGAGTCCTTGTTACCCTTATCCAGTGGCATGAATGGGCAACAAGGACCTCTAGGATAAAGCGTTCAGCTTGAAACACTTTATATGAGAGGTCCTTGTTGCCCGTTCCTGCTGCTGGATAATGGTAATGAGGACTCTGCATCTGATTTGGCCATAAAGGATTAGCACCCCCTCACCATTCACCTACATGTATGCCTACCTGCTAGTAGCAGACTTACTGAACAGTTTTTGAAATTCTACTGTAAACTTCTGCATTGCTTCCAGTCAGTCAAAAAGTTTCTCAATTAAAATTCAGTACGATTCGCGTTTGCACCGGAATCACAAAGGTCATGGGTTTGAATCCCGTTGGAGCCTGAATGATTTTTTCAGGCCTTCTTTTCAACTGCTTAAGTTGATATAAAACTGAATACAGTTGCTACTAAATTAGATAATGTGTGCAAATGTCAATCGTAAGCAATCTGAGTAAATTGACCTTCATTTATTATTAACCTTTGTTAATCATTAACCTTCAACGTCAGATGGTTTTGTGTGGCAGCTATTATAAACACAAATTACTGTTGCTGGCCAACATTTAATATGTAAAGAGCTATTTACATAGTTTCTTGTGCTGGCAAAGCTCGTTCCATAAAAAGCCCCAAAATTCACTTAATTTGAACCTTTAGTACCCTGGATTTTTCTAATACTAACAATTTCCTGAAAAAAACTGTCAGAATGCAATCTGGGATTCCCAACAAAATTTTCCATTTCCGAAAACACTCACTCACTTATTAGAGAACAATTGAACCTTCCGTAAGCAGACAACCTTAGGACCAGAAAAAGTGTCCGCTTTGGAGGTGTCTGGTAAGACACTTCCGGGAGGTTAAAAATGTACATAGTGTTTGTATGTGAGTGGGACGTGACAAAGTGTCTTATGGGAGGTGTCCGCCTTTAACTACATGTAGTAGAGGTGTCCATTAGCGGAGGGTCGACTGACTAGTTACCCCCCTCATAATATCAGCCAGACATGAATGACATTGAGGGGTGGTCTGGTTATTTCATTGCCTTATGTACAAAAATGTACCAGTGGTGGATCGGATCCAGGGGGAGGGTAAGGGGGTCCGGACCCCCCTATCAGACCTGAGTGTTTTTTGCTTTCTCCATTATCCATAGCAAAACCATCTCCAGGATCCACCAAAATGCACTTTTCAGAGCCTGAAATCTCAAAAATTTTCTGGGGGAGGCCTCCAAACACTTCCCTCCATGCCTTTTAGTAATAACTCAGTACTGCTGTCTACTTCCAAAAATTATCCCTCTACATTTTCGGGAAAAATCCTGGGTCCCCCCCTATCAAAAATTTCTGGATCTGCCACTGTGTACTCAACTGACAGACAGCAAGTTAACAAGCAACCCACTTGGGAATAAATTAAAGACAATACACTGTAGCTCCAATCATATAATAATTCATGAATAAGACTTACACTTCAGGTTCTAGTTTAGGTGGTTCTTCTGTCCTTTCTTCTGCCGCCTTTGCTTCTTCCTCGGGTTGTTTCTCTTTTTTCTCTTCTGCTCGTACATCTTCCACCACTGGCACCACAGGTGGTGGTTTTACCACACGCAGTGGTGGTTTAGCTACCACTTTCTGCTCCAAAACTGGCGCCGCTCTCTTCTGCAGTGGCAGTGACACTTTAGGCTCTTCGCGTTTTGGTGGCGGAGATTCTGTCTTGCTCACAGCAGGCTTTAAGATTGGTTTGATTGCCTGCTCCTTCCTTTCTTCTTTAGGCGATGGTGATTTGAAACTTGTCAGTACAAGAGATTCTGAGAACTTGACCTGGTGTGTTTGTGGCTTGGGCTCCTCGACCTCACTCTTCTTGGAACCTCTTTTGGGGCTGGCTCATCTTCTACTTCTTTTGCTGGTTCCACTTCAACAGGTTCCTCGTATGGCTGCGGCACAACATTCTCTCCTGGCACATTATCAAAGTGCTCCTCTTCTACTGGACTAACATCTTCTTTTGCAGCCCATTGCGGCATGTCAGGAACAACAATTTGTAAATCATCATTTGTAATCTCTGTTTGTTCCTCTTCAGGGGATGGATCCCGATCTGGTGGAGGTTCCAGTTTAGTTATGATAATTTCAAATGCCTGTTCAAGAAAAATCATAGTATCTGGATCATTAATTTATCTAACGGTCTCCGCACGCATTGCGGGCCTATGACACTAGATAAAAATTCAGTTCCTATAAGTTGTGAAAAATAAATATTCTTTTCTGAACAAAATCAGTTAGCTATCAAAATTAACTGGCCATTATAGAGAGGTGGCCATTGCAGGATGGTTTCAATAAGTTAGAATAAAGTGTATGGATCGGCGCATGGTTGGGACAAAAAAATAAATTTGAGACATCATTAATAATTCCTGAGCTGATCAAGTCTTCTATTCACATGACTTGTCCACTTATTTTTTTATAAAAAAGTATTGAGAAATTAGGGATTGATCACTGTTGGGAATAAAAGAGTAAATACCGGTTCAGCAGGTTCTGGGGTCTTGTCATCAGGTTGTTCTTCCTTCAGTTCAGGTGTGACAGGTGCGTCAGGTGTCACATGATCATCAGAATGATTTTCTTCTTCACCGTCTCCCTCACCCAAGTATTTATCAGCAAGATCTTCACAGCCTGGGCTAGCATCCAAATCCACTTCTGATTGTAATTCTTCATCTGTAGATGGTTAAAAATAGATATAGATGTGTCAAAATTTTGTATTTATTATTATAAAATTTTGATCATATAATGCATGCTCTGATTGGTGTATCCCATAGACTGAGTCAAGCATCATTTGGGACTGCAGTTACAAGGATTCATTGCATGGGCTCAAGTGACTTATAGACAGAATATCATCCCTTGAAGAAGGGCTATGCTATGCTTGCTGAAGAAGGGCTATGCCCGAAATGTTTGTGACTATTCACTATATGACACTTTTTCTCTATTTTTAGTCTTTTTTTACGTTTTATTAGTCATTTTTGAATTGAAGTACAGTGTATTCATTCAAGTGTCACGCATCATCCAGGAGAACAACTTCTGTTCAACCAACAACAATTATCATCCCTTGATTCTGGGTATGACTCCTGATCAAGAGGTCTAAGCTTGAGCCCTAGCCATTGTCTTATATTGTGTTTTAGCCAAGACACTTTACTCTCACAGTGCCTCTCTCTACCCTGGAGTAAATATGTGTACCAGCCAATTGTTAGAGCACCCTAACAAAAATGCTGGGGGGGGGGGGGGGGGGGGGGGTAGCCTGCAATGGACTAGCATCCCATCCACGAGGGAGTAACAATACTCCTAGTCGCTTCATGCTACAGAATATTCAATAACCGATGTTAGGTATCAAGCCTAGGCCTGGCAAGCCACCAAGGTTTGAAGACATACCTTCTGGTGAGTATTCTCTGTCTGATAAAGATGCCTCGGAGGGTGTGGCAGGCACTATAAACTGTTCTTCAAACAGGACTGTTTCCTCCATGTCATCCTCTCCATGCAATGGGAAATCCGATCTTGCTGAAGCATCATCGAGCATAGAGAGATTGTCATCAGGACCGTATCTGCGATGAAGCTCTGCTCCTCGTATCCAATACCCAGCTGGCTTCACAAAGTGAAGATATTTCGGAACATCTCCTCTGTGGAACTGAAAAAAAACATAATTAACAGTTTGACTAGTACCCTCATTTTCTTTTAGCAAATTTATAGTCAACAAGGAGATGATTCTCTATTAAGCCACCTTCTAATAAGCCCGGCCCTCCTTTCAGGGATAAAAATATTGGTAAGCACCCTCCCTGGTTTTAATGTGAATTGCAAGTCTGTAATGGCGGCCACAATCGTTATCTCATAATGCTGAATGACCACGCAGAGTAAACAAGTTAGAAGACAATTTCATGAAAGCTTGTATTTGACGATGAATATCAATCAGTGCGTAGCTAAAGCATGTCACTGCGACTTGGAAATATTTAATAAGCCCCCTTCCTCTATTAAGCCCCCTTCTAATAACCCATCCCCGTTTGTGAGGAGACCTAAGGTAATAAAGCCCCCCAGGTCTAAATAGTAAGAGGAAATATGGCAAGTTATTAACCATATATATATATATTAGGCTGGTACTATTTTTCAGCTTACCACTGCAGGTCTTGCAAACAGGCCAAAACTGTTGTCTCTATCAAAGAAAAAAAGGCAACACATTTCAAATCAGAAAAAAATACAAACAGTGACAGTAATCAACAACTCCTTTTTGAAAATATGTGTACAAAATTACATATCACTGAGACTACAAACTACTAACCATTACCAGGGATACAGACAACAAGAACCGATCACTGACTGTAGAACAAAACAAAAGCTGCATTTCAACTCAAGCAAGTTGAAATGCTATATTTTTATTGTAAATTTGTAAAACAGTAGCCAGTGAACACTGGCTCCTTAAAGATGATAATTTTTTCCAGTCCATACAGCGCAGCCTCAGGGTTTGTTTTCATTTTTGTTTTGAAATTGTTGATATGCGACACTTCGGTAATAGCGTACATGAAGTTTTTGAGTCTGCCATTACGGGTCGTTACGTTAAGGAATGCTCGTTGAGCTGAAATGTTGGTTTGGGATAACATTGAGGTTCTTCTACTCGTTATTATTGTTTGGCAAGGATATCTGGCGTTAATAATGAAGAATAGTAATGTTTCAATAGTCAGGAGAAAAGTAGCAAACACTGGCTTTGAATCTGTTATACATACATTGTAACAAGTATGCAGACATGATACAGTACCAGACAAATGCAAGTTGAAACTCGATTCTTGTGAGAATCGAGTACAGAGAATCGAGTCTTGATTCACTCAAAACTCGACTGATTCTCAATACTTGATTCTCACGAGAATCGCTGAACCAGAACAGTTTTGATTATTCATACGCAATTCAAGTTTCAACAAAATGATTTATTTCTCGAGGAAAGAACAATAGCAATGTAACACAATGATAATAGTTATCATCAAAATTGAAAGGGGTGAAATGTTACCTACCGAACAGGAAGATGATTTAGGTCTAGGCTGATAAGCAGAACAGCAATGTCTTAAACCATTGTGTGAAAGAACATTCTTAACAACATCCGGCATACAGGTTAAAGGACGAGTAAAAGCTTTCAACCTTTGAACATCAGAACCATGTTCAGGCACAGCGCTTACGACCTCAATAGAACTAAAATCATAAGGAAGTGGAGCCGATTTACAGCGTTCTTTGTGTCGCTTCTGTACTTCTTCTGGAGATAAAAGAGAATGTTGACTTTTTGCAGAACTTGTCCTGTTTTGCCATGCACGTTTTGGAGCACTCCGAGAAGATGGGGTCGCAGACCCCCCACGAGATTTCCCAGATTTAGGTTTCTGAGGAAGGTAATAATCAGCGGGCCTTGGAGGCGCTGATTTACATCTCGCTTTGTGTAGTCCAAGATATAACGATGTGGGGGATAAGCTGGGTGCTGGTTTAGTTTTTTTCACTGAACTTAACGAACTTCTGCCACTCCTTGCCGACAATGGGCGCGATGTTACTGGGGTCGGCGATGGATTTCTCAAAGATGCATAGCTTCCTAAGGAGCTTCCAATAATGCTCTCTTTGCCATCGGGATGTCTTGCACCAATTCTAGGTGCAGCACTCTTGATTCGCGGAATAGGCCTTCCTTGCCGTACTCTGGCGGCATTTGCGGTGCTGAAGAAATTGCATAGCGAGTAAGGATCTAACTGGTCTTTTGTAGAAGTCTTTGCTCCTTTGGTTGTCCATAATAGATGTTGATCATGAGCCATAACTTGCAGTGCTTGTAATGAGGTTGTTTGGTAGAAAAAATCAAATCAAACAACCCTTGACAATATGTAAGAAGTGCGAATGAAATATTAAGTAAACCTCTGCCTGAATAAGGACAATATTCTTTAAGAAACCAACAGTTTTATGACAAATTCTAAATCTGTCCACATCTTTTAGTCATTCAATGTGATATGTCAGCTTGTCATCAGTAAAGGTTTACTCCATAGTAACCTAAACAGAGAAAAAAAAACCAGACATATTAATATTATATAATAAAATACATTTACTTTTTTGGTCGCAACTCAAGACTAGTTTAACCAAGACAGACAACCCCAAGTTCAGTGAAGAGACCAAGTACTATTTCAGCAAGTTTTTGTAGCAGTAAATCCCTGGCAGAGGTACTGGATGCGGTCATGTTTTGATTTTGATTGCTAGGTCTCAGAAGGATCTCCATTTTGATCTCTAAGTCTCAGATGGAGTCTATCTTTCCTGTTCACTTTCCAAATTTGTTGTTTTTGGATTTTTTTATGCTTATAGTGCTTGTATCAGGTCTGCATACTCCCATAGGATGCCCGGTGTACCAAATTTAACCATTTGGTCCAAGATGAGCTTAGGAAAAAATGTTTAAGTCTGTAAAGGGATAGGGGTTCATAGGCCCCAGTGTTAACAGCCTTAAAGGGTCCCTCTCAACCAGTGTGCTTTGCGGTCGCGTGTTATTGTTTTCATCCTGGGAACTCGATCTCTCGTGGGGCTAATGTATGCCATACTTTCCAAATTGTACTAACTTGGGTCGTCTAACTGCTTTTTGTGGCCAGAACAAGGCCAGAATCCTGCAAAAAGTAGTTTTTAACTTCAAGCCGCTATTTTCGCGGCACCCGAAAATGGCCGCCGTAAGAGTATTGGCGCGCAAAGCACACTGGTTGAGAGGGGCCCTTTAATGCACCTAAACATTGAAAAAAACCTCCAATGAATGTGTGGTTCCAGAAAATATCCATATCCGTCCTGAGAGTGTCCGCTTACGGGAGGTTTGACTGTAATTTTTTTCTGATAATTTTATATATATCCAGACAATATCCCCTAATTAAAGACTTGCGATATGCTTATCACGTCTGCATGAGGAGACGAAGGGAGAGATCTCTTAAAGTCTAATGAAAGAAATCTGTTTATAACTGGTATTTTTACAAACCAAGAACCGTCTTTATAATTATGCTGTCCAACTTCTTAATCACGTCTATAATTTTCATCATTAGCCATTGTTATATTCAAACAATCATTCCAACCAGCAAACTTTGTTTAAGAACTAAATTGCACTTCACTCTGACTTATTAAAACTCCTTGCTCAAAAGAAAATAAACAATGGTTGTAGATCAAGGGCATTCTTGTCATTGTTATGGCAGTGGGCTCAAATAAATGAAGAATTTATTTTTAATATAAAAATGTCCCACCGAAAAACAGCTGCATCCAGCAGTGCAACAGATGCGGTCAAAACAATAATTATTATTTTTATTTATTATAATATCATTCGTTCTGAAGTCTCAAAAAAAATTGAAGCATAGAGAGTGTCTTTCTTTTCTATTTTGCATATGGCATTAGAAAAAGTGACAATTTGATTTGTGCAAGTTGGGAACGCAAAATAGAAAAGAACTTTCGTTATTGTAGTATACCATCTATTTATAAACAGCCCATGTGAACTGAATTAGCTTCTACATGTTCTAAGGAGCTTGAACTGTGACGTTTTATAGTGACGTTTTGAAGGAATTGAGTAAGTCATAAGGCTTATTCATGATCAGATATAAATGGAAGTCGTCTGTGAACGGGTATTTTTTAATCGGGATTCTTTAGAATAGGTCACAACACACACGAACTCCGGCATGCTGCATGAACTAGTATAACTGTTCGTTCCATTTCAAAGACGAACGAACAGCTAGCAAAAGTCATGCAAAAATGAGCTATAAAAATAGATGAATTCTCTAGTACAAACCTTGTGTCCGCAGCTCGCGTCGAAGCAATGGAATGTGGTGTTCACTCGATGAAATGAAGCTTCCAACCCATGTTTCCATAATTTCACACCAAGAATTAGTGGATTTGGAAGAATGTTCTTTGGCTTAGACGCGATTAATCTTCACAGCAAGCAAGAAAGTCAATGTTATTTTGTCGCCACAGTGAAATCAGTCACGCGTTGTTTGCCGTTTCCAGCCGGTACAGAACAATTAACCAATCAGAAGCTCTGTTAGAACAAAGGTTTTGTCTTCCACGCTCCAGTCTTCACTCTGCACGTTGCCGTGACGACGGGAAAGTGTCAAAAAATTAACATAGTAGTGTTGGTCCTTCTGTAAATAGGAAAAGTTGCTGATTTTGAACGAGGAACCGATATGTCGGAAACCAAGAGTTCTCCTCCCCCAAGCAACATAAATGTCAACTCTCTCATTCAGGCAAATCATCCTTTGCCAGAACAGTGGACATTGGTGAAAGAATGGCACATAGAGAAAAGGAGTCCATTTGAGGGTTGGAGGTCCCTGGCAAACTCGCAAATAGACAACATGTATGCACAGATGAAGACATCCATTGAGGAACATCCAAATGCCTTGTTACGTTGAAAAAAATATGACGAAGAGTGAATTGAAACTAAAGCTTGGACCCGATTTCTTCGAACTACTCTGCACTGAGACTTTGTCTGTTAATAATTAATTACTGGTACACTACATGCAGTATGGTCTCGTTTGACATTCTACCTGCGGGCTATTTATGCTCTCCTTGCTAACCAAGTGTGAAGAATCAAGCTTAAATGAGAGATGTTAAGGTTCTTCTACTGCCCACTCAGGCCGAATACACGAAAAACAACTTGCAAACTATGGCCGGTCTGACAAACACCGATAAAGTTTGTCTTTGGACGTCGGAATTACATAATTGTTTTAAACTCTGTAAACTGCGTTTGTTTCTCTAGACTTAGATGCTATCCTGCCTTAATCTGTGTTTCTCTCACATTTAACACGTAACATTTAGTTCTACTTTTGAAAGATTTACTAATTAGTGTTTCTCAGTACTTCATTAACAGTTTTCAGTATAGCTTGACATTCAGAACTGCCGGAGTGTTTGTGGACTTTGTGTACAAAAAGATCAAACAATGTATACCTAATTAAAAACGTTTCGGAGAACACTGTTAATTGAGATGTGTAGTGTAAGAGAATCTATAAAGTTTAACCGCGAGAAATGAGAAAAACCAAATAGAAAGACCAAGTCGAGTCAATATTAGAAAAATTACAAAACGGTAAATGAAGGAAGAGTGAATAACAAGACTTTAATGAAAAGCGTGCATTTGTGCAAACGAGACAATAAAGCCATTTCTTTAGAGAGAGTCTATTGTGTTGCTGTACAATACCGTATAAATATTTTGATCCTTTTTCAATCATTAGTTGTTCGTTCATTATGCTATGCAACCCACGGTCATTCGATTTGTCAAACAAATTAAAATCTTCTAACAGAAGTATAAGGCTCTGGCAAATCAGCCAGTTCACCTGTAATTGGACATCCACGTGATCGCACGTGATTCGCGCCAATTACGTAACAAATAGGCGCACGGGGAACCAATCAGAAGAGCCTGAACGGAAAGAAGCGCGTGCTCGAGTATTTTACTTGACATTGATAGACTCAGATTGCGGACGGCGGATTGTAATTTTCCTTACACTGTCCACAGTCTCCTATCTATTTTCTCAGATGATGGTTGAATGCAAAAACCCTCGCTCCGCACTCGCAGTTCCGTTTCGCGTCGAGAAAAGAGAGAGGCCGCAAACTTTTGTTGGAAAATTAGCGATGCAACCGCGCTTTCATGCCATCAGTAGACTGCGAGCAGTCCCTCTTTCGAATCGGTTTCAGATAGAACAAATGACAAACGCAACAGTAGTACACAAATTCGGTGTAGATAACACATTGCTACCATGGCTACATAGTTACTACACAGTGACTTGGCTGGGGTGATTTCAAAATCGGGTGAGAGCGTTGCGCAATCCTATGCGAGTGCGGACACTCTCTCTACCGACTGGCGCAAAACATTTGGCGCAAAAATATGCACGGATGTATGTCCGCAGTCATAACGACCTGTTCCGAGAAACGAACACGGTTTTACGAGACGCGAAGCTCGAGGAAAACTGTTAGCTCGTCAATCATTTACCAGTAACGATATCACTCAGGCTCCATGCACGTAGAGTTGAGTCACTTGAGTGTTTGACGCGTCAAAGGTCAGCAAAAGTATCTCTGATACATTTGTGAGTGCATTTTGTTTCTCAAGGATTTTCGATGTTGGATACAAGTTGCACGAGAAACTGTGTGACGGAAGAATCATCTGTCAAACTGTTAAATCAAATACACAATACTATACATGAAACTATCTAAAACTACATATAAACAATCGTTACAACAACATCGCAAAACCGCAACAATTGTGTACGACACGCGCAACTTTTCTCGCAATTTTGTTGCCACACAAACTGCACAAATTGCGCCATTAGTTTCATATGGTCACCAATTAAGTATTTTGGGGGTAAGTGAAACTGTTGAAAGGAAAGCTATTTAATATATAGAAACCCGGCCCAAGATCCCGGCGGGGTGGAACAGCGTGAGGCTAGTACCTCTTTATAATTTAAGAGTAGGTTTTCAAAGTAAGTCTCAAATAAACAGGAACTTGTTGTCAAGAACCTCTTAGGGGTAAAAATGAACTTAAGCCACGCCCCCTAAAATGGATTTATACAGTAACCTTTTAGGGTATTTTTCCAGAATTTCCGACAAGCATCCCCGTCGGCGTCCCCCCAGGCCAACATCATTATAGCGATCACCAATTGACTTTTTCTAGTCTAGGAGATGTCTGCACGCAGGCTAGCTTTTTCTAGTCTCCTTCGCAGCCGGCTGTGCAGTGGGTTATACAAGACCCGGGCTAAGCTTATCAACACTCAAAATTCCAGTTAAAATTTGACGCAACAAATTATAATTTCAGTTAAATTTAACAACGTTTTCTTCGTTCAGTCCCGACTGATTCAACGAGCAATTTCAACATAGAAAATGATCCGTTTTAATATGCCTTCTCTGCAGGCTATTTATAATATATAATATTATTTTCCAGCAACACCTAGTTCTTATAAAATTTACTTAATACGAAAATTACCTTAATGCATTTTCCATAATAATACAAACCTACCTTTGTCGCGCTTTCTCTGGTGTATTTGGACCTCAAACCAAATCTTCCTGTCTTGTCGTCGAACTTGGTTCTGTCAAGCGCGTTCGTACACTCGTCACAATGCGGCCAAGGTCTTCGATGAACATGACGATCTTTCCGTTGAAAATGAACGTGATTGAGATGGTACGAGAACCAGAATGTATATTGCTCCCAAGCACGTTGAGAATCCATGTTCCACTAGCGAATTCCACGACTCCCTAGCTTGCCCAAAGCCGGTGTCATCAATTTTTACCCGAGCAAAATATCTAACTCAGCAAAACACGTTAAAAATTAGCTTAGCGAACGAAGCTCAATTTACAATGTGAATATGCGGCATCAAATCAGTCAAATATTTGTGCAAATACACCAAAATTGTTCTATAAACGCCGAAGAAACATTGAACAAAGCTTGAACAAGTTTCTGTACAGAAGAAAAGTCTAATCTTGAAATTCTAAGGAAAAACGAAATTACCGTGATAAAATCATCTGCGAAAGACTAACTCCGGTAAACCAGTCGACAAACATCAACAAACATCGGAGTCATTTCGAATTCTGGTAGTTAAGAATAGTTATGTTTTTGGAACTTTCTCCGTTACGTTGCTAACCACACCAACCGCAATTGGTGGAGAAATTCAAAACACAATGCTCTCAATTTAGACCAGGCAGGTGTAATACTCTTATGTTGTAAATAATGCATCGTTAAAAATGAATAGCACCTGATGAATTGTTTTCATTCTGAAGTTTTCCGTTAAAAGGCAGTTGTCCTGAAAAGGGGACGACTAGATATTCAATGCCTGCTGCCTACATTTCGTCAACAGGAAATAATAGTTCCGCTAAAAAATGACGGAAATAAACGTGTTTTTTTCCCGTTTTTTTTTCTCTCTCGAAGTTTTGCATCTTTTTAATTAAAACTGAATTCTTTACGTGCACTTCAAAAACTTCAAATTAACTGCTTTGACGGAAGACTGCGACAGGGTAACTGAGGAAAGTTACTGAAAACTTTCCCTGTAACATAACACTCAATGACTTCCATTTATCAGTAGTACTTCAGTTATAGTGACATACGAGGTAAAAGGGGAAAACTGCATGGAAGCATTCAATTTTAAAACAATAATAGATAAAGTAACAATAAAGTTTAAAACTCCTCCGTCCGCCTTGAAGGCAGTTTTTAATGACGTGCTGTTAAAACAAGTGTCAAGTTACCGTCATTACAGGTCGATTAGGATAAAATGCACTTAAGGACAGAGTCAATTTACAGCAGGTGTATATGTTAATTGTTTAGTAGCTGTTCTAGGAGGTGTTTAGGGACTAAACCCTGCTATCGGAGAAACAGCAGCTTGAGAACGTTAATACGTTTTCATGTGTTACGGAACACTTTTCGGTAAAAATTAAAGTAGATTTCAGTTCATTTCACTGAAACAGCGCAATCGTCTTTAATTGTAAAGGTTGTAAGGTGTTCTGCACCTGTTCTTAGAACAAAGCCTTTGAATAAGAAATGAGCTGTTGGTTCTAAGAGCGTGAAAAGTAATCTCCTTAGAATTTTCCTCTATTTGCTTAGCTTACGCAAGTCAAACTGAGTTGTCGATATACTGTTGGCTACAACATGTTTATGACAATTTTACTTTTAGTAATAGTTTTGAGTTCTGCCTGTACTTGAATGAGTCAAGATCACCATTAAACACCATGTTCCTTGAGGTTGATTTGGTCCACTTGATATAAAAGATCCCGGAGAGTAGCAGGGCACCTCCCGCTCAACCACGGAGTTAAATTCCCCAAAAGACCCCGTTACACGGGATAGGTTCGTCTTTGCTACCTTGAATTCATACATAGCACGTGTGCCACTCCAATAAAAAATAACTTTTGTATAATAATCAATTTTATTAAAACACACTAATAATTTAGGACTACATTATTTATCCAAAACACTTTACTGTAGATATGTCTACATTTGACATTTGTAACTTGACTGTGCTTTATTGTGTGTATGACCAATTGTAGTTCGTTGAACTCCAACATAAACAGTATAGAAAAGAAACTTTATATTGTTAAAGCGGTTTTCGACGGACTGTCAAAAGTAAATAGAGCGATTTTCAATTGAGTATCGAAAGTAATCCGAAATTGGTTTTGCTTTACTACGTTCTGTGATTGGTTTAAAAAACTCGCGCCACCTACTCAACCAATCAGTTGCTAAACCAAAACCAATCATGGTTTTGGTTTTGGTTTTGGTTTTACGACACTCAAATGAAAACCGCTCTGTGTACGTATGTTGGTTTTGCGTTTGCTGAGCTCTATTGGTTCAAAAAGCACGTGAATCATGCTTTAACCAATCAGAGCAAACATGCTGTTTTCCTAACCAATCAGGAGCAAGACCAAAACCCATCGTGACTTGTCTTACGCTCGTTTTCCCGCGCTTGGGCGCTTGGCACCCGCGGCATGACTTGGCTTCGAGTTATGATTGGTTCATAGTGTTCTTGTTCTGATTGGCCAGATGTGATTATCTTTGGTTTTACTTTTACGACAGTCGTTATAAAACTGTTCTATTGATTTTTATTTCTTTTTGAATCCAAAGTCGTCCCAATAATTTTGTTGAAAAAATATAGTTTGTAATCATCATGTGAATTTAACAAAGTAAATCTTTAAACAAGCCCTTAACTCCAAGCAAGACTATAAAATACTACTACATCTCCATTATTTCTCTTTCATGAAAAATTGTTCCTAACAGTTTCTCGAACCTATTACATCTTTGCATTATCCTTGAACAACTGGGCCAACTTTGTAGTGAGCATGATATTGCCTTTCACTTTCAACTTCCCCTTCATGAACAACTGCTGCGGGTTTGATTTTCCTGTCGCTATCAAGGCTAAGTCATCATCTTCCACAGTTATACTGCAGTCAGGCTTGCCTTGCTTGTATGGACCTGCAGTCACAGAACCAGATCCACTCTTCAGATCCACTGTCCACTGGCCAGCAGTCTTTCCCCCTTTTGTCACATTCCACTCAAAGATGCCCTTGACCTTCTTGACAAGGTCAGGATGATCAGCAACTCGTTTGCCGATTTCGTTAAAAGAGCTTCACTCTTTAGGCCCGACTTGCCTGGGCTGGACACCAATGCATTTACATCCTGTGGAGAACAGTAACCAAGATTCTAATGAACAACACTCAAAGTAAAGCTCTCTGAGATTACAAGACCCAAGGCTCATAGACCTGGGGGTGTGCTACTCCTCTAAATTTGACCCACTTCTTTAAACCCTTAATAAGTAAATGACTAGAAAGCATGCACGGACTTGCCTCCTACTCCACATCATATAATTTTAATACATATTTTAGTTAAATGTATGTGGAAGTTTACACTTTTGCTTACTACATGTATTTCTTGCAAGAAAAAAATATTACATGCAAGAAAAACTAAACATTTTAATAATTCTTTTTCTGCTTGGTTTGGAACATTTGAGAAGGAAGACCTCACCCTTTCAATTGCCGTGAATTTGGAGCTATTTTGCCATTCACTTCTGATTGAAAAATGAGGCCTGTCTTCTTTTGGTAGCTGCACTTGGGCCAAACTGACCCACACTGCCAGAGCTTATCCCAGTTTCTGTAGCTTAAAGCGGAGACTTGGAGTATTGCTACTCCCCTGGATGAGATCCTAGTCCATCGCAGGTTACCCCCAGCATTTTGTCTCTGGTACCCATTTATACTCCTGGGCCCAGTTGTTCGAAAGCCGATTAACGCTAATCCAGGATTAACAAATAATCGAAATTTCTCCTATATATAAATGTGGTTTCCATGACAATATTTTGTGGAGTTTGACATTAGTCAAAGTCAAAACTGAAGGGCAAAAAATATAAACAGAAAATCTCACTGAAAAGTTACAAAACTGAAATCAAAATTCACACTAATCTTGGATAACCGGGCCCAGGGTGGAGAGAGGCACTATGAGAGTTAAGTGTCTTGCCAAAGAACACAACAGAATGATCTTGGCCACCGCTCGAACCCGGACTGCTTGATCCGGGGTACAATGCGCTAACCATTAGGCCAACGTGCCTCCCACATGTCTCTTCCTTAGTTAACCTCCCTTTTATAGCGCATCTTCCTTTTTAAAAACATGATAATTATGAAGACGGCCTCTACTTAATTTTTCAATAATTACAAAAAGACTCACTGGAATGGTCTTCTTGGCAATATTAATATCCTTCAAGTCAATATAAGCTCCCGACAGCACCAACTGACCACTCTCAACTGCTTTGCACTGAAAGGAAATCCTGTTACCGTCTCGCCACATATCAGTCTGGATTGTCTGACCAGGATAAAACGGGTTTAGAGAACCTTGCTTTGATGGCCTTGAATTTAGTCACATCATTGTTAGCATACTGCTTTAGTACGTGACGTGCCGCATAAACCAAATGTACAAAGACCATGAAGAATGGGGCTTGAAAAACCTGTTAAGAGTAACATGTTATTTCCACTGGCCGAGGAACAAACCAAGCGGAAAATGTTTTTCCCACACACGTCTCTCTCCTCCACAGAGGCTTCTTGGGATATCGGTGATAGGGAAGATTGGGGAGAGGGAAATATAAAGCGCACGGAGGCTGGAGAGAGAGAGAGAGAAAAATAAAGTGTGCAGGGGCCCCTTTCTCCCTTCTCCCAAGGGAGCCTCTGCAGAAGAGAGAGCCCACACACAGCTGAGGTTAGTTACATGGATTGACAAAGTTTCAGTCTTGTTGTTGCCAATTACGCCATTTACTGATCTTCCACCAACTCCACCCTTCTAGTATGGTATAGTTATTTATGTACAAATTATTTGTTGAATTAGTTCCTTCTTTATGCCTTGCAGGGCCACAATATGTGGATCCTGAACCGTTGTATCGCATTTCCGTTTTATTTCATGAATTGTCTATTTCATTGTGTGTTTTGTAATGTTTAAGGCTGTAGTTAATAAAGGTAAGGCTTGGCATGGCTCCCAACTGTGTGTGAGAAATTATAATGTGATATTTTTCCTTTTATGAATCTTCTAAGAGTGGGTCCCTTACAGTGAGGTTGTTACTACAGCATAAACAAACAATGCTCACAGACAGCTTTCAATTCTCAACCACCTTTCATTAACATGCGAAATCTGCTCAATCAACGGTTGTATTTTTCACTGCCGTCAATCATCTTTTAGCGAACGTCTCAGGAAACAGAAGTTCACTTCAGGTTCAAAAGGTCACATACATGGTTTGTGATTGGTAGATTTCAGATCCATTTTGTTTGTTTCTTTTTTCATGGTCCATTGGTTGTCATCGTAATATTATGATTGACGGCAGTGAAAAACGTAATCATTAGTTAGGTTTTGTGTGTTATTGAAGGGCACAGTAAATTAAAATAGGAAGAAAGCCTTACTGTACCTCCCAACTGGGCAAAATCTGGATCAATGTGAATTGGATTAGAATCACCACTCAGCCGATATATGGCGGCTTGGGAGACACTAGTCTTCTCCCTGATACTAGCATCAGGTGCACGGGTCGGAATGGTAACAAGTGGCTTGGCATGCTCTGATCGTTTCTTTCCTCCAAATCCTCCAGCACCACCAATATAGATGGAGAACTGATTGAAGCACACAGCTTCCCCGCTGTCGTCGTAACTAGTGACATTGATGAGTACCAGCGCTCCCTTTCCTTTGTCGAGGATGTCCCCAACCTCTCCCTTGCTTGTTAAGGTACCTGAAGTTGGCAGAGGTTTGTAGAGCTCCAGATACTGCTCACCGTGAAGAAGCTAGAGAAACAATAATGACAAATTATTTATTTTATTATTAAGGGGCACTCTTTTAGAATCTTACACAATACAGTGGAACCCTGTTAATACGGACACCTACGGGCCAAAAAAAGCTGGCTGTAATTATGGGTGGCCGTAATACAGGGTAATTGTGGGGTCATTGTTGAATGAGCACTAAAGGCAACCTGAAACAATTTACAGGAAGATCCGAAAACAGACATAAATTCGTCAAAACAATGAAA
Source organism: Desmophyllum pertusum (assembly GCA_029204205.1). Lineage (NCBI taxonomy): Eukaryota > Metazoa > Cnidaria > Anthozoa > Scleractinia > Caryophylliidae > Desmophyllum > Desmophyllum pertusum. The sequence continues at coordinate 4,117,145 of MU825874.1, forward strand.
ACCTGCATATGAAAACCTGCTCATACGGAGTCATTGTGTCAATGATTTGCAATATTCAATCCACCGCCGAGTTTGTGGCCGTAATGCGGGGTAAAATTACAAAGAAAATAGGCGCATGGGGATCGCAAAATCTGGCCATTGGCCGTATTACGAGGTGGCCGTATTAAGGGGTGGCTGTATTAACGGGGTAGCCATAAGGCGGGGTTCCACTGTATTGATAAACATACCTGGATTTATAATAATAATAATCAAAGTCCCAATAACTTGAATGTTTTTCAATTTCCCTTGAAGGTTCGAGTTATAGGGAGTCAACTGAAGTTTGATTCTGATACCTGTCAGAACAACCCACCTTCCCTATACAGATCGTTTGGATTACAATCTAAGATCGTACAATCAAAGTTTTGATTGGTAAAAAGGAATGGTACACAAGATCCTTAATGTTTACAACCTCATTCCCAGGGTCTCTCTTTCCCTGCCTCTCTCACTCTTGGGCGGGGGAAGAGAGACCCTGGGAACAAGGTTGTAACATTTACGTAACAATTTAATAGCTTATAAGTTTTTACCTTTGCAGGGTCAAATGGAAGTCCAGCTTGTTCTATGGCTTGCATGGTGACAGAATTTAAAGAAGACTGCAAAGAAAAAAGATAACAGAGAAATAAACATTAATAAGTGATCAAGTGTCTAATGAATTTGTGGACTAGCACTACTTAAACAAATTTTAGTCAGCCTTCCAAATTCGCTGTTGCGAGTAGAAATACTTCTACAGTCGAAGCTCCCGTAAGCGGACACCCTCGAGAAGCAGAAAAAGTGTCTGTTTACGAGAGTGGTTCGATTAGACAGCTTTGACTGTAGTTGCTTCATGCTACAGAATCTGGAGTTTATAGAGCCATCTGACCCCGGGAGGGGGTACTCCCTTATATAAGCTATATAGGACTGGTATGTGCTGCCCCAAAGGGTATGGTTTCTGAGCCGTTTTGGTCTGAAATAGGGTATAGATTTTGACCATTTTGGTCTGAAATAGGGTATGTTTTGTGCACTCTGGTCTGGAATTTGGTTTGGCTTTTAGACAAAACTGTTTTTTTCCATTAACATTGGGGAATTTGAAGCCATTTTGAAATGTTTGTGCAAATGGAACCCATTCCTGGGTAGCTGAAGTCATGTATTAGACACGTGTACTAATTTTATAGGTCTGAAATAGGGTATCGATTTTTGGGTCAGGTCTGAAATAGGGTATGGAAAATCACATATTTTGGTCTGAAATAGGGTAAGGGTTTCAAGAAGCAGGCCGCACATCCCCACCAAAAATTTCAGGGAGTACCCCCTCGGGGCATCTGACACTTCCAATAGAAGATTACAACAGACAAGTTTTACCTAGCTACCCCCACCCATTCCCCCCTCCACAGGCCATAAACCCTAGCATGAACGTGTACTACATTATACCTGAGCTGGAATCACTCCAAATGTAGGCAATGTGCTGAAGTCATCACATCCTTCATAGAGAAACTTCAGATGGGACGAGTCCTCCTGCACTGTTACTCCTACCCCAAGTGCATACTGGATCACATTGTTAACATCAAATGTAAAATGTGATTCTGGGACCTCGTGCAGTTTGGCTTTTTCACTTCCTGGCACTGTTCCTTTAGCTTCTTCAACATTGGCCATGATATCTGTCATATTGTCACCCCTTGTCTTTGCCTTCACAGGACCTGACCAGTCAGTGATTTTACCCCAATTATCTCGCACCATTTCTGGGGTCACAGTCACACCACCCTTTCTCAACATTGCCCCTGCACTTTCCTGCCACCTTAACTGCGCACCCCACCCAGCATTCATCTCAAAGATCCCGCCGGTCTCTGGGCAGCTTTCATGACAAAGGTACACGACAAACGGGGCAATGTATTCGGGCTTTAGGGCCTCAAATACATCAGGTGGGAGTATATCCGTAGTTAACCTTGACGCAGCAGTTGGGACAATAGTATTGCAGAGCATGTTATACTTTGCGCCTTCAATAGCCAGCGTGTGGCTGAGGCCGATGAGCCCCATTTTAGCTGAGCTGTAGTTCGCTTGACCGAAATTCCCCAACACACCAGAAGTCGACGATGTCATAAGGATTTTCCCGTACTTCTGTTTTCGCATATGAGGCCAGGCAGCCCGGGTAACTTTGAACGCCCCTCGGAGGTGAACCCGGTGGACCAGATCCCAATCGAGATCGCTTGTCCGCCCGAACGATCGATCCCTCAGAATCCCAGCGTTGTTTATAAGGACATCAATTCGACCAAATGCATCTAATGCTGTTTGGACAACTTTGTCGCCGTCCTCGACAGAGTTGTAGTCCGCTACCGCTTTGCCTCCGCGAGAACGAATCTCTTGCACAACTTTGTCGGCCGCTGAGCTGTTTTTTCCCCCTCCTTTCGCATCTCCGCCAAGATCGTTCACCACAACAGAGGCTCCTTTGGCGGCGAAACCGAGCGCATATTCCTTCCCTAGCCCTCCTCCTGCTCCTGTTACAAGAACTACACGGCCATCAAACCTCAACTCGTCCGCCATGATGTACTTTGAGCTGACTCGTCCCCAGTCGTCTCTCTTGTCTCCTGTTAATATAACGAGAAGAGAAGTCCTTTGTTGGGAGTCGCAAGTCGCGGGGGGATGCTGGGAAGGAGGAAAGCGAAGGAGAGAGACGACTGGCAGATCCCAGGTGGTGGGCGCACTAAGCGCGCAATGCATTATTTGGTCACGAATCCATCATGGCGGAAGATTCGAGTGGTGAAGACGGTTTTTCAGGGTAAGTTTATTCATTCTTTTCGTAAAGGACTCTTTCGTTTTTGAAGCTAAGATGTCATATTTAGCAACATTAACATTCGGGTAATCATTTTGTCTAATCAAATATCCTCGTTATAAAGTTTAAAGGTCAAATTTATCGCTTTTAAAAATCAAGGTAAAATTATCACATATTTCGCCTCGTCGAGTAGGTCGTAGTTTTGTTCAGATCACTGCTCTCAGCCAGTGGTGCTTGGCTTTTTAGTGTAATAAATCGAAAGATTAGAAGTTTTCTAATGTAGAAAGTGGATCGCACCAGATCGCACCAGTCGATCTGAGCCGTTTGAGGTAACTGAAAATGGTGCATTTTTTGAGACCATGTAGAGCTGTGAGAGGTTTCAGTAAGGTGTGAAACGCCGTCATAGCGCAATTTATTAGTCAAAATATCGCGCATATTTACCTGTCGTTATAACTTGGAGTTAAAAATATCACATGTAGTCTCTCTCACATTACGAGTTTAGCACTTTCATTTGACAATTTACCACTTTCTTTGGATGTTTAATATGTTATATTTTTGCTGACAAATTATTTAATTCTGTATTCTTTTAGGACTAAGTCCCTGAGAACCCTATTTGGGAAATATGTTCCGGAAAATAATCAAGATGAACGTCAAAAGAGGACTGGTTTACCGAAGGGAGGCATATTTGTTTATGCTGCCTTGATTCTGCCGTCACAGTTGAACGTATTGATGCTGATGAAATAAGGAACTACTATTTTCTGTATTGTTTAGGTCATGTTCTACTCAAATGGAACCTCTAGAGATGATAAATGGTTTCATTCTTGTGTTTTGTAATATTGTTTTGATTGTACACTGAAGGTCACATATTTGAAGTGTAATACCGCAAGTCCTCGAATAAGTGCCCGGGGCGCTTATTTCAAATTTAGGATAAGGCGGGGGGGGGGGGGGGGGGCTCCTATTCGAGAGGGGTGGGTGCTCATTTTATTTTTCCCAAATCTTGGCCAGACGGTCATTTATTTTTGAAATACTACTCTAGTAGTAAACATTTGCACGTAAACAACATTTATAACCTGAGTATTAAATATACAAAGCTGTACATATACATGTAGTTCTAATAGCAGCATCTTGCTATTTGTAATATTATTTTCGGTTCACCGAACATGTTCACAAGCTGAAACAAGTATGTGCAAATCTGTTCGTATAGTAGTCAAGAGTAGTTCAACTTTGATTCTGAATTACCGATAATTACACAAAATGATGAGTGAAACAGGACTGACACAATACTCAACCTCTGTTGTCTCAGTTCTCACCCAGAAAAAAACAGGGGGGGGAGGGGGGGGGGCTTATTTCAATGTTTGACCGATAGGAGGGGCACTTATTCGAGGGGGGCGCTTATTCAAGGATTTACGGTATTCTATCTGTTGTTGCTAATAAATATTATACTTCACAACAAAACCAGAAGGTGTAGACTTCATATTAGAAAATACACATGGACAGCTCATTTTCGGAATTGTCAAGAACTTTCAACCTCTCATGGTTCTCATCAGGACAGCTAATTAACCTTTTATTGAGGGGAATGGGAAGTTCAATAAAATGGTTCTAAAAGACCAAATGGGTTTTATTCATTACTGTGACAATGGCTTTATAAAAGTATTTCTGTCAAGCTTTGGGTATCAGGAAAAGGATTTGTCCTGCTTTCTAGCAATTGATGTCAAATTGGAAAATAGGAAGATATGAAATGACACAAAGTTGCACATTGTTTCTTTATATGTTTTATTTTTACAACCTCAAGAAAATTGATATTCATCTAAATTTGTGATTGCATCATCTCAAACTATGCCAACTACTGCTTTATCTGGTCAGTCAATCTTTTAAAACTGTTCACATCCTGGTGCTCAAGCTTCTCTGAGTAAAGTAACTACTGCCTCCCAAATTATTCCTCCAACACACCTGGGCATTTTCCATTCAGTTTCTGTTATTCTCTGAATAAAGAACAACAAATAACTTGATTATAAACTAGTTCTATAATCAGTGCAGCAGCAATAAAGGGAAGGAAATAAACATGGCCTGTGCACACCTAACAGCAACACATTTGCCCTCTGTCTCCCATTTTATATGAGTGAGGATCCTTTTATGGAACCATATAGAATGAGGGCCTTTCACAGTAGTAAGAACAAGGGCTGTTTTTACAATGTAGAAAATTACACTCACTGCAGTTTGCTGGTAGCTAGCTAGCTGTTCAATAACTCAAAAGACCTAACCATTGGCTGACATTACCCCAACATACAAAGGCCTTCAACCAGCTGACAAATATACAGGTGTGGATCTGAAGGGAGGGTTGAGGTGGTTGCAACCCCCACTTTGAGAAGCTTTTAAAACTTCTATGACTCCTCTCTTTTTTTCTCCCCTTTTTAATTACAAGCCACATTGTTCAATTGAAAACGTATGAATGTAAAATAAACAGCCATCGTTGCTATCCACAGTCCCATTTAATAATACATTTTAAAAACTGCTATGAAATAAAAATGCAAATATACTCTTTCACTTGTTTCAAAATTTTCTAGGTAAATAAACCTCCATAGTCCAGACCCCTCCCAGGCCTATGGACTTTAGCTTTCCCCTCTCATACTAACTCCCACCCCATTCATAAAATCATGGATCTGCCCCAGCTGCATACTCGACTGATTTTCAGATGTATGAATAATATATTTTTTACCAGCCATCCAACTGGATGCTACTGCTCATTCTGTTATGCTTTGTCCCTGACTAACATAATAGCAACAAAACATTTCGGCTTAGTCACTAATATGTACTCTGGCCCCTGTAATTTATCATGATGCCAATAGACTGATCCTTCATGTATCAGCCATGAAGTACTAGACTTGAATGGATATCAATAATTGATTTTAATTATAGGCCTATGCAGGGGTGTGTAGCTACATGTATATTGAAGCTGCGGACTACTGATGAATTCGTTCGCTAGGAAGACTACCACTGACTTATTTATATTAGCTGATTTTTCTCTGAGCTACATCAAAGTCAGAACACATAAAAATTTTGGATTCAATAAATCATTCACAGTTCACTCTCACTATATTCAGGGTGCCCCTGATTTTTCCCAGTGGCTATAAAGCAATAGGTTATCAAGAGGTTGTATTAACTTGTTGTGTAAAGTGTTTACAACCACAAACATGATTTAGCTTACCTGTAAGTCCCGTTGAGACGTCCAAAACCAATGGTTTTTCCACACTAAGTCCGAGAAAATCGTTACTTCCTAATATCAATAACACGATAGAATCGAAAGACTTGCAGAAGCGGCGATATTTGGAGCAAAAAGTGGTTATTTCGAGATAATTCGATGCTCTCCAGACATCTTCACACGATGGCGGTTAGGAGCAAATGAGCTGAAACCGAACAAGTACCAGCATGCTTCGCGGTCTTAGTGCGCCCACCACCTGGGCAGATCCTGTGTCGAAAAGTTGTGCCAAGAGTCGAAAAGTTGCGCGAGGCCGTTTTTCTTCGATTATTTCTTTTCCATGCACTCAGAGTTGTGGAATGGCGTAGTTGACGAAGTTTCAGTGATGTCTGGCCGTTAGAAAGGCATTTTTTACGGGTGTATTTAATAGAACATCAGCGAACCGGTCAAGACGCTAAAGTCGAGTTACTCGCGATGTTTACAACCCTTCGACGACATAAGCTTACAAGCAGAAACGCGCGCTGAACATTTGAAGAGAGGAAGTATGATTTTGTATTTATTGAGAGGTATGGATCCCTAAATTAAACCTTAATTTTGTATTACAATATTGATGTGTCGTCGTGTAAGTGTGCGAGTCATTTTCTCTGTGTGATTTGAGTGCCGCGAATGCTACGTAATTTATATTCCTGGCCAGGTTTTGCAATTTTAGCTGAGCCGCTCGTTTCCAGAATAAATTGGCACTGCAAAGGCTACAACTTTTCGGCCGTAAGTTCATTGAGAGATATAAAGGCCTGAAGTGCGGATCCTTGAAAATATGAGATTTTAAATTTAGCTGTCATGATCAGTTTGACCCCTTGACCCAAATAATCACAACACTTCCACAGGAAACTGTAGGACACCACAGAGCGAAAGGAAACAGACGTTTAACGTAGCTTTCAGTTGAAGTTTGACTTTCTCGTGTAAATGAGAAATAAATACAAGTTCGTAGACGCTTAAGGGAAGTATTTTGGAAACGATCTAGTTAGTCTGAGGTCTCTGTACCAGAAGTAAACGGCAATCGTCGTAGAACTGCGTAGAAGAGTTGTGTGGTGTGCAAATAAGACTTTGACTGTAAACAAAACCTCGCGATTGTTTACGGCAGAGCAGATTTTAGCTTCAAAGGGCGGCGGAAAGCGTTCTCTTTTAATAGCGCCTATTTCATCAAAACGCCGCCATTGCTCTGTCCGCCATCTTGGAAACAGGATCTGCCAGTCGTCTCCCGTCTTTCCTCCTTCCCATCACCCCTTGCGCTCCCCTCGGCCGCACTAAATATTAACAGGAGACAAGAGAGACGACTGGGGACGAGTCAGTACTTTGAGCGTGAATGTGATTACCCTAAGAGAAGAAAAAAATATATTTAGCAGGGAGGTACAAAGGCTGAGAACAGGCACCATTGTTTTCAACAAGATAAATTTATCATTTAAAGGTAAAAATCTTACTGAACATAGAAATCATTTTTTTCTATTATAAAAATGTCTTTAGTGTGTCAGAAAAATTACAAAAAGTTTTATTATTACGTGGATAGTTACTGCCCCTCTCTCCCTACCCTAATAAATACTTTGGCATCTCGTGACTCATGAGCCGATGAAATTAGGGGGAAGGGTCGGGAGAGGGGTCGGGGGAGGAACCATGGAAGGCAGTAAGTTTCTATCATATCAAAGATGAAAAACTTTCAACAATTCTCTATTACCTGACGTTGTTTAAAAAATAAAAATATAATATTGAGGTTTCTTTTACCTATCAAGAATTAAATTTAACTTGTTCAAACTAATAGTCTTTGCGCGGAGCACACCTCCCTACTAAGTACTTTTCGTTCAGGTCACTTGCCCTTGATTGACCTTCCCAGAAATCCTTTGTGTTTGGTGGCCATCTTGTGACACTTCGCGCCTCTACCAAAACAAATGGTTTGTCGTCAAATCACGATACTCTAATATAGAGGAAATTTGTTCCAATCGTTGGAGAACAGACTTAAGTAGCGCCAAAGAGCTACAAGATATCAGAATTCTCTATGGACAGTGAATCACATCATGGAGACTGCATCGAAGGCATGGAAAAACATTTTGCCCCTGGACCCTTGGACAGTTATCGAAAACACGCTTCCTTCGACTGGTTTCAAATGAAAGTGTTTTTAGATGGCGGAGAAGATGTTGTCAGATTTAAGAACAATGTATGGAAGACAATGGAGAAAGATCCGCTGTTTAATCGAGCAAACGAAGGGAAATTGACTATGGACGAACGCCGGCAACTCACAATGAAACGGTGTAGAAGAATTGCTGAGTACAATTTTTTGTCCGACAATGAAGTTATGGGTAGACCGCTGTTGTTTCAGGTTTTCAGCGATATCTTGGGAAGTTTTGACTGGAGTATGTCTGCAAAATATTCATTGAACGCATCGGTAAGAAGTGATCATTCAATCTTTCTCTGAGGATTGAGGTGGTGGTGGGGAGGAGGAAGGGGGGAGGGGGAGGGTGTGGTTAGAGGGGGGGGGGGAACCTTTTTAGCAAAAATATTACACACAAGGGCCAGATTGACAAGCAGTTGCGGGTTGTACATGTTTTGGTTTGTACATTCTGTTTGGCACTTCGACTCTGTGGCTACTTGTCACATAACAATGTTACATTGCAACTTGAAAAGTGCTGTTACGTGTATTAGCACCTGCATATTTGCAAGGTTGCAGCAACATGTTGCACAAGGTTTAGCCTGCATGCAGACACCTCCTATTTCCTTACTGCGGTGGGAAAAGGACAAAAATATGAGAGATCTGCATGCAGGCTACACAAAGGTGAACTTGTATCTACTTCGCACAATATGTTGCTGCAGCTTTAACACAGGTGCTAATGTACACAATTTGCATTGTACATGACAAGTTGTTGCAAAGAAAGCTCTGTTTGTATAGAGCTTGTTTCATTCAACAAAATTTTATTATGTAATTCAGATGTTTGCTCGTCAAGTTAAAACATCAAGCACACATGATCATATCCAGGAACTTGGAAATAAAGCTGAGAGGTTTGAGGTGTGTATGATATCAGTTGATGTTAAAATAATGGTATCAAATGAATGCCCAATCATTGGTGAACAAGTAATGATCATCCGGGGGGGGGGGAAGTAATCCCGAAAAATGGACTATACGGGAGGCTCCGCCCGAAAAGGGTAGCTTTTTCAGGCTGGATGTATATAAAAGGGTAGGGATTTCATGAGTTGAAGTATAGAAAAGGGTAGGGAAAACTGTCATTTAGGTGTTTAAAAGGGCCTTTCAAAATATCTCGAACAGACGCACCTAACGCCTCCCCATATAAAACTTTGTTGAGTATCCCCCCTCCAGGGTGACCATTTGCAGAGGTTCCACTGTAGTCATGCTAACTAATACTCACTTGCAGGTCTTTGGTTGTTTTGCCCTGACTGAATTAACACATGGGAGTAACACCAAAGGTGTTCAAACCACTGCAACTTATGATCCATTAACACAAGTAAGTACACAGTCAAGTAATGCATAGTGGCGGATCCAGACCTGTTTATAAGGTGGGGGTCTGAAAAAATTTCCGGCCATTTGGGCCTTAAATTTGGGTGGAGCCCGAAAACTTTTGGCCCTTTGGGCTTTTAAGTATTTTCACCCCCCCCCCCCCCCCCCCCCCCCCCCACCCCTAGATCCACCACTGATGTGGAGTCGGAATCAGAGCCGGATCCACGATGGAAGCGGAATTGTCTATACATCAAACAAACACTACAAATCCCATTCGGAAGCATAAGGATTAGGGATCAGAACGGTCTGGTCCTAGCGCTTCTGATTGTTATTTGTCATGTTTGTATGGACTATTACACTAGCTTCTGACTACCACTTCAATTCTGACTCCGTCATTAGTGTAAACCAGCCATAAGCTAGTCTGAAAGAAACAAGAAGAGGGTTTTCTCTTTTTACTACCATTATTGTCACTATTTTTTGTTGCGTTTAGAACAGAAATGTATAATGTACTATACAATAAGTTAGTAGCAATAATAACAATTATTGCTAATAACGTACAGTATAGGGCATCATTATTATAACTAAAGTTAAAGGGGCAGTGTCACAGGGATTTTGACCTTTTTTGGTCAAAACTGTGCTTCGGTACCTTTTTTATTTACAAAATAATTCTAGAACACCAAGAACAAGAAATCAACCAAATTCTTAAAAGAGGAACAAATTATGGTCTGTTCTAATGCATTTTGGAAACGAAAATGCGAGAAATTGAAAAACTGTTAGCCTAACATGTTTTCAAATTGCGATCCATTCCGACCCAGTTTCTATGGCCAGAGACACTTATTGACAGTTTTAGTACACTAGGATGGTAATTTATAACAAAATTTGACCATTATTTTTAGTTTTCTGTAAATACAAAAACGTTTTTTGGTTTTTGAAATGACATCAAATCCCCGTGACACTGCTCTTTTAAGTGAAACAAAGTTCATTACTTTAGAAGATGTTTTTATATTATGCTGTTGTTTTGGTTTTGTGTCTAGGAGTTTGTAGTTCATACGCCCAACTTTGAAGCTACAAAGTGTTGGGTTGGTAATCTGGGACGAACTGCTACCCATGCTATTGTATACGCACAGCTTTACACACATGATGGAACATGCCATGGTCTCCACTCCTTTGTCGTTCAGGTTCGGAGCACCACAGATCTCTCACCCATGCCTGGGGTGACCGTGGGAGATCTTGGTGAGAAACTTGGTCAAAATGGACTGGATAATGGGTAAGAATATAGTGGCTGATCTAGGGGAGGGGCCGGGGGGCCTTATGAGGGGAAAATTTTCCGGGTCCCCACCTTATAAACAGGTCTGGATCCACCACTGGAATATATAGACGACAATACATGGGTGCACAGAGATGTAAAATTTATCTTCTCGTGTTCAACTCGATATCGATTTGAAACATGACAAGAGAAATTTCATATCCCCAAGCAACCATGTATTAATTTTGTTTATTTTATAAACATACTAATAGTAAAGTTTTTGATGATTTCTCAAAGATTTCCAACCATTTTTCGAAGATTTACGAAGATTTTTTGAATGTTTGTCCGAAGGTCATATGAATTTTTCCGAACTTTTCAGAAGATTGCTGCAGATTGCCAAAGATTGCCGAAGATTGCTGAGGAAGATCTGAAGATGTTTCGACTTGATATCAACAAATTTTGGCTCATTTAGCATTGAAACATGGCTAGCTTGTCAGCAAATTTGATGTTATTGATATCTTCACATGTGAAAGACATCATATATTTTACAGTGTAAAGAAACAATTTTTCTCAGTGAGAGAAATCCTTGTAATTCACTCTAGTTTATGTAATAAAACTAGTAGTAATCACAGATTAAGAGAGTGCGTTCGATGGGTTAATCTCAAACAGCTAAAGGATGGTTATAAGTAGCTTTATTTATCCACATATCACAAAATTGAGCACGGGAGCTCGTTTAAATGTAAATGGTTTACTCAAACTAGAATTATACTTCCTTCACACAATTCTCAATGAAAAAATTTAAATGTAAATGTTCTCTATATTAGTGGTCATGAACGAACTTAGAGCGTTTGCTTTCTGCTGATCAATATGAAAGGTGTTGGTCTTGGTTAACTTGTCGAAGAGCAATGCCTGAATGGAGGGTAGGTGCCGATTGTGAGGAATGTGGGCAAAAGACAAATGAACATGAGCAAAATGCAAATGAGGTAACCATGGCAACCTCACACGGGTCACCCCCCCTGGCACCTGTCATACTGATGTCTCAGTGGAGAATAAAAGGAAAAGTACTTACCAGATCCCAAAATACTGACTAAGGACCAAGAGGTGGGTGGGTGGCGCAAACAGAAGGCAAAATACAAGCCGAGGTAAATCGCACAAGCAAGCCACAAATCGCCAATCTTCAATCTTCACATGAAATCTCAAAATTTCCTGGGTGTACATGTACACAGAGGTCGACGACACGTCAGATTAGGATGCATTCTCGTTCCTCGAACGCAATAAAAAATCAGCTATAAAATTTATTTGTATTGGTAAACTGGTCCATGATGAAAAGGAGCATTCTGATTGGTTCCCTGAGTGGGCTGAATTTTGCAATATGGACCACTAAGCTTATTTTGGTGCCAACCCTTGGTTAGAGTTGTAATCATTCATTTTTTATATCATAATATTAGTGGGCTGAATTTTGCAATACGGGCCACTAAGCTTATTTTGGTGCTAACCTTTGGTTACTGTTGCAATAATTCAAGACATTTTTTATATCATAATAATTATTTTTTCAGGTTTGTAGCTTTTAACCAAGTTCGTATTCCACGGGAACACTTGCTGAATAAGACAGCTGATGTGACACCGGAAGGGAAGTATGTTACGCCATTTAAAGACCCAAACAAGAGATTTGGTGCTGCATTGGGTGCGCTGTCTGGTGGGCGAGTGGGGATAACAAGTATGGCTGTAGTCAACCTGCGAACATGTATGCCCATTGCTATAAGGTAGGAATGTTCTCATACTGTAGCTTGATAATACATGTTGAATACTCCCACCAGCCAGTTTACTGCTCTACCATCAGCTGAGCTACAATAATATTATTTTTTCAGTGGTCAGGATTTGCAAATTGTAGCAATAACCATTTATTTGATCTCTCATTGCAACCTCTTAAGAAAATGAACCATTAAATGGTTCATTTTGGAAGCCTCTGCATCTGCCACATCATTGAGCTATTAAACCTGTTGAATTCCATATTAGGTACTCTGCTGTGCGGAGGCAGTTTGGTCCACCAGGGAAGGACGAGATTCCAGTGTTGGAATATCAAATGCAGGTACGTATGTCTGGAGATCAGAAGTGTATAAAAGCCAGGAGATTACCGTAAATGCTCTATTATGCCCCTCCCTTTTAAGCCCACCTCTCTAATAAGCCCCCCTCAGCTCTATAGCCTAAGTTTTAATAAGTCCCCCATTGTACTAAGCCCCTCCTCTTGCAAAGATGATAAGCCAAGGCAATTTATGAACAGGAAAACAATAATTACTTTTAGGTAGCTAAATGTTTTTAAAGTTATCTGTCCATCGGACGGTCTAATTTGCAGGTGCAGGTGTAACCAGAATAGCCCAGAACACCCTTAAAAAAAGCTAACCCTAACCTAACCTAACCTAACCCTAACCGCTAACCACTAACCGTTAACCCTAGGTTACTCACCTGTACTCACACCTGCACCTGCAAATTAGACCGTCCATCTGTCCACCAAGTTATGATTTTGTCACTTCAACTTCATGATAAAAATCTTTCCCTTGTTATTGATACGGTACAAAATTTACCTCCAAACATTTTTAATAACCGCTTTATGTTTGGTTCCTTTCAGCAATGGAGACTTATTCCCAAGCTTGCTGCAACATATGCTCTGGTTTATTTTGCAAGAACCTTCTTTATGAATTTTGTGGAACTACAAGTTGGTATGATGATGGGAGAAACAGGGGAAGCACAAGTGAGTTATTTGACAATAATATTAAATCCTTTGCCACCACTTGACAAAGTACAAATTTGACAAATTCTGTAAAAGAAATAAACAGCACCACTTGAAAGTACTGCTCAATAGCTTCCAATTTAATGGTCACACACTAGGATTTCATCCATGGACTTAAAAGTTAGAACAACCTTCAACTTCACTCTCGGGACCAGCTCTAGCTGTCTGCCTTAGAGAGGTGTCCACCTCATAAAGAGTTAAATAAATGTAACTTGACACTATAGAAACCTGTGACGTCAGACCTGGAACGAGAATGTTATCAAGGCAAGTTACAATGCATATTTACAGTCCCTTTCAAAGCTGATCAGTAATAAAAACTATTTTACAGCAGCTTGATTAATGCAAAGTGAACAAGTCCACCTTAGTGTCCGCTTAGAGAGAGTTGACTGTATACTGTTCATTATCATGGTAGAATTAAAAGGCTTTTCATCTCTGCAAACTAAATGACAAACTTTGTCTCCAAGACTATTATTAGAGTGAATGAAGAATACATATCAACTAGAAAGCTTCATTGCAAGAGAGAAAAACAATCTTAACTATCATTACGAGAAGTGGGAGCCTCTGCTCCCTCTCGTTTCTTTGTAGACTGCAGTCACCCAGTTTTGTTCGATCCCCCTTTTATGAAGCCAGTTATTTTGTAATTCCACTGTCTAGGTAGTTTTTGTAACTTAGTGTCATGTCTTTGTGTATCAGCTCTAAAAACAAATAAAATACAAAAACAAAAAAAGGCTTTTCATATCCTTGAATCATTGTGATTATGTTTACAATAATTTGACGTTTATTGATCTTTTTTCCTTTCAGGCAGCGTTGGGACGCGAGATCCATGCACTGTCATCCGCCAGCAAACCACTGGCTAGTTGGGTTGCACAGAGTGCTATCCAGGAATGCCGGGAGGCTTGTGGTGGTCATGGTTACCTTGCAAGTAAATTAACGCTCTTTTATGTTCTTTTAAATGTGGGAGGTGCTGTGGCCTAATGATTAGCACATTGGACTCCGGATCAAGCGGTCCAGGTTTGAGCACTGGCCGAGGTCATTGCGTTGTGTTCTTGGGTAAGACACCTGACTCTCACAGTGCCTCTTTCCACCGACAAAATGCTGGGGTGGTAACCTGCGATGGACTAGCATCCCATCCAGGGGGAGTTATAGCAATACTCCTAGTAATCGGCTTCATGCTATGGAAACCGGGATAAGCTCCGGCAGTGTGGGCCAGTTCTTGGCCCGAGTGCGGCTTTACCTTTTATGTTCTTAACCCTTTAGCTGAGTAGCTTGTAACGGTTTACATCCCTTGTGCTCGGATAGATTGTTAGACTTACTGCTACTCCATATCAATATTTATAATAAAATAATGGTGAAAAATAACCAAGTTATGTTTGAGAGGACATTAATTATGTGTGATCATATTGCTATATTGTAATTTTTTTTTTAGTCAACAGGTTTGGTGAGTTGAGGGATGATAATGATCCAAACTGCACGTATGAAGGAGATAACAACATGCTTTTATGGCAGACTAGTAGTTACCTCTTGTCTCTTTATGATGCCAAGCAAAAAGGTAAGCTTCAGTCAAGAGATGTGTCTGCTAAGTGGTGGAGTGAGGGATTTGAAGATTGCAACTAGTAGTGCAGATTACACCGATGCTAATTCACCTATGAGAGAATTCTCAGATTTTACCTGAAAGTACTTCTTGTTGACCCAAAGATGAAAAGCTGATCGACCTCAATTTTAAAGGATTTACCAATAAGAATTTATTTCAATAATATCTGGAAGATTTGGCATCCCACTCGGGATACCAGGTGTTACAGACTCCTGGATTATGCGGCGGAGTTGGCATTTCTGAGTTACATTGTATATCAACAGTCACTTATCGTTTTGGCTAATGTAGTGAAAACGTTCTCTTTCTTTTTCTCTTTTTTTTTTTCCAAATAGGTTCCCATATTTCTTGTCCACTTCACTCAGCTGACTTCATTAACAACATTGAACAAATCATGACACAAAAATTCCAGGCGAGAACAGAACAAGAGTGCAGGGAGCCTGACTGTAAGTGTACTTGTCCGCATGAATTGTGAAGCTTGTTGGGGGCTGGGTCAGTGCCAAGGGGGGAGGGGGGAGGGGTACTCAAGTACAAACGTGACGAGGAGGTGCGAAGGTAGCCCTATTCGCAATCTCATTCCCAGAGTCCTCGTTACCCTTGTCTAGCGGTAGAGCAACCAACAAGGACCTCTGGGGGGAAGTGATCCACCATGACAGGATTCTTGGACTTCCGGTTCTACTGCGCATGTGTCCGACTCTCAACTACAACGACTTTCAACTAACGGACGCTTGGACTTCCGGTCTTACTGCACAGGTCAGGCAGATCACTCTATCCCAGAGGTCCTTGTTGCCCGTTACAGCCGCTGGATAAGTGTAACGAGGACTCTGGGAACGAGATTGGTGCGAACGATATTTTGGAATTTAAATTGGTGATTTTGGTATTGTTTTGGGGAGAGAGGAGGGTCATAAATTTTTTTAGTGGGGAGGGGGGGAGGATGACTTGTGTTCTAAGATGTCTTTTTTCAATTAAGTTGAAGATTGCATCTTTTATTACCGGTATGTTTTCTACATAAAGTTTTTTGGGAGGGATTGGGGGCTTCAAAAGTTGAGGTATTTTGGGGGAGGGGGGTTGTATTTATCATATGGGTATTTGGGGTGTTAACTCACAAGTGCATTTGCACCTCCTCATCTCTTTTTCGCCCCCGGGGTAGGAGATTGTGCTTGACGATGTGAGATTGTAAGGCGATTGAATGATTCTGTTCCTGTTTAGTTTTAGTTGGAGCTTACCAGTGGCTTGTTTGCTACTTGTTAAAACAGAGTGCTACTAAGCTTCGTCAAGAGCTGGCAAATGGAAAGGTAGTTCAGTGTCGTTGGTGTACTTCTTATTTTGCATATTCCATAAACTGGTTACAAGTTCTAAGCACGATAAAGCCATTATCTAAGATTAGCAGCCATTTTCAATTTAAGTTTATAAGCTTGTTGATTATTTTTCGTTAAATTTTGCACACCATATTTTTGGCTTTCTAAGATTTCCTTTAGACTGAGACGGGATACAGAGCAAGGAAAAAAAAATATTTTCACCATTTAACCCTTTCACTCCCAGAGTCAAACTTTAAGTCAATATGAGTCTGTGGATAAAACCCTAGTTTGTGACCATTCAAATGAAAGCCATTGAGCAGTACTTTTATTTGGTGCTGTTTGTTTTTGACAATTTTGCAAACTAAAATTCAAGATTTTTTCGTCAGTTTTGAACTTAGCACTCTTGGGAGTGAAAGGGTCCGGGGAATTTTAGGGTTAAGGTAGACTGCGAGCAGTCTCTTTCTTTTCCTAATGTTTTTAGGGCACACGCGCGATCGAGCGGCGAGCTGCGAAGCCGCGAGCCGCGAGAATCGCGGGCGCGGTCTTTTCCCTCCCTCTCCCCAATCTCTCCTCGTTTTTTCACCTAATTTGCATAATTATAACATTTCCGCTCGCGCCAAAGATCTGAGGAGAAAAGACCGACTGCTCGCAGTCTAGGGTTAAGGATGCTGATCTTTCTTTTTGTTCCATCATAGGACTCTTTCACAGCCAAGAATGACAGCCAGGTCTTCTACTGCAGATCACTGGCACTAGCCTACATCGAGGTAAACCTCCGTCCCTGATCTGTCCCTTGGTTTTTAACTGCTAAAATATAAAGCTGTTTTCTAGTTTATTGTCTTAAAAAGCTGGACTAGAAATGTCTTTCAATCGCTAACACGCATTTTGCTTTGTTGACCATTTTGTTTTTTCAGTGCACAGTTTTGCAGAGATTCAAAGAAGCAGTTTTTCAACGAGGATGAAACTCCACAAGCGCTAAGACCAGTTCTTCTCAAGCTCTGCTCTTTATATGGCTTGTCATCTCTGGAGACACATCTCACCACTCTATACCAAGGTGAGGCTATTACTGGGAGAGACTGCTGTCCACTTGTGAAATGTGTCATGTGTCAAGAGAGGTTTCATGAGAGCTTTTGGAATTAAAAAGAATACAGTCTGAGCAGACACTTTCGTAAGCGGACAGCTCTACTTTCGGCCACCTTGACAAAACCCCGCCGTTTGAACAATAGCTCATACAAACTCTCTATTTACACATTCCCGTAAGCGGCCAGCTCCAGTTGCGGACACTTTTTCTGCTTCCAGAGTGTGTCCGCATACGGGAACTTCGACTGTATAATCTTTAACAAGTCTAAAATTGCTCCCTTTTTTGATTCTTCCAGTTCTAAGATCATTTCCGTGCTAAAATAGAGTGGTTTTCCAACAACTATCATAAAACTTCAGAACCAGTTGCTACCCGTGAATTGCTTGAGATGACGACTCGAGACGAGATTTTATCGCTATGCGTTTTGCGAACCAATAGCCCTTTTCACGGTTAACCTGAAATATTTGCATAACAATACAGCTAAACATAGAAGCGAGGCAATTTCGGGCACAAGCTGTAAAACATCGCGATTTTCTTGAGCTCCTTAAACTATGTTAGCATAAAAATAGTTTTAAAACGGAGAAGAACTAAATATGCACCTATTTTAGTTAAAGTTTGCTGTAAAGATCGTAATCCAATCTCCCTGTTGCTTGTGCGAGTCTACTCTTTATTAATAGAGAAAAGTTGTTTTACATTTTTTTATAAACACAACGTAAACTAAAAGAATTGTAGTTCTTCTACATTTTAAAACTCTTTTTATGCTAAAAGAGTTGAAGGAGTTCAAGAAAAACAAGATGTTTTGCAGCTTGTGCCCGAAATTGCCTTGCTTTCATGTTCAAGTGTATTGTTATGCAATATCGCAAGTTAACCGTGAAAAGGACTATTAATACAGAACTGAAGCAAACTTAACCCTTTCACTCCCAGAGTCAAACCTAGAGTCAATTACTGTGGTTCTAAAACTTTTAAGTCTGTGGACGAAACCCCAGTGTGTGACCATTCAAATGAAAGTTACTTTGCAATACTTTCATTTGGTGTTGTTCGCTTCTCGATATTTTACTTTAGCCTCCTCCGCAGGCAACATTTGCGCTTCCGGTGGAGAGACTGTAGTAGGAGAGACTGGGAAGGAGGCAAAAAAGACGAAGTGGGGAGGGGGAGAGGGGAAACATTCGATATTGAATGAATGAATGTTTATTTCCCATAATAAAGTGATGGATTATACAGTATTGGAGATTTTTTTAACATTTGGGAGGAGGACTAAAGAAACCCTAACAGGCTTTTACAAGGTTGTCCCCCTTTAGATTATCTTAAATGTTATGTTACTGAAGTAATAATTATTGATATCAGATATTTGGCGCATAAGCTAAAATGTAGTAAACATGAATAAGACAAACAAACAAACAAAATACCTAATTCTAGTATGACTATAATTATATTTTAGTTAAAGTTAAAGGAAAATGAGAGTAATCAACATGCAGATTTGATATATCATCTTAATAGGAGAAATTGCTTCATCCTACTTTTAAAATCGCGTTTGGCGGGAAGAAGAGAGACCCTGGGAACGAGGTTGATACAGAATCCCTAATAGATTCAGGAAAACTGTTCCAAATGTCAATTATCTTATTTCTAGTCGAGTAGATTCTACAATTTGTTCTGTTAAAAAATATTTGTGTAGCATTTTTGAGTTTCTGGTATTATGATCATGAATTTGGCTATTATTTATGCAGAAATCATTGAAATAAGGCGGCAGAGCTTTTTTGTGAAGGCTATAGCTGAAAGTACCTATTAAGAGATCATTTATTTGATGGATATTTAATAGGCTCAACTTCATAAAAAGTGGGAGGGATGGTGCAGTGTATGTAGAAAACGTTATAATAATTCTGAATACCTTCTTTTGTAATACTTCTGCCAGCCTTGTAGGATAGTTATTTGCCCAGACTATATTGCCATAATGGAGGCATGGATAAGTTAAGCTATTATATAATAGTTTCAAGAGTGATTGACTGATATAAAAGCGAATTCTACAGAGGATACCTGAAATGTTTAACATTTTCATTGTAATAGAATCAATATGGTTCTTCCAAGTTAAATGTTGGTCAATTTTTTATTATAATACCCAAAAATTTCGTGTTTTCAACTTGTTGCAAAATTTCATTGTTTAATTTAATATTCAGCTGTCTTCTTAACTGTTTTTTGGCGAGATCTAAATATAATGAAGCTTGATATTCAAGTGAATAAATCGTCGTTGCCAATTATCATTCAAGCACATCTTTGAGGATCGGTATCTTGCAAGTCTATTTCATGCAAATAAGTGCTTGAACTGTTCAACAAGCACTGATTTGCATGAAATAGACTTGCAAGATACCGATCCTCAAATATGCCCGGCGTATCACAGCTACAAAATCGTCAATCTTATTGCACATGGTATAATCCTTTTTAATTACCTCTTAATTAGTTTTCATCATTCTATGATGAATACGCTAAATTATATTTTCTGTTAATTTGCACTTAAAAGAGAAAGTAAAATGTACAAAGGTTGGGAAGTTCAGACCAGATTTTGACTGAAATATAAAAGGGGCAGGTATATTTTGCAGGTTGCAGGTTGAGACTACTTTTAGAAACATTACACACGCGGTTAGGAAGAGAATGGCGTCACGGTTAGCCCCGGTTAGCTTAAATTAGCCCAACTGAAGGTTAGCCTAATTCTAACTGAAGGTTAGCCTAGTTGGTTAGCCTAATTGTTGGGGTTTGGGTTAGCAGTTGACCTGCAACCTGCAAAATATCCCTGCCGATATAAAAGAGATAGAGGGGTATACGAATTTTGCTATCACTGGCTGAGTTGCAGTGTCGTATCACAGAGGCGTCTGTCGGTCTCATTTGGCCGGTGCAAAGTGAACTCTTGGTCTGTATGTAGCAGGGTATAAAAATAGGAAGGTGTCCGTATGGAAAGGTTCGACTGTAGAATGTTTATGGACTGCCTCTTTCTTTCTTGACAGCTGTCAATCGACAAAGTGTCTTTTCCTCTTTGATTCCTCGGAAGTCAAATGGAGGTTTACCATCTCGGCTTGAGTACGGATAATACCTCTGTAATCGCTCTTTGGTTACCAGATTAGGATCAAAAACACCGTGTGTCATCGACTCAAAACATTTCAGCAGACTCTCAACGCTCTCGAAAACACGTTGTCCGCTTTGCGCGTCGTAACTCTTAATGATATGAAATCCCACCGAAGAACAGTACTGCTCGATCTTGGCCCTCTCTTCGCACTGGTGCATGATCTCACAAATATGCTCTGCGGTCTCGGGATTGAGCTCTTTAAAAGCGCTTAATAAAAAGCGATGAAGATGATCCACATACTGAATGGCTATTCTTCCACCACTTTTAAGACTTTCAAACATATTCTTGAAAACCTCTTGTTTGTCACGGATCCAGTGGATGACATGATTACTGAAAATAATGTCGTATGACTCCGAGCCAATGCCTGGGAAGTTTGAAGCGCTTCCTTCTACAAATGAGAGATTCTTGATTTCACCGCGAGTTTGCTGAGCCAGTAGAATTCGTTCCTTGTCAGGATCAACACCTACAACCTTTCCCTCGGGTCCTACAAGCTCAGCCAGATATGCAGACAACTCTCCTGTACCACAACCTAAATCCAAGATGGCGTCTCCAGCTTGAGGACTAACATCCGTTTCAATGAACATTTTACCGTCCACCTTTTGCACCGAGCGCGAGCTTCGTTTGTATTCCTCTGCTACGATGCCGCTTGACAAATTTGCCATCTAAGTGATAAGGTATCAGTTGTTTGGCGTTGAAATTAAACCAAGATGGCTACCTGTCTTTGTGAACACTTTGTGATCCAGAACTAAAACAATATATCCTTGAACCACGCAGACGTTCTTTGTCGTCTTTGTACGTGTGTAGGGGATTAAGGGAGTTATAGATGAACGCTAATTAAATCCCCTACGGCGTTAAAGGAGCTATGTCACGAAATTTTAAGCCATTTTTGCAAGGTGCAAAATCGCCTTCAAACTGAAGAAAGCCTCAAAATAATAGTTTACTAAGGTAGAAAAACACCAAAGAGGTAATAATAAACCAAACAGGAACAAGGATGGTTGAGGATGGAGAAGATTAAGACGGATTGCGAATGGCTAACTTGAAAAAATTGATGCGCCAACCGTAACGTAGCTAAACGGTCACAACATTTGTCACAACATTCTCACAACATTTGTTGTGAGCCGATGTTGTGACCGTTTGACCACCCCTCACAACAATGTTGTGAGATGTTGTGAAGAGTTTGAATTCATTTAAACTTTGTCTCAACATCGTCACAACATTTCTTTTGTTCTTGAAATGTTGAGAGGTTGTTGTGGCCGTTTGACCGGCATGGTCACAACATGTCACAACAAATGTTGTGACAAATGCTGTGACCGTTTGACCGGGCCTTTATTAGTTTTTTCAATTTTAATCAATCAATTAATCAATTGCAAATAATCAATCAATCAATCAATTGCAAATCGTAACGCATGTAACTGATTTGCGTTTATGATTAAATATTCAATATTCGATATTCAAGTATATAAATCATTTTTACAAATTATCATTCAAGCACATCTTTGAGGGTCAGAATCTTGCAAGTCCATTTCATGCACAACAAGCACTTGAACATTTCAACAAGCACTATTAAATTTGCATGAAATGTACTTCAATATTCTCCCCCTTTTTTCCCCTACGCTCTCGTCCCCAGTCTTCCTCCTTTGTATCCCTAGTCCTCCCTCTTCCTATTTTCTACCACAGTAGCCTGTGGAGGAGGCTAATTTTACTTAATGAAATTTGAAATTTTTGTTTCCATTTTGAACTTGGCCATTCTTGGAAGTGAAAGGGTTAAAACCAACGCAAACACTTGTTTGCCCCCCCCCCCCCCCCCCCCCCATTGTTTGACTACTTTCTAAAGTTCTCGGAAGGGAGTTATATTATATATGAAAAATCCTGGCCGTTGTAGAGAGGTGGCTGTTAGTGGAGGGTCGACTGTTTTTGGAGCACTCATTCCATCTTAGATCAGTTTTGGTTGCAATTAGAGCGGTTTTCAATTGATGAAATGAAATGCTTTGGTTTTGTTTTACTACGCTCTTTGATTGGTTTAAAAAACTCGCGCCACCTTCTCAACCAATCAGATGCAAAACCAAAACCAATCGCGACTTGGTCGCACGCGTTAATTTCCCGCGCTTGGTGCCGGTTACGTGTAATTTCTTTGAGTTCCCATTGGTTCGTTTTGTTGTCTACGTTTGTTGTGATCGGCCATTGTATTTGTTTTGGTTTTGGTTTTACGACACTCAATTGAAAACCGGTGAGGTTTCTAAAGTTAAAGTTTAAGACGATTTCCGCTGGACGTTCGAGCAAAAAGTGCAAAAAATTAAGTTACCAAAAAAATACTCATAGCACGGTAACATTTTGAATACAGTTAAGAAGAAATTATCGATAAATTAGCTCCCAAGCTGACCCCGCGAGAGAAGTCATTACATATTTTAATTAAAAAGACCCTTCATGTCAGTTCAAAACAAAATGGCGTGCGTTTTTATCATTTTTTACGAGGTTTGACATTAATTTTCTCGAGAATGCTTGAGAATTTAATTGCGGGGTCACTTGGAGAAATGAATTAAAGTGATATGTTTCAAATAGTATTCAAAATGTTACCGTGCTATGAGTAGTTTTTTAGTAATTAATTTTTGCACTTATTGCTCGAACGTTGAGCGGAATCCGTCTTAAACAAACTAATGAAGGTTTTTTTTTTCTTTACCTGTTTGCAATAGGTGGCTTCTGTAGTTCAGTGAATGACGCCAGGGTTGTACGAGCAGCAATTCTCAGTCTCTGTTGCGAGGTACGTGCTCTGTTCAGGTCCGGCTTTCCTGGAATTTCTTAACATAGATTGACTCAAAATGTCCCTCAATTTATGTGAATCCATTTAAATTTAGAGAGCCTTTTCTTGAAGGACGCCCGCGTAGCAATACGCTTCTTGCAGTTTGACGTGAAAACATGAAGCTCGTAAAGTTTGGCCACATTGCAATCCATTTCCAACCTCGCCATCGGTGGTCACCCGCACTTCAGTCGGCGGAACAAGTGCCGGTTTTGGCACATCTTCGTTGAAGCACTCGAAGAGTTTCCAAATCATTTTATCCAATCAAAAACTAGCGCGAGCACTCACGAGTACTCCGAAAGCAATCGCGTCAGCAAATACGTCATGTTGCTTAGCAACTTCGAGGACAAAAACCGCGGGCTCTGCCCCGTCTCGGAGGCGGTATTTCGTCGTCAACTGGTACTTATTCTCCCGACTGACTTCCTAATGGTTTCCCGTCATTTGTCGAGTAATGATCGCAACAATGTTCCTCCTCGCTAATGAAGTTTTCCGGTTTTTGTTTACCACAGTTAAAAAACGAGGCTGTAGCTCTTGTAGATGCTTTGGCTCCGCCAGATTTTATCCTTAATTCACCCATTGGACACAGTAATGGAAAGGTACGTGAACTCTACTGAAACAGAATTTTAATTTTTGCGATGTGTTGTCTGGTCTCGTGCAGAGAGATTTCTGCTGACGCTCGCTATTTGCTTCATGGTTGCCGCTCATTTGCGATTGTCGACTCTTTACAAGACCGTCAAAAAGTGGTGAAAAATAAATTTAAAAAACTTGGCAACGGAGCGATGCGATTCACTTTAATATGTTAGCTTCTTGTCCATTGTTTGGTGTCGATCTAAAATTGTTGACTTTTTCTCTCTCCAGGCTCACGAAAACTTGCATGCAGCGGTCATGCAGAACCCAGAGAACCTGGAACGAATTTCTTGGTGGAAGGAATGTCGTCAACTTCCGGTCATCCAGGATCGTAGCAAGTTGTGAAAACGTGTCGGGAAAAAAATTATGTTGCAGGAGTGAGACTGAGCAAAACACCCCCTTAAATACCATACCAGTTAAAATCAACATTGGAAACAGCAAAATTCTTAACAAGGACCACAAGACGAACATTTTAAGCCCTGTTTCCTGCTTCTACTCAAAAGGTTTTACGAAACTGAAAAATAAGAACATTTTTGCGATCTGCCTCTAGACTATATTTTTCTTTGAATATGAGAGATGCGATATCTATACTCATCGTAATAACATGTATCACTTTCATCTCATATTTACTCCACGTCACTCTCGGTTAGTATATTTAAACTGTGACAGAAAGGACAGTGTTTTCGAATTTTAATGTAAGATGTATTTTCGATGGGTAAAATCAGGCACCCTTACTTAAATGAAGAAAGCCTCAAAATGATAGTTTACTGAGGTAGAATGGATGGAGAAGATTAAGACGGATTACGTACGAAGAACTTGGAAAATTTAGGCTAAATTTTTTAAGATGCGCCATCCGTGACGTAGCTCCTTTAAGGCCCCATGCCCCCTAATGCGTTTTCGCCTATCATCCACATTACAACGATCGAATACGGTGATTGTTTTCATTGAAAACGCATACATTTGAAAAAGCTGTCCAGAGTGGAGACACGCACACGTATTAGTGTGGACACCGAAAACGGAGGCTTTCGAAAACGCTGACGTCATTCGCATCACAAACATCCCAGGCGCGTCTATTTGTCGCATGCGCAGATGACTGTTGTAGCGTTTTCGACCGTTTTAGTGTGGACGGGGAAAACGCTGCGAAAACGATAGTGTGGACGCGGAGCTTTTGATGCGTTTTCGATAAAAACGGAGCGTTTCGAAAACGCATTAGTGTGGACGGGGCCTGAAATAACTTGAAATTCCAATATTATCACCAACTTGTCCTATCTACTTACATTTTACTCAAGATAATTGTAGCAGCCTGCGAGCAAGCTCTCTTGGCGTTTATTTTGGGGGTCCACCCAATGCCAAGAGAGCTTGCTCGCAGGCTATAATTGTGTTGAGTCATTTATTAAAGTATAAGGGTATATTTGAGAAAATTAGTTTCAACGGTAGAAAAATACCGAACAAAGTTTCTATCTCCCATATGTCTCTTCCCAGGCTTTCTCAGAATTCTCTTTCCCGACATTGCTGGACCCGAAACGGATTGGCCGTGCGTCAAAGGAACGACGCCAGGGAATTAGTTATAAGAACACTTAACGTGATAGACTATACAAGACCATGACGATGGAATATTAAAAATGATTACAAAACTCAGTCTGTAGCTTTTGTTTTCAACTCGATAAATGTTTGGTTGAAATATTAAAGTGCACCGAAGCCCCGAAAGCTTTTTGTCTAAAATAAATTTTCGTATTTTATCTAGTATTTCTGCACAAAAAGCCTTCGATTTGGTTAAATCCTCGATTTTCTGTGTCCTGTTGAAATCGAGATCTGTTTGGTTCACGGCCATTTATAAGGGGATCTGGGGAGAGCGAGAGTTGTGACGTAAATTCGAGAACGACGCTCAGTCAGTTCTCTTTGGTTGCCTGTCTTATTGAATGCTTTTTGCAGCAAATGACAGTAGAGGCTAATAAAAAGCTCTTTTTGGTAATTAGAGCGGTTTTCCATTGAGTGTCGAAAGTAATCTGGAATTGCTTTGGTTTTGCTTTAATACGCTCTTACCCAGGGTGCCAGAGGCTTTTCTTGCGCGGTTTCCGGTTCCGGTGTTCTCTATACTGTGACCCTCGCGATTCCGACGCGACGGGAGAAAAACAAACCTCTGGTACCCAGGGTACTACGCTCTGTGATTGGTTTAAAAATCTCGCGCCACCTACTCAACCAATCAGATGCAAAACCAATCGCGACTTGGCCGCACGCGTTTTCCCGCGCTTGACACCGGTTACGTGTGTTCGTTTCGAATTCTCATTGGTTCGTTTTAGTGTTTACGTTTGTTGTGATTGTTATGATAATTGTACTTTGGTTTTGGTTTTACGATGCCCAATTTACAACGCCACCTCGAGGTAACTTAAAATATTGTTGTTCTTTTCAGTTTCTTTTTATGTCAACTGAAGATGAGATTTGGACAACCATCGTAGTGATACAAGAAATAACGAACATACCTGTGATCTGATAACACCCTCTCAGTTTTCCTTCATTTGCATAATTCCACGCTTGGTAACATTTCTTTATTGTTGAAATGTCAACCCCTGACATCCCTCTGACGAATCTAGCAACAAGACGAACCATTATTATAAACTGAGAACTTCTTAATAAGACTTGCATTACAAGACCAAAAAGTACAGTGGAAAATAGCCCCTTCCATCGGAAAGTTAGCACGGTAAACGCTCGCCGAGCAAGAGACAAAAAAAGGGGAACTGGGGAGAGACTCGATCTTTATAGCTCGGTAGCGAAATTTAGCTAATTTTCGACGGAGTTTTGACAAAGAAGCAGAACTATTTTGCAGTCTAGATCTATTAACGAAGAAGGAATGTTTACCAAATAGAATCCTCTCTCACCTTGTCTCCATTTCGTTGACATCATTTAATAGTCATAGTTTGTATGCTTTCAAATCCACCTCTGAAATCAGTTCCAACACAAACTTTCCGTTCTCTGCGATACTTCCCACACTGAGTCGAAAATCTTGACCACCTAAATGTTCTTTACCGAAGAACAGAATGTGCTTCAACTACAGTAGTTCAAGCAACAGAACCTTTGAATTCCAAGCAATGTGAATCCAAAATGAAGCACACCTGACGACGCCAAGTTATTTTGCTGCAAGGGGTGTTACTATTTCGTACGTTTTGGGAATTTGATTCTTTGTTCATATCAATGTTGTATTGAAGAAAAATAAAGGAAACAATGCTCAAGGGAATCACACATGATCGTTAACGTTAATCATGAACGTTACATGAAGTATATTACACCAAAGCGGGTTCTGCAGGCTGATACTGAAATGGCAAAACATCAAGGCAAGCTAAATAAAGGTAAAGGTTCGATGTTCCCGGGGGGACTTCCATGTGAAAGGGCCGGGGGGATGCTCGTCGGAAAATTTGAATTAAACCCCAAAAGCAGACCAATCTGGGCGTGGCTCAAGCGTTTTTTTCTTTCTTCGAGTGCAACCCTAAACGATACCTTGATGGCTGAAAATATTGGTGTTCCGTCCAGGCACCTTGAGTGATACCAAAATTCGTAATTTACACCCCTACAAGAGATGACGAGCATTCCCGCTCTTCTGGTTGATTGCAGACTGCTTGGAGTCCCTTGTAATTCGTTTTCCTAGTTTATTCGGTGTGGCGCGGAAAGAACGGGGGGTCGCACGTGTGGACGGACAAGGCGCCTCACTTCTCTCGCGTCATATACAGTGGAACCCTGCCATACGACCACCCCCGTTAATAAGACCACCCCGTTATTATTATTATTGACCACTTTTTTGTGGCCCGAACAAAAATCCACTCATTTTCTTATCTGAAAACCCCGTTAATCCGACCACCCCGTTATTACGACCAACGACCACCTTTTAGAGTCCCCAGTCGTTATTTTCTTTCTAAAATTACCCCGCCAATACGACCAGTCAAAATGTTTGGTGAGACTGCTGAATAAAAATAGACACAATCTGACAAACAATAACGCATTTTAGTGAATGTTGTCCGGCAAAGTTGTTGGTGATTAGCGTGTTCAATTGATATGACATCTGGAAAATTACAGTGTTCAACGGAAAGTGCATGAACAAATACTACAAAAGACCATCATATGACCCTACCCCGTTAATACGACCAATACTTCCTATCTTACAACCACTCGTCAGACTTCTAAAGAAAAAGAGACCTCAAGTACGGTCGAACCTCCGCTAACGGACACCTCCGCGTAGGCGGACATCTCTGGTAAGCGGACACATAGTCATGTACCCAGCTACATACAAACACTACATTTTTAACCTCCCATAAGCGGAAACCTCTCTTAAGCGGACACTTTTTCTGGTCCCGAGGGTGTCCGCTTACGGAAGTTCGGCTGTAGTCTAGTTTGTTTGGTAACATGGTATAGGAATTCCCGTGTCATGACCTCAGGTCCCTGACCAAGAGATTTGACGGGCTGATAGGGACGAGAATATCGACAGGCCAGTTGGAAGAAATCGACAGCGCATTATTTCATTAAGGTTGAATAAGGTAGAACGTTACAAGATACAGTCAAAGCTCTCTGAGCGGACACTCTCGTAAGCGGACAGCTCCACTTACGGCCGCCTTGACAAAACCCCGTTTGAACTCTAGCTCATACAAACTACGTATTTACACATTCCAGTAAGCGGCCAGCTCCAGTTACGGACACTTTTTCTGCTTCCGGGAGTGTCGCTTCCCCGGTCCGCTTACGGGATCTTCGACTGTATCTTATTATTACTATTTGTCTCGAACGAAGACGTTCCGCGCTATCTTTCATGAGAAATAAAAGATGTGTTTGAGGGATCGGGTATTTTTAGAATTAAGACCCATGGTTGCTGTACATTGTTCTGTAGTATCCCACTTCTGACACCGTGTACTCGGCTCTTAATATTCTTCTCTTCGAAGCAGCCAAATGCAAATATGCTTTGCTATCACTAGCTAACATCTTTCTACGTTTCACACAACCTCGTTCCCATTCTCTCTTCCCCCGCCCAAAAAATGAACTCGTAAATTGATTTAAGGTGGCTCCCAATAATATAAACCATTTGGTCTTTGACAAACGTTCTATGCCTGTTCGACAATGTCAAAGATAGGATGGTGCAGATTATTACGAGCCACCTTAAAGGTGCTATTTATTTGCGACTCTAGTTAAAGAATAAAGCCTGGCTTACACGTACGGCGCAAGCATAAGCATGAGCGCAAGTACAAGAGTGTCCACACGTACGATAAGCACAAGCACAAGGTGACATACACAGGCGCAGTGCCTTTAAATTTTAAGCAACATTGCACCATCCAATATGGCGTACGCTTTCTTGTGTATGTGCTTGCGTTATCCCGGTTTATACGAGCGACGCAACGACGCAAGCACACGAAAAAGGAAATATTTATATTTCTTGTGCTTGCGTTTATTGCGTCGCCACGATTTACACGTACGTTTCTTGTACTTATGCTTGTGTCGTACGTGCAAACGCGCGCGAGGGGACTGATGCTGACTCGTCCCCAGTCGTCTCTCTTGTCTCCTATCAATATTAACGAGAGAAGCGCGGCCGAGGGGAGCGCAAGGGGTGATGGGAAGGACGCACTTCTTCCTTCCCAGGATCCCCCGCGTTTTGCGACTCGAGTCAGGGACTGATGCACACGAGAGTGACTTTGGGAGAACTCGAACGTTTGTGTACAGCGGAAGTACTTTCGAAAGTTTGCATGTACGCATACATAAAGCAGCAGTTTTCTATTTCTGTATAAAATTTACACAAGAAATGTAACGTGACATCATAATTGTGTTTACATGGAGCCTCAAGCAAAAGCAATTAGCCAATCAGAACGCGCGCTTTATAACCATGGTTCTATAAACTGAAATCGTATACTATTTTTCTCAGTTGACCAACCAAACTATGAAGCATTCAAAAGTTCAATAAACTCTTTTATTAGTTTTTAAAATCCAATACTTTGGACATCGTAATTTAGCCGCATAGCAGTAGGCAAAAATTACATTTAATTATTAAATATTTATGATCAAGAACAGCTATTATTTGTAGAATCAGTAGGAACAGAGTAAAATAGAACAGCTTGTACAATCAATGTTCAATTTTGAAAATTTCTAAAAAAGTTCACACATCGATCTTTACATGTACAAATACAAATTATCCGCGAGTGATGAACATCTGATTTCTCCTTACAATATCAATACACTGTCCAGCAGGCAAGTGAGGAGAATACAGAAATTCATCAACTTCGCGGTATTGTGTTTACTAGAATAACATCCAGAAAGGAGGATTAATATTTCGAACTTAGGACTAAACGAGTTGAACAATAACCTGCGATCAGGCGAATTTCCGCTCTCATTTACTCTTCGTCTTTACGCGGTCGCGCTAAAAAATTAGCGTGACATCTGTAAAGAGAATGTAAAGAGCGCGAAAAATTGGCCTGATCGCAGGTGAGTTGAACAATAATGTGTTCGACTGTGTAATATTTAGCACATGTACACTTCAACTGGTTTGAATAGAGCACTACTCGCTCAAAACGCGTAGCAAGAACACATTTTTAGCACAATTTCAAATTCATAACACATCAGGGAACGGTCTACAGAAACCTCAATGAGCTACGTCACGGATGGCGCATCTTAAAAAAATTAGCCAATTTTTTCTTCGTTCGCAATCCGTCTTAATCTTCCCCAATCTTAACCATCCTTGTTCCTTTTCGGTTTATTATTACTTCTTTGGCGTTTACTATTATTTTTAGGTTTCCTTCAATTCGAAAGTAATTTTGTTCGTAAGAATAATGACTTAAAATATCGTGACATAGCTCCTTTAAATTTCTAATGAGTGCAGTTGACAGCGCTGCTTAGCAACAGACCTATCCCTTAGGCGCCATACTACACGCACGCGACATCTTATATAGTACTCTCGATCCAGTGCGCGCGCGAGTTTTGTATGTAAGGTCGAAAAAATTTGGCGA
Organism: Desmophyllum pertusum; assembly: GCA_029204205.1. Classification (NCBI taxonomy): domain Eukaryota; kingdom Metazoa; phylum Cnidaria; class Anthozoa; order Scleractinia; family Caryophylliidae; genus Desmophyllum; species Desmophyllum pertusum. The sequence continues at coordinate 4,148,112 of MU825874.1, forward strand.
AAAAATTTGTCAAAAACAGCACTTGTTTTTAGACTATTTCGTTGCTGCTCGTCACTTGGTTCAAATTCATAGCGAATAGTTAATATAAGTAATTTACTGAGTTTGTAAAATTCGTATTGCCTGATCATGACTGATATTTCTGGGTAAGCAAGCATGCGTCTGGGTTTGTATACAAAATAAGGCCACCCTTGATCGATTTCATTGCACAGAAGTCAGCTATAGCTTACATTATGTGATATTACTACGGTTATATATTTTTTAGATTTATCGAATGTTACAATAAAATGTTGTTTTCGTATCCTATAAATTTCAATATTTTCACTTCAAATTACCACTTCCATCCTCCTCTAAGTCTATTTAACAATTAGATTATGAGCTCGAGATTTCTATGATAGGCCGAATCAACTATCGCATCATAGAAATTGAGAGCGAATAATCTAATTGTTTTAGTAAAAATCATAACAATTGTCTAGTATTAACTCTAAATCTTCTTCCAAAACTTCTGAGAAAGGAGAAGAAACCGCAATTTTGCAGACGACCTCCAGCCATTGCACACTAATGGCTGATAGTGTACGAGTAGCTCAGCCAATCAGATTGTCTCATTTGCATTAGTAGATTTTTACTAAAAGAATTTATGCAATAGAGCGGTTTTCAATTGAATGTCGAATGAAATATGCGTTTGCTTTGGTTTTTCTTTACTACGATCTCTAATTTGTTCTAAAAACTCGCGCCACTTTCTTAACTAATCATATGCTAGACTAAAATCAATTATGACTTGGTCGCACGCGTTTTCCCGCGCTTAGCGCCGGTTACATGTTTTCGTTTCGCGTTCTGATTGGTTCCTTGTGTTGTTTTCGTTTGTTGTGATTGGCCAGAGTGATTACTCTGGTTTTGGTTTTACGACACTCAATTGAAAACCTCTCTAACAATTTTCGTAATTATACTAGTTACAAATCAGCGGAATATTTGCAGTCGATTGTCGCTTTGATAAACAAGCATTTATCCTTCACATAGTTCGTAGATTCCAGGCCTCGGTGCGACACGAATTGTGGGTAACCAAATCCGAGCGTGGCTCCACTTTTACTGGGCCTCTGAAAGCTCTTCCAGTGTGGATCCGGGCTAAACGATTGGCTAATATTTCGCTGGGCCCTGGTCGAGTCTCTACTCTGATCCAAAAGCGACAGAGTGATCTCGCCTTCAAAAGGCCATTTCAGAAGCGAGTCGTACTCGCCTGGAAGAAGCCGGACATACATTGAAAGATGCGACCCTTCGCCGCTCCCATTGCCGTACGGAAAACATGACTATTTTGAACTTGTACCCGTAAGGACTCGTGTAAAATGGCGGGCTGTGCAGCTCTACCTCGGTTTTGTGTTTGGCGTCTTCGTATTTTTTCCAGAAGTCGTCAACCTTCCAGTAAAGCTTGCTATCGCTGAACGGTTTGCAATGTTTTACAAGCTCTCGAAGCTCGTCGATCTCTTGGCGTTGATCAATGGCGAGCTGCGAGACGAGCTCAAGGTGTTTCTTCATGCCATCTTCAAGGTGTTGTGTGAGGCTTCGTTGCGGACACTGCAGGAAAATTGAACACCAAATTAACGAACGAAGTTTGCTTTGTCTGTCAGAACAATATTCCAATGACTTCGAAAATGATTTTCTTGGGTTTTGCGTTTTTTAAAGGCACTCTTTTCCTGCACGCTTGGCCTGCAAAGGCTAATTTATGCTCCTCAATTAATTGGAAAATAATTTAAACTGCTAGATTAGATGGAAAATTGTTTACACTATAATACTGCTGAATTATTAACGAATCAGGACTTACTTGGTGTTGACAGCCGACATGTTTAAAAGGACACTGAATAAGATTTGAGCGACAGTCGTGTGAAAGATGACGATCCACCTGAAAAAAAAGACATTGATAAACTGCTTCATGAAAGCCATACTGTGGAGTCGACTAGTAACAAGCGGGAAACGTGCTCGTCTAATGGTCGGTACAAAGGCCGAGAACTGAAGTGTTCTTGGTTCGAAAGCCGATTAACGCTAATCCTGGATTGATAGTCAATCGAGGTTTGTGCTAATGTTTTGTGGAGTTTGAGATTACTCAAAGTCAAAACTAAAGGACAAAAAAATATAAAAACACAAAACCTTACCGTGAAAAAAAATTACAAAACTGAAATCAATATTCACGCTAATCCTGAATTAGCTTAATCATCCTTTGAACAACTGGGCCCAGGTATCTCTTAAATTAAATTAGCGTGAATTTTGATCTCAGTTTTTCCTTTAGTTTTGACTCAGATTCCACAAAACATTAGCAGTGAAAAACACGACTTTTAACCGGGCCTGAGGGGTAGCAAACGTACTAGTCGCTTGGGGCCAACAAAACCTCTCCCCGACCTTCCCGCGCGCCTTATATTTCCCTCTCCCCAATCTTCCCACGCGCGCTTACAACAGAAGCCTGTGCGGGGAAGAGAGGGACTGATTAATGAATAAGGAGACTTTGCTGCAAGGAGTCTAACACTCCACTCACCTCTTCTCGCGGTATCTGTGATACACCGCAGCTGTTTGGACAGCTCAGGGGAAAGCGAGGACACACTTGAAGATGGCTCTGCAAAGGAATTGAAAATAAACTTTACACACGACACGCAGGTATCAATAAAGTCGGATAGACGTCAAAAGCATGATAATTCGATTGACATCCTTGTTACAAGCAGCTCTTAGATTTTTTATCAGAGATCGTTTATGCGTCAGTCAATTCCAGCAGTGCCCATCCCCCCCGGGCAAACCCCCGGGCATTTGACATTTTTGAAAAATTTTGGTCAAATTCCCCACGGTGGGGACAAGCAAGCCGTTCAAATTCCCCACGGTCAAGCCAAAAAAGAAGGCAAATGCCCCATCCCCGGGCTCATCAGTTCTCAAGTTTAAAATCAATGCAAAGATTCAAGACACACATAAATATAAATATTTGTCTTTTATAGCCAGTGAACAGACATAAAACGGGCAAAAACACCCTTAAAAATATTCACAAGCTTTTCAAGCCCTTGCTGGACAAGCCATTACATAACAAACTCTTCGTTCTTGTCAATAAAGTCAGCAAACGATGTCATGTTTGAGTTATCCAAAACTACAAGACCGAAGCCACTTGGCTGTTAAATTCCCCGGGGTGGGCTAATGCCCGCCCCCCGGGCCGAGATAAAATCACTAATGCCCCACCCCCGGGATTGCAACATGTGTAAATGGCCCGGGGGGGATGGGCACTGCTGGAATTGACTGACGCATTAGCGTGACGCGAAAAACTCGAGAGGGGAAAATGGTGGTGTGAAAGATTTCTTGGGAAACTGATGCCTCCCCCCCAAAAAACACACACAAAAGGCCCAACATCTGATGCTGTAAAAGGGACATTTCGAGGCAACTACATGTAGTAACCACGCTGATTGAGGGATCAGATGCAGGCTCAATCGATTTTCTTTAAAGGAGCTACGTCACGGATGGCACATCTTGAAGTTCGCCATTAATCTTCTCCATCCTCAACCATCCTTGTTCCTGTTTGGTTTATTATCACCTATTTGGTGTTTTTCTAAACTATTATTTTGAGGCTTTCTTCAATTTAAAGGTGATTTTGCACGCCGCAAAAATGACTTAAAAGGTCGTGACATAGCTCCTTTAATTCAATTTTGATAAGATGGGTACTCAACAGAACGTTGAATAAACAAACACACGTACCTGCATGTCTTCAAATTTGACTTGCGCACGGCAATACTGGCATTTAGTCAACCTCCTTGGACACTCCTCTGACATGTGGCTCGTGATCTGACCACGTGATATCCTCTGGCCACACGTGCACGTGAAAATGTCCGACTCCCTTTCATCCTCGACTTGACTCGAAGTGTTCGACCTACTTCGCTCCGAGCCGCGATAGACCACCTCACTTGCAACCTCCTCACGGCCAACGTAATTGAGGAAGGCTGGAAACGAGGCAGAGCGCATAGGTGGCGCGGGATTGGAAGCCAAGACTTCCTGGGAGGTGCTGTTGCTACGGTTACCACCGCGCAGGCCACGCGGGTCGAAGCGGACTGAATGTGGCATGCTTTGACGCTTCCCGCCTCTTGTTATACCTGATTGGTCAGTTTGCGAGACAGAACGCCGGCAACGCCGCATGTGTTCCTATCACATAAAGAAAGAAGCGCGCAAAGTCAGTTTGGACACTAAGGGCCTATTTACATGGAGAAAAGTTGTTCCTGGTAGGAGGGTTACCCTCCTTTCCGAGCCATCTTTTACGGAGCGTTTATATGAAAAAAGTTGTCCCTGTTTACCGAGCCAAAACGTGGCCCTCTCGCGTTCGCGCATGCTCTATATGTCCCGACTTGTCCCTGGTAGGTGAAACAACAATAGCCAAAGTGTTTATATGGAAAAACGTTGGCCCGCCCCCCAGGTACCCTGGTACCAGAGGTTTATTTCTCGCGTTGGCCTCTGGCACCCAGGGTACCCCCCAGGGTCACCCTACCTTCAAAGCGAGTAACCCTCCACCCAGGGTTACCCTGCCTCCCGAGCCAACTTTGCGATTTCTCATGTAAACGGCTCGCTGCTATTTATAAAGAAATGTATGAAAAGTTCTCTCGCCCGGGGTTGCTCGGTATGGAGGGTGACCCTCCTGCCAGGGACAACTTTTCTCCATATAAACAGGCCCTAAAAGCAATCACATCTCCTTCCGTATGACGCAAGAGAATAACAACGATAAATGATTTTTTATTGAGCATCAATGTCCAGAATAGTTCTCTCCACGCTGCATTGAAGGATATAATGGCCTATCGAAGTCAGTAAAGATTTTAATTGGAGAAGAAATATATCATTTTCTGTGGCAGTGAGCAACAATACTGGGCTAGGCCGTTATGAAAATTCGCATGCTGAAAACTGTGGTTTAAAATTAAGCCTGAATTTCAAAATTTAGCCTGGTTTTCGTTAGTGATGCAAGCATAGGTATAAGCACAAGAGTTTTTCAGGCCCCGTTCACACTAATGCGCTTTCATTTGAAAACGCATACTTTTCGATGCGTTTTCGCCGATCGTCCTACAACGATCGAAACGCTGATCATTTTCATCGAAAATGCATATATCTGAAAACACTGTCCAGAGTGGAGACATTTGAAAACGGAGCCCTATTGTATTTGTGTGGACAGTGAAAACGGAGGCTTTCGAAAACGCTGACTTCATTCACATCACAAACATCGAGGGTACGTCTATTTGTCGCATGCGCAGATGACTGTTGTAGCGTTTTCGAGCGTTTTAGTATGGACGGGGAAAACGCCGCGAAAACGATAGTGTGGACGCGGAACTTTTGATGCGTTTTCGGTAAAAACGGAGCGTTTCAAAAACGCATTAGTGTTGACGGTGCGTCGCTAGTGAAATTCATTGACATTTCCCAGTCTAAATCTGAATTGTAACTTGTCTGACTTATGAATATTACACAAACCTGTTTGTCTTTGAAGACAATCTCTACCGAACAGTGTTCGCAGTAGATCCATCGGTGTGAGCACTCGTTCCTCAAGTGCATCGGCATTTCGCGTCGTTTTACTCTAGCCCCGCAGCCATTACTACACGTCACCACCTCTTCATCCGGATTCCGCCGTGCGGCTGGGCAGTTGTGGTTCTAAAACACAGGGTAACTGATTTAGTACTTATAACTAAGGTCTTACAGAAGTATTCACTAATCGATACGCCGCTTAGGCCTTTTTATCAACTTTAATAAAGCGCCAATGCACAGTCAACTCTTGTTACAGCGGCCACCCTCGGGACGTAGTTTGGAGTCCGCAATAGCGAGAGTCCGCAATAGCGGGAGTCATTTTCAGTCAAACCTCTATAGCTTTCGCCGGGTGGAGGGCTGGATCTTCTCCATAATAGCGGGTGTCCGTAATAACAGGGTGTTCGCAAGGCGAGAGTTGACTGTAGTGCTAACTGTGGAAGAGAATACAGATCGAACAGGAATTTGAAAATGTTGATTGAGGAGGGAGTTAAACCCAGCGGAGAAAAATCGCTATTGCCGACTCCAAACTACGTCCCGAGGGTGATAGTTGACTGTACTTGTTCCCAACTGAATTGCTTACTTCGTTTCCTCCTCATTCTCTAGAAATATAGCTTTTACTACGCGTAAAGCATAGTTAAAACAGAGCGATGACAAAGGGGAACGAGGGTTGGGAGTTAAAAGAGCTATGTCACGATATTTTAAGTCATAAATCACCTACAAATTGAAGGAGACAAAAATAATAGTTCACTAAGGTAGAACCACACCAAAGAGGTAATAAGAAACCAAACAGGAACAAGGATGGAGAAGAAAGACGGATTGCAAACGGCGAACTTGAGAGAGCGTTGAAGTCTGTTCCAAACGTTCGGTTAGTGAGGAGCGGCACGAGGAATAGCAAGTGAAAAACGGCGAGGGGACTAGGGAGAGGGGGCCCTCTCCCGAGTGGGCCCTCTCCCGAGTCCTCTCGCTTTTTTTCCACTCGTCGATCTTCCCGCCGCTCCCCACTAACCGAATAGGCTAGTAAAGGGTTTGGCACGCCTTGAAACTCGATACCCCTTTCACAGATTGAGGGGTGGGAAAGCCAGGAAAAATGAGAAAAGAAAAGGTAGTCCGCATGCTTCACAAGGGGAAACGAGGATCGTTTCTCTAACCTGTAGTTTCTCGAAGGTTGTTTCTTTCTTGCAGCGTGGACATTTCACCCATCGCTTGACGCAATCTTTCTTGACATGGTCCGTGATCTTCCTCCGCTGAACTTTCTGACCGCATCCCGCAATGCATTCCACCAGGGCGTATTTGCAATTGGCCATGTGATCCTACAACGTGACAGAGTAACGTAATCTTGTCAGTCCCGGGTAACTCTGGCTTCAGGGTGGCTGTAATTGCGCGGTTTCTTAAAGAAGTTAGAGAAGGTGTACACTGTCCACTTACGGGAGGCGGCTACTTATGTGAATGCTTGAAGAATGCTTGAATACGTCCTGTTGGGGAGGTGCCCGTGTAAGGTAGGTGGGGGGTACCTGCCTAGAGGATTCCGCATTGCGCAAGGGTCCGCTTTAACCCTTTCACTCCCAAGAGTGCTAAGTTCAAAACTGAGGGAAAAGTCTTTCATTTTGCAAAATTGCCAAAAACATCACCTCTTGAAAGTACTGCTCAACAGCTTTCATTTGAATGGTCACACACCAGGGTTTCATCCAGACTCAAAAATTACAACCACATTTAGTGATTTGAACTCTGGGAGTGAAAGGGTACTAATATAAGGGAGTTATACGCCTGCTGTATAAGAGTCTTCTAAGAGCAGGTACTAGCTTACGGGAAGAGTCAGTTAACGGAGGTTCGAGATGGTGCGCTCGTCTTTCAAGCTCGTCACGTAATGAGAAGCGTTACGTGACAATTTGGCTGAGTGTGCTCAATATTAACGCTAGCATACCTCCAGTTTCTTCAGGTGTCCCTTCCATTTGCAGCCCAGTTGATAGTGATCACAATAGACATTCAGTGAAAATATCATCTGATTTGTCACATCATCCGCGTAAATCTGTCACACGAAAACGCAATAAGGTTCAACAATAACCAAATCAACAAAGGCCCTCGGAACATAGGGAAGAAGTGAAAGAGACTTGTTTCCTTTCAGAGCGCGCGAGCGGCGAATGAAAGGTTTGGGAGCTCCCCATCTCCAATTTTTTCTCGTCCGCCGCAAGCTTGTCCCTGAGTCTAGTCCCTGCAACACTGAAGCCCCCGTAACTGTTAGACTACGAGCTGTCCCTCATTTTTCTCAGGGATAGTCGCGTGGAGAGCACGCGAGCGCGCGCGAAAATCACCTCCCAGGAGGAGCGCGGCGGCGATAAAAATGCGCGTTGCGTCTCCTCGTGGGAGGGAACTAGCGCGCTCTCCCACTCGACTATTCCTGAGAAAAATGAGGGACTGCTCGTAGTCTAACAGCTGCAGGGGACTTATTGCAAGGACTTGTCCCGAAGTCCCCCAGTGTGTGCCGACCTTCAATCGCCTCTCGCGTGTTCGGAGAGGAAACGACTGCTACGCAGGCCAAGAGAACGCGTGTGAAGCGTGGGCCAAACGAGAGAAAACTCCGCGACGACTCTCAAGAAAAATTTGAGCAGGTTGACCATTCAAATTCGATGAGAGCGCACTGAGAGTCATGAGAATGCATGACAGTTCCAGGCCCTAGTGTTTGAGCTCTCGGTACTCTCGTCCTCGTTTGGCCCGGGCTAAAAGAGAGAAATCCGCTCAAAAAAAGCTGACCTTATTTTCGTTCACATTTCTTGTTTGTCGCGCAACGTCACCTGTTGTTCCCAGGTCTTACTTTTTTTTTCTCCCGGGAAAAAGAAAGGAAAGACCCTGGGAATGAAGTTGTCTCCTTTCCGCGCGCTTCCTCTATCTCGTAAACGTATCTACAACTCATATAAACGACGTATATGCACGTTTATTATACGACATAGCATTTTAGAGTGCGAATACGCACAAAGACGAGAGCAAATATGAGACCATATCCAGTTCATAAAACAGGATTTTCTGTCCACAATTATAAACTGATGAGCTTAAAACTGGGTGGCTTACTAGTATAGCCTGCGGGTGGAGGTTAGCAAGAGCTACACGGGTGGTGAAATCAATTAGGATACTGCAAATTAAGTTGCCATGGGGTCATGATCAGGACTATTTAAATTCAATCTCGTAAAATAAATCTGATTCGATAAAGGAATTCCGCAAGGGAATACAAAGCAACAACAATTATGTACGATAGGGACTAGTACTTTTAAACCCCACTTGAAGTTCCGACTTAATCCGCTCGGGGATCAGTCAAAGACGAGGGGGATTACAACCCCCGGGGCTTACAAAAGTACCCCACTGAGCCCCTCCAGACACAAAATGGGCGTTTAGTTTATTTAAAAGAAACATAAATCATTCCACAAAAGAATAAATTTAGCACAGTGTAGCGTCGGCAAACGAGCTAAACTTGGCGTTGTTTTCATCACAAAGATGTTAAAAGCTAGCGACGCTAACCTTTGATGTCACAAAGAAACCTGAATCTCGATTTGCATTTCACTTCTGACTTGTCACGAACACAGATAAAAATATTGATTCAGGTGGCGAAGCGGTAAAAGAACTACCTACTACAAGAACTGAAATTATCACAAGCAAAAACAATTTGTGTTCACACTACCTCGTTTTCTTTCTAACGAATTTTATTGTGTCAGTTTATTTTTACGACGCGCGTTTCACTTGAAACGAAACAGACTTGTTTGTCTGTCTGTTAGAATTCCTGTTGAGTTGTTCTCGTTTATCGTTGAGCTTGGCGGCGTGCTAGACAAAGCATCCATTTATTTGACACTATAAAACGCCGCCACAAACATTATATTTACCGTGCAAAAGCGCAATAGGTGCTATTTAGCAGGTAGGAAGCTAGCCCGTGTAAGAATAACTAGTGTACCTCTAGATCTGTTTATAGTAATAACCAAGTTCTTACCTGCGATATATCGATGCTTGAACTGTCCACTGGACATCGCAGTCGGGCCGCTTGCCTGGAAGAAGGTGGAACGATCCAGATATAAAGACGAGGCATTTGATTCGCTTGAAAAGTATCAAATCCTTTTGCAATTTAATTTAAAAGCGAGAATTTGACGATTAGCTTGACGCTTCAGCAAACATCAACATCAGTTGAAGCGAGTTGACAGCTTTCTTCACTCGACGCGAAATTGAAAGACTGTACAGCGTATCACTTTTCTTTTGACAAATGGAATTAATTGGGCGTCGCCAAGATAATTATGAATACTTTGGATATAAGCAAAAAGCTCAATCGTTTCGACCCAACAAGAATGAGCGAACTAATTAGCTTATTCTCGGACGCGGTGTTTAGTCTAAAACCCGATACACGGAATAAAAAAAGTAAATTCTGAACAAAAGGTCGCGAATATTTAGTGTGACAATTACTTTCCGCAAAAATGTTCTTAGTTTGTGTACTTCCGTCAAAACGCTGACAGACTGCCAACTATGATACAACAATGTATTGGAAAAATTATAGTTTTATGGTTGAAAAATATAAAAAATATAAAAAAACCTGGCTTGGTTTAGGTATAAAATTCACATGTTCAAGAATTTTTTTTTTTCATGTTAACCGCAAAAAGCTTCTTTTAATATTCTTGTTAATTACTTTAAAAATACAATTTACGCAAATGAGGCATATCAGTTTCCTATCACTGACCAGATGGCACAGCAAAAGAATATATTTTTAGCCATGATATTAACCTCGTGTGCACGATATTCCTTTGAACGTAGTATTTATTTATGCTACTTCAAAGTATAAGCAAAATGGAGGCCAAATATATAAAGCGTTATTAACGTAAAGAGCGACAATATTAGCGGAAGAAATCCTATATCGTGAGCTTCGGTTCTTCAAATATTGCGCTTTGAGTTGAAAGTGAAACTTTTGAGGATACAAAACAAAACAGAAATTAAAGTGACAACAATGAAGTTTTTAAAAGTTGTTTGCCGATGCTCTGGCGAAGAAGTGCAGTTTTCAAATCCCCTTTTTATCGTTAATGGTAGATCAACAATTATTTTTTCTTCAAACATCCCAAGACTTCAACAGCGACATATTTCCGTAATTCTAACCACAGAAAGGAAAAGCATGTCAAATTACCGAGACTTGATATGCCTTATGTTCTATGCAAATTACATGGAAAGCCATTTAACCGAAAAGAGCACTCGAATCGACACCCTCTAAAGTAAACCACTGAGTAAACAGAACTATCTGATACAAGCCAAGCCAGAATTTTCCTGTAAAAGCTTTTCAATTGTTCAACTTCAAAATAACATTTTGGCAGACACAATAGATCACGCAATGAAAATTCCAAGGTTACAGCTATCGCTGGAAGGTTAATTGTAATTTTTCTGTGTAATTTCTACTCACGCAACGATTCCATGAAACGAAGGCACGCAAAGAAATGGATTTAATTCCGGTCGCATTTGTTGTGTTTACACGTCGCCATTTGTTCGTTTGCTCTCCAAAAACGCTTGTGTGCGTTGAATTGTGTTGAGCTTCTTAACATGACGTGCATAGACTGAAAGCAAGACTTCGTGTTTATTCAACTATTTACATTCGAAAAGCAATTCTGTCACTGTAATATTCAAAACAACATTGCGAACAGAAAAGTTGTCAAACTGCCAGAATCGAACGTCAGATCGCGTCAATTTCACTGAGTCACGCACGTGTTCTCAAGTACATCGCGGATACAACAGATCGTCGAAACTAAAATATGAAAAGATGGCATTTCTTTCGGTAAACATTCCAAAGAATAGAGGCTTTCTTGCCACTAATTAAAATTTATCTTTTAATTTGGGATAAAGTGTGAAATACCTCATGGTTGTGAGAGATTATTGTTCTTTTCCGCTTCAATGGAGAAAATTTAATATTTTGTGTACATTATTTTCGTCCAAGAAACCACATTTTAAACGAGGAGCTCGTGCAATTTGCATGCATATGTTATTATTGCGGCTATTGATCTCAATACTCTTTATTCTAGCATGTTACAATTGCCTTAACTGACTCCAAGTGCCCATCTGATGAAAACCCAGGCAAACTTTGTGACTTAAAGAGTCACTTTACTTTGTTTTAAATCGGGTTTGAAAAAAATTCATTTTATCGACCTCCTGGATTACTTTCGAAATTTTTGCACATGAGTCACCACACGTTGATCAGGGCTCGTTCTGTATCGGAAATGAGGGATTTATATGAAACCGAAAACCTACACACAACCACAACAATTGCAACACGTAATTTCCTCTGGGCAGAAGTTTCATTTAAAAAAATCTCACTTCTGAAAACCTTTTTAATTTTTCGTTTCCACAATATAGCAACGATAGAAAAGTTGCCAACCAGTTTATAGAGTGGAATGTAAACTATGGAATAAAATTGATTCCCAAAAGATAAACACTTCTAGATTTTTTTCCTGACGAAAGGAAATTCTTCTCGATAGCAATCAGTGTCATAACAACAGTACTGTTTTCGCTGTCCAAAATATTGAATAGTAGTTCTTCTTTGTATTAAAATCTCCTCAACTTCTGTGCTAATTTTATACATAACAGGATCAAATAGATATCAACGAACTCGATAACACAGTCCAGCCCCCTTAAAATCACGACGCTTCGCCCACGAAATTTATTACTTTTATTTTAAAGTTGTCAAGATAGAGAAAACTAATATTTGGCGCTGCAATTTCAAAAATATATATTTTAGAAACGTAGAACTGTTTACAAAAGTTTTAAAACAATCTTGAATACCGGGTATTTCGGGAACAACTGAATCGAGCCAAATATTGAATCGAATTGAATCGAAGGGATACAGTGTGAAGGCGACAGCACGAGAAACGGTATTGCAAGAGATCGGTACCTTCTAATATTCTCTCGTATATTTAGCGGTCTTTGTAAAGCAAGTTCACTAATTTTCGGTCTCTGTCTCGAAATATTATACACAATGAATGTTTACAAGTTAATCTTCCTTTCGTGAATAGGTCCTTTGTATAACAATCGCAGCTGTAAATTGTACAACTGCCGACGTCCCAAGTCAAAATTGATCCAAGAAGCTAAATATCATTGACTTTCAATGCGAGCTGCGATATGGGAACTTTTCGCGATCATCGATTCGTCGATAAATGGAAGACAGCAGAAACGCGATAAATTAAATGTTTTGCTAGGAACCCCACCGCGAATCCCGAGTGTTATAAAAGTGCTTGTAAAAATATTTGCACATTCTATCAAATTTTTATTCAAAATTTCGGCTCACGCGTAAAACATAATTTGCTTTACAATACAAGAAAGGAACCGATAGTAGAAAATACCACTCTTGGTAGCACAGATAAGTAAAAATTGAGCCGATCGCCCAAATAAACCCCATAAAAATCGCTGTGAGTGAAATGTACCGTTGTCGCTGACATTTCAAGTATATCCGTGGTTATATCGATCGAGTTCGTGCGAAGTGTCGCAAAACGAGATTTCTTGCGCAGAAGTTAACCTGCTTTTAAAAAGCTTAAGTTTAATGTATCAATCACACAAAGATCAAGAGGATATAAACAAGCTTTGCTTACCTCGTGTTACTGAATGCTCCATTGAGGCAAGAATCGCAAATCGATGTCCACAAACGGACACCTGAACGGCGTTTCGAACAGGCAGATGACAAATTCGACATAATAAATTTTCGCTTACTGCCGGAACGAAAAACGCACGATATCCCGGCATGTTATGGCCGCGAAGAATCCTCTTTAGTTTAACGAAAGACTATGGTTGGTCTAAATCATCTGCTATTAATCTACCCGCTATCGCGACGCACTGCGAGAAGTTTTTGTTGTTTGAATAAATTTTCCATGGCCTCGCTTCACTGGGCATGCCCAGAACAAAAGAGTCACAACAGCAGACGTGACAGGGCTGGAAAGTTTATTTGCATGACAAGCAATTTGGGATAAAACCTATCCCCTGTATACTTCCGGTTTAGATTTAACGTCTCTTTTCAAGATAAATACAAATTGTGTGTGGGTACTGTGTGGGTTACCGGGTGCTTTTAAGCCGTACATTTCTGCGGTCAAAGTTCTTTGATAGCCGCCTACGCAAGGTTTGTAATGACTGTAAAAAACTGTTTCGGTACCTGAAGCTTTTATGACTCATTTAGCTACCTGTACCATTATCCTTTCATTGTTCAGCTCCGTTATCGAATCAGGAGTACTTCATTCTTATGTTAAAGATTTTACGAACCAAAAACCACCTGGCACTCAAAAAAAAAACAGTACAAATCTCTCGTGGTTTTCTCCGAGGGGACAATATTAACAATGTCCTTGTCACCAGTTTAGATATTTATAGTAATTTTACAATGTAAATCTACCACAAACGTTGTATTGTTTAGCTGTCGGAAAAACTCTCTCGACGGGTAACTTGTGCCTGCTGAGCTTGTTGGACCTTGTTGTGATATGTTGTTTCTGGTCGAACGCACCAATTTTTGACAATTTTCATACAGATGAGTCAGAGATGATATTATATCCGCTTTCAAATTTTAATTTGAAAATGTGCATTGTTTCAACTAATGAATCATTTCCTTGCAATGTTGTTAGTGAAAACCCAAAATTTATTATCTTACGTCATTTCAAAAATATTTGACCGGCCATAGCGAGGACTTATTACAAAAATAAATTTTACGGCCGATTGGGGAAATTGATATGTTTTCGCGGCAACAGCAGAAAAGTTGTACTTTTTGAAACAAAAAAATTACACTGTATCTTACATCACAAACTCTCCTTGACTTCCGAAGCTTAATTAGTCAACCTTCCGATGTTGTGTCGCATTATATCTTTTTCGTTTTCTAAGCAATTAGAATCTAAAGTGTGGTGGGCAACACCTTAAATTTTCTGAAAATCTTTTGAAACAAAATATTGGACTTGATGATGAATAATTATTATTCGAATTGACATCTCCAATTATTTATTCCTTAAAGTACTCCTGTCATATTTAGCACTATCTTGGAATGTTCTAGCGTTGCAATATTACCCAAAGCAAAATAATTTTGACAGAAACCTGTTAATTGACTTTCAACTGAGCGGTAGAAGTTTCGCGTGGAAAAACAATTATTTTAAGAATTAAAATTGTAACCATGAACACAGGCAAAATTAATGTGTGAAATATTGACATCATCTATATTGTAGTCAGTCTATATATCCTAAAAAGTTTAAAGTTTAAACATCTTTGCAGGGATCTTCGGTGCATCAGGTGATGTTTTTAGAAGGCGTTATATTCAAAACAGGTAGTTTCAACTGGTAGTTTTTTTAATGGTAGTTTCAACTGGTTTTTAAGCAGTTTCAAATCTCACTCTTTCAAAAGTAACTATAAGCTCTTTAGCACCATAATTAGTTGGCCACTGATCACAACTGAACAAAACAGCGAGAGAGATAAAGACAATAGTACAAGACAAGAACACATGCATTGTTAGCGAAATCAAATGTACTTTATATGTTTATAGTTGCCACGTGCAGAGAGAAGAACAGATTTGAATGAAAAACGTTCGACACTTTTTCTTAAAGTTTGGACCACTGATGGTAAGAGTCACGACTTGCCACGGTTCACGACTGAAGTTGAGATAGTAGTAATGGTCAGTAATTCGGATAATTCAGTAATTCGATTCTAAGAGTAATATTCATTCCCAGTCCTCTCTAATGGCAGCCACTCCGACGGAGAGGAGACTGGAAACGACTTGGTTCGACCTGGTTTGAATTTAGGTTTGAATGCCTAGTACCTTGTTGAGGAGGCCGGCCGGTCGGTGACTTGGCTTGCTCTTAGAGTTGCCTCTATATAACAGTCGGGGGAATAAGTACCAGTTGATGACGAATTCCTGCCTCAGAGATGGGACTGAGCCCGTGATGTTCGTCCACGAAGTTGCTAAGCAACATGACGTTTTTGCTGGCGCGATTGCTTTCGGAGTACTCGTGAGTGCTTGCGCTAGTTTCTGATTGGATAACAATTGGAAACTCTTCGAGTGCTTCCACGAAGATTTGCCAAAACCGACACTTATTCCCCTGACTGATTTTGGGCCACCTTGGTTCTTATTACGAATTTGCAAAAACTGGTACAAATCCTGTGTGGTCAGGTAAAGATCACGTGAAGGCGAGCGAAGATATCAACAACTATAGACAAATGATCAAAACTAAAGTAATCAACTCTGGCCAATCACAACAAACGCGAATGACGGAATGAACCAATCAGAACGTGAAACAAATACACGTAACTTGCACTAAGCGCGGGAAAACGCGTGTGACCAAGTCGTGAGTGGTTTTGGTTTTGCATCTGATTGGTTGAATAGGTGGCGTGAATTTTTGAACATTTTTGAAACCAATCATAAAACGTAGTGAAGCTCTACGTAGGATCTGAACCCGGCGGAATTCACACCATGTGTAGGGTGGGGTAGGAGAGTTTAGGACCTGGACTAACCAGTCTGACATGCCAAGTGTGCCAAGAAAGTACCATCAAGTCTCCAAGATGCATTTTCCAAACAGTTTTCTTTATTTTACAAGTAAGTAGTGAAAACATGCATGGGGAAAAAGTTTGCTATCCTTAAAAATATCTCAAAGCCTAATCAACTACGAAAATTAATTGTACCATTTACCGTGGCGTGTAATGTCTAATAAGCGTGCAGTTGCCTAGCAACAAAATTGTACACTGTTACTGACTGAATGGAGACTACGAGCAGTCCCTCATTTTTCTCAGGGATAGTCGAGTGGGAACGCGCGCGAAAATCCCCTTTGTATGTAGTCCCTTATTTTTTCTCGACGGAGGTGATTTTCGCGCGCGCTCGCGTACTCTCCCACTCGACTATCCCTGAGAAAAATGAGGGACTGCTCGTAGTCTAGACTGAATTGTACTAAAAATAACGATACTATTTTATTATCGAACCTTCCTTAGAAAACCTCCCCATTTTTTTGTCGAGCTCAGAGGCTGCGAGAGAGGAATGTGGGATATTTCCCTCGTAAGTCGGTGGTCTCTTAGAGAGGTTCGACTGTATCAGAGGTCTATAAATATACTTATAGACCTCTGGTGGTTGAAGCGGAATACTGCTATATTTCCTTGCTTATTTATTGATGTATTCGTAGCACATTATGCACGAACATTCCTTATTCCTAGCCAGAAGTCTATAGATTAGCCTTTTTTGTTTGACAACTGCCGACTCATTTTCGCCTGGTTTCCGTAAAGACATGCATGATTGTACAACGTACAACAAAAACTCATATTAACAACGAACTACGTAATCTATGTCCCGCTAACTGCCGTTAATAATAAATTAATTTCTCGCACAGCGAGAGTCCTCGAAAGTGCATTACAAATATGAATTGAATTTTCTACAAACTCCAACAGCCCCCTCCCCCACCCACCCACCCCCACACACACTTTTTGCCGTCGGCCCCACCCAGCACGACCCTGCTCCCCAGTCCCCTTCTCCACCGTGCCAATCGGGGCTAGTTGCTCAAAGTAGTATTAAGCTAATCCAGGACTGGTGTTACTTCAGTTTTCCTGGCTAGAGCGATTTTCAATTGAGTATCGAAAGTAATCCGAAATTGGTTTGCTTTACTACGTTCTGTGATTGGTTTAAAAAATCTCGCGCCACCTACTCAACCAATCAGGTGCTAAACCAAAACCAATCATGGTTTTGGTTTTACGACACTCAAATGAAAACCGCTCTATGAATAATAATTTTCTTAATTTTTTTATGCGCTTCATTTTTTTTACTATGGCTAATCTCAAACTGTATGTTAAATAAGCAGTGAAAGATGATTTAACACGAAAGGAATATAAATAATCCTGGTTTACTCTAATCCCGGATTAAGGACTGTGCAATAACTAGCAGTGAGGGTGGGTTGTAAAAAGAGTCTGAGAATGCTAAAGTAAGTTCATACCCCTTAAAACGAAAATTAACTTCTCTCCCCTCTTCACTGACTCAAAATAAGCTCCCCTCCTTTCTGCCATAACTTCAGGGGTATCCCCCCCCCCCTCCCCCTTCTAGTCCCCTTGATAATTATTGCACACTAGGCCCGGTTTTTCAAACGACGATTAAGCTAATACAAGATTAGCGTGAATATTGATTTCAGTTTTGTAACTTTTCAGTGAGGTTTTCTGTTGATCCTTCAGTTTTGACTTTGAGTAATCTCAAACTCTCCAAAACATTATCAGTGAAAAACACTTTTATACAAGAGAAATTAAAACCTCGATGGACCTTTAATCCCGGATTAGCGTTAATCGGCTTTCGAACAACCGGGCCCAGAACCTTAGCGTTATAGGGTTGTCCTGCAACCGGAGCCGAGGTCGCCAGAAATTTGTGATGGTTTGAACTTTGGACCTGCACAACGCTCAAACCACTGAAAGGTGCACTGCTATGTAAAGTGGCACTACTCTACGAACTGTCCCCAGGGTGGGGGGGGGGGGGGGGGGGCTTCCATATAAAAGTGACGGGGTGATCGTCGTACCTTTTAGGGGATAAAATTCGTGGTTTAGTACCGCTTAGGGGTGTTTAAAATCGAAAATGAACACCATTAGAGTTATTCCGGTAGCTTTTAGGATATTAAGCCGGGAAAATAATATGACAGAAACTAGTATTGTCTTAGAACAGGTACCTCTTTATAGGGGTAAAAATGAATTCGGGACACACCCACAAAATGAGATTTTGGTACCTTGTAGGGGTTCTTTTCAAAATTTCCGACGATCACCCCCGTCACTTTTATACGGGAGTACCCCCCACGGGAACTGTCATGCATTGTTCTGTGCTGAAATCAATGCGTTCTCTACGGCTCACTCAAGCCATCACAATCAACGGAAATCTTCACGAAGATCGTATCGTCCTTACAATAGTTTCGAGTATCGATCTCCTCGTGTTTGGCGAACTTCGCTCCACCGAAGCTGGCGTTCTTTTCCAGCTTGGGTCGGCCAAGGAACGGCTCGTTCTCTGGACACGGGTTCGGTTTGATGCTGAATTTAAGATGTTTGCGCTGCGCGTGGTCTTCGTCTTGATCCAGAAGGTAGAAGGTGACTCGGTAGTCGAACGGCCATTTCAACAAACTGTCGAACGCACCTGAAACAGTACAAGAAATATCGATCGATTCAAGGGACGAAGATGGAAGAAGATTGAGTAAAGGCTAAACTTAATCCGAGGCTTCATCGGATAGTAACAATGTGGCAATCTTTCCTAAATCAGGAAACGTAATAACAATTCAAAGATATGAAGCGATAGACCTTGAAATTCCTATAATAAGACCCCCTCTCCCCCGAAAATAAACCCACCCCCGCAGTGGCGGACCCAGAATTTTTGAACGGGGGGTGTTGGTAATATTATTTGTTATTTTATTTTAGCTAAAAACAGCAGCAATTTTTACACCTGCCCAGTGCACTTCTATTCATTTCCAAGACCTTGTACTCGGGCACGGGCACCGTGCCTGAATTCTGGCGTGGGTACATGAAAAAAAGGTGTGTTCACTTTAGTGCCCAGCGAGAATCGTACTCGGGCACCAAGTGTGAACATGGCCTAAGGAGTTTAATTTCTCACCTTTCAACACACTGATAAACACACTCATGTGTGTTCCTTTTCCTTTTCCATCGCCGTTCAAACACACGGAGGCGCACAGACGATAGCCGTGCTTGCTAGTGGTGAATGTCGGGCTAAACAGCGTGTCTCCGTTACCCGCCTTGGCTTCCTTGATCTTGCGCGAGTAATCCTCGATTCGCCAGATGAGCTGACTGTTGGCGATCTTCTCCAAATCACCGACGCGCTTGTCCTGAGCTTTGATCAGGTCAGCCTGTTCTTTCAGTGTGGTTTCGTGCCTTTTCAGCGTCTCATCCAGCTCCGTGATCTTCGTGAAGATTGACTTCGTGTGCTCGATCATGTTGCTTTTGTAATGCTTTGGCATTTTTTCTCGACTGCACTGTAAAAAAGAAAAAAGAGTAAACGTCAAATTACATCAGTTGCTTAGGTTATATAGATGGGATATAGATCTGGCCTGAAATAGAGGTTTAGGATTTTCCCGCCACATGGGAGCGCGCTTACGAAGTCTGTACCATTCGAGAAAAGGTTGCACGCTGATTGGTTAATGTTGAAAGTGAGCTTACGTCAGTTTCCAAGTTTACATGGCGGGAAATAAAGTTTCAAAATTTTCCCGCCATTTGTATGCGCGCTTACGAAGTCGTCCATGATTGGACCATTCTAGAAAAGGTTGCACGGTGATTGGTTTAAGTGTTGAAAGTAAAATTACATCAGTTGCCAAGTTTATATGGCGGGAATTATAGTCTCAGAATTTTCCCGCCACATGGATGCGAGCTTACTACGTCGGCGGTAGCCTGCAATGCAGGCGGTTTGTGGGCTTGCGATTGTTTATCTCCTTCGAGTGTTTAGCCGCCATCTTGGATTCGCAAAACGTGGAGAGTTGGGGCGAGTGAAAGAGGGCGAGGAAGGGGGCGGTGTTATTCGCCCCCTCCCTCCTCCCTCGCCTTTCTGCCTGACTCCCTCTCCCTTCGTCGTTCTTTTGCACTCGCCCCAAGCCTCCAATGTTTTCCTAATCCAAGATGGCGGCTTGTAAACACTCGATGGAATATTCAGCGCTCGCTCGCCCAAAATACGCCTGTTTTGCAGGCTACGTCGGCGGGAAATATGAGTTTCAAGAGTTTCCCGCCACTAGAAGGCGCGCTCACAAAGTCCTCTGTGATTGGACTATTTAGGGAAAACGTCGCACACTGATTGGTTAAGGATTTAAAGCAAAATTACACTGCTTGTTAAGTTCATATGGCGGGAAATTGAGATTCAGTATTTTCCCGCCACTAGCGGGCGCACCTACGAAGTCGTCCGTGAATGGACTGTTCGTTAATAGATCGTATTCTAATTGGTTGTCAGTACAGACTTACTCTGTGTGTGCAACCAATGTGTTCAAATTCACAAATCATCTTCGTCCTCGGACAAACATCCTCGATGTGTTGGTCCAGCTGCGTAAAAATGAAGAGAAAAAAAAACATCAGTGTTTATATTCTGAACTGACAAGAATTGAAAGGACTTTGAATCAGGACGCTACTATGTAAATAAAATCTCGCCACTTGGCGGAGATATTTCGTGAGAATGTTACTGTTGAACCCATCAGCTACAATCCCGGCCATAATTGTTGAAACACTTTGTTTTTGACACATCTTGTTCTTCACAACCCCTCCCCTCCCCAATTCCGGCAATGTTGACTGCTAAATGAGTGCGTTTTGCCTGTTACCAACATTGACAGGGAGAAAGGGGTTTGTACACTCATTAAGTAGTTATGAAGATCAAACTTTCAAGTTTTCTAAAGTGTTTCAAGGAAATTTGGCCGGAATTGTAGTCTCACACGCTACATTACAGTCGGGGGAACAAATACCGGCTCTGGCAAATCTTCGTGGAAACACTCGAAGAGTTTCCGAATCTTTTTATCCAATCAGAAACTAGCGCGAGTACTCACGAGTACTCCGAAAGCAATCGCGCCAGCAAATACGTCATGTTAAGTCCGGGCACAGGAGCAGTCGGGGAGGGGGAGAGTACAGTTCATAACGAAATCCCGCCTCCGAGACGGGACTGAGGCCCACGGTTTTCTCCCGAAGTTGGTAAGCAACATGACGTATTTGCTCGCGCGATTGCTTTCGGAGTACTCGTGAGTGATTGCATTAGTTTTCGATTGCATAAAATTATTCGAAAACCTCTTGGCAGTTGAAACGACCCTCCAGTTGAAACGAAAGCCATCAGAAAGTTGTCAAAGATTAATCAAAAACTTTGTCGAGCGGCAACGGTAGGGCGCTCAGTCTTCACTGTAAGAGAGCCGTGATTGATGACAGTTATCAAAGCACATGTACCTCGTCTCGAGGAATCTCCAGCTTCTTGTCGCATTTGTTGGGGCATGGCAGCGGCAGCTTGGAACACTCATCTGCCAGATGTGCCTAAAAAACACGTCACAGAAATTAGTCAAGAGAATTGTTACCCGTCCCCCCTCCGACCCCTAAAGGCTGGTTTACAAGTATGACGCAAGCATAAGCGCAAGCACAAGGATGTTCACGCATGCATAAGCATAAGCACAAGGTGACATACTCGGGCGCAGTGTCTTTAAATTATGATCACATTGCATCGTGGGAATCCAATATGGCGACTCTGAAGGTTTCCGCTGACAAGTTGTGACTTCTTTTCAGTTTTCTTGCGCTTTTGTTTGCGTTATTTCGGTCACGAGCGACGCACGCATAAGCGCAAGCACAAGAAAAAGTGCTTGCTTTTCTTGTGCTTGCGTTATGCTTGCGCTTGGGCTTGACGTACGTATCTTGTGCTTATGATTATGTACGTGTAAGCCAGCTTTAAAGTATTTAAGGTCATTCCTTAGTATTGCACTGCGCATCCTTTCTACGCATAATTTCGCGCGTAATTAGCGCGCGCACATTAAAAAACATGGCGGCTTTTTCATTATGGCTATGCTCGCCAGAGAAGGTAAATGATCGTTTTCTCGTAAACGAGCGTGGTGACCTATCATTTTTTTTTCGCATATTTAAGTCTAGTAATCATCTTCTTTCTATACAAGGAGTATGGACCAATCTCAGTGCAGAGAAAATTAATAATCACTGAAAACGTGAAAAAATACGTGTTTTTGGTTGATTTTGTAAGGAATTATGAGGTATATTTAGTCGATTATATCTCTTTCGCGAGGCTGGTGACCTATTCTTTTTATTCTATATTTTGAAACATTACATCACAATGTTCAAACTAGGAAAGGTTTCAGAAACTTCCCAGTGTAACTTCTATTCGATGGAATAACCTTAAGGCGGGACTTCGAACCACCTAAATGCCATTTTTCCGCGACTTAACATGGGTTAAATGGAAATATCTCGTTCACGTTTCAAGCAATCCAAAAACTCTATGCTCATCCCATGAATCTATGTTATGGGTTTTTTTTGTAAATTTTGGGGTGGATTTTTGGGTATATTTGAGAGGAAATAGTTTTCTCAAGGAGTTGTAAAATTTAGGACCTTAGGGAAATGAGAAATATTGAAGATTTGATGTAGTTTTAAAATTAGAATTGAAGTTAAAAATTAGTAGATTGACATGGACAGACAGTTGATACCCACGCGAGAGCACTCGCGTGGGTATCAACTGTCTGTTGGTGTTCCAAAAATTATTTTCTTTCTTCTATTCCTTCTTTAAAGCGCGAGTTAGAGGGGGTGTGTGTGGGTGGGGGGGGGGGGGGGGGGGGGCACGCGAGGAAAGAAATGCGCGAGGAAAGAAATGCGCGAGGCGAAAAAAGTGAAATAGCCTCTTTCACCCCCCCCCCCCCCCCCTTTCCCCGTACCCCCCCCCCCCCCCCCCCCCCCCCCCCCCCCCCACCCCCCCCCCCCCCCCCCCCCCCCCCCCCCCCCCCCCCCCCCCCCCTCCCCCCCCCCCCCCCCCCCCCCCCCCCCCCCCCCTCCCCCATCCACTTGCGCTCTGTACTGCTACGCAGACTGGCTGGCTATTTACCTTCTTGTCCTCTCTGAGATGTCTCTCATCACAGTAAGGGCAGGCAATGATCTTCTTCGGACAATCTTTGTCCAGATGTTTTTGCAGAAATCTCTTTTGAAACTTGGCTCCACAGTCGTTCATGCAGAGGATTTCCGCGTACTCGCACTTCAAGTTCATGTGCTCCTGAAAACGCAGACACAACGTTTTAGAGCGGTTTTCAATTGAGTGTCGAATGCAATATGCGTTTGCTTTGGTTTTGCTTTACTGCGCTCTCTGATTGGTTCTAAAAACTCGCGCCACTTTCTTAACCAATCAGATGCCAAACTAAAACCAATCGTGACTTGGTCGCACGCGTTTTCCCGCGCTAGGCCCAGGTTACATGTATTTACTTCGAGTTCTGATTAGCTCCTTCTCTACTGGTCAGCAGTGGTCGTATTAACGAGGTGGTCGTAAGGCGGGGTTCCACTGTATTTACTTGGATTTAATAAGGATTTACTCAAGTGAAAAGTTCAGTAAAAGTCGCTCGATTATTAGCCAAAAACGCTTTTTTATCTTTCTTTTGTTACTGTAGGTATGTGAAACGGGTACCATTTTCTATGGAAGGTACCGTAAAAGCTCTATTTAGCCCCCTCTCTATTAATCCCTCCCCCCTTCTTGAGGCCTAAAATTAAATAAGCCCCCCCGGGGGCTTAATATAGCTTTTACGGTAAATGAAAGGGTTACTTTTTCTGTCAGAATGAGAAAAACGGTATGTGTCGGTAACGAAAATTGCGAAATTTAGTCGTTAATGGAGGGAGAGGCACGATTGAGTTAATGTTGATTTGTCACTTTACTTGTATGATAGCGGAGGAGCCACGTTTTCAGTTTAGGGAAGGGATGGTGGGGAATGAGGTAATACCAAGCCACGTAAGCTTGTTCTCCTTGAAAACGCCACACTATGCACGCAGTACGTGCCTACATTTTGTGAGTGTTACAAAATGTAGGCACGTACTGCGTGCATAGTGTGACGTTTTAGTATGAAAGACAATGTCCTCCTGTTCACATACTCTTTTGACCTCTTTTGTTGAGCGATCGCGCTTTTTCTTGAAGCAGACGATTCAATACTTCGCAGTTTTAAGTTTGGGAAAGGGATTAGGTTTTCCTTAACCCTTTAACTCCCAAGAGTGCTAAGTTCAAAACTGAGAGAAAAACCGTGAATTTCATTTTGCAAAATTGTCACAAATAAACAGCACCACATGAAAGTACTGCTCAACAGCTTTCATTTGAATGGTCACACACTAGGGATTAATCCGCAGATTTAAAAGTTAGAACCACATTTATTGATTCATGGTTTGACTCTGGGATTGAAAGGGTTAAAGAGTGAGTGGTCTTTCCTCTGCCTCCTCCACAGGCTTTTCGCGAGAGCTCGCGAGAGCGCAAAGCGCGAGGGAGCTTGGAACGAGCGCGAAGCGCGAGAGCGTGGGATGATTTGTGCGTGCTTGCGAGCGACTGGGGACGAGGCAGGTCGACCCATTGTGTGCCTTTTCGGCGTTATGAAGTGCATTTAATTAATTTTCCTATCAATCCGCCCACGAAGAGTCACTAAGCGTGTTTTCATTAGGCAAAATCCCGGGGGGGGGGGGGGGGGGTACTCCCTTATATAAACTATATAGGTATGTGTCGCCTCAAAGGGTATGGTTTTTGAGCCGTTTTGGTCTGAAATAGGGTATAGATTTTGACCATTTTGGTCTGAAATAGGATATGTTTTGTGCACTCTGGTCTGGAATTTGGTTTGGCTTTTAGACGAAACTGTTTTTTTCCATTAACATCGGGGAATTTGAAACCCTTTTCAAGTGTTTGCGCAAATGGAACCCATTCCTGGGTAGCTGAAGTCATGTATTAGACACGTGTACTAATTTTATAGGTCTGAAATAGGGTATCGATTTTTGGGTCAGGTCTGAAATAGGGTATCAAAAATCACATATTTTGGTCTGAAATAGGGTAAGGGGGTTTCAAGAAGCGGGCCGCACACCCCCACCAAACATTTTGGCGAGTACCCCCCCCCCCCCCCCCCTGGGGGGGGGGGCAAAATAAAGCGAATAAACAAACAGACGGCACTCAGATTCTATCAGCCTCTCTAATGACACCTATTTATGGAAAATATCATCCGGAACCGTAGAAATATTACAGTTGCACTAAAAATACAGAAAGGCGTTGAGAAATTCTAAATACCCTTCTATATATAGCAAACGGCACAGTATGCCTCTTTCGTCATTGCCGCTTCTTTTCAAAATATTTGTTATTTCCCTCCCGATTCACGCCGCCGTAATTTCAATTGCCACCGTCGGTGGTGCATAACCGGGTAAGTGGCGCTCTCCGGCATTTTAAGAAAACAATGAGTAATTTAGAAATTCGAAACAATAAGATAAGAAAAGCGAAAATGAAGATGAAATTACGACCTACGCGGGGGAGTTTCTTACGAAGACAGGTGTTTGTATTGTGCTTTGACCGCCGAAGCAACGTCGTCGCTTCGCTAAGGGCCCCTATTATACTTATTTCAGCCCGTAACCCTTGTTTTTGTTTGTGTGAAGAAGGCCAATTGTTATATTTCTGTAAAAAAAAATCTGCAGCCCTTGGAACTGAAGAAGATACTGAGAAAATCAAAAAAAGATCGTTTTTGATAAGATTACAGAATCTCTATTGATTCATTTAAGTGTTTTTTTTTTCAAACAAAACATTGCCATCTGCTGTTTGCTGTTTCGAATCCATAAAAGATAAAGAATCTGTTATCTTGGTTTTTAGCAATATTTTGTGTAGTTTTATTCAATATTATTAAGTAGAAAGTACTTTTATAACGGGTTATAAAACTCGTGAATATTCCCTCGTAAAATACAAAAAGTTGCAAGAGAGAAAGGGAAACAAGCCACTGATTTTGAACAGCGAATGACAACAATTCAATTTGACACACATACGAAAGTTAATAGCACTAAAATACTGAACAGTGATTCGTTGATTAAAACTCTTTTTTTAAGCTCCAGTAAGTGTTTGACAACAAAGCGATTTTTCAACCTTAAAGGCTATTTATTGCCAAAAAACATCGAAATATAAGCTTCACAGTTTAGCTTACCTGGTAATTTTGAAAATCGCTTTCCCATTTACAGCCCCATTCATTGTTCTTGCACTTGACATCAAGTGCTAAGATCTCGTTGTTAAATGCTTTGTCCACGTAGGCCTGTCAAAATAAAGCCAGCACAATTAACCTCTTCACTCCCAAGAGTGCTAAGTTCAAAACTGAGGTAAAAAATATTGAATTTCATTTTGCAAAATGGTACAAAATAAACAGTACCACTTTAAAATACTGCTCAGTAGCTTTCATTTGAATGGTCACACACTAGGGTTTTATCCACAGACTTAAAAAAAGTTAGAAACACAATAATGCAACAATGCTTGCTTCTGGGAACGAAAGGGTTAACATCCCTTAGCAAGTGTTAAATCTTAAGCTCTTTTTGGGCAGATTACAGCCTGATTTGCACGCATTGGTTCTGAGTATTTTCCACTGGCGATCACGACTTGATTTTATACCGTCTCTCTGTTTATAAACGAACAAGCACTTTTATAATTCACGAAGGGTTTTTTTTAAGCCCAGCAAACCGATCGATAATACTTTTCTTCAATATGAAATTGATCGATTCATATCAACTTAGGCGCTGTAATACGATAAGTTCAGTACTGTAGGCAGTTTTTCAAGCAACTTGTCTCGCTTTTTTGTTACGACACAAGTTAAGCGAAACAGTGAAGAATTCTACTCTCGGGAATTTGAAATCGAAAAAAAAAAAACACTGTTTAATTCCTGATCAATAAAAATAGATCAAAGTTACGGTTATATTGGATTTTCCACTCAAACAAAATTTGATTTATACGCCAATAACGTGTAGCATTTTTACAATGTTGAAAAATATGAATAAGGGCGTTGATTCGTCAACAATGTTTCCGTTCAACAACACCACTTATTTCCCACCCGTACAACAACTTAGTTTGGAAATGGTGGGATGGAAATGGTTACGTCTCTTGCTATGCTCGTATTCTATCAAATAGTTTTTCTAAATCTGTCCAGTCAACTCTCTATAGCTCAAAGCGGACACCACTGTAAGGTGGACACCTCTCTAAGGGCGAACTGGTCGGCATGGCTTTTCCCGGCCGAATTTCACTGTTTATTTCTAACTAAATCTCTTCAGTATTAAAGGCGGACACCTCCATTAGGCGGACAGCTGGAGCTGGTCCCGAGGGTGTCCGCCTTAGAGAGAGTTCACTGTAAATTAAAAGTTTGGACAGGGCAAAATGTTCTTTGGCAGTAGCTATCGTACTGAAACCCACTCGAATTTCGGCTACTTTGCAATACACCATGGAAACAATGTGTTCTATTTTGCTATTTGTGTGGGCATTACGCTGATTTAAAGCGATTTCAGCGAGTTTTTCTGGGACTTCAGTGAATTTTATTCGACGCGACTGAAATTCGACGTATAAATTGGGCCTTACTTCGTCACTTTCCGGCATTAGGCCCAATTTATTCGTCGCATTTCAGTCGCGTCGAATAAAATTCAAGTCCCAGCAAAACTCGCTGAAATCGCTCTAAGTCAGCGCAATGCCCACACAAATAGCAAAGTAGACACACGTCGATTCCATGATATAATCATACAACGTAGCCGAATCAAGTAATACTAGCGAGATTTCTGCGGCTTGAATTACATTCGACGCGACTGAAATGAGACGTATAAATTGGGCCTTAATTTTTAGAGACATTTTTAAAGGGGTAAATTAGTTCGATAGCTGGAGATTGA
Organism: Desmophyllum pertusum; assembly: GCA_029204205.1. Classification (NCBI taxonomy): domain Eukaryota; kingdom Metazoa; phylum Cnidaria; class Anthozoa; order Scleractinia; family Caryophylliidae; genus Desmophyllum; species Desmophyllum pertusum. The sequence goes on from MU825874.1 coordinate 4,175,937, forward strand.
TGGTCTTTTCAGTATAACAACAAAACAAAATGTAATATAAAATTAAAAATAATTCGTTCATTGCTCAATATTTAAACATTTACAGGTTCACATACATCATCTATGTCGATTGGAGTCTGATCCACTGGGCAGCGAGGTTCAACTCTATGGGGGAAAAAAAACAGCGAAAAAAATGAATATGAAGCTGAGGCAAGTCACTATTTATAGGGGAAGATTACATCGCAAAGAATGGCAGAGAAACCACAAGCTGATATGCTTAAAACTAAATGGATCCACAATTGCATAAATTTAAATTTTATTTATTTATCAAGCACTGAGTGTTTTAGGAGAAGAAATTAATTATATATCGCATCGAAAGAAGAAGTCGATTTTACTCGTAAAACCATTTAAATGCCATGCACTCAAATACATACGATCGACAATAAATATTTCCCTCCTTTTCCAAAAGAAAGAAAATTAATAAAAAAACCCAAAGCAATATGTTTTTAGTTTCTCCTTATACTTCAATCATTTGAATTCTATTAATTCACAATTGAATTAAAATAACGAACGTTTAAGGTTTTTATTTCTCGTCGCTATAACCCATTTAAGTTTCTAGATTGATTCTATAGAAACCAACTCAAAGTTGACACGCAAGAGGGAGGCCAGAATTTGTTTCAATTTAATACTCTCTCAATTCGCAGTATTTTGTAAAAATTAACACACTTTAAATTTGACGCAAATAGAGCCAAACGTGTGCACTTTGCGCAATCATATCCCTCGCATTTTTAATTCCTTCCAAACTGAAGCGAAATGTCAGTGGTAACTAACAGTGAATGGGATAACCAATTATTTATCGAAAGGTTTGTTAATTTCACGGGGCAATTTTATGCCGAAAGCGACGTTAATTCGAATCCCAGTCAGCTGCCCAGGAGCCGAGCAACATCTTGCTATGTCATCACAAATTTAAAATACGTGTGAAATTAAACCGCAGACAGTGTTTTAACAAAAAGTGCATCGCTCCTCGCGAAGCCAAAACATTCAAGCAACATAACGCCAAAATTGTAACCTTACAAAGACCTACCTTGCTAACTCGGGAAAGCACGACGAACACACGCGATGACCGCACTCCTTAAACTGCACGGGATAACGAAGGACACTTTCGCAGATTGGACACTGGTACTTCTTCTCCAATGGATAAACGAACAATCGCAGGTCGATCCTTTCCTTTTCACTCGGAGCAGGACTACCTCGACTGCTTTCCCGAGATCTTGCGCTTCCCGTAGGGCTATGATTCTGACTTCCACCGGTCATATTATTATTTTCCTGAATATTGAAAGATCAGATCAATGCATATTTCTCGTCGATGTCGCGAAAAACAAACCCACATACACACTCTTAAGCGGCGAAGGAGACGGACGTAAACATCTCATGCGCAACTCCGGACGCCTCTGTATTTAAAGATATATGCACGGTGTTTGTTAAAAAAAACTCTAAGGTCTTGCCAGTCAATCAGATATGATAAATAATTGAATAGAAGCTTTGCAATGAAATGATATTATTGGCTACAAGTCGACAGTTGGTGTTGAGGTGTCAATCAATAAAGCCAGATAAATGCGAAGCAACGGGACTGCGAGACCGAATCTAAACGAACACCAACTTCTTCTGAAAAAACAATTGTTCGCTTTAGCTAATATCTTTCGCTGCAAATTAATAATTTTTTTCAGGCAACGTGTCCAGCTTTTACTTTCATTCTCTTTGCGATGACGGCTGATTTTTCACGTGTGGAGACTCGAGTCGGTCAAACGCTTTGTCTCCAGGCAACAACATTTTTATCGATTACTTGGAAACAAAATCTGAAATTCTAATGAACTTTGATCATTTAACGGCCGGCGGGAAACGAAACAATCTGAATGTTGGATACCAGGTTATTCACTGGGAGGCAGTTAGAGACAAAAGCAGTGAAAAATAACGCGATATCCTGCAGCAATACGAATGAACTCATGATATCCCTGAGTTTGTTTTTCGCTGCTCGGTTTGCGGTAATGATATATTTCCGATGAACTCTAACATAAAGAAGAATAACAAAAGAATTATACGTATATACCGGGATGTTGCCAGTCATAAAATGCAAATCAGTCAAATAGAGAACAATCTTTGTTTTTGATAGTGTTTTTTGTTATTTTAGTTCTCTTTTTAAGTCCACCATGTCAGTATACTAGTTAATGACTGATTTTAACAGAGAAACGATAAGCTTCGATGTTTTGAAAGTGAAAACTATTAAATCGTTCATAAAAATACGGTAATTTTGAAGCCTTTGAATGGTTTTTCAATATACCGAAGATTTTGTTTAGATCGCTTTTGGAAACAAATAATTTTCCATGAAAACATACTTTTTTCAAAAGGTCCAACATCGAATCAATAAAGACGACACTTTAATTAAAAGCTACGACTGTCTGTCGGCCGACTGTCCGCTCAGCTAATCGTCGGCCGACAGTTTTCGGCAAAAGTGATGGCCGTTTGTCGGCCGGTCGACAGTCGGCCAATTGTCGTTGATCTGTCGGCGAACGTGATCCGTCGGTAAGTTTCTTATTAAAACATTATCTTATTTTTCGCCTACACTACACCGCTGGAGAGGGTAAGATCGGCTGTTCTTCCAAAAGTTGCTTTGATCACTACCCACCTTTAAGCTGCGAAAACTACCAAAAATGGCCAAAATATAGTCGGTCAACAGTCGGCCGACAATCTCATTCTGATATGGGAGCTATTGTTCACAAACAAACTGTGTGAAAACTGAATCCAGCATTGTCAGCTATTTTGCAATATATAAACATGTTTCCCTTTCCCGGAAGATTTTCACTTGAATTCTCATTTATTTTGGTATACATTACAACGGTTTTCTGGCCAAATTTTGCAAATTGCCAAAGGCTTTCAATTAAAGGTCGGCCGTTGGGTTTTATAAACAGTCTTGTCCAGAAAGTGAAAACCACGGCAACCAATATTTGCAGGAATGGCCGGTTTGCGTTCGTCTTCGTCGCGTGAGTGAAATTCGCCTCCGAGCAATATTCAATTGACCTCACCGGTAAAAATGATTTACGGCAGTTAAAACAGCCACCGGTTTGACAGCGCTCAAACATCACAAATCGCGTAATGGAAAACCGTTATGATTCATTAACTTTCTTTAAAACTGTGAACCAGGTGGAGTAATACGGAATGCAGTGGGTGGAACTATTGACTCACATTTCACAATTTTCTTACAATTCTTGGTTAATATTCAGTCTTCTTGGCCACCTAGAACCGAATGTCAAACTGAGGATTCGCACAAATTTTCGTATTTAAAAACCCTTAACATTCCTTATGAACACAGAACTGCTTCGCGGGCATAAAACATTTAACCATTCCGCGCGAAAAAACGTGCCTTATTTTTGCAGAAGAGTGTAACGTAATTTCGCGAGATTATGGTATATCGTTATTTTTCAGCGCCAAAATAACCAGCAAGGCCGATACCCGTATGAAGCTATTTACGCATTGTCATTTATTTGCATGTACGTGCGAAATATACTCGAATATTTTTTTTTTAATTGCACGGGAAGTCTGAAGGTTTTTTTTTTTTGCTTTTAAGTTCTTGAAGTAACGATCGAGCGCGTTTCTTGGACTTATTAAATTTAGTTAAAATAATCCTTGAACCAATAAACACCTCAAAGAATCGGCATCAACTTAAAGTTCTGCATAATTTTCGCGAGGCAACGAAAACGATAAGTTATGGGATTGAGTCGTAGTCACTAACCTCGTTGTCAGCAGATTTCTCTCCATTCTGCGTGCCATTTCCGTTCAATTGTGGCGGTTCTTGTTCCGCCTGTACGTCTTGACTGGAACCAACGTCCGGCATTTTGTTAAACAACTCAAAAGATCGCAACTTCAATCGGAGAGTATCCGCAAGAAGCTAAAAGCCGCGATACGAAACTTGTATAAACCAACTCAACCGCAACAGCACCTGCCTCCAGTAAAGCCCCACATCTGACCAATCACAGCACGGCTACCATGCAGCATTCACCTGCCTTGGAGGCTCCACCAATCAGGTCGCGCGTTTCATTCAAGATTATGTATTCGTTGTTATGCTCAACAAAATAAATTGTGAGAGCAAATTTTTATCAGCGAATAATTTGGGTTTTAATTGATGTATTGTAAGATTTTAAATCTACGTTTTCTGTATTCATATTTGAATACGACCCTGTTTTAACTTGCTAATTTCACTTCGTTGATCGCAGACGTTGCAACAATTTTTACTTCTAATAAATCATACTGAAATTAAGAGCCGTCACTTTTCGGGGATTTGCTATAAATAGAGCAAACTAGAGATGTAATGAAAATATACAAACATCCACTGAATGCAAAACAATAAAAAGTGCTCCTCATGGCAACTCCAGTAGGACTAATTTTAAAACTTGCCTAAGGACCAAAACAAACAAACGCTAAGTTCAAGGTCGGAGAAAAAGTATAATCTTCAATGTGGCGCGTTTGTTTATAAGAAGAACCTCGAATTTTCTGTAATGAGATCCTGTATGGATTTTGAACCAGAAGACGTTTTCTCAGGCAAGTCAATTTAATTCCTTGTATTATACAGGTGATGGAGCAAAGTTTAAGCTATTTTTAAACATCCTCTACGTTGTCATGGTAGCCATATATTTGAGATTAAGGTAGGCCAAGAAAATCTCATAATTTTTCGAAGAGCTTGGCTGTAAAAGTTTCGACAGACCTGCCTGCGGTCTAACACTCCTTTCTTCAGTACAGGAATTAGTGTTAAGATTTTTCGTGGCAAACCGGACAGGCTAAAAATAGATTGACTCGGATTACCGTGGTTACGTCATCGACGCGAAGGAATCATGAACTCCCATAGAAATAACAAATAGGATTCTTTCTTGTATCGCAGTGTGACGTCATAAATTATTGAAAATCGCCATATAAGGAAAGTTGACCGCGCCGGCGGTTTTTGGGGTAATGTTGCTAAGCAACCTGATGGCGGCAAACTGACGTGACAACTTTCGGAACTGCTCGTGCTATTCCGATTGGACGATAACAATCGGAAATGAGTCGGGTTACTTCGACGAAGATTGCCGAAAACGAACTGGGTTGACGTTATCGCTGCAAAACTACGTTCTCTTTCGATTTCGAGTAAACGGGTCAAGTGAGGCCTTAAGCTACTGTATTTTGCTGTTCCGAGCTTTCGCCGATCCACGGCATCATCAGGTAATAAGAAAATATTCTACAGTACAGGATTATAAAGTGAAGTTGTGGCGTGGGTGACATTAAGTAGTAATGAACAATTTGATATTTTACAACTTTGTACAACTATTCGAAAAAGAAAATTAAAGTCCATTATCTAATTAGCATTGAGAACTTGTAGTCATTGTAATGTTATAGAAATATGGCACCTAACAGAAGTAGTGTTTTTTCCCCCGGAAATTAGTTTCTTTCAGGTAATGCACGACACTATTTGGCCACATTTTTTGAGACTCTTTTAACAACCATAAAATCCTCCGGTATTAGCAAGAAGAAAAAAAGATTAAATAAACTATTTGCGTTTCAAAGAAAGGTGTAATTCGAGTTTTTGCTGTGGTGGAAATTATTCGATTTCGTGGCTCACAGCGAACGACAAAACGTATGAATAATTGATTCTGATTTTTAGGCTCGCCTGATTGTGTGTGCATATCTTATTTTAATTGAAAGATAACCGCGCCAAACGGAAGTTTTCATCGAAAAGTATTTTTATCCACTACATGGCTAATTATTGTTTGTTATTGATTTTCTTTGGGTGCGGGAAAATTCTAGACTTTCCGTAGTCCGCTAATTGACAAGGCGGGTGTAAATGTAAGCCAAACGTCGAATCTTAGAAGTCAATCGAGATCGGTTTATTTTCATTTTAACAACAGTTTTTGTATGTTACTAAACAGTATGTGATCCTGAAGAAAATAAATATAGGTCAGTGTTGGCTGAATATTATTGAAAAAATAAAGAAGCCAAAGCCATGTACTATACTGTCATAAAACACGACGGGAATTTAAAAACACAGGACAAATTTAGAAAATACGAGCCGCAGGCGAGTGTTTTCTATATTTCGTAAGGATAATATGTGCCTTTGGCATATTTATTTTTTCAATAATATTCAGCCAAACACTATATTTATTTTGTTCAGGATCCCATACTGTTTAGTAACATACAAAAACTGTTTGTTAAAATGAAAATAAACCAATACCGATTGACTTAGATTCGACAAAATATTTCAGTTAAGTGAGTTGGATAATATAAACATCCTGAAAGCAGTTTTAACATTTTCATTCATTTAATTGCATTCAGCATTGTCTTCCATAAATTTTAGGGCAGAGTGTACAGTTGGTAATTCGTGAGATAAAAATGCAGGACTTTCGGGTATTTACAATTTAAAACATTTGCTTACGAGAAATCTTTTGGCAGAAATCTTTAGTTTCGATGAAGTACTGTCAACAAAGTTTATTTCGGGAAAAACATTCGAACCCGGATTACCATACAACACTGTAATTTATGACCTGTTTTCTTGCCGGGAATAGAATTGAAGGATGATCACAAACTACACTTACTGCAAAGGGAAACTCATGCATTTTCCTTTTATTTACATTGCGTTTATCTACTAACGGTTACAAATTGGTTAAGTTTGAAACATTGTAATAGGAGAATAGAGAAAGTTTATGTCAGACGCACAAAAACGAGTTTTGAATCAAAGAATATACAGTAACTTGAGTTAACTCCATTGATTCGTGTTGTAATACTGATGACTAGTTATTTAACTTGCATGCCCAGGCTTACAAAAGCGACCCAAGGCTTACCCGAGCCACGAATCAAGAGAATAGTGAGAGCTCGGCAAAAAAAATTATGCGTGGCTTGAACAGTGCCATTTTGAAATTTTCGGCGGCAGCCCAAACGATCCCAGAAGCATTCGCGCGACCAAGTGCGATGAAATGACGCCGGTATGCCAGTTCTTTCCTTTGACTGAACCGTTCAAGGTTCACTCAGTCCATCGCATTCCACGCAAACTTTGATAAACATCATGTTGTCTTTGACGTATTCTCCGTTCTCGATGTCCTCGTGCGCAGCAAATTTTCCGGAGCCAAAGCTGGGGTTTTTGCTTGTCTTGGGTCGGCCCAGAAATGGTTCGTTTTCAGGGCAGGCGTTTGGCTTGACTGAAAACGTGATGGGTTTCCGTTTGTGAATGTCTGCGTTCTGATCCAAAAGAGAGAATGTGGTGCGGTAATTGAAAGGCCACTTCAACAGGGAGTCGTATACCCCTAGGATAGGAAAAAACCTTTTTGGGTGAAAAATGTCCTTCCTTAGGGATCTCCTAGTCTAGTTTCTATGCGCGCTTCCCCTGACAAGATCTGTGAAGAGCCCATAATCAGGAAAATTAAGTTATACGCTGCGTGTTTCTGGAGCAGCGTTCTTACAAGAAACGTTATTTTTAGAAGTACTCGTTGCTGTAATCCTTAGTTATATTCGGCCTCATGCCCCATGCGATTATCTAGACTACCTATACAAATACAGTCAACTCTCTCAAAGCGGCCACCGCAGTAAGGTGGACACCTTCCTAAGGCGGACTTGGATGGCTGGTCCCAGCAGAATTTCACTTGTTTTTCTCTAACTAAACTCTCTTTAAGGCGGACACCTCCATAAGGCGGACAGCTGGAGCTGGGCCTGAAAGTGTCCGCCTTAGAGAGAGTTCACTGTAATGCCTTAAGCCGTTCTACGGTTGACCAACTCACCTTGTACCACGCTTATAAACACGGATAAATGCGTGCCCTTTCCTTTGCCATCTCCGTTCAAGCATGCGGAAGCCATCAGTCGGTATCCGTTCCTGCTCGTGTAAAACTCCGGGCTAAAAATCGTGTCCATTTCCCCGCTCTTCGCCGCCTTTAACTTGCGCTGATAGTCGTCGATTCGCCAGACCAGCTGACTGTTCGTGATTCGTTCCAGGTCTTCGATGCGTTGCTCCTGGCGGCTGATCGTGTCGATCTGCTCCCTTAACTGGGCCTTAGTCTCCTGCAGTTCTTTTTTCTGCTCCATGACGATGCTGTACAGCATTCTTACGTGACTTATTAGCTCGCTCTTGTGGTGCTTAGGAAGTTTCTCTCGGTTGCACTGTACACAACATAATATAAATAAATCTTTCAGCTTTAACCCTATTCTTTATTATTATTATTTTATGCAACTTAAAGAAGCTACGTCACGGATGGCACATCTTGAAAAAATTGGCCAATTTTTTCACGTTTGCCATTCGCAATCCGTGTTAATCTTCTCCATCCTCAACCATCCTTGTTCCTGTTTGGTTTATTATCACCTCTTTGGTGTTTTTCTACCTTAGTAAACTCCGGGAGTAAACTATTATTTTGAGGCTTTCTTCAATTTGAAGCTGATTTTGCACTTCGCAAAAATGACTTAAAATATCGTGACATAGCTCCTTTAAAAAGCATCAAAGCAATAATAAGCAAACTTCGAGATAGACTTGCCACAAGTCGTCTCACCAATGAAAGGGAAAAATAATATTGGAAAGGGCTTTTAGAAAGTCTAACTTCTAGACTGTCCTAAACATTCTCGGCGAATATTTTGTCGCTATTCGAGGTAAGGGGCTTATTATCGGAGGGTTTGCCGAGTTTCAAGAAAAAAAAAGAACCACAAGAGGCATTAACCTGAGCCTGCGCGCAGACGTCTCCTAAGGAAATAGGAGACGTCTGCCCGCAGACTACATTTCCCTTGGCCAAACATGCTTTGCTCAGTTGTTGTCTGAAGGTAGGTAGGTGTGTTCCAGTTGGTTCCAGCTAGTACTAGACGGCTTATCAGTGCCGGCGATTACTTAAAAATCTGTCCGTTGCACTAAGGGATTACTACTTCTCGTGGATGGAATGCTAGTCCATATCGCAGGCTACCCACAGCATTCAGTCCAGAATTGTTTACTTACTCTGTGAGCGCAGCCAATATCTTCGTATTCACAGGTCATCTTTGTCTTAGGACATTCCTCCGAGACGTGATGATCCACCTGAAACATCGAAAATAAACTCATTGGTCATTTTCACATTTGCATTTATACTGTGCTTTTTCGTAACATCACCAATCACATTTTATGAAGACAACTGTAATCATGTCTTTGTCATCGTCATCGTTGTTAATAACATCGTCATCGTTATCATAATCGTAGTCATTGTTATCATCAAAGTCGTCGTCATCGACATCATCGTCGTCGTTATTGTCATCATCATCATCGCAGTCTTCGTCATCATCGTCGTCGTTTTCGTTATCTGGGAGTTTAAGCAACCACGACGGCAACGCCAAGGACAACGTCAATTTTAAAAAAATAGGCCCGCGACGCGTGCTCATGGCTACTGCAACTTTTACTCAGAGAATGCGCATACATGTAGCCCATGAGCCGAGTAAACGGAATGGGTTAGGGACTCTCGTGACTTCAATCAGTAGGTGGATTCTCGGAAATGCCGTGAAAAATTAACAAGTCGATACTAAAACATAAGATGCAGTCTCGCAATGGAATGATTACGATGGGAAATAGGAATACGGATGAACGGAAGATGTTTACAACTGTATTTGGGCTAGACGCTTTGCTGTTTTAAAAGGATTAGTCTTCAAGGAAATCAATACTGAAAACTATGGAAATTGAGGTTAGTTTACTTAATGTTTAGTTATTAGTTTCTTGTGATGAGAGAAATGACAGTCCAATCCACTGTATATACATATGTGTGACGGTTATTTTAATGTAAACATTTTTATTTGGCAAATATTTGCCAAGATTCGAAGTTTCTGAAGTTACATATTTAATATTTAATTAATAATTACGTGTGTGAAATAAATCTCGTGTGAAAGTTAATTATTTTTCTCAGGCGTTAAACATTGCGAATGCATACACAAATTCGTTAATAGGAACCGAAAGATTGAAAGAGTCACATTTCTTTTTCATGAAAAGCAATTTGATCAGTTTAAATTAAAACTTAAACCTGGTAATTCCTTCAGCTTAGTTCCTAGACATTCTCTTTCTCTCTCTGGAGAGTGGTACGTACGTTCACCTGGGAGCCTGGGAACGGGTTTGTGTGCCGGCTCTTCCTATCTCAGGAAGTCATTTCGTGCCAATTCGAGTAAGCGGGAGGAGAACACCTGGGTACTTGGTTACAAGTCTTTAGTCTTTTAATTGCAAGTATTTCCTGGCTGTTTATTTACATAACAAGTTGTCACGCGAAAAATATAAGATGCGAATAGTGAAGTGACGACATTATTGTGTTCCGTGAATTATAAACAAACTACAGGTTGCTGTTATAATAGTTTTAGATACACGTAAATGTAATAATGCATGAACAATTACATAAAACAAGCACAAACTTTGAATTTGAATTCGTCACGCAAACCCGCTACATGTTTGCCACGTGCATGACTCAACTCTCACAAGACCTCTCAATTGATAATATAGGTCAAGACTTCGTTCTCTGAGTTGTCGCCGTTGAGGATAGTGCAGCAACTTTGTTGGTTTTGTTATTTTTTTATTTGGCGTATTGCATTTGATAACCCTACCCCTAAGGCAACATCTCTTGCTTTGGCTAACCACACTAAAATAATCGGGCCCGTAGGGCGAGGGGTGCGACAGGTGCGTCCGTGGACCGATGGCTGAAAAGAAAGTGAATTAAAAGCTATAATTCGCTAACTGGAAATGAAGCCCGAATCAACGAAGATAACATCGAAGGTCCGCCATTTGCAGATTTGCTGGGTGACACATTTAATTTTGGACCAGATCTTGAGATTCTATAAGCTGAATTTAACGTTAACGATAAATTCGACCTAAAACCCTCATCCGAAATTTTAATCTCCAGGCTCTATCAAAATGAGAGAAGACTGGGTACCCCAATAATGAACTGCAAAAGGGCTCAGCATGTGTGTCAAATGTGTGGTTGGATAAAATGGACCGAACAGAGCCAGAAGTCACTATGAATAGGCTCCATGAGGTGAAAGGAAAAGCGAGCCGCGCGAAGACTGGGAGAGAGAGAAAGGGGCCCTCTCTCTCTCTCCCAGGCTTCGTGCGGCTCGCTTTCACGGAGCCTATTCATAGGCTAGAAGTCACAGAAGAGCGAAATAGAAAGTGAATAAAGTAGCAAAGGACCGCGAACGAAAATGCTGCTGGTATACGTAGGATCTGTAAAAGATCAAATCAGCCAGAAATAGAAATTCAAATGAAGTGAGCAAGGCTGATACTACGTAGAACACTTAAAGCGACAACGACATGAGAGTCCAAACTGAAAGCCAAAAATGCAACCGTGGACAGCTGTTTCGAAACAGCAGTCCACGGTTGCATTTTTGGCTTTCAGTTTGGACTCTATCATGTCGTTGTCGCTTTAAGTGTTCTACGTAGTATCAGCCTTGCTCACTTCATTTGAATTTCTATTTCTGGCTGATTTGATCTTTTACAGATCCTACGTATACCAGCAGCATTTTCGTTCGCGGTCCTTTGCTACTTTATTCACTTTCAGTTTTTTTCGGACCGTAGATCTTCTTAGATCCGATATGCTGTTTATATTTTTCACATGGTTTTGCCCATGTATTCGCTGTGGGATAGTTTATGTCTATCATCACTTTCCTTATCGCGACAACGACATGATATTTCAAATTCTTTGCCGGTTACTCATGGTCACGCGCTGGCGTTGGCCAATTGGCAAACATTTGAATTTGAGCTCATCTGAGGTCATTACCACGAGCATTCAATAGTCAATTGGCCTCATAGCTGGTTGTCCTATTTTATGCGGCTACACCGTGCTGACGAGACACACAACCAGGTCGAAACAGCTGTCCACGGTTGCATTTTTGGCTTTCAGTTTGGACTCTATCATGTTGTTGTCGCTTTAAGTGTTCTACGTAGTATCAGCCTTGCTCACATCATTTGAATTTCTATTTCTGGCTGATTTGATCTTTTACAGATCCTACGTATACCAGCAGCATTTTCGTTCGCGGTCCTTTGCTACTTTATTCACTTTCAGTTTATTTCGGACCGTAGATCTTGTTAGATCCGATATGCTGTTTATATTTTTCACATGGTTTTGCCCATGTATTCGCTGTGGGGATAGTTTATGTCTATCATCACTTTCCTTATCGCGACAACGACATGATGTTTCAAATTCTTTGCCGGTTACTCATGGTCACGCGCTGGCGTTGGCCAATTGGCAAACATTTGAATTTGAGCTCATCTGAGCTCGAGGTCATTACCACGAGCATCCAATAGTCAATTGGCCTCATAGCTGGTTGTTCTAATTTATGCGGCTACACCGTGCTGACGAGACCCAACCAGGTCGAAACAGCTGTCCACCGTTGCATTTTTGGCTTTCAGTTTGGACTCTATCATGTCGTTGTCGCTTTAAGTGTTCTACGTAGTATCAGCCTTGCTCACTTCATTCGAAATAGAAGGCCGCAGCAAAATCCTGTCAATCGATAGATACCTTTGTCCGTAAATTGTAAATTACATGTCACATAAAGTTTCTTGTTTGTCAAAAATCCATTGTGAATTTAAAAAGTGCAAGAAATGTTTATGTTTATACCACAGGCAGACCATCCTATGTTTGAGTGGTCAGTGTTTACATTATTCAGGTCACGAACTACAGACTTACTGTGACGGTTGAGATTTGGTTCACAAGTTTAGATTTAAGAGTCAACTTGATCTGTATTATTCAATAGAGTTTAAAATATATGTCAATTAAGTCATGTGTGCTGTGACCCCCCCTACAAACTCGGGAGGCACTCGAAAGTTATACGGACAACGGACACTTTTCCGCTCTCAGTGATACAAAGTTAACCTCGCTTATCTGTGCACTGTATATTTTCATTTGTCATGACATGTTTGACAACTGTCTTCCGGTGTTTGACCCTTGTAGACCTAAACGTTCTCTGCTCACTGTGCTCGCACAAAAGTAGCCAGCGTGACAGGCGTAGCACAAAAGTTTCACTTCCTCGGCCTTTTATTGCAGTCATTAGACGTTGCTTAATACGGAGGCGTTTCAATCACAGTCAAAACAAAGGGATTTGACTTCACGAAAATAAGAAACCTGAGAAACCGCAAAAAAAAAACCCTGCCAAACTGTCAAAGTTATTTGCCTTTATCTCTGTAAAACCCGACCAATTACACGCCGCAAAATTATTGACATATTATAAATAGACGACGAATTATTACACAAGAATCCATCAAAGAACAGTTCTCATCTTGCTTCCTGCTATAATGTCACGCAAAAAGATGCATTGTGGTAAAAGAAAATCTCGATTTTCCCCCACTATACACTTATACAGATTAGAACTTGCTCGGTCGCAAATAAGTCACAGAAGCTCACAGAACAGCTATTTGGACTGGTACAACTTATCAATAAAGACGCAACTTAATGACTTACATCCTTTACAAAGAAACCGCAATTCTGTTATCTTATGTCAACAAATAGTCTAACGTCACTGTTGTTTTCAACCCAAGATCAACATTCCGTTCTTATCTTTCCACGACACATGCACACATGCACACAGCAAAACGCTCGACACTACGTACAAGTGACTCCACCATGTAGTGATTCTGTTTGAATCACTCATAAGTACAGTTGCATCAACAGTCTTTCAACTGAACTGAAGCTGTGAAACGATCAACCTCAATTGAAAGCATGCTGGAAAAGGTAATTACATTTCACAGAAATGCTAACTAAAACTACTACGTAGATCGAACTTTATGTGTAGACTTGGTACACCACTACAACAGGGTGTCTGAGGATATTTTTTCCTTGACGAAGATAAAGGACAGCAAAAAAAAAGCGATTTTGTTTTACTCCGGTTTTTCCGTCGTGACTCACCGCTCAGTTTGAGCAGAGGAAAAAAACCTTTTCAGCTAGGGTACTATAACAACTGTAAATGCTTCAAGTCTATCGTCTCCAAGTCCTCTAAACAGACATTTCAGCCTGCATAGCTGGCAGTTTCGGCGGCCACGCGCGTAGTTAGTTTGCCCTCGTTTATGTTCATGGCTTCGGCACGCGCGTATTTTGCCATCGCGCGCCAACAAAATCGCCAGCTACGCAGCCATGCTGGTCGCTTCTTCTCGCGGCTTCGCTCCGGAGGCGGGGGGGGGGGGGGGGGCACTCCCTTATATACGCTATATAGGAACGTGCCGTTGGACAGGGTATGGTTTTTAAGCAGTTTGGTCTGGAACAGGGTATAACAAACAACAATTTTTGGTCTGGAACAGGGTATCAGTTTCCTAGAAGTTGGCACAAGTATCGTTAATTGTTACTCTCGATTATGTTAGGCAGACGAATCAAAACGCGTAGGAAAGAAGCTTTACAACTGCTGCTTACTAGTTTAGCCTTTTGGGTTAGAAAAAATCGTCTGGAACTGGGTATCTTTTTTAACATTTAGTGTGGAACAGGGTCGCAAAATTAGCGTTTTGTAGTCTGGTGCAGGGTTAGGGGTTTTATATCCCAGCGGAAAACCCCTACCCAAATGTTTATCATAGCTAACTGGAGAGGGTAATTACAGTACACTACACGATTCACGTTTAACGTAACAAATTTCGCAGGTCACTTTTAGCAACACTCTGCTCTCGTAAACTAGCTCGCCGACTTCTCAGTTGCGGACAACAAACTCTGTCCAGTTTATCTACCTTCATGTCATTTTGATCAGTACATCTAACAAGACTTGAAACTCAAGCTAATTTGAATACAATCACCCACTGTTTTCTTAAAACAACGGAAACTGTGCTCAAATGAGATGATCTTATCTTTCGTCTACATACCAAGATTTAATTGGTCTCGATATTTCTCACAAACCAAGCAGATAAGTTTGTCTATAATTTTAGAAGATATTTTCATATTAAAATCATTCCTCGTTTTGAAAATATCATTTTGTCACGATGTCCAACGCCAGACTTCCGAAAGCGCGGTGAATTAATTTTTTCTGCAATCCTGTACGCGGCTTTGATCTTTGTCACAACAGCATTCGCAGCATTCATGCTGACATAACAAAATTCTCAAATCACTTATCACTCATACTCTTATGATTGTCGTCATACAGTTAAACGATATTTTTATCTTTGTTTACACAGCAGCATTCGCGCTGACATAACAGAATCTAAAAATAAATTGCACGTCAGCCTTTCAACAACTGAAGCTCTGAAAGATTTTCAAAGAGTTGTAAATTCACGCTAGCATAACAAAATTATTTGGTCCCTCAGCAATACTTTCTTCTCTGACTTCAATCGCAACCAAGGCTTAACGAATATCACGTTTTTACTGTATAAATTTCATTTATCTCTTGAGTTATCAATTGATCGTTTTATACTGTTTTATCACCCTTTAAACAACTGAAGCTGTGCCGAAATGATTTTCAAAACTCTGCTCCAGTAAACTATCTCGCCGTCTTCTTTTCGCGGCTTCGCCCTTCGCGCGTGAATGACTCCTTGAAGCCTAGCCAAACAAATACAGCTCCTACATAAACATTACTAACTAGAAAAAAAAAATGATCCGTCCTTCTTAGTAAATATCTTAATTTTACCTATTCCCTTTTTAGCAACTTTTATCTTTATTTCAGGAATGTACAACTCAAACAAATGAATTGTACGAAGGACTCTAAAAGACCGGCGGTTACTCAACAAAAGCTTCAACAATGTGACTCAATCAAACGCGACCCTGTTCGTGCAGTTGTCAAAGAAATACACCTACGTAAATAAAAACATTTAAAAACAAACGTGTCTTTCATATTTATTTTGCAACGCAATTTCTCTCCTATAGCTCACTAAATATGCCAATCTTCTTTTTAAGCATTGCACTTGACACCACTGTCAATGAAGCGAAACAATCGAACAATGCCATATCATGTTCAGTTATTCAAAGAATTGTTACAAAAAAGTCTTACGAAGGAATGTTACAAAGAATGCTGCGACGACGACAATAATGGCCACTTGCGCAAGCGCAGTAGCCATAAAAATGAATTTATATTTTACTTGAGAATCTCGCGAATCTCTACTTACATTCAGTTTGTCTATCCTCAGCTGAATATGCAAAGGCAGCGTTCAAATCCAAAGAGAAATTTGAAAAATTCTCCGTTGCGGTTCTCGTTCTCCGAAAACCTAGCTTCAGACCCTCCCGCCCCAGACTCTCGCGGCTCCGCCGATCGCGCCGCTTACGAATTTTGCCTTCGCGCGCCAACAAGACCGCCAGCTACGCAGGCTACGAAAACCCAGAATTTGGCCATTTTACGTTGTTGTTTTGCGGAGGATGGCTAAGAAATGTACAAAGAATGAAAACGCACGTGCAGAGCTAATTGTAATGCTCATTACTGAAAACTATTGTTTATCGACGTTCTCATTGCCGTTGCCGTCATGGCTTGCTCAAATTCCCTGATCGCCATCAATGTCATCAATGTTGACTTCGTTATCATCGTCGTCTTCTTTGTCATCGTCATCATCATTGTCGTCGTCATCATCGTTATCGCCATCGTCAACATCGTTATCATCATCGTCACAGCACAAGCAACAACAATGTACCTAAAACACTTCTTACCTGATCTCTGTTGATAACAAGTTTCTTTTCACATTTGTTAGGGCAGGGCATCGGCAGCTTTGGACATTCATCGAGATGAGTCTGAAATAGACACGATACATTAACAAACACCAACCCCGCGGAGTCCTTCAAATAACACCATCTTACCAGTATCACAAGAAAACTAAGTGGACAGGTTCTACATTCTTCAAAACTTACAACTAACACCTTAATTCAGTTAGCGAGCGAGTAATAGAGTTGTCTAGTACTATACTATTGACGTTTCTAAAAGCCCCCCGAGAGTTTCCTTATACCTCTCAACTGACAATTACGGCCTTGTTTGAGAAATAGTTTCAAACGGCAGACTGATCTTACAGCAAAGAGAAGAAGCACATTCAGTGCCCGATATTTCGATTTGTAAAACAAATTAACATTCTATGGGGCTAGAAAAGAAAAAAATGAATACAAACGTAAAAGGTCTTTGTTCTCGCCCGTCTCTCATAACATCATTAGCCTTCTAAATTAGCATAAAAGATTTCTTTTTTTTTTCAATGCTTTTGTTAGTGTACCCAATTAGTAGGCCACTTGTGACCAGCTAGTAGTTTTGACACCTGAATAAAGTTATTGTATTGTATTGTATTGTATTGTATCTTTTGGGTCTAGCTCGATGTAAACAATACAGTGCTACTTTTTTCAGTGCGTCTCGGTTTTGCAAAGTTGCTGCCATAACAAAAAGAGGTCTCGGAAAAGAGACTGCATATAGTGTTATAAACACAACTATCCATTAGCAGTTTAGTTGCAGAGTTCAAAATTGTCAAGCTTTGCCACCGTGCTTAATTTGAAAGCGACGAGCGAGGTAATTGCTCAAGAGTCTCAAGAGCCCATGACAATGCGGAAGTGTCAGCTGTATCAACAAGGGAAATTTGCATACGCGTATTAAATTTTGTGGGTACGGGTCGCACTACAGCCAATTTTGTTTACATAAAAAATTTTGTAATTTTTGGCGAGGAAAAATTTGCAAAAAATCGCAAGTGCCAAATTTTGGTGGTGGTCGCACTCAAACCAAGATGTGTTCTCCAAAACTCTCCTGATTGATGTAAATGTAAACTTAAACGGCTTGGGACCAGGTTTCGTACTTCGCTTTCTTAGTTTTCGTCGTTTCTTGCTGCTGGCTTCAATTGCAATCGAAGGAGATTGTTTTGAACTTGAGACGAATTGTTCTCCAAATTGCCGCCGGTAAATTTGGTTTCGATCAGACCCAGTGTAGTCATAGACATTCGCGGCGTAATATCGATGTTCATGTTCTTCGTTTTCGTCGAAATAATTATTAAAAGAGTCAGATGAACCAGGTAAAACATTATTTTGTCCCGTAATTGCACGCGCTAAACTAGCGAATCTTAATTATCAAAACATAGCATCTTGCGTGAATGACAGTTTTTTAATGGCTAAAACGGGCTAAAATAACAAAATTGTGTGATTTTCAAAAATTTGGTCGGCTCCAGGGCAACACTTCGGCTTCTTTGAAGATTGGCGAAAATTTGGCAATTCGCAAAAAAATTGGCAAAAAATTGAAACTGGGGGTCGCACTGTATTTTACGATTTTTACGTTACGTGTTGACAGATTTGACACTTGAATAAACAAAATTGGTCAAAATTGGCTGTAGTGCGACCCGTTTAACCATTCTAGTTTGACAAGAAGTTAATTTGAGAAGCCTACAAAAATTGTGTAAATATTTACTGCCCATTTGTTTTTAACGTCGCTTGCAAATTTTATTTCTGTTCAAGCACGCGACACGCTAGGTGTCAATGGGTTTAAACGGGTACACAAGCTAAGAACAACTTCTTGCAAGGCAACAAGCTACGCTTCCTTCCCTCCATCTTAAAAACAACATACGCGCGCGGGATCCACGGGTGCCGCGAGGGAAATTTGTTTCAACCAATCAGACGGCACTACCCAGATCTGGGTAGTGGTTACGTCACAAGTACGGAATTTTTGCGCTCATTTCCCAGACGCCCGTTTCGCGGGGCTCCCAGTGGTGGCGCCGCGAAACGACGTCTGTTTTCTCAGGCTAATTCAGTGCCCGATATTTCGATTTGTAAAACAAACATTCCACGGGGCTAGAAAAGAAAAATGAATACAAACGTAAAAGGTATTTTAGTCTATTTGTTCTCGCTCGTCGATCTCTCATAACATTATTAGCCTTCTAAATAAGCATCTAATGACTTTTGGAATCGACGCGCGAGATAATTGCTCGCGCAGGTAATTGAAGAGTCTCAAGCGGAAGTGGCAATCTTTACTTATGTTCATGTTTGATCAGAATCAAGAGACTCTTGTCAGAATATAAACCTTTTCGGTTTTTCTCAAACAAAAATTAAATATAGAGACACATAAAGCAAAGCAGGAAGTACAACTAAATTAATAATGTTTGTGACGTTTCCGGGATTTATCCGTATTATATACCGCAATATTTGTAAGTGTTGTCCTAATAACAAACAGTGGGGAAAAAAACTCGTGTAAGTACTGATTGTATTCTAAATATCGTATTGTAAGTAGTGTGAGTAGCGCATTGTAATTAGTGTAAGTATCGTATTGCAAGTAATGTAAGAATCGTATTGTAAGTACGTATTTGTATTGTAATTAGTACTTTTGTGTTGCAATTAATAAAAATTAAAAAAAAAAAAATTAAAAAGAGTTTATTATCCATTGTTTTCTTTCCTGAAAATCCTGACTTTGAACCATTTTTGGTGCTCTCGCGCAGTCAGAGACAGAAGAAAATGGGAGGACTGGGATATTTTTACTCGTTTAACATGTCATTTGTACTCTACTGAGTGGGGTTGGACAATATAAAAAAAGCTTAAGAAAAATAACTACGAAGGGACTAAAAGTACATGACGCGTAAACATAATTTTCTCAAAATGTGTAAACTTGGAGTACGACTACATACAAATTTTCTAAATACTGGTTGACAAACAATCAGAAGCCCGTGTATGTTTCAGTTACAGCAAGGAGCCGAAAACAGTGTGACCACTTTAATTAATTCACATTCTTTTGTGCGTGCATACTATCCAATCAGAAGCCTAGGCTGCCATATAACGTGACAGGGAAGCTCGTCGGAACTTTTGAAAAATACGCTAAAAGGCATCAGAATCTATTTTGGGGCGTGGTTGAAGTTCATTACCAGACAAGTCGAAACACGATTTTCAACCCCTAAATAGCCCGCGTAGCTGGCGGTCCTGTTGGCGCGCGAAGTCAAAATTCGTAAGCGACGAAGCCGCGAAAGCGAGCGGTGAGAGTCTGTTGCGCCGCACGTTGCCTCATTTTGGAAAACTTTACCTCGCGCAAACAATACCGCCAGCTACGTAGGCTTGTTTGCATGCTCGCGATATCTTTTAGGGAGTACGACAATAGGTTCGAAACCGATACGCTATGTAAACTAGAAATTTAAGATGGCCGCTACTCGACCTAAGAATCGGTTCTCACTGCTTCACTCGACTCAAGGCTATATCTTTTTAAAGGATCGTTAATAGGTCGGTAATTGTATTGCAAAATACATCTTGTGGTTAATTTAAAGATAGAAGTGTTCCTTGCGCAGCAGAAAATATAGCATCTTAAAATATCCCGGCACTGGTCGAGAACATACGGGAAAATTTCAAGCTCCGAGTGAATGCCATTAGGGGCAGTATCACGAGAAGTTTTCATGTGTAAACTACGCTTGAATTATGAAGGTACACTCGCTGATGCACAAAATGGCTCCTGAACAACAAGAGAAAGACGTCAATTCAATCTCCTGAGGTGGGAACAAACCAGATCTCATTGATTTTGAGCTATTTTTCCAAAAAAAAACCCACCGTAAAACATGAAAACGTTCTTAGTCAAATGAAATCTTTTGTTTTTGTTTTTGGTTCTTAGTTCATTCTACTTCCCGAGGCGCAAAACAAGGATTCATAGGATTCATAATAACTGTATCGCTCTCCGGAGTTTATTGATAAATAGGGCCTAAAAGGACCGTTATAAATAAAAGTTTTAAATAAAAGAAAAATACAGTCAACTGTTCTCCATGTGGACATCCCGTTATTCGGACACCCGCTATTACGGACAAAATCCAGCCCTCCACCCGGCGAAACCTATAGAGGTTTGACTCCTACTATTTCGGACTCTCGGTATTACGGACTCCAAACTACGTCCCGAGGGTGTCCGCTATAACGACAGTTGACTGTATAGGTTAGTGGCTAAACAGCACTAGCGAAGTTCGTCATATACCACGGGGCTCCAGTGTCATAGCTTTTTCTGCCAAGTTATCCTCGCGCTGAATTCCAGTTAATTTACTAAAGCCCGTCTTATGCGTAAAATGTAGGTTTGGATTGAGGAACGAGGAAACAGCTGAAATGTCCGCAGGTTAACCTAACTGCCTCATACTTTAATGTAAGTCAACCTGGATAATACCCAACCTTTCTATCCTCTCTGAGGTGTCTGTCGTCACAGTAAGGACATATAATGATCTTCTTTGGGCAGTCTTTGTCGACATGCTTCTCGAAAAATCTTTTCTGGAATCTGGCTCCGCACTCATATGAACAGAGCATGTCCACGAACTCACAGTCATCTGCGTGTTCCTAAAGAAGAAGGAAAAGATTAGACCTCATCAGTAGCGATGCTGTTACTCTAAAAGTACATTGTCGACCCCAGAACTCTTCTCTTTCAATCGGAGGAACAAATACCAGTTGGTGGCGAAATCCCGCCTCCGAGACAGGACTGAGCCCGCGGTGTTCGTCCTCGAAGTTGCAACATGACGTATTTGCTGGCGTGATTGCTTTTGGAGTACTTGTGATTGCTCACGCTAGTTTCTGATTGGATAAAAAGATTCGGAAACTCTTCAAGTGCTTACACGAAGATATGCCAAAACCGGAACTTGTTCCCACGACTGGTTTGCGCATGTTCTACGGAAAGAAGAGCTCTGGGGAAGTCTGTGACAGAGTCTGCTCTAAATGGTTTTCGTTTGAAAACGCTTCTGATTGGTCAGTTTGATAAGCGCGAAAATAAAATTAAACTTACGTCACTGGCGGCTGGAGTTAAGCGCGAAAAAAGGCTCTGGGGTCAAAAATGTTTTAAGTAGGCTTCTAGAATGGTTTTCTAATGACTACCGGTAGTAATGACCTCCAGTCAATCACAACAAACGCAAATGACACAATTAAAATATTTTGTCAATATTGTCATTCAATCAGAAAATATTGCGCGCAATAGTCACGAGCATTCCGACCAATTTTATGAAAAATTCAATTTTCGGCACTTTTTCCTAAAAAAAAAAGTGATTCAGGATTTCACCACGACAAACGCTACGATGAAAAATTGACTGGAGATCTGACTGGTGAACAATCTCTGCGGATAGGCAGAAAAAGGTATGTGGACAAGGTGTGTGCGATGGGGACAAATACACAGATGGCTGTCACGTGCTTAACTTCATCAAATCAATCTCTATTTGCAAGCTGGAGAGTTCTACGCTTTAAAGACCACAATGCCTGTTGTGAAAATCGCTTTAATTTACAATACCTGCTTTGATAGTCGACATGCGTCCCACATACCTGAGCATTTTGAAATTCTCCTTCCCATTTGCAGCCCCATTCGTGATTGTTACACTTGACATCAAGCTCTAAAATCTCCCGATTAAACGCCTTGTCAACGTACGCCTGGAAAAAGAGAAGAAAACTGATTTTTATGGAATACATTCTTTAGGCATCAAGAGCCCATAGTTAGGACGATTCTCTATATAACCACCATCGAATGCTAAAATTAACCAAATTATTCGCATACCCAATCGCTACGTTCGCAAACAGCGCCAAAAACAATCAGAACTCTGAGCCGGAACATGGTGGCAAGCGCGGGAAAGGTCGCGTGCATGAATCAAATTGCGACTGGGTTACTCAGATTGGTTAGAATAACTTGCACGAGATTCTAAGCCAATCACTAAGGTGCAAGGACGGTACAAAAAACTACTGGTTTCAGTTGTACACATGACGAAATCTGCAACCACCAGCCTTGATTAATTCAAGTTATCGAACTCCCCAAAAATCAAATGTAGCCTGGCCCCAGTTTTACTTACAGCATCTTTGTTGATCTGATTTTGATCGATTGGGCAGCGTGGCTCAACTCTGTAAGCAAAACAACAACAAAATATGTTTAAATTAATTCTAAGATCAATGTTTAAAGAGCTATGTCACGATATTTTAAGTCATTTTTGCGAAGTGCAAAATCACCTTCAAATTGCAGAAAGCCTCAAAATAATAGTTTACTAAGGTAGAAAAACACCAAAGAGGTGATAATAAACCAAACAGGAACAAGGATGGTTGAGGATGGAGAAGATTAAGACGGATTTCGAATGGCGAACTTGAAAAAAAATGGCCAATTTTTTCAAGATGCGCCAACCGTGACGTAGCTCCTTTAAGATCAGACACCGCCAGACTCCATGGCCTTTTGTCACTGAATCGAATACACACGCTAGCATGACCACAATATCGCGTCGTGTGCCACGCGTCTCGCAGGTAAGATTTTGTACATAGAATATTTTAAAAGATGAGAAATAACCTCACCTTAGTAATGTAGGAAAACACGCTGAACAAACTCTGTGCCCACACTCTTCAAACTGCACTGGGTATCGGAGCACATCTTTGCATACGGGACATTGGTATTTCTCAGCCAATGGAAAAACAAACGTCGCCTTAATCTTCTCTCTCGGCTGTGGCTGGCCCAGAGAGGCTGGGCTGGCATGACCGCTGGTTGGTCGAGAGCCAATGGGACTTTGTATTCCCCCAGCTGTGAATTCCTACCAGTGTGGAATTAGGTTTGGTTTAATTTATCATTGATGGAGACTAGCACGCGAAAGTGCGACAGCTGGTTCGTACAATTGACTACTGTTGTCAGCAGCAGCAGCAATAACGACAGCGACAGTGACAACAACAAAACACTCTAGCAACAGTAAGAACAACAACAACAACAACAACATGCAACAACAGGCAACAGCATTAACAACAACAAAAAACATCAGCAACAGTAGCAGCAACATTAATAACAACAACAACAACAACTCAAGCACCAGCAACAACATTAACAAACAACAACAAAAGCAACAGCAACAACAAAAATAACAACACCAAAACACCAGCAACAGCATTATCAACAACAGAAACTCTAACAACAACAGTAGCAACAACAACAAGAAAACACACACAACAGCATTGTCAACAACAACAACAACATTAGCAACAACAAGAAATCACTAGCAACAGCATTAACAACAACAACAACAGCAACAAGAAAACACTAGCGATAGCATTAACGACAACAACAGAAACAGTAACGTCATTAACAGCAACAAGAAAACACTAGCAACAGCATTAAAAAACAACACTCAACATTAAAAACAACAGCATTAACAACAATAAGCAAAGACGACTTTTCTCAGACTCGTGTGCTGTAGAACAACTGCTTTCCTTCATATAGTGTGGATAAACATAGACTGCTAGACTGCAAAACAGTCCGTATTTTCGCGCGAGAGTGTCGGGCTGAACGCGGCCGAAGGATCTGGAACGAGCGTGAAATTACGAGTGGGATTGGGGAGAGACGCTATAAATACGGACTGTCGCCTTTCCATACATGAAATCCGTTCCGAATTCTGCGTTGCTGGAGAAACGCAAAATTCCGATTGGTCCGTTTTCGACGTAATCTGTCATCGGACATCATTCTCGTCCCCGGAGGCCTAACCACAAACAGCGTCAAACATCGATCAGTTCGCGGGCGGTATAAAGACAGTCCGGACTTTGATAGATGCGCTTGCAAGACAATTTCACGCTCGTTCCAGATCCTTCGGCCGCGTTCAGCCGACACTCTCGCGCGAAAATACGGACTGTTTTGCAGTCTAGGATAAACACTAATTAGCTAATTAATGTGGAATATTGAAAAAAAAAAAATAACACAACAGTATTGCGTCCTCTCTCTGTCTCTCTCATTTCCCGCGTTTGTTTATCTACTTTAAAAGTCATACTAGGGTTTCGTCCGTTATATAAGGACGATCTGTTGATACTCGGTAATTAAAGGTATTTCAGATTGTAATTCAAAGAAAAAGCGGTTTATCAAAGACTCCGTTATGGCGGGACGTCTAAATCATTCAGATTGATTCTTTATCTTGTAAATGGAGGGGTTCTTTAAATTAGCTTCTACTTGGTTTTATGTGATTCAATCATCAAATGTTTATCAAATCTGGCTCGTATAGGAAATCAAAAATCTGAAGAGGAAAAAATCAATCATTTTGGTTCAACTTCTTCTCAAAAATACTTTGTCAACATAACAGTGTTAACCTAACGACCAAGAAATAACACTGTGGAATAGATTCTAATTGAACATGAAAATCACTGTTAGTAGTGTTTCAAAACTGCAACAATTAATACAAATTTTGACCTATTCTTTATTCTTAATTCTCAAATAATTAAACTTGGGGTTTTTAATAGTAACATTTCTTAGTACTGCTTTCTGGTTGAAATTAAAACCACTTGTATTTGGATTAAGTGAGCGAATCTAAGTCTGTATTAATTAAAATATTTTGCCTTTGTTTAACAACGTTTGAATCATTTTTAAAGTAAATATTCCTACCTCTGTTGCTTTTATCTGGGAGATAATTTCGTTGACTAAAATTTGCCCTCCATTTCTGTTTTCCATTTGGAATACCAACCAGAGAATTCATTCAAGTATAAACAAACAACGATCGCTGTAAAAAGTACACTAATTTGGTTTCCTGTATTATCAGCCAATCAGAATTGTTCTATTTTAATCCCGTCACCTGCCGCCCGCAGAGCTTGCTTCTCGACCAATCAGCGCTTTCGACAGTGTTTGATTTTTTTCGCATCCGCGGAAAACCAAACAGAATATTCAATTTGTACTTTATAGCTGTCGTTCACAGAATACATGTCACTCAGAACCAATTCAAGACACTCAATGCAATTATGACTATTATCCCAAAAGGTTGAAGTTTCTAAAATGACAAAGAATGAGATTGATGCCTAAAATAATCAACAGTTTCACAGCCGAATTACTGATTCGTAAGGTGTCAGTATAAATTGGTAAGAATTGGCCATTTCCGAGTTGCCTTTTGCCTCTGTTTCAAAACGAGTCCTGGTGCGAAACCATTCAAATGAAATTTAGTTGAATTTGCATGAAAATGAACATGTGAGTAAAGCTCATTTTCATTTTCATATAAAAGGTTGTGTCATTTTCTTTCCACAAATTCCGTCTGCGACGCAGGCTAAAAATTCTCAATCATCGACAAATCTAATCCTAGCAGTATGCGGGATGTTTGTCACACTTGAACCTAGTTACATGGCCTTAGCTCCCACGAGTCTCCTGTAGCTCAGTGGTAGAGCGTCCGACCGGTGTGTCACGGGAAGGTCATAGGTTCGACTCCTGTTGGGGGAACTCGGAACCGAGTAGCTTGTGTCACTGACAGAATAATATCTTTCTAAGGTTGTGTCATGTTGTTTTTTAATCCTCAAGTGTGAGCAACATCTCATTTCTTCTTACAATATCAATACATTGTCAAGCAGACAGGTGATGAGAATAAAGAAAATCATCACTAGGGGATATTTCGTCGATGTACCACCATAAGCTTAGGATGATAAGCTTCTGGTACCACCAAATTCTCAGAACTAACTTTTAAAAGAATTGTATGAGAATTAGTAAGGGAAATAAATGTTTAAAGGGGCTATGTCACGATATTGTAAGTCATTTTTGCGAACTGCAAAATCACCTTTAAATTGAAGAAAGCCTCAAAATAACAGTTTACAAAGGTAGAAAAACACCAAAGAGGAGATAATAAACCAAACTGAAACAAGGATGGCTGAGGATGGAGAAGATTAAGACGGATTGCGAACGGCGAACTTTGAAAAAATTGGCCAATTTTTCAAGATGCGCCATCCGTGACGTAGTTTCTTTAAGCAATCAGACAAAAGTGTTATTTGTTTACTAACAAAAGTGGTACTTTACACTTCTATTGCTTCAGTAAACGTGAAAAGCACTAAAGTAACCAAACTGGGAATTTAATAACAAAATGAATTTATTCACCATGTAAAAGTTTGCACGAACACGCGATGTTTTACCGACGTTTTTTCAAATTACGCGAACTGAGAGTTCAAACATCGGATTTATCACGACTGCGGACGATTGGATCCGAGTTTCACCGATAGCAACTCGGAAATATTCGGGTTTACACGTGATCGATAGTTTTAGTCAAACAGTTTAATAACCTCGCACATTAAGCGCTGCACAAGTTCTACTTAGTTTCCACAACAATATGCAGCAACATTGCTCCTAGTCTCTCGGCATTTTTCTCTATGCCGAGCGCAGAGCGTCGTGCAAGGTCCTGGAAACGAGTGACGTCATAAATTTGCAACGTCACGAGGTATTGGAAAAAGAACGCATGGCAAAGCTAGGCCCCTGACGAGACATTCTCTAGTGTAACAGTAGATGTGAGTATTTGGTGAGCTGACTGTGAATGAGCTGTGTTTCTAAACTTGTACTGGATAAAGTCCTGATAAAGTTCATAGAGTGTTGTGTTACAATGTATTGTGAGACTGTGTTGAATTATCAAATTATCTCGTTTAACTCTCGTACAACTCTGGGGAGGTCTTTTGAAAATCCTGCTATAAGCAGAATACAGTTATAAATAATCATACAAAAATGGCTTCCACCATCAAACCGGTTAAACTTGTTTTCACGGAAACAGCGAAAACTGTACAAACTGTTTCCGTTAACAACCAACACAGCACAACTGACATAAATAGGAATTTAAATGGGTTTCCTGTGCCCGTGTAAACGTTCAGTTTATAAAACGTGCCCGTTTAAACTTGGGGTAAAATGTTCGTCGAAAATATTCTTATTTGTACAAAGGTCGAGTGAAAAGCCCGGGGGGACTCCCATATAAAAGTGACGGGGGTGATCGTCGGAATTTTGGAAAATAACCCCTAAAAGGTACCAGGGTCTCGTTTTGTGTGCGTGGCTCGAATTAATTTTCACCTCTAAGAGGTACAAATTCTATGACAAAACTAGTTCTTGTCATATTTTATTTTCCGGCTTAATACCCTAAAAGGTACCGGAATAACTCTAACGGTAGTCATTTTAGATTTTAACATCCTAAGCGGTACCAAACCACGAATTTTAACCCCTAAAAGGTACGACGATCACCCCCGTCACTTTTATATCGAATTCCCCTCGGGGGGGGGGGGGGGGGCGGTGAAAACGACACTCTTATGTACAAGCATTTCTTTCTATAACACGCAGAACTGTTTAAGTTCGTTGACATTGTTCGATATCGGAAAAGTCTTGAGATGATTGTTGGAAGTCTGCATTTTAATGGCTTCCTGTCTATCATGGTTCATTTTCAAGCCATTCAAGTGATGTCCATTCCGCCCTTGTGCTTTCACTAGATTTGTGAGCCTTTCCACTTCATTTGCCAGCGTCTCAATGATTTTTCTGCACTTCCGCCGTTCTTTTCCGATCATTGTGTTGAGCTCTTCCACTTTTCTTTCCAGATCTTCGTTTCGCTGCCGTTCGCTGTCAATCATAAGATGCAATTCGCCGATCTTCATTTCAAGTTCCCGGATTTCCCAGTCGGTACCAGGCTCCCGAATCGCTTCCTGTACCACGACTTTGGGTTCTTTGGCAGTCAGCTGCTGCTTCAGCTGTAAGAAATATTATTGGACGACAATTCGTTAGTGCTTTATGGTTGTAGAAAATGAGTTGGATAGACTGACTGATTTTTGTTTCTGACTTTCTCTAAGATTTTCCATGCATATCTGTATTTCGTTTGACTGTGAGCGGACACTACAGGAGATGTTGAATCTGACAGCTAATACTAAGACTTTAATAGGGAAGCAATGTTACACCTAGCCTGTTCCAGGCGTTCGGATAGTGGAGGAGCGACGCGAAAAGACGCGCATTCGCCCCCCCTCCCCAATCCCCACGCCAATTATTCACTCACCATTCTTCGCGCTTCGCGCGTCTTTTCGCATCGCTCCCCCACTATCCGAACGCCTGGAACAGGCTATGTTACACCGCTAAAATCTAACAACGCAAGATGTAACAACGCGAAATGTAACAACTTTTGACGCAAAATGTAACAACCTTGTCGATAGATGTTTGCTATCCACAGTGTGCAGTTGACTAAACTTGGTCATAACAACCTTCAAGGAGCTATGTCGCGTTATAATCCATCAAAATTTTTTCTCGCGCGCGATTGGTCTAAACACGTCACGTGACGCAGCCAAAACTGGGAAATATCCGGGGTGATATTCCCCAAATGATATTCCCCAGTTTTGAAAATTTGCGTTTCACGTTCGCAGGTTCAGTTTTCGTCTAAAATAAATTGCTAAATTAAATAGAACTGATTGTTTTGAACAGACTAGAAATATTTTTGAATGCCAGCAGAATTATTTTGATGTTTAACAGCTTGGCGTCCTTGGCCGACCGAGATCTTCCACGGCAAACAGAGCGGCCTTGTGAAAAAATATTTGAAGGATAATAACTACAATAGCCTCCATTTGGCTTCAAAAATATGCTCGGATATTTGTCCTTGGACATTATCTGTTCCTCGAAGCTCACAGTCTTCCTCGAGCTTCGCTCTCGGAAAACTGTTCGCTTCTCGGAACAGATAATGTCCGCGGACAAATATCCTCGCCAAATGGAGGCTATTGTTTATATATTTTAAGTCATTTATCACCTTTAAATTGAAGAAAGCCTAAAAATAATAGTTTACTAAGGTAGAAAAACACCAAAGAGGTACTGAATAATAAACCAAACAGGAACAAGGATGGTTGAGGATGGAGAAGATTAAGACGGATTGCGAACGACAAACTTGAAAAAATTGGCCAATTTTTTCAAGATGCGCCATCCGTGACGTAGCTCCTTTTCAGCACAATTTTAGCTATTACCTTTTGATAGTCAAATTAACATGAGTGCGACTGTGACCGTGACCGATCCGTTCGGAGTATGGACTTTTCGGATTTATAATCCGTTTTTGATCTGCCGGGTCGTCTGACCAGTAAGGGCCCACAATTTGACTGACAGGTGTTGCTTGTTTTAACAAGAGGCTAATGTGTCCAAGTTTCCTTGTTTATATTTCAAGGCCAGCGTTGTTACATTTTGGGTTAATGTTACATTCTGCGTCAAAAGTTGTTACATTGCGCGTTAATGTTACATTTTGCGTTATTTGTTACATTTGCGGCGTAACAAACAATCTTTGCATTAAAACTAGCAAATACAGTCGAAGCTCTCGTAAGCGACCACCTCGGGAATTCGAAAAAGTGGTCGTAACAAGAGCTGGTCGCTTATGACAATGGGCTGTGGTAAGTGACCACGCGCTGAAACTATTGAGGCTGGCGATTTACGAAATGTATGAAAGTGAATGTACAGTACTGTACAGGTCACGCATCCACAGAGATTGATGTCTCAGAAATGTGTTGCACAACAAATGGTCGCTTACGAGAGCTTAAAAACAAAGGAAACGTCTAGTTGGTAATTCCCAAAAGTGGTCGCGGTCGCTTACGGATGCCCGGAGCGGTCGCTTAGGAGAGCTTTTAATTCCAGAGTGCGCTTTCAACCAGTAAAACCTGGCAACATTCGACGTGGTAATATAGTGGAGCCTAAATGAAAAGCACACGTTCCGGCCTCATCCTTCTACAGCGCCTTTCAATAACACGCGAACTCTGAAGTTCAAAACCCAACTTACAATTGCGTTTTTCGCTGCCGTCAATCATAAAATTACGAAGACAACCAACTCGAACCAACGGACCGTGAAAGAAATCTACCAATCACAATCCACGGACGTGAACTTTTGAATGGATTACTAAATGATTGACGGCAGCGAAAAACGAAACCGTCGATTAAGCAGAGTTCCCGAGAGTTCGCATGTTATTGAAAAGCGCTGTAAGGCGGCCACCTCCCGGCTAAGACAGACAGTTGGTGCTGGTCCCGATGGGATTTGTCTTAGAGACTCCAGAGAGTTTACTGTATTTCCAAGTACAGTCAACCTCCCGTAAGCGGACACCCTCGGCAAGCACAAAAAGTGTCCGCAACTGGAGTTGGCCGCTTACCGATACGGGAATGTGTAAATACAGTGTTTGTATGAGCTAGAATTCAAACAGGGTTTTGTCAAGGAGGCCGTAAGTATAGAGCTGTCCGCTTACGAGAGTGTCCGCTCCGAGAAATTCGACTGTCCAGTCAAACCTCCCGTAAGCTGACACCCTTGGGACCAGAAAAAGCGTCCGTTTTAAAAGAGGGGGTGTCCGCTTATAGGAAGCTAAAAGTGTAGTGTTAAAACGTATGTAGCTGGGAACATGACTAATTGTCCGCTTACGAGAGGTGTCCTCCTACGGGAGGTGTCCGTTAGCGGAGGATCGACTTAACATACCTTCTTGTAGCTCCTGCCAGTTTTCTCCAGGGACCTGTAAGTCTTGATGTATTTCTGATGCTGTGCCCGCGCCATTTCTATAGTCCTCATGGCGGCCACTGCGCACAGCTGACTGGCATTGCTCTTGATCACGTGATCAAACGAGGAGTCCTTACCAGGCTCCCACTCTTCAAAATGTTCTTCCCATAGTTCCTCCTCGTAGACGTTGTCTCGCCCCAGGGCTAGGACGGGGTCGTGTTGTTCTTTCCGGTTTAGCCGACTGAGTTTTTCATTGAGAATATCCTGATTTTTCTCGTCTTCCTGGAGAATCAAAATAGTCGAGACGATAGGTATTTTAATAAAACCCTTTTACTCCCAACCTCGTTCCCAGGTCTTCTTCCCGCCAAAAGCATCAGAAGAGAAACCCTGGGAACGAGGTTGGAGTCAAACCTGTAGCCAATAAATGTGGTTGTACCTTTTTAAGTCTGTGGAGGAAACCCAAGTGTATGACCATTTAAATGAAAGCTATTGAGCAGTACTTTCGAGTGGTGCTGTTTGTTGTTGCAATTTTGCAAAATAAAATTCAATTTTTCCCCCACAAATTTGAGCTTAGCACTCTTGGGAGTGAAAGGGTTAAAACCGTTCTTGTGTTTATTTTAGGCCCCGTCCATACTAATGCGTTTGCGCAAGAGAGGCTCCTCTCTTGGTTTTCGTTTGAAGAAACGCATACTTTTCGATGCGTTTTCGCCTATCGTCCACACTACAACGATCGAAAATCGTTTTCATCGAAAACGCTTACATTTGAAAGCGCTGTCTAGAGGAGACATTTGAAAACGGGGCCCTATCGTATTAGTGTGGACAACGGAGGCTTTCGAAAACGCTGACGTTATTCACATTACAAATATCGCGGGCGCATCTATTTGTCGCATGCGCAGATGACTATTGTTGCGTTTTCGAGCGAGAGTTCTTGGGTTTGTTGTAGCGTTTTAACTTTGTTGTAGCTTTTTCGAGCGCTTTGTTTATAGCGTTTTCGAGCGCGTTTTCGAGCACTTTAGTGTGGACCAGGAAAGCGTTGTGAAAACGATAGTGCGGACGCGGAGCTTTTGATGCGTTTTCGGTAAAAAACGGAGCGTTTCGAAAACGCATTAGTGTTGAGGGGCCAAGCCTTAGCTTGTTCTTGCGTTAATCCTCATGATCACGTGACCTAAACGTGATAAACATTATTCTCACTTATATTCGCAAGCCCACTTGAAGCTGAATAAACAAAAAACGCTTCAGGATAACCTTATTACCATTAGACAGATGTAGAAAAGCACCCAAGCGATGAGAGAAAATTTATGATTCAGTCAAACGAACGCCGTCTATACAGGTCTATAGACAAAATCGGATTAACTTTACAAAGCTGCTTACAAGAAGGATTGGATTGGAAACAAAATACGGACAAATGGGTCTAGAACTTATATTTAACCCCTAAGTTCAAAACTGAGTTAAAAATCTTGAATTTCATTTTGAAAAATTGTCAAAAACAAAACTTGAAAGTACTGCTCAATAGCTTTCATTTGAATAGTCACACACTAGGGTTTCAACCACAGACTCAAAAGTTAGAACCACCTTGTACAGCACCACATGAAAGTACTGCTCAATAGCTTTCATTTGAATGGTCACATACTAGGGTTTCAACCACAGACTCAAAAGTTACAATCACATTTATTGATTCAAGATTTGACTCTGGGAGTGAAAGTGTGTCGGGAACTGCAGGGTATTTTCGACAAATGATTCATGCTTGGAAGGTTTACGATATAGTGAAACCCGTTCGATTAAAACTGACATTTTAATTATGTTCAGCTGGTATCTCTTTCCTGCATATAAAACACATCCTTTCATAGGAAAACAAGTGGGTTCTTTGCATTGCGAAAACAACACGAAATCGATTCGATCACACGCTATTTGTGTTTGAAAACACTGCGTTCCAACACATGATGCAGGTTCTATTTTTCCTTTATAAGCCCCCCGCTGCCAGAGTAACTCAAAGTATTCAAAACGTCATTTCTTTTTGACAAAGATCAAGAGTTCAGAACAAAAAGGAAATGGATTATTCGTGCCGTCTCAAAAGACCTTGGGGTTAAAAATATGTGCACAATTTTAACGAAACACCGGGATCAAACAATGTTTTTTTTTAAGTCTTTTGTTTGCGTGATTTTTTTTTTTGAGACCGCGAAATTAACCTCATAGCTTACTTGTAGAGTACGAAATTTGTGACAGAATCGTTATCCTTGAGGGGTAAAATACAAAATTAGTCAAAATTAATGACATTTTGTCGAAGACACTTCGTTGACAAATCGGGTCAATTAATATCGGTTGAATAACTCACAGTGACTTGGTGATATAATTGAAAATCAAGGCCGCAGTTCTCTTCTCAATAAAGGCAGACATCTGTTTGGAAACGTTAAAATTTACGGAATTCTGAGTGTAAAAACCATCAACGTATAAAGGTTTTCCTGAATTGAAGATAAGAAGTCGTTATCCACTCACGTTCTATCTGAAGTAGGAACAAAAGTATGCGTAAAATTTTCCGTTTCCCATATTGAATATTGATTGACTTTTAATATAGCGTGGTATACAGAACAAAGTCGTTATCTTGCTGCCTGTACACCGGGAAATAACGTTCCCAAATCCTGAATAAACGAATATCCGTAGTTATTGACCACCCAGCCACACGTTTTCGTAATTGAAATTGCGCGCGTCTATAACAGAACCAAGCCATTTGTTGTCAAATGTCGGAAACCGAGCTTCGCGCCAGATTGAATGTGGTTTCCCGCGCTAGTATTGCGGCAAATCGAATCAAAGCACTATCGAAAAATAAATTTAAAATATCAACGCTCGTCGATATCTTCGACTTATATGGCTATGGATCAAAAACAAGATCTTCAGGCCGATATTGAATGATCCGATCGAAATTTCGTCGCTTCAGCTGGGAGCAAACAGTAAATTCAAGACAGAGTTAATAAATAAATTATGAGTGCAATCGGGTATAGTGTGAGTTCGCGAAGTTTACATGTAAATTCCCTCGTCGAGCGATCATCTGATCATTGCAATGAGCTTTATAGCGCGCTTACGTGACAAAGAAGATCGAAAGAGCAGAGAAGTCATTTTGGAGTCAGCGAAAGCGGCGAAATTTCTTCCATTCAAGAGAATAAATCATAAGATAGATCCTGATTTCCGCTAAACAACACGTCCACGATTCAAGAAAAGTTGGTAGATCGATCGATCATGCCTAGGATCTTTCGCTACTTTATTCGTCGATCCACAGCGACGAACTCGTTCAATGTGCGTCAGTGATATGTACTTTAGCTATGTTACGATAAACACACTATCAAAACTGTACAATACTAACCAGCAACAAATCTATAATCTCCTCCTTCAGCTGAAGTTCTGCTTCCAAGAACAGCAACAATTTCATCATATTCTCGAATCTCCTTTGATCTCCGGCATTGAAATACTCTCCGCAAGGCGAGAAGGCCATGGCGAACGAAACTCACACAGAATGCGCGCTCTCGCACGCGAAAAGGAATGTCGTGAACCGGTAAGCGACGACAAAAATAAATCCAAAGGAAAGCTTTCTTCGTCCACTGTCACATCTGTTGACGGTCAATTTTTCGCACTCTAATGACGTGCAAAATCCCCTTTTGTTTGACGGAACCCAAACTTAATTGTCATTCAATTTGAACACAAACATTTGTTCTTACGTCAGTGCAAATAGGCGTAGATTGTTATTTACGTCCCCGCAGAGGTCATACGACTTTTGTCTGATATCGTTCCCAAACTTTACAACGAAATATTTCGTCAAGGATCAAGGCATTGCAAATTTTTCAAGTGCTACCCACTTTGTGTATTGCAATTTAGCTATCCGTCCAAATAACGTACGATCAGTTGTATGACAAATGATGAAATGAATTTTTCTCTGCAATTATGTTAGACAATGGGTCACAGAATCCAGCCATTCAGCGCTTTGTCTGTTATGAATCGATATCTGCATGTCAAAAATTTTGAAAGACATATCGAGGGCATGAAAATAAAGAACGGTATTTAATTTCTTATCGATTTTAATAATAGTTTTGGCGCGAATAGCTCAGATACAATCAATGATAAAGGTATCCTTTACGTCATATGTCCCATATCATAAGCGTTGTGTAATTGTGAAAATTAGTTGTCGAAAGGTGATAAGGAACCGCGTACCGGAGATCGCCGAGAGTCGATCGACAAAGAGATAACAGAGCATACTTTTGAGTTTCGTAATTTTAACCCTTTCACTTCCAAGAGTGCGAAGTTCAAAACTGAGGAAAAAATCTTGAATTTCATTTTGCAAAATTCTCAAAAACAAACAGAACCACTTAAAAGTACTGCTCAATAGCTTTCATTTGAATGGTCATACACTAGGTTTCATCCAAAGACTCAAAAGGTATTAAACCACATTTTCACATTTACTGAAGGTTTGACTCTGGGAGTTAAAGGGTTTTGACTCTGGGAGTTAAAGGGTTTACTTAGAAGTTTTGAAATGGTTTATATTTTGCGCACTGGTCAATTTTTTTTTGCAATGTACAAACTTTACCTTCAAATCGAAGAAAACCAACAAAAAACCGTTCATGGTGAGCCACTGCGGTATGTAAGCCCTCTGTCATTCCCTCCACATTGCCCTGTTCTTTGTTTGCTGTTCTCATCCACCCATCGGTCCGGTATATCTTCTAATCTCATCTCTCCACCTTGTTTTCAGTTGTCCTTGCGATCTTTCAAGTTTACTCTTGGTTCAGTACCACTCTGTACAGGGACCGCGGAGACCATTTTAAAGTGGTAGGGCTAAAAGGCAGAGAAGGGACAATTCGCGCCGAAGGCGCGATTTCCGAGCGCCTAAGGCGCGAGTTTCTAGGTGGGTCCGGGGGCATGCCCCCCGGAAATTTTTTGAAATTTGGGCCTCTTAGAATGCATTTCCTGCATTCTGGAGCAAGAATTAGGGTATTTGAATAAAACACAGACATCATTAATTTTTGGCTTTGAAAAATTAAGAGTATCAAATACATCCGTTTTTATTGACCATAAATTCATACAATAATCTTTCGATGTTTTTTAACCAGCAAACGAACCGTAATGTCTGCAAGTATGGAGTTCGTCGAGCATCGTCGAGCACATGGGCAAATCGCCCTAGTCCCCCTCATCCGTGTCTGCCATACGGTAGGAACGCCTGTGAGAATACTGCCGCCGCGAGCTTTGCCGAGCCTTTGACTTCGTGAAGCGCATATGCAAGAGTAGACGGCGTTTTGTTACTTTCCAGTGGTAAAATTCATACATTATCCATGTCATCTGGAGGCCTAAAAAATCAACCCAAGCAAAAAAGTGGTAGGGCTATAGCCCTACCAGCCCTCCCCCTCCGCGGTCCCTGTGTATGGTTCTTATTGTTTTCATTTCATACCATCAACAAAATTCATGTCTTTAAATGGGTTTTCCTCTGATTCAGTACCGTAAAACAGGTAAAACCTCGAAAAGAAGCCCATGGGGCTTGTTTTCTATTTAGGACCCTTGGGAGGGCTTCATTTCGAGATGGGCTTCATTTCGAGATGGGCTTCTTTTCGAGATGGGCTTCTTTTCGAGATGGGCTTCTTTTCGAGATGGGCTTCATTTCGAGATGGGCTTCTTTTCGAGATGGGCTTATTTTCAAGATGGGCTTCTTTTCGAGATTACTTTTGCAAACTCAAGAGGGGGCTTCTTTTCGAGATGAATGCTGCAAACATTGAGATTGACAACTATAAAACAATAAGTAAGACTACTGAAGACATTTTTCAACCATGAAATTCGGTTTAAGGTAAAAATAAACTTGTGAAAAACAAGAATATCACTATTTACATTACTTTTGCAAACTCAAGAGGGGGGCTTCATTTCGAGATGGGCTTCTTCTCGAGATTAAGCCCACTGGGCTTCTTTTCGAGGTTTTACGGTATCTTGTTTGGAATCTTGTGTTTTAGGACTCTTTCCTTTCCATTGCTATTTGGCTGCTTACTTATAATCATTAATGGTAGAAAAAAGAAGGGATTTATCGTTTACCAATCGAACAACGTGAAGATCTCGGAAAGAATAGCAAACAAAAAACGCCGCGAAGTTTAGCAAGCCTGTATTGAGAATGGGGGTGAAAGTAGAACTTGACACAAATGAAATTTTTGTTTTTATTGAGTCTTATAATTGAGATATTTATAGAAAAATAACAAGGTATCTAGAAAATTTTCGAGATATTTAGAAAAAATTTCGGGATATTTAGAACATTTTTGGGGAATTTCCGGAAAGATATTTAGGCGATTTTACGTGATATTTGTGTCTAGGCCTAAGTGCATGGTCATCGTTGAGAAATTCATATTAATCATGTTGCTTCAGACTTATGCGCGTCAAATGATCGGGCTTTCAACACGGCTAAATTTAGCTCCCCGGGGGGTACTCCCTTATATAAGCTATATAGGTATGTGCCGCCCCAAAGGGTATGGTTTTTGAGCCGTTTTGGTCTGAAAACGGGTATATATTTTGACCATTTTGGTCTGAAATAGGGTATTTCTGCCTACCGGTCTGAAATAGGGTATAGATTTTTTGCCCTTTTGGCTTTAAAAGGGGGAAATTTTAAGGGTCAGGTCTGAAATAGGGTAGGGAAAATCACATATTTTGGTCTGAAATAGGGTAAGGGTTTCAACAAGCGTGCCGCACACCCCCACCCAAATTTTTTGGGAGTACACCCCCGGGATTTAGCTTGACTTCCATTTTGGGGTGCTCTGGTATTCAATAGCGTTCTTTCGACAACTCCTTTTATTAAAAAAAAGCTATTTTCTAAAAGGTTGCGGAAAAGATCAAACACTGAAGACGGAAAGGATCAAGAACACTGAACATGTGGCTGCGATTACAGATAAAAACATGAACAGAAATAAACATGTAAATCTGCAACTTTGCCGACGCGACATTGCGCACAACATTTTCAGTTGACGGTCATACGCTGCAACTCTCGCGCAACATTGCTGACGCGGCAAGCAAGTTCTCAAGTTTATAATGACGTAGCCACCGTCAAGAAGACATATTATACTCGGAGACCCAGGGGCAGTCATTGTGGGCGAGGGAAAATCGGAAGCAGCGGTAAAAAAATCGGCGAAGAAACGTCTATTCGAAATTGGTCAAGAAAAGTCGAAAACAAGAGATAGATCGTCCTGTTTGGTCTGTTTGGGTCAGAGATTCATAGCCAGAAAATGGCTAATGTCGCTAACAGTTGTGCCATGCCATTTCGCGCAATGTCAGATCTAAAGCCCGCCCAAACGAGGATGGGAGACGGAAGAGAGTTCAAACTCTCACTCTCGTTTGGCCTGAAACTCTCATGCGCTCTCAGCGACTCTTATGAGCTCTCATCGAATTTGAACGTGCTCAATTTTCCTTGAGTAGTCCGGAGAGTTTTCTGTCGTTTGGTCAGCTTCATGACAGTCGATGAGAGCTGAAGGAAACTCTCATCAACTCTCATG
Source organism: Desmophyllum pertusum (assembly GCA_029204205.1). Classification (NCBI taxonomy): domain Eukaryota; kingdom Metazoa; phylum Cnidaria; class Anthozoa; order Scleractinia; family Caryophylliidae; genus Desmophyllum; species Desmophyllum pertusum. The sequence goes on from MU825874.1 coordinate 4,214,442, forward strand.
AGATTAAGTGGACACACGTTGGAATTCGTTTGAATCATCCTCACTTTAGTTTAGGTTCCTCGTTCCTGTCATTTGTCGATTACTCCGCAGATTGCTGCTCTACGAATAGGCATGCAACTTTAGGCAACGAACTTTATCCGCGCATCAGTGAAAAACATGTGCTTCAAGGAAGATAAAGAAAAGTCTGGGCTTGTAAAATTCAGTGCTATTTTAGTCTACATAGAAGGAAATGGTCATTAAACAATTATTTTGGGAAGTGGTTTAAGTGGCTGTTTAATTTATAATCAACACTATGCACGGGAAATCAGACACATGCACAGACAGACACACCCGAAGTTGATGAAGTGTCAATATGCAGGGTTCAATTCCTACTGTTACCATCCCCCCGGGTATTTGCCATTCAGTTTTCTTCACTTGGCGTCTTATTGCCCACCCCTGGGCACAAAGATAGAGGCAATTCCCCACCCCTGGGACACAAACTGCACCGTTTCACAAGAAAACATAAATATTTATTACCTTTTACAAAATAGAGGTGGACTCTGTGGCCCATGCAAAGGTCAGGAAACATCTCTCCTATTGTTTTTGTTTCTCGCCCGCGTTTCTTTGGCTTTTAACGCTCCTCTCTTGCGGTTTTTTCAAATACAGGTTTTATAAACTTGGAAAAATTGCTTTCCAACCAGAAAAGAAGTCCTCTGCAAATATTTTCGGCCCATAATTCCTTGTGCGACTAGATAATTCAACTATCCCCACCCCCTACCCCCGAGACAAGACTAACTTGCAAAATTCCCCACCCCCGGGCCACAAGGGCTGACTTTGTCCCGGGGGGGGATGGTAACAGTAGGAATTGAACCCTATAAGATGTCGCCACGGGCCTTTTATCAAGTTTAGACGCACAGCGGAACTCCGATATAATGATGTGCCAAGGGACCGGGAAATGTGTTCGTTATAACAGGGGTTCTATTCTATACTTTGGCTGGGCGGGCTGAATATCGTTCGTGGGGGACTTCGTTATATAAAGTTAAAGCTGAGGTCCGCGTCAATGCAATATTTGTTTGGTTTGTGACCAAACGGTATGAGGTGCGATGGGGTGCGTACCGATTTTATAAATCAACCATAATCATAGCATAGGCTGGTAAAATAATCAATAGTTTAGGGTGAAACAGAGAAGAAAAAATAAAGCCTAGAAATGTGCCACACGACTGCCGAAACTCCACAGTGCAACATTGGGTGAAGGATTTTCAAATGACTAAAACGATAACAACGAACGATCCGAATTCAAAGAAAACTTGCATGACTTTGGTTCATCTACTAAACTAACAGTAACAAGCATTTAAAAGAGGATTTGATTTCACATACCTTCAAACTACATGCTTTTCCACCTCGATGACCTCGATGTTTTCAAAACTCGTGGCAAAATTCGGCAGACAATCAAGAGAAATTTACGTCACCGTGATTGGTCAATTTATATCACGTGGTTACTGATAACTCGGTGTGGCGCGAAAGGGGCATTCCGCGTGTGGTTTTCTCATAGTTACGGGCCGTAGGCATGGAAACGTACGGCTTTACTGTGTGAACACTTTGATTACCAGAGGTTTGGATTTTCGTATGCCAAACTGATTGGTCTATTTTTTCCTGTATTTATTTTATTTATTGCTATTTCGCAAAGCTTTTCTGCAAAAACAAAGTGTAAAATTTGAGTTTCCTGACTATTGCTGGTTTGCAACCATTCCCGAGAGATTTAAATGACAAATAAAAGACCCTGGCGGCCATGCTGGATGACAGGAACAATAAAACTAATTATAATTATTTTGTTAATGGTCATCCAACATGGCGGCGATGACGTCAGTTGCAAACCAAGAATTCTTCTTGCGGTTCGCACAGTAAGCCCTGATCAAACGGTCTCAACACAGGCGGTGTCCGACACGGTTCACGTGACTACATTCGTCCAATCACGCGTCAGCTAGGCGATACCTGGTCTCAACATTTGTTGAATCACGAGTATTAAACGGCTAATTCAACATGTCGAGAAGATGTTGAGACAAAGGGGGTGAAATATCAATTCTTTCCTCCAAATCAAGGTGGCGCGGTTGTATTGTAAAAAGCAGACACCGAACAGTTGAAAAGTATTCTTTTAATAAATCGTTGGTAAATTCTTGATATATTAAAAAGGTAAATAATTTCATTGCCCTGCATTTGCGGTAAAAATAGCGAATCGTGTGAATCTCACTAAACCTTTTACATAATATTTTTAAACTGCATTCTGTAAAATAACTTTCGAGTTTACAATGTAATTAGATAATTAAATAATTATAGAACTAGACTGATGATTAAATATTATTTTATCTCACTCATCGCATGAAGATATTTTTTTTAAAATAGATTATTATAATTATACTGTATTTTACAATACTTTTCACTACCGGGTATGATTTGTGCTAAGTTTCCCTCAAACTACTTACTGTGTGCAAGTGAAGCAAGGCATTTGAATCAAAACAACGCACTAGACAAGAGCAAGTGACAAAGTTTACAAATTTTTTTAATCGACTGTCGAAAGTAATCTGTGTTTACTTTGGTATTGCTCTATAATTGGTCCAAAATACTCGTGAAACTTGGCATAACCAATCAGAACAGGCACGCTGTTTCCTCAGCCAATAAGGTTCAAAGCCAAAACATGATTGGCTTACATGACCTTTCCCGCGCTTGACACCGGTCGCAAGCTTTTTTAACGAGTTCTGATTGGTTCATTGCGATGTTTGAGCTACTCATTTGATTGGCTAGATGTGACTACAGTCATTAGAAAACTGTTCTGAAGCAATACAAGCTCGCGATATTTCTTATTGGGCAATAACAATCGGAAACTTTTCGGCTACTTTTACGAGTACCTACCAAAAACCAACGAACGGCATTAAATCGCTCATATCAGGATTTGGGCGAACGTTGTCTATAAACCTCTCAACGTAATACCTAACCTCAAGTACTTTAAAAGTATAAATTTTAAATTTTCACTGAGCTAGGTTGTATCAAAATAAAATTACCCTTTTGTTTCTAAATTAGTTCCTTCAGTTGTTTTGGTAACCCACCACCTTTAAATACCCTGGGGAAGCCCTCATCCCCCCCCCCCCCCCCCAAAAAAAAAAAAAAAAAAAAAAAAAAGAGAACCCTTACCCGTACATGTTCCACAATCAAAGGATCACGTTCATTTCCGGTCGCAATCTCGTCTTTCATTCACTGAGCCCGTGGTTTCCAGCAAACGTTGCTACGCAACATGACGTATCCTGATGACGACAAGCACACGTGACAACTTTCGGGCGTTCGTGTTATTTTCTGATTGGACATTACGAATCGGAAACTCTTTGGCTACTTCGACGAGGATTACGAAAACGGTTCAGTCTTGTTTCCCAGACTGAGCATATACACGTATACTTTTTATTTATATAAAAAGTGCATTGTGTGTATTCAAAAAAACAACAACAACAGTCTGATTCCCTTAGTTAGCTAAGTCGTTCTTCAACACTGCTCCTCAGAGCGGCCATATCTCACAAGGTATTTACAAGAAAAACTTTTTTACCAAGCTCCAGCTAGAGTCAACATGAAAATTAATCAACAAATCGTTACAACATTAGCCTTATAAACAACACGTAAGCTCCTAACTGGCTCAAACGGACAGAAATGAACCCTTTCACTCCCAATAAAATAAAAAAATCCCAAATTTCATTTTGCACAATATTAAAACACAAACATTACCACATGAAAGTACTGCCTAGCAGCTTTCGTTTGAATGGTCACACACTAGGGTTTCATCCAAAGACTTAAAAAGTTAGAATTACGTTGTACAGCATAATAAACAGTACCACATGAAAGTACTGCTCAATAGCTTTCATTTGAATGGTCACACACTTTAGTTTCATCCACAGACTTAAAAGTTACAACCACCTTGTACAGCACAATAAACAGTACATGAAAGTACTGTTCAATAGCTTTCATTGGCTGCACAATAAACAGTATCTGTAGCTTTGAAAGACTTGAAACTAAATTTGAACCGACTCTGGGAGTGAAAGGATTAAATTGGAACGATATAAAATCAATTTCAATCTTCCCCAAATAGAACCACCCTATTCTCTTTATGGCTAATATATTATCATAATCATCTCAATACTGTTTCTCTGTCTTGATAAACTCTATCATTTTTCGTGTCCTTCGATTTGAAGATAATTTCTAAACATTGCAAAAATGACTTCTAATATTGTGAAGCACAGTCCCCTTGAAGCAATCGCGACTGACTCCCTGGGATCAAATCACATTCACTGAACGTTCAAATCTATCCACATTAAATTCGAAAGCTCTCCTTCTTCCCATCAATGTGCCTCAGCCGCAAATACACGTCAGTGCCCAGGCCCTCCATGGACTGCAGCTTCAGCGACCCTCCAAGGTACGTGGCATAGGCTCGTGACGTAGGAAGGCCAAAACCCCAGCCTGCCATGGGACCCCCACTGGGTGAATTGTTTGGGTGCCCTGCGCATAATTCAGAAAATATATTGTCATTGTCGGAGGGCCTTATGGTACTGCGGTCACCCATGGTGGTGAATGAATACTTGAAGATGTCCTGGAGTTTGGATTCAGGGATGCCACCTCCACGATCAGAAACTCTGTGAAGAAAGATATCCTTGTTATTTTTTTTGTTTTCAGTTTGTTCTCAAAGGATCCTCTATCTCACAGGAAACCCAACAATAATGGTTTGATTTTTTAGAAGGGTACTTGACAAATGACAGGAACCCATTAGGAAGTGAGGATGACTAACGATGGCGAGGATGGAAATGTATTGCCAAATAGGCAAACTTGAAAACGCGAGGCTTACGTGTTAGAAACCCAACAATAATGGTGATTTTGTAGAACGGTACTTGACAAATGACAGGAACCCATTAGGAAGTAAGGATGATTAACGATGGTGAGGATGAAATGGCTGCAATGTGGACAAACTAGAAACACGAGGTCCATGTTTACAAGTTTGGCTTAGTAGATTTCATTGACATATGGTCGAATATTGTGATGTGATGGAATTAAAATTGCTTTCTACATTTAGCTAAAGTTTATAAAGTTTTCCTGGCCAAAAATTGAGGGAACATTTCTTGCCTTTATTTGTTGTTGTTGTTGTTGTTGTGGTGGTTTTTTTTGGCATGTGTTGTGTTATTGGGCAAGACATTTAAAGTATAAATGGGCATCGGCAAACTGTTAGGGCAACCTGACAAAATGCTGGGTAGTCTGTGACGGACTAGCATCCCATCCAGGGAAGTAGCAATACTCCTTGTTGCTTCATACTACAGAAACCGGAGTAAAGTGTCGGCTTGGTAAGCCACCTTGGTTTGAAGACAGATTTTACTCCGGGGGTGGGGGGGACTTCCATATAAAAGTGACGGGGGTGATCGTCGAACCGCTAGAGTTATTTCGGTACCTTTTTGGGTATTAAGTTGAGAAAAAATATGACAGGAACTAGTTTTGTCTTAGAATTGGTACCATTTAGGGGTAAAAATATATTCGAGCCACACCCACAAAATTAGATTTTGGTACGTTTTACGCTCAACCCCGTCACTTTTATATGGGAGTCCCCCCTCCAGGATTTTATTCAGCTAATCTTATTTTCGAGCAAATTGTACCTGGTGTTAGTTTGTTTTGTATGTTGTAATAGTTCAGTTGTTACCTGACAAAGAATTCTGTATCGTTGCTACATAGCGTGACAACAATGTTTGGCACTTCAAGAGGTTTGTCAAGGTGATGTTCCACACTGGCCCTGGAATGAAAATCACAATTTTCTACCTGTGTAGTTGTAATACAGTATTTCATGCAATATTACAACCAAGCTACAGTCAGCAACCAGAGTAGGTTGCAATGGCTGTACACACAAGCCACTAGGCACATGCCAGGCGTGGATCCAGACTAGCCAACAAGATCGCCACCTACGGAGGCTAGATCCAGACTGGTTTACACAGTTTTACGGAAATCGGACAAAATTTTGAAATAACTAAAAATCAATTTTAGAGAGTGAAAATCTAAAAACGTATGCGGGGGAACATGCCTCCATAGATTTGGTGCTCAGACTCTAGTAAACCGGTCAAGTTTTCTCCTGGATCCACGCCTGCATGCACGCGAGAGAGTAGCAGAAATCAATCCTATCTGAATGGACCAAGAAGAAAAATGTATTGTGTCATAAGATTAAATTTGTGTCATAAAGGAAACTTACCTCATGCCATTTTTCAGAAGTTCCTGAAGAATGTACTCCAGCGGTGCAGGAATGTAAGGAAAGACAGCTTTTGTGTGGCCATTGACGATAAGGCCTGGAGCAACACCATAGGTGTGTTCACACACTTGCCTACAAAAAACAAACAGATTAATTTACACTATAGTAAAAAGTTACCGTAGACAATAATATTAGTGTAGTGTCATTAAGGCCCACAATGCATGTAAAAATACTACATGATTATCTAGCGTCATAGGCCCGCAATGTGTGCAAAGATGCTAGATAATTAATTTTAATATTACCATATCACCTACAGGCAGAGCAACAGAGCCATTTCCATCCCATAGATGGATGGAAAATGGTTCAACAGTATCTACACAAACCTTGAAACACTTCACTATGTTAGCCTACAAAACAGGCGTATTTTGGGCGAGCGAGCGCTGAATATTCCATTGAGTGTTTATAAGTCGCCATCTTGGATTAGGAAAACATTGGAGGCTTGGGGCGAGTGCAAAAGAACGGCGAAGGGAGTCAGGCAGAAAGGCGAGGGAGGAGGGAGGGGGAGGGGGGTGAATAACCCCTCCCCAACCCCGCCCCTTCCTCGCCCTCTTTCACTTGCCCCAACTCTCCACATTTTGCGAATCCAAGATGGCGGCTAAACACTCGAAGGAGATAAACAATCGCAAGCCCACAAACTGCCTGCATTGCAGGCTACACTATGTTGGCACCACGCACCCCTTTTCAACGTTGCTAGATCCGCTAAATTGTTTAAATCAACGCATAACAACATTGTAAAGTGGTATGAGGTGAGGTGTTTCAAGGATTTTTGTCTGAGATTTGGTTCAACAGTATCTAGGTAAGCCGCACTTGGGCCAAACTGGCTCACACTGCCGGAGCTTATCCCGGTTTCTGTAGCATGAAGCAACAACAACAACAACAACAACAATTTTTATTTTGCATTTATAAAAATTAGGTTACATTTTTTGGATAAATTAGCCGACTAGGAGTATTGCTACTCCCCTTGGATGGGATGCTAGTCCATTGCAGGTTACCCCCAGCATTTTGTTGCCAGTACCCATTTATACTCCTGGGTAGAGAGAGGCACTGTGAGAGTAAAGTGTCTTGCCCAAGATCATGACACAAAGATCCCAGCCAGCACCCAAAACCCGGACTGCTCGATCTGGACACCGCGTCAAACACCAACAGTACCTACTGATGTATTATTTGCCTACTTCTTGTGATTAAGTTGGTGGGTTAATGGTTAGTGTGTTGGGCTCTTGATTGAGAGATCTGGGTTAAAGCCTGGTCAGGGTTCTTGTGTTACAAGACTTAGTGTTCTTGGGCGTCATTTTCCATATAGGAGTACAGTGGCGGATCCAGGGGGAGGGTCGGGGAGTGCCCATTCGCCCCTTGTAGAAGCGTTTAGTGATAACTATTGCAGTCTACTTCCAAAAAATCTCCTTCTACGTACTTCACATTTCGGGAAAACCCTGGGACCACCCCTATCAAAAATTCCTGGATCCGCCCCTGGAGTATAAATAGGTACGGGCAACCTGACAAACATGCTGGGGTAATTAACCTGCACTAGTATCCCATCCAGTGGTAGTAGTGATACTCCTATTTATTATATAAACTAGAGTGAATTACAAGGATCTCCCTCACTGACAAAAATTGTTTCTTTACACTGCAAAATATATGATAACTTATCTTTCACATGTGAAGATATCGATGATGTCATGTTTGCTGACGAGTTTGCCATAATTATGTTTCAATGCTGAATGTGCCAAAATTTGTCAATAGTAAGTTTTAAAAAGTCGAAATATCTTCGGATCTTCCTCTGCAATTTTCGGCAATCTTCAGAAAAGTTTGGTAAATGTTTGGAAACATTTCTATGACCTTTGGACAACATTTGGAAAATCTTCAGACACCTTCAGAAAATGGTCGGAAATCTTCAGAAAATCATCCTAAACTTCTTTATTAGTATGTTTATAAAATAAACAAAATAATACATGGTTACTTGGAGATATGAAATTTATCTCTTCTCGTGTTCAAATCGATATCTCACTCATTTGCTGCACTCACTCGTGAGATATCAAGTTGAACACTCAAAGACAAATTTCATATCTCTGTGCACCCATGCTCCTCCAATCCCTACAATAATTGGAACTTCTCCTGTGATCTACTGTACATGGAAATAAAACAAATAATCTGCCTTTCCTTTTGAAGTCTTCTTCTAGTGTCAATAAGACAAATAAATTGGTCGGACCTAACAGCCGTGAATAATCAAACTAGAACAGTGCAGACTCAGTAACACACTTGTCCACCGAACTAATTGCCCTAACATATCAGAAAGCAAACACACAACTTATATTAGGTAATTAACTACGCACCTACGTAGGATACCTGAACATACGCCAAAAAGTATTTCTTACATCAAGCAGATCAATCTAGATGACAGATATGCTCACTAATTGGCTAACAAATATGTGGAAAGTGAGTGACACGAATCCAACTACAATATCTCCTGTAATCATGTAGAGACTACATGGTTACACGAGATAAAAAAGAGGGAGAGTTGGTGTTACAAGATCAATAGCAGGATAGTTAGGAAAAAATCATTGCTAGTAAATAAAATTAACGTTACCTGGCAAAATCACCACATTTCTCAACAATTTGCCTAAGATTAAGATGAGTACAAATAATTCCAATGTGGTTCGGCTGTAATGAAAAAAAAGAGAAAAGAAACTAGTTAAAACATTACCAATAATTATTAATAATAATTATAGAAATCACCAGTAATTAAATTTTTGTAACTAAAATTGCGCTCACTAACAGCTAAGCTCCTGTTAGAATTATTCTAACAAGAACAGTTTGTGCAGTAACCATGTACTGATCAAGCTCATCTTTAACCCTTTAAGCCCTAATGTCAACAGACAAATTCTCCTTACTTTTTTTTTTTTTTTTTTTTTTCCATGATTACTTTTTATTTATTGACAGTACCATGATCTATTTACAATACAAAAGTTAGTATAAGTTCGACTTATTAACATATTTTATAATTACGTAGTACTGTGATATGTAATTCTCCTTACTGGTCTCCATACATTTCTCATAGAACTTGTTTAAATATCAATGCATTTCATGACCTGTATGCTTGATCATGCATTAATATCATAAGAAGAAATTTGATGCACTATTGGGGCTTAAAATATTCTAACCAACCTCATCCCCAGGGCCATCTCTGCTTTCAAGATGGCGGGTGGACACGAAGAAGACCCTGGCGAACAGCAGGTCATGTGACCACAAAATTAGCCAATCGCGAGCCCGCCGCCATTTTGAAACAATCAAAATCTCCAATATTTTTGGAGACACGTGACCTGCTGTTTGCCAGGGTCTTCTTCGCGCCGCCATTTTGAATGCCGAGAAGACACTGGGGACGAGGTTGGACTTGGCCTTTGTTGCCTACTACTACAAAACAATTTGAGAGGGCTGCACTTTACCTTATTAAGACTAAGAGCAAGATGATGTTCTGCCAACATACGGATTCCAAGACGGGACATCAGGGTACGATTAAGAAAGGCGTCTATCATTTCGTACTGTAAACAAGAAAATACCAACAACACAAGTTGGAACTGGAACCGCACAATTTGATTTCATATACATGTACAGTCAACTCTCGTTATAGCAGACACTCTCAGGACTTAGTTTGGAGTCCGTAATAGCGAGAGTCTGCAATAGTGGGAGTAATTTTCAGTCAAACCTCTATATAGTTTTTGCCGGGTGGAGGACTTGATTTTGTCCGTAATAACAGGGTGTCCACAAGGCGAGAGTTGACTATACATTGTATATCTGTGTTCTGTTCAACTGAGGTTGCACTGTAATATGTCATTAACTTACTGGCACACTCTTCTGGCATTCATGGAATCCCTCAGCCAGGTGAGTGACAACACTTTGATGGTCGTCCAAGAGCTGTCTGATAGTGCGACTGTATCTCTCCTCTGAATCGAGAGTTTCCACCTGTGAAATTAAAATAGGTAGTGTACAACTGTCAGTAACTATTATCTACTTCACCCTCATCTTACACAATTATCCTAAGCTTACAATAGTATTTTCCAATTACATAAATGTACATGATGGCATTTACATTATTGTAAGAAGAAGTGGCCATTTTCTATTTCTTTTATAAAAAATAAAGCCAACAAAATGCAATGATACGGTACCATATAAATGTAAGTTGACACTCGATACTCGATAGTATCGATAATCGAGTCGAGACTCAATTCGCACTACTCGATACTCGATTTGCACTACCCGATACTGGATTCGCACTACTCGATACTGGATTCGCACTACTCGATACTCGATTCGCACTACTCGATACTCGATTTGCACTACTCGATACTGGATTCGCAATATGTGATACTCGATTCGCAATACTCAATACTCGATTCGCAATACTCGATACTCGCGAGTATCAAGTATCGAGTCGAGTATCGAGACTCGATAGAGACTGTCAACTTACATTTGCCCAGTACTGTACGTCATATCCGTGTTTATTATATAGACAAAAGAGTTTTACTGGAAAATGGGACCCTGAAGGTGTATCTTCCATATCCTCACTAGTAGTATATCGATGATGTCATTTCACGCTTTTGCACAGTTGTTTTTTATAACTTTGAATTAATTTGTTTTTTCATCTATGTGATAAAAAGGAAATTTACATGGCAGCTTGAAGATTTTATTTTCTTGTGTTAAAAACAATATTTTACTCAATCACTATGCTCGTTCATAAAATATTGTTTTTATTTTACTACTCGAAAATAAAATTCCTATCTTCCCACCGCCATGTGACATATCCTCTATTTATAGCCTGATGCAAAACGACTACTCAACCAATCAGAGTGCCGTTACATGACCCAAATGTTATAATTTAGCTTCAAAGACATACCTTAGGAAATTTGTGTAGCATACTGAAAGCCCTAAGGTATAACTCATACTGCAAAATAAAATACAAACATTTTTTAAATTAACAAAAAAAACAAATAAAGCCAGTGGCTGTAAAAATTAACAGCTGATTTCAACAAAATAGATTTTCCAGCTGCTATTAAAGCATCAGTACTGATCAATGAGGGGGGGGGGGGGGGGGGTTCTCCACTGATGGGGAGGTGCAAAGGATTTTTGGGGGGTTTGAAATTCATAATTTCAGGACTTTTTTGGGTAAGAAAATTGGGTAAGTATTTTTGGAGTAGTTTGATGACTTAGTAGGGATTTTTTTGTAAGAATGACTACTAGTCTAAGATCTGGTAAAGTTTATTGCAGATAGTGTGGTGAATAAACAAACACGAACATATTTAGTTTTAATCCCTTCTGGGTATTTTTAAGGTTCAAACTTCAACATGGGATTTTGTGTGTTTAATTTTGGTTCAGGGGATTTTTGAGAGTTTCACTTCAAGCCGTAGGGATATTCTAGGTTTCAATTGATGTCCCCATTTGCAGCTCAGGAGTACCCCCCTCCCCTCCCCCAACCCCTGGGCTGACGAAACACCTGCTTTTCTTCAATCCCTTGGACTTTAACCCTTTGCCAATTTACAATGCATGTTAAATATGACAGCAATGTAGAGAGCTCACTTACCACGTCATGAATGACTGGATTACAAACTGCAATGTAGGGAAGTTTTGAAAGTCGACAACTCGACGGGATATACGAATGGGCAACTCCTTTTGAAGAAACTGGGCACTTTTCTGAAATTTAAATGATACATTATGCAGTGTCAACACTCAACAACTTGCATCAAATATTAAACGTTTACTATGGATAATATTTAATGTATTTTCTCAAAAGTCGTGGTAATTCTCTACCACCGTAACACCACTCGTCGACAGTGTAAAAACAACTAGTAAATAAACCACAATTACAACTTTTCATAAATAAGCTGCATGACTCCAATAAAAGCTACATTTTTGTTTTTTGGAAAAACATTAATAAAAGTTTTAAGGTTATCCCTTAGTATTGCACTGCGCATCCTTACTGTGCATGATTTCACACGTCATTAGCGCGCGCACATTAAGAAAATGGCGGCTTTTCCTTTACGGCTAAGCTTGCCAGAGAGATAAATCGTCATTTTCTCGTAAACAAGTACGGTGACCTATCAATTTTTTCTCTTATTTTGAGTCTAGCAATCACCTTCTTTCTATAAAATAAATATAGACTAATTTCTATTGCAGAAGAATAAATAATCACCGGAAACGTGAACTTAGCTAATAAAAACGTTTCTGGAAGCTGATATTGTAAGGAATTAGTATAGGAAATCGTATGAACGCGAGTGCAATTCGTGATTTATGGGCACGAGTGATGTTTTGAAAGTTCTCAAAATTGCACGAGCCTTTAGGCGAGTGCAATTTGAGAACTTTCAAAACATCACGAGTGACCATAAATCACTAATTGCACGAGCAGTGCATATGATTTTTTGTTTATAATATTCTCAACAAAATTTTGCTGCGGCCATCACGCTACTCTGCACACGAAACGCTTCACCGAGTTTCCAAAGTGCTCACATGTTTTATTTGAACGAGCAGGCAAACCAAGCGTGAACTTTTTGAAAGAATTACAGTACTATAGTTTAGAAAACAATTAACCATTAACTTGAAAGCTTATTTCAATGCCATTAAGCGGCAAAAACATCTCTTCTTGTCCGGTACCGTTTATCACAATTCCGTATTGCACTCTATAACCTATTTATGCATTCGTCATTGACCAATCAGAAGCTGCATATTTTGTTGAGTATATTATAAAGGGGTATATACAAGGTAACTCCGCCATTGCCGGTCCCAAGCCCGGATGAGAAAGGAGGAGGGTTGGGCATGGGGCCAGCAACCCATCCCGTAAAAAAAGCACTCAGCTACAGAAACGCATACAAGAATAACTCAAGTAGTCTCAGCTCTTGGGAGAGAAGGTTCTTCGCGAAGAAGACAGATGACGTCTTGTGGTGAAAGCCGGAGGATTCTGGAAACTACAAGGCCGACTACCCTTCTCACAACCAAGGCTATCAAAGTGGGAACATGGAACGTAAGGACCATGTATGAAACGGGCAAGACTGCCCAAGTAGCAGCAGAGATGAGGAACTACAACTTATCACTGCTTGGAATTAGCGAGACACGATGGACCCAATCCGGACAGAAAAGACTGAACTCGGGTGAGATGCTGCTGTATTCAGGCCATGAGGAGGAAGACGGCCCGCATACCCAAGGAGTGGCCCTGATGCTGTCAAAAGCAGCACAGAAGGCGCTCATCGGATGGGAAGCTCATGGGCCAAGAATTATCACTGCCTCCTTCCGAACCAAGGAGAAGAGAATCAACATGAATGTCATCCAGTGCTATGCACCGACAAATGACAGAGAAGATGAAGACAAGGACCAGTTCTACAACAGACTGCAATCCGTGATTGATACTTGTCCAGAAAGAGACGTCACCATCCTGATGGGAGATTTTAACGCCAAGATAGGAAGCGATAACAATGGATATGAGGAGGTGCTGGGACAGCATGGGCTTGGCGAAATGAACGAAAATGGGGAGAGACTGGCAGACCTGTGTGCTCTCAACAGGTTGGTCGTAGGTGGCTCGGTGTTTCCCCACAGAAGGATTCACAAGGCGACGTGGATATCACCAGACCACTCGACAGAAAATCAGATAGACCACATTTGCATTAGCAAGAAATTCAGAAGATCTATGCAGGACGTGAGAGTGAAAAGAGGTGCAGACGTTGCCTCAGATCACCACCTAGTCGTTACACATCTCAAGCTGAAACTAAAGAAGAACTGGACAGAAATAGCACCCCAACGCAACAGGTATGACACCGGATGCCTGAAAGATGCACAGAAGTTAGAAGAGTTCAGGGTTACAGTTAGAAACAAGTATCAAGTGCTCCAGGAACTGATGGAAGAGGAAGAGACTGTAGACAGTACCTGGAAGAGAGTAAAGGAGTCTTTTGTTTCAACTTGTAAAGAGGTACTCGGCCCCAAGAAACATCATCACAAAGATTGGATCTCTGTAGAAACGCTGAGTAAGATCAAGGAGAGAAAGGAGAAAAAGGCCACTGTCAATTCCAGCAGAACAAGAGCCGAGAAGTCCAAGGCACAGGAGGAGTACTCAAATGCTAACAAAAGGGCCAAGAAGAGCATCAGAGCGGACAAGAGAAAATACGTAGACGGACTAGCTGAAGAAGCTGAACAAGCAGCACGAGCAGGGAACATGAAGGTCCTGTATGACACCACCAAGAAGCTGTCCGGGAAATACAGCAAACCAGAAAGACCGGTGAAAGATAAGGCAGGAAGACAAATCAGGGGGGAGGAACAGCAAAGGAAGAGATGGGTAGAGCACTTCGAAGAATTGCTGAACAGACCAATACCACCAAACCCACCAGACATATTGCCAGCAGCAGAGGACCTGGACATAGAGTGCGGTACGCCGACTAAAGATGAGATAAGGAAGGCAATCAGACACCTGAGGAACGGCAAGGCAGCCGGACCTGACAGTATCCCGTGCGAAGCATTAAAGGCAGACATAGAGACCACCGTGGAAATGCTACACCCCCTCTTCAAGAAGATCTGGGAAGAGGAAGAGATACCACTTGACTGGAAAGAGGGATACCTTATCAAGCTGCCAAAGAAAGGAGACCTTAGCAACTGCGCAAATTACAGAGGGATCACACTTCTGGCTGTCCCAGGGAAAGTGTTCAACAGGGTCCTTCTGAACAGGATGAAAGATGAGGTCGACACTCAGCTGAGAGACCAGCAAGCTGGTTTCCGCAAGGATAGATCCTGCGTGGACCAGATTGCTACACTACGGATCATATTAGAACAGTCGAGTGAGTGGAACTCTCCTCTTTACATCCACTTTGTCGATTTTGAAAAAGCATTCGACAGTGTAGACAGGGATACCCTTTGGAAGCTTCTCCGACACTATGGGGTGCCGGTAAAGTTTGTTAACATCATCCGTAACTCATATGAGGGGTTGACCAACAGAATCGTTCACAGAGGGCAGCTCACAGAAGCTTTCAACATGAGAACGGGAGTCAGACAAGGTTGTTTACTTTCGCCAATTCTGTTCCTGCTTGTGATTGAGTGGATTATGAGATCATCTACAGCACAAGCAAGAAATGGAATCCAGTGGACACCTTGGATACAGCTTGACGACCTCGACTTTGCGGACGACCTGGCACTACTATCTCACACACATCGACAAATACAGGAGAAGACCAATAACGTGGCAGCCTCTTCTGCCCAAATTGGCCTTAACATCAACAAGGGAAAGTCCAAGGTCCTCAAAGCTAACATAATGAACGTTGAACCAGTTAGGCTGGGAGAAGAACCTCTGGAAGAGGTGGATGCCTTCACATATCTGGGCAGTGCAGTTGACAATCAGGGGGGCACGGAAGCTGACGTCAAAGCCAGGATCGGCAAAGCAACTTAGAGCAGCTTTCCTGCAGTTGAAGAACACCTGGAGTTCAAACGAACTGACACTTCAGACCAAGATCAGGATCTTCAATAGTAACGTCAAACCTGTCCTACTGTATGGTTCAGAAACGTGGAGGACAACCGTGGCAACCACAAAGAAAGTGCAGACCTTCATTAACACATGTCTACGAAGAATTCTCCGGATACGTTGGCCAAACACCATCAGCAACAACGACCTGTGGCAGAGAACCAACCAGATGCCAGCAGATGCCGAGATCATGAAGAGGCGTTGGAGATGGGTAGGTCATACTCTCCGCAAGCCTCAAACGAACATCACGAGGCAAGCCCTGACCTGGAACCCCCAGGGTAAGAGGAGGAGGGGACGGCCAAGAAACTCATGGCGTCGGGACCTGGAAGCAGACATCAGGAGATCGGGGCTGACCTGGAGCCAGCTAGAGAGGAAAGCCCAGGACAGAGACGTCTGGAGGACACTTGTCGGCGGCCTATGCCCCAGGCGGGCTACTAGGCGTAAGTAAGTAAGTAATATACAAGGTCCTCCTGTTCCTAAACGAATACCGGTACCCCCCTTTTTTATTTCAAAATTTAAGTTCCCTTAAGATAAACAACCAATAGGCAAAGTTGAATGAAAATCTATTGTAAGTTCTATTTCGATGGAATGACCTTAAGTTATACTAACAACTACTTAGAACATTAAGAAAATTCAGTTACAGTCAAAACAGCTCAAGCGTTCCTGCCAAGAGTGCATTAATGAATTCATTATTGCATTATTGCAATACACAATCCAATACTCAAATGTTGATTTGATTAATGGCAAAATATCTCTTTCCATCCTTGTGAAAGAGGTGTAGTAAAAAAAAAAATTAATCTGGAAAACAAAGAGGAAATTTGAGCAATTTGGTTTGAAGCAGATTTTGAATCAGACAAATTTTTTTCACAATGAATTCGCCTATATTGAACATTGAATATCCAAACCTCAAGATTTTCCAGACTATTTTTATTGTTTGGACTTTGTACTTTGTACTTTTCCCTGTGGTCATGAATATTGTAATTCCTTTGTTTCTTATTTTTGATTATGCAGACGTGATTATATAATGATTATATCCAGACAATGAGTCCAGATAAGGAACGGACCATTATATTTTTGAGGGGGTACTTGGGCAAATACCAAAAAATAATTCCTGCAAAGCTTTTGCAGAGGAAAATCTTGCACAGTGAAACGCGGCAAAGAAATATCTTGCACAAACAAGGGAAAGAAAATTCATGCAGAGCCAGCATTTAGTTGCAAAAAACATTTGGGCTGAAAAAATTGCCTGAACACCCTCTCAAGTCCCTTAGCAAGATTTGACCGTAATCGGCACTCTGCTTTCCAAGAAACACAACAAAAACCTCCATGAGCTGTTAGCTCACCACTACTCTTTACTCTCCAACCAGCCTTACTTTCAAAGAATGCAAACTGACATTTCACTGAAAATGCAGCTGTGTAATTGACAGCACATGCAATATAATTAAGATGCATCATTTGCATAGTGGCAGCTTGTAAACAGGCAAAATTTGAATAACTTATCAGCTCATATGCTTCCTGCCGCCCAGGATATATAAACAATGCGACAAAAATAGTAATTCTCGTCACGCTAAACTTAAATCACTCTTGAGAATTATTTCTATCTAAACATCACCGACCATTTCGTTTCATCTAAAAATGTGTGAAAAGAGAACTTGAGTAACTTGCTAAGGACAATTTAAATACTCGACATAAATAAGCTTATGTAAATCTAAAAATTTTATTAAGGCAAAAGCTACTTGTTGTACATTGTACAATTTTCTTGATCTATCGGAAAAAAATTCTTACCAATAAATGGGTTCCATCTTTAAATCTGCCGGCCCATAGCATTTGGAATGGGGTTAGGCGAATTGAAGGCTAAAACAGAAAAATATGAGAACAAAAACGAGTGTCAAATTTGTCAACAATACAAAGCCACAAACGACATCTTTATTTTTATGCTTGAAAGCATAAGCTTAGGCTTATCTGCGATGAAAACAAAAGACGACTGAACGTGGTAAACTCAAATAAAAAACTGCAAAACGTTTAAAACGGTTTCACTGCAAGCATAGGCAAGTTAAAATTTAACAAACCTTTGTGGACGCTTCGTCTAGAGTCTGTTGTTTCACGTAAGACCACGCTTGTGTTTGGGAGCCAAACATTGAAGTATTGCACCTTATCTGTGTCACACTGCTCCGGCAAATCCACCGACAGTTTTTATTCATCCAAGGGTTGAAGGATGTACTCGTAAATAAACGACTCATGGCGAAATGATGGCTTAGACAACAGCAATTTCAAAATAATCTAAAATGGCTAGGCGGGTGTACACAACAGCCCAGCCGAGAGAGTGCTACCACAACAAAATCCTTTGATCGATCGAGGGCAAAATAAAGGGTTATCTATCCATTCTTCACTGCCACAGTTATCAAGACTTACGGCTCAGTCTTGCAAGATCCAGGGAGGCAAAGCAGAACCAGTTATAAGCCGGTATAAAATGAAATTGAGCTGCTTTCCTGTCTACATTTTCGGATCTCGAATACGCGAGTGTCATGAAAAGTCATCTATTTACATGCAGGGCTCATGCCGGGAGCGAGCTCTGTTAGCCAATCAGATTGACGCAACTGAAGGGTAAATGGTATTGCTCATGTGAATTGCACGTGTTGTGCACAGCGTGAACCTAAGAATTAAAGCAATTTATTTTTTTGTACTTCCGAGACTGATTTAGCTACATTTCACAGATCAAGATCAGACACACATAGAACAATTTTATCTGTAGACCAGTGGTATCTTCAAAAGACTTGGCAAATTTTTATAACTCTCCAGCCCTTACGTGAGCTCTCAGCCATGTCGCGTCCCTTTCTACTTCCGGCTCAAAACAGGCTTGGGCCTATAAAGAGCTTATAAAAGCCAAGAAGTTGGGGGCGAAAAAACGAAATGACTTCACTTGTTTCGTGCTAGCAGGGAGTACGTGATTTGTGAAATACATGTTGTACGTGCCACGACTGAGTAAAGTAAAATTAAATTTTAATTAACATTCCAATAATACACTGCGGTAGTCCCGTTTCTAGTTCCTTGTTGATCACGAAATTTTGAGAAATATATATATTTTTTCTTCCGATTCGACGAATTTATAGTTTTCAAACATGGGCATATATTGTGTGCCCCTTCGAAACAAATTTTGCCCCAACGGATCGTTTTGGTGGATATCTCTTCGGAAGGCTTTAATCGGCTGAGATTTTATACATGTAAAGTCCTAAACATCACTGACTGTGTTAATTTGCACAAATATCTAAAAGGCCCTGAACGAAATGGGAAAACAACAAAACGACATTGTTGCCAGTTATGTGCCTCTGCCTCCTCTGAGATCTGTGCAGTGCACCGGGGGTGGGGAATTTCTCACAGGGAGCCCAGACTCAGAGCCAGACTCGGAGCCAGACTGAGCATCGCTAGTATGGAGATATGTAATGAAAGATGATGACATGACTAACAACAACAACAACAACAGCAAGAATCCTTAATTTGCTCGAAATAAATGATAAACATACCACTCAGTGAAAATGTTGTTGTTTCTTGACTTTCCCAGTATAGAGCCCTTATACTTTTTTTAAGTCGTATTTTAGCAAGTTTTATTTTCAAATAGGAATTCAACTACCGTGTAAGTGTCTGTGACCACACAATTGTATTTGGATTTATCCTGTGTACATCTACACCCCAGCTCTCCCCACCATGCAATTATGAAAGGAAGGGGGGGGGGGGGGTGGGGCGGTGGTGCATCTTGATGGAGGTGGTGTTTATCAACATCAGGAGCCCATTACCCTGTCAACATGTAGATAAGGTTTTTGGACTCACTGAGCGTGGGTCTTTGCCGATAGGGAGGGAGGGAAAGGAAAATTGAAGGGAGTCCCCCGGGTGGGGGAATTCAGAAGTCATCGACACTCTAGTGTACCTTATACGAAGTACACACAAAGCGCCCACTGGAAGAGCCTGGGAGAGAGTTATTTTGGGAAGCTGCCATCAGCAGTATTTAAAACGAAGACAACCCAAATAGTTTCGTTCAAAAGCCGTCACACCTCGAAGTGAAACCTCTAAAGAACACAGAAAGAGAAGGAAGAATGTCTGGAGAGACAGCCCATCCGATGACCGTACGAGGTTCGCCAACGAAATACGTGAAACTGAATGTTGGAGGGTCTCTGCATTACACGACTATCGGAACACTTTCGAAGCAAGATAGCATGTTAAGAGCGATGTTTAGTGGACGAATGGAGGTTTTGACAGATAATGATGGTATGTTACACTCTTAGATGCATTTGTCTCTGTAAATGAACCAATCTTAGCCCTTTTCTCTATCATTTTCAGGCTTAAATCCGCAGAATCTATGCTTACTAAGTGCAGTGACGCGACATTTCTTGTAAACCATACGCTGTATAATCGACGCACACAAGATTTACACATTTCGTACGGTTATACTTCCATAGTATTCAACATTCTTGAATAGAAATCACACAACGAGAAATCCTTACAGTATTAATACTGATTTGATTATAAAAGAGAACGCCACCCAAGCTAATTAGCTGACATAGCATATTTTTCTGTCGGATTTTTATGAAGGCTTTTTACGGACAAAATATCGAACGTGCATACATCGATGTTGTGTGCAATAAATACAGCTAAAAGATGTTCGATAAAACTAAAAGATGTTCGATACAACTAAAAGATGATCGATAAAACTAAAAGATGCGCGATACAACTAAAAGATGATCGATAAAACTAAAAGATGTTCGATAAAACTAAAAGATGATCGATACAACTAAAAGATGAGGAAGCGGAAATGATTGCGATTTCATATTGTACCCAGGTTCCTCGCAATTCAACGTAAAAACTTAACGGTGAGATAGTGGAACGGGGACTTGGGGACGGGGACGCTGGGACGCTGGGACGCGTGATTGGATGGAGACGTGACGCGGGGATGCGTGGGGACGTGGGATCGGGGATGCGGGAACGCGGGATCAGGGGCGTGAAGACGCTGGAAAAAGGAAGAACGATTTTCTGCGCTTACATGTAATGAAGGTTACAGTGCTGCTACTGTTACCGGGGCCACTTAAACTAAACTAACCAATCAGATTACAGGAAACGAACAATGCATTCCAACTAAAATCATTTGAGCCAATCAACAGCGTTCTGAACATTGATTGACTCAAACGATTTTAGTTGGAATGCATTGTTCGTTTCCCATAATCTGATTGGTTAGTTTAGTTTAAGTGGCCCCGGTAACAGTAGCAGCACTGTAAAATACAATGTGCAGAAAAACAACAAAGATACGACAGTTTCCATTTTATTTATTATTGAAAAGGCGCTTAGGCTAATACTACAATATAATTCATTCCAGTTCACTGGAAAATACTACCTCCAAACACATGGAACCGTCATGGGCACGAAAATGGCGGTCGCTTTGCCAACATTTTTATGGGCAAAATTTCCGAAAAATTGAAACAGAAATCGTTAGCCAAAGCGCATTCAAACCACTCGTTTGGAAGCGATCAGTATCGACGACATATTTCCCCTCTGGGATGTCAGTAGAGAGGAGATAACACAGTTCATTGAACATGTAAACAATCAAAATCCTACTATCAAGGTTACGGCTGAAATTTTTGAAAAATAAACTACATTCCTGGATACCAGCGTTTTAAAGGCGAAATATTCAAAAATGAATCAGTGCTTGATGTACGCACGCACATCAAGCCTACTGAGACATTTCAATACACACATTTCTCTCGTGTCACCCACCAGGAGTTACGATAGGTTTCATCAAAGGAGAGGCCCTCAGACTGTCTGAGAACAAACATCGAAAACAACATTTGAAGATAAAATCAGACACAATCTAGTCCAAAATACTCTTTCAGAAGTGAGATTTGAAGATAGACAACAAGCCCTCCGGCAGAAAACCTATAGAAAACAAACGAATCTTGCCTTTTGTCAAACCAACCATTGATCAGAGAAATATATAGGGAACCTTGATCCTCTAATATCATACTATCATATAAAAGAGGTAAGTCTCCAGATATACTCGTAAGATCCAGAGCTAAGCTCTAAAAATATTGTTTTAATGACTTCAAAAAAACTCATCAATATCCATATTCGCCCCCGATCTCATGTCTCTACGCATCCCCGCGTCCCGAACGCGAAACACGCGTACCAACGTCCCCGTCCCCAAGTCCCCGTCCCACTGTCACAGCCGTTTTCTGTGTTGGATTGCGAGGAACCTGGGTACAATATGAAATCGCAATCATTTCCGCTTCCTCATCTTTTAGTTGTATCGATCATCTTTTAGTTGTATCGATCATCTTTTAGTTGTGTCGAACATCTTTTAGTTTTATCGAACATCTTTTAGTTTTATTAAACATCTTTTAGTTGTATCGAACATCTTTTAGTTGTATTTATTGCACACAACATCGATGTATGCACGTTCGATATTTTGTCCGTAAAAAGCCTTCATAGATTTTCCACTGAAAATATGGTGAAGAAGCCAACAAAAAGATTCTATGAATGTTTGGAGGTGGAGGGCTTGCTTGTAGTCTGGAATGATGAATTTGTTATAGTTTATAACGAGGGTTGGTGTTCTCTGTCTCACTCACTTTTTTTTATCGGGGGTAAGACATTGGAGCATATACCGTAAAAGCTCTATTAAGCGCCCGGGGGCTTATTTAATTTCAGACCTCGAGAAGGGGGGGGGGGGGGGGCTTAATAGAGAGGGGGGGGGCTTATTTAAAATTATAAATTTTCGAGAAAATTCACATCAATTTTTCAAACTTTACTATTACACCACTAACTAAAACAGAACAAGAAATGGGTCATGTATGACTGTCTTACAAATGCAATGTCATTTATACTCTAACTCAACGAAAATTCTGGAAATTAAAGACCACGTTTCAATACAAAGTGACTGAAACACCAGAAAATATTGCTGAAAAGTCATTTACATCAGCCTGACCGAAAGGGGGGGGGGGGGTTATTACAAAATCTGACTTCCAAAGGGGGGCTTATTAGAGAGGGGGGGCTAAATAGAGCTTTTTTTTTTTAAACTTCATGTTGACTATCACCAAAGTGTAATGTATCAACAAATTCAAAACAAAAATGAAAACAAACCCTGAGACTGCGCAATACGGACTGGAAATCATCTTTAAACCTTTTGTTTAGTGACATTCTTGTCGCTGTTGCTTTGTGTTTTGCTTAAGTTCCTTAATAATAAAATATTGTTTCATTATTTAGGCTGGATTCTTATTGATCGCTGTGGAAAGCATTTTTCTCTTGTTTTGAACTTCCTGCGTGATGGTACTGCACCATTACCCCAGAATGAGGTGGAGCTGCAAGAAATCTTGGTAGAGGCCAAGTATTATTTGATTGAGCAGCTAGTAGAACTGTGTGAGAAAGCACTTGAAAAGAAAAAGGAAGAGCATGATCCTATCTGTCGTGTTCCTCTTATAACATCATCCAAGGAGGAAAGACAACTTGTCACTGGTAAAAAGGTATGTAGTTGTTTTATTGTCTTCTTCTTTAAACCCTGTGAGAGACACGGTGGCCTAATGGTTAGTGGGTTGGACTCCAGATTGAGCAGTCCAGGATCGAGCCATGGCCATGGTCATTGTGTTGTGTTCTTGGGCAAGACACTTTACTCTCACAGTGCTTCTCTCCACCCAGGGCCCAGTTGTTCGAAAGCCGATTAACGCTAATCCAGGATTAACAAATAATCGAGGTTTCAATTTCTCCTATATAAATGTGGTTTTCCATGATAATATTTTGTGGAGTTTAACATTAGTCAAAGTCAAAACTAAAGAGCAAAAAATATAAACAGAAAAACTCACTGAAAAGTTACAATACTGAAATCAAAATTCACGCTAATCCAGGATTAGCTTAATCGTGCTTTGAACAACCGGGCCCAGGAGTATAAATGGATACCAGCACCAAAATGCTGGGGGTAACCTGCGATGGACTAGCATCCCATCCAGAGGAGTAGCAATACTTCTAGTCGCTTCATGCTACAGAAACTGGGATAAGCTCCAGCAGTGTGGGCCAGTTTGGCTCTTCACTTCCTGTTTTTAAAAACACCTAGTTCTCATTCGCTACTTTTTAAAAAAGAAGCAATCTGAGGTGAGTCACATCTCGCAGTCGCTTGTGGGACCATTACTGGGAATGCGTCGTCCAGCTGGATGCCATTTTGCCCCCAGTAATGATTCCACAAACGACTGCGAGATGCCACTCGCCCAGATTGTTTCTCGTTTCTAAAGTGGCGAATTGCACCAGCATTGTTTCCATTATTGATCAGAGCAAGTTGATAATATCTAACTATATATATTTTCTCTTCTTCAACAGCCAGTGGTCAAACTCTCATATAACAGATCAAATAACAAATACTCCTATACTGGGTAAGTCTGTATGTACAGTTGAATCCTGCTTTCTCAAACACTCAAGGGAAACAGTGGTCATTTTAGATTTAAACACCCTAAATGGTGGCTCAGCTCTGGTCGGGGTCACTGTGTTGTGTTCTTGGGCATGACAGTTCACTCTCGCAGTGCCTCTCTCTACTCAGGAGTATGGAAACCTAACAAAAATGCTGGGAGGTAACCTGGCATTAGACTAGCATCCCATCCAGGGGGAGTAGCAATACTCCAGTCCTAGTCAGCTTCATTCTATGGAAACTGGGATAAGCTCCAGCAATGTGGGCCAGTTTGGCTCCGCTTTACCTATCCTAAATAGTACCAAGCCACAAACTTTACCCCCTACAAAGTATGATGATCACCGTCCCCCCCCCCCCCCCACCCCCCACCCTATCACTTTTATATGGTCGGGAGCCCAAGCAATCGACTCCCTTTGAACTGATGCCGTTCTAGGTGAACACCTGTCTGGAATGGCTGCGAAGGAAGTCTCCTAAGCAGCCGTTTTTTGGCTCGTCACGCAACGCTCTACATACTACGCAGACTTTCTTTGGGCTCATCACGCAATCTTTCCTCTCCCTGGAAATATTGCGTGACGAGCCCAAAGAAAGTCTGCATAGGAGGCTATAGTGTAGTTAGTGGGGGAGGAAAGCGTTGCTTGATGAGCCAAATAACGGCTGCTAAGGAGACTTGTAAATTGATTGCATCTCTTGTTTGTACTCCCACAGTCAGTCAGACGACAACCTGTTGAAAAATATCGAACTGTTCGACAAGCTGTCTCTTCGTTTCAACGGACGCATTCTGTTCATCAAGGACTTGATCGGTAACAACGAAATCTGCTGTTGGACTTTTTACGGCAACGGCAAGAAACTCGCCGAGGTTTGTTGCACGTCGATTGTCTACGCCACGGAGAAACCGCAAACAAAAGTCGAGTTCCCGGACTCGAGAATTTACGAGGAGTCCCTGAACGTTCTGTTGTATGAGCACCGGGGGACTGGTAACCTACCCGACGCCGAACTACTCAGCGCAACTCGGAGAGCCGTCGGGCCACGAGTGATTCCGGAAAGCGACGAAGAACCCTCGACATCGAGAAGACAAGACAAGAACCGATGAAGATAGAAGCAGAGCTTTCATTGAATCGTCAACTGGGCTAGTTGGAATTTGCGGTTGCTTAGCTCTATCTGGAAACTCAACACTTGGAGATCGTACTCTAAAACGGAAGGTGTCTGTGTTGGATTTGTCCTGTTCGGAAATTTTTTAGAATAAAAGATTGACATATTATACTTTTTGAAAACACACTAAGTGTGGCTATTTCTGAAGAACATGTATGGTACATTTTACATTGAACCTGCCAAGAAATACTCTCTTACGACCCTGTTCCAGACTAAATCCGGGCTGGTTAAAGGAGCTACTTCACGGATGGTGAATCTTGAAAAAATTGGCCAATTTTTTCAAGTTTACCATTCGCAATCCGTCTTAATCTTCTCCATCCTCAACCATCCTTGTTCCTGTTTGGTTTATTATCGCCTCTTGGTGTTTTTCTACCTTAGTAAACTATTATTTTGAGGCTTTCTTCAATTTGAAGGTGATTTTGCACTTCGCAAAAATGACTTAAAATATCGTGACATAGCTCCTTTAAAGATACCCTACTCATGACTAAATACGGCGAAGAGATACCATATTCATACTATTTTGTCACTCAATACTTGTTTTAAGCAATGTTTAGTTGCTTCGTTGCAAATTATATATATCATGATACAGTCGAACCTCCACTAATGGCCACCTCTCTACAGCAGCCAGGATTTTTCGTCCCGACCGTGCGCCGATCCATACACTTTACTCTTATTGAAACCTCCCTACAACGGCCACCTCTCTACAACGGCCAGAAAATTCTGCACCAGGGTGGCCGTTGTAGAGAGGTTCAACTGTATACTGTACAATCCATCACTTTATTATGGGAAATAAACATTCATTCATTCATTCATATACCCTTAGTGAAGGGCAGAATCTATAATGTATTTCACTCTCAGGTGATAAAGTTCGTAAACCTGTATCCAATGGACTAAACCTGGTAGCTCCCTTCCAGAGTAGTACGGTAAATTGATAGCCTGTTTCAGACCAAAATACAGAGGTAACTACAGCCTGTTCTAGACTAAAATACTTGAGAACCATACCCTGTACAGCGGCACGTACCCGATATACAGCTAATATACCTCAATTAAATGAATAAATGATCATAGAGCAATACCTCCTCCCCCCTCTACCCCCACCCTTCTTCTTAGAGCAAAGCATCGGCATGGAAAGGCAAGAGAAAAATGTCACGCTTTCTTACTGATCTTTTGGGAACCTCTCTTTGCGGTGTCATATTCAAGCGTAAGTGCTTAAAGTCCAAGTAAAACAGTCATTTTCTTGCAACTTGCAATGTCGCACTGCAAATTGAAAAGCGTTGTTGCGCGTTTGGACTGTACTGGCATCATATTCAATGGTTTGTACATTGGTTAAAATTTTTTTGAAGCATAATAAAAAGTAAGAGGAGTTTTACTTGTCTTGTAATTCCCGTTATACAGTCAAAGCTCCCATAAGCGGACACCCTCGGGAAGCAGAAAAAGTGTCTGGAGCTGGCCGCTTACGGGAATGATTCTCGTTAGCGGCCACTAGCAGTATTAGGGATAGGTGGCCGCTTACAGTAGCTTGTACCGTTCACACTAAACAGTAGTAATACGAAAAAAATACCATCGTATGAAATGAATGTTTGTTTCTTATACAATGCCAATGGTGGCAAAAACACCACTGTATACTAGGACTGGCCCTTAAAGGATCCCTCTCAACCAGTGTGCTTTGCGGTCGCGTGTTATTGTTTTCATCCGGGGAACTCGATCTCTCGTGGGGCTAATGTATGCCATACTTTCCAAATTGTACTAACCGGCTTGGGTCGTCTAACTGCTTTTTGTGGCCAGAACAAGGCCAGAATCCTGCAAAGTAGTTTTTAACTTCAAGCCGATATTTTCGCGGCACCCGAAAATGGCCGCCGTAAGAGTATTGGCGCGCAAAGCACACTGGTTGAGAGGGACCCTTTAATGAGGCCAATAGGATTGTTCCTTTGGGGTGTCCGCTTACGGGCCGGCATAGAAACAACAGAATCGTGCAACAACAGAGTTTGTATGAGAGTTCAAACGGGGTTTTGTCAAGGCGGCCGTAAGTAGAGCTGTCCGCTTACGAGAGTGTCCGCTAAGAGAGCTTCAACTGTATTTGAATAAATGTTCCCTCCATTTATGGAATAAAATCTTGATGAACTCTAATTTCATCGAGGGGGCGAAGAGGGACATGAAGAGGCACGCGTTTTAAAGTTGGTTACTGTGCCTTTCAATATCACGCGAACTCTTGCTAGCAAATGGTAACCGATGAGAGAGCCAGTCCGTTGGCGGATTTTCACTGAATAGAAAACGATGGAAGTCTAACTAAATTTGCTGTGTAAAACTCGTGCTGTGATTGGTCTTGGTTTGGGCAGTTCATACGGACGAATGACGTCACGAATGGCGGGAAAACACGGGCGCCCGCCGTGTCGCAAATTAAACAGAGAAATATTTTCTTCAAACTGGAAATAGTCGATCCGTAGGAAAATCAATGTAGATCGATTAATATGAAAAGTATGAAACAAAAATTACGGTTTTTTTAGCTCATGGTGAAGAGAAATCCGAGAAATTTGACCAGTAATCTATTCTTGATTATATTCGTTCGCCATAAAGCGACTTACAACAGGATAATTAAGATTGTTTTTCCACATATCAGGAAGGAATAGCTCAGGTTAGTTTTCTAAATATGTGTTTTTCGAAACATTCGCTGAGTTCATCTGTAGTTTATTTCAATCCATTTAGTTTTCACAAAGTCAGTTTATTTGGGTGCATGAAGACACTGTGGCCTATAAACTGTTGTCAGAATTTTTATCGGCTTATTTAGCATACGTTCAAGTGAAAATCCAGAAGCGACTTGTAGAAATACGAGCTCTACGGGAAATGTAAACTCGCCTTCGGCTCGATTTTATTTTCTTGCAGGTTGCTTTCTGCGCGCAAAGTATTGTGGGATAATTATTCTGACAAACATGGCGGACGGTCCAGCAGGATTCCACTTCGATGAACTGAACAAAGTTCGGGTTTTGGAACCCGAAATTAGCCAACAGACATCGGAGCTTAAGGAAGAGTGTAAAGAATTTGTCGACAGTAAGAGAGCTTGTTTTATAACGGGCATTACTTGTAGCGAAGCTAATCTTTTGCTCTATGGTTCTAGATTTGTGTTGGTTACAAAATTTGGCTTTGACGCTCGACGGTAACCATGTAGATTTTAATGGATGGTGAACTTTCTATCTATTTAGAAATTGGGGAATTTCAAAAGATAGTGGGAGGATTTATTGATATGGTCGATGCATTAGCCAAAGAAGTCGAAAAGGAGAAAATGAAGGTAAGACTTCTTGTCGAATAATTTGTTTATTTATAAGCTTAAATTAAAGCTTGTATTAAAAATCTGAATGCTATAAAGTCTCCTTGGTGACAGAACTTTTTTCTTTCGCTTCATCCTTGAAATATTGGTGTTTCGATTAAGTTTATTTTTGATCTTATACTGCCAGTTACTCTCCCATTAAATTCTGTTCAGTAGAATGAGTTTACACTTTATAGTAGACCATATATATTTAACCAGATGTTCAGTGTGATATGCTTCAGATTTAACAAATAGCTGGTACTTAGTCGTTGTATATGGATGTTATTGAACTAGCGTGAGGTCCGTATTGGAAAATATTGGTCACGTGCAAAAAAAGAATGAAACCAAGATTTCCCAATACAAACCGAACAAGCAAGTTTATTGTAATGATGGCTCCTTTGAAACTTTGCTGATAAATAATTTAATGTATCCATTGCGTGATTCAAAGTTAAGCATAATACTACGTGCAATTTTTGTGCCACTTTCGTAAAAGTTGAACCGAAACTGTCTGCCAGACATGAAGGGCCACTCGAACCAAGTTCTTCGTAGCCGGCTACCCAGTACATGGAAAGTAATAATAATATTAATTCAAGTTTCTGAAGCTTTCTAAGGCAGTGGCTATACAAAAATTAAACGTACACAAATACAAAATAATATAATTTAAGCGTCATAAATCACAACTAAGTTAGTTTCTCGCTTTGAATATATTACTCACTGCATTAAGCCAGTGACTATATATATTAGTTAGTTTCTCGAGTTTGTTTGGATGTATTCTTGAGTATATTGAACCACGTACCAAGTAGCCACCACATTTCAATAACTGGCTTGATGTGGCAGGGTATTCTGCAGTTACTCCCATGAAGGAAAAATGTTTCTACTTGACAGAAACCAGTTTTCTTTAGTTCAATGTTTCATAAAAGGAAGTTTGGCAAAATTAATTAATGAGCAGTCCAACTTTGTGGTCTGTATTGCACAATGCAAAATTCTGACCACACAGGGAACCAATCAGAAATTATGCTCCTTTTCATCTTGGACCAGTTGCCATATAATACCCTTATAGACAATGGGTATGATGTCATAGCATGGAACATGGTGAAAACAGAGTGAATCATTGACTTAACTAGCACCTTGCTGTTGGCTAGCTCTTCAGTTACATTTAAAACTCTAATGTGTTTGTGCACTGTCACGGTTGAAAAAGCAACACTCAATGTATAACAAAGAAATGTGGCACGTTTCTGAACCAATGCCATCTATAAACTAGGGGGCAATATATATATATTTTTTGCTTCAAAAAAGGGCGATTATTCGAGGGGGGCGATTTTTTCAAATATTCTTCGCTGGAAGTGCTAAATTATATGTGCTAATTAGAGAGCTCCAAGAAATAAAGGAAATAGGAAATAGGAAATAGTCAAATACATGAACATATTGCTATAGAAAAACTGTAATGAAAACCTGTGCTTTTGTAACTTTTCTGTTGCAACAAATTATTAATCAAAGCTGGTTTCCTATCCAAGGTGTAAATTATTAACTTGAATGGGAAGGGATGAAAGAAAGGGGAGGGAGAGGCCGCTGACTCAGGGGGATTTAGAGGGAGACAATTATTTCAAATATTTTCACCAAAGGTGGGCGATTATTTGAGGGGGACGATTAATCGAGGGACGGCTATTATTCGAAAGAAGAAAGGGGATAAGGTCTGGGTCCTTAGTGGCATGTATCTTATCTACGGTACATTTAATACTGTGCTTTCTTTTTTTTAGGCCATTGGCTCAAGAAATCTTTTGAAGTCAATTGCAAAGCAAAGAGAGGCACAACAACAGCAACTTCGAGCACTTATCGCTGAAAAGAAAACACAGCTAGAGCGGTGAGAATCTACCTGCTATTAAACCCAGTAAACTGCGCTCTCAAAATTTTGCCACCAAACTGTTTGTGATATGTTTGAAGGGTGATGTGGTTTACCATTGAAACCCGGCATTGAAGTAATAATTACTTCAATGCCGGGTTTCAATGGCGGGTTTAAGTGGCCATTAACCCTTTCAATCCCAGAGTCAAACCTTGAGTCAAACAAATGTGCTTGTACCTTTTGAGTCTGTGGATGAAACCCTGATGCGTGACCATTCAAATGAAAGCTATTGAGCATTACTTTCAAGTGGTACTGTTGTTTTTGACAATTTTGCAAAATAGAATTCAAGTTTTTTCCCCTCAGTTTTGAACTTAGCGGTCTTGGGAGTGAAAGGGTTAAGTATGCTTGGTAACTGTCCTAACTGTGATTAAAATATTATGGTATCTGATATTTTGTATTCATTTGGTGTTTTTTCATAGTTTCCGTGTGCAGCATGAAGCTTTACAGAAGGTTGAGAGTGAACAGAATGAGTTTATAGAACAGTTTTATTCTACAAAAGTGATAATCCCAGGTAAGACTCCCCCTGCATGGGATTCTTGTCCATCGTAGGATTTTGTCAGGCTGCCCCAACAATTCGCTGGACTGCTAGAGTCAAGTGTCTTGCCCAAGAGCACACAACACAATGACCCGGCCAGGGCTTGAACCCGGACCTCTCACTCTCACTAACTATAAGGCCTGGCTAAACTAGGAAACAGTTTTTGTTGCAGAAACATTGCTGCTGACGCAAATGTTTGACAGTTTAGCCATGCAAGAAACATTGTTTCAGCAGCAAATTTTGTCTCGGAAGCAAGAAAAGTGTTCTTGAATCGAGTCAAAAAACATTTTTGCTTCACAGACAGAAATTTTGTTTCCGACATATGTTTCCCAGTTTAGCCACAGAGAAAACAATTTTACTAGTCAAGGCACCAAAGCAGCGAAACATTTCCTGTGCTTCCCACTAGACTTGTTTACCCACCCAGGAAACATCACAGGAAACAATGTTTCTGCAACAATGTTTCCTAGTTTAGCCAGGCCCTAAGACCACCGCACCTCCCACAGTTTTAGCTAACCATGTCACTAAAGACCTTTATTACTTTTTTTATTTCAGGGGTCATCAGACTGTATAAAACTATAATATTAACTTAACTTTGATATGTCAAAATAATGTAAATAGAAATTTTATTGTACTTTTTTGTTAATAGATTCCACCTTTTGTAGAATATCTCTTTGAAAAATAATCACTCAATTAGCCTTGCTTTGATCCAAATTCATCATTGTCATGATCGTCATCGACATCATAATCACTGCCATTGTATGTACTCATTGTCGTAATCATCTCTATCGTCACCATCATAATTGTTGTTGCCAAAGGAAATAAACAAATAATATGGTAAATGCAAATTATCCACAGTTTTATTAGTGCAGCAGTAATTGCTGCACTATAATACACAATTATAATAATTATTATCATTGTAATGTGGAAAGGTTCATGAAATTTGTATGCTTGCGTAGTCACACCATTTGGCCAAGGCTTAATAAGCCACCACATCTCCCCCCTCAGTTGTAATCTACAATGTATAATGGTAGTTAAAGGGACAGTCCTGATTTTATCATGATTTGGGGAAGCTCAGAAACATATCTAGATCATAGGAAGTTGAACAATAATGGTTTGATTCTGTAGAATAGCACTCGACAAATGACAGGAACCCATTAGGAAGTGAGGTTGACAAACGACAGCGAGAATGGAAATGGATTGCAATATGGATTTTTGAAAAAACGTCAGGATGTCAGTTTTTTCAAAGTTTCAAATTTGGCTCGGAAATCTTTGAAATGTTGCAAAAAGTTTGTTGCAGTATGGAATTTCTTGAAGAAATTGCTTTTTATCATTTAGTTAGAGTTTTATTAAGTTGTTATTTCATAGATTTAGGGACCATTTCATACATTTATAACAGTTTTGAGCAAATATGCCGGGACCGTGTCCCTTTAATTGACCTTTGAGTTGATAAAGTAAAGCAGTTCACACATGAACACAGTGGACATATTCTTTGCCCATGGCCTGGACATTATTTTATTGAATGTACTGTTTGCCTCAAAGTATAATATTATTTCATATTCACCAACAGTCTGAGTGAAGTCTGAGTGAATTGTATAAGGGATTTCCTAAAGGTTGTGGTTAATGCTTTCAAAGGGTTTTATTTCAAACCATAGAAAACTGTGTATCACAATAAAAATACAGATCCTGCAATCATGTTTTTGCTCTAAAACTGATTTGTAACCTGATACAGGTTAGCCTACAAAAGGCGGCGCAATCAAGGGGGGGATGGATTCTATGCCTGCCATACAGGCCAGATACCAGTCAAACATTGTTGCCACATACCCTTTCATATTTGAGAAAAGATATCTGAAAAGGTATCTAGTTTAGGTTACATAACAATTCACTACCTTCTAAGGTAATCATACCAGCTCTAAAAGGTCTTAACATGACCTCGGTAATAATAATGTAGTGGTACTATAAAAGTGATGGGGGTGATCGTTGTACCTTTTAGGGGGTGTAAATCCATGTCTTGGCTCTGCTTAGGGTGTATAAAATGGCCACCATTAGAGTTATCCCAGTACCTATCAGGGTATTTGCCCGAAAAAAAATATGACAGGAACTACTTGTCAGAAAATAAATTAGTCCCTCTTAGGGGTGAAAATGAATTTGAGCCACGCCCACAAAACAAGATTCCGGTACCTTTTAGGGGTTCCTTTCAAAAATTTCTGACAATCACCCCATCACTTTGATATGGGAGTCCTCCTGAGAGTAGGTGGATATAGTTTTTGTGTTTGTGTACGGTCTTGGATCTTTAATTGAATATACCATTTGCCTTAAAATAATCTACAAAAATGAAAATACTTTTCACTATAATCCTTCTTAACCCTTGCACTTCCAGAGTCAATAAATGTGGCTGGAACGTTCGAGTGTGTGACCATTCAAATAAAAGCTGTTGAGCAGTACTTTCATGGTCTTTCATGTGGTACAGCATTATAACGCTTGAGTTTGTGGATGAAACCCTAGTGTGTGACCATTCAAATAAAAGCTATTGAGCAGTACTTTCATGTGGTACTGTTTATTATGCTGTGCAAGGTGATTCTAACTTTAAAAGTCTGTGGATGAAACCCTAGTGTGTGACCATTCAAATGAAAGCTATTGAGCAGTACTTTGATGTGGCGCAGT
The DNA here is from genome assembly GCA_029204205.1 of Desmophyllum pertusum. Taxonomy (NCBI): domain Eukaryota; kingdom Metazoa; phylum Cnidaria; class Anthozoa; order Scleractinia; family Caryophylliidae; genus Desmophyllum; species Desmophyllum pertusum. The sequence continues at coordinate 4,248,186 of MU825874.1, forward strand.
CTTTGCAAAATGAAATTCACGATTTTCCCGTCAGTTTTGAACTTAGCACTTTGGGAGTGAAAGGGTTAAGAAGTAATCTCATGAATTCCTGCTGTCACCTGCTATTGGAATCATAAATGGCTCCTAACATGATCTCAGTGATTATTGAATGTATTTTCTGTCCATTTCCTGGACATTAGATAAGGGCACCCAACGGATATGTCGTTTTGGGTACCAAAAAAACCAGCTAGGATTTTCAAAAGGCAACAGCAGCTTGTAAATTCGGGTGATAAGATTTCATTCCCAAAAAATACATTCCAAGTCGTCTGCTTAAATTTTCGCGTTGTATGCTCCTGATTAAACAGCAAAAAGAAAAACAGATTTAGAATACAATTTACTATCAGTGAATTCCTTTCAGTTGCCATTGACGTCAACAATAGCGCCCAACATGACGTCAGTGATTATACCATAAGCATCGCACCAGGCTATCTTCAATTTTGGTGTGAAAACTGTCTCCCAGGCCCGTCGCCAGAACCCATATTAGCGATTCACCGACGTACTGAAAGAAGAGAAAATGTTAGAAAAAGATCAGAAAACATCTCGCAAACTATATACTAGGCTAGACGTTTATTGTCGAGTAATCACTGAATTTCTTAGCCTGGGTGCAGACGACTCGTATTTCCTTGCTTAGTGTGAAGCAAGGAAATAGGAGTCGTCTGCACGCAGGCTATGAATTTCTTCAACCGACTTTTTTACAGCCCCGTGGACAGCGGGAAAAGAGTTGTAGAATACATTTATAGGAAGTGATTGAATCTGATTCTGATCGGTCAGTAGGTGTACTGATTTACAGGTGCAATATTGCGCGCAATGACTAAATTGCATCGTGTGTCCACCCCTGTTGCGCGCAATCTTTCAGAAGTAGAATCTCGTTCTACTTTTGCGACATTGCGAGCAACAAATTTCATCGTGTGTCAAAACTAAAAACCCTAGCTCTTCTTCAACATATTTACCTGTTTTAGGCCTAGCTAGTTTTGCAATATCTTGTTTAAAAGAGAAAAGCCAGCAAATGCTGCGCGAAATGTCACAGCGTGTAGCATTCTCGTTCCCAGATCCTCCGTTTCTTGTTTCCGGCGCAAAGAAAAAAAACGAGGAGCCCTGGGGACGAGGATGAGCGTGTAGCCACACGGAGTGAAAAGTGTTGCGCGCAATATTGCACGCAATGTTGCACCGTGTGTCTGGGCCTTTAGGACCCGTCCACACTAATGCAATTTCGTTTGGCTACGTTTTCGAAACGCTCCGTTTTCAAATGTCTCCACTCTGGACAGCGTTTTCAAATGTATGCGTTTTCGATGAAAACGCTCAGCGTTGCAGTGTGAATGATAGGCGAAAACGCATCCAAAAGTATGCGTTTTCAAACGAAAACGCATCAGTGCCGGACGGGGCCTTAGATTCACAATTCCACGGTACAGCAGTCCAATTCAGTTTCGCTCACTCCACACTCTATAATCCACTAATGGACCGCAAAACGACGTATGTTTGCTTAGTCTAATACATTTTCAAAAGTCTCCGTTTTCAATCGTCTCGAAAACGTAGCAGAATATTTCCATTCATATTATCGTTATTATCATTTCCTTCGGAAACGATGAGACATAACGCGTGCCCCGGGGGGGGTACTCCCTATAATGGACTATACGGGGAGAAGGGGTAGCTTTTTCAGGCTGGAGGTATATAAAAGGGTAGGGATTTCACGAGTTGAAGTACAGAAAAGGGTAGGGAAAACTGCCATTTAGGTGTTTAAAAGGGCCTTTTCAAAATATCTCGAACAGACGCACCTAACGGCTGATTCATCCAATATTTTAAGAGGCCACTCAAGCGAAAAGTTTAGCAAAAGTCGTAAAAGGGATGCAGTGTTTCAACTGTAGGTATGTGAAAGGGGTGCCATTTTTCTATGGAAGGTATATGAAAGGGTGCCATTTTTTCTGGGGTTCCCCCCCGTTTTCCATCGTTTTACTGTAGTCGAAAGCCCAGAAAAAGGTGTGTGTTTTCAAAATTAAGGCCCGGACGCATGCTGCAACATTCCGTGCAACATTATTGACTCGGCTAGCAGTACTATGTAACCAAAATGGCGACGGTCGCCGGATCTGAGGTAGCCCAAAAGAATAAACCGTAGCTGTTTAGCACTTTTGCTTTCGGAGAAGAAAAATCCTAGAGATTGGAGAACCAGAATGCAGGAAATGAACTGATAGCTTTTCCCACGCGCGCAAAGTTGCCGATAGTGAACACCCGAGTGGACACGCCGTTGTAATTGTTGCGCGCAATGTTTCAGAAGGAGAGCGAATCTCTGCGCAACAATTTCATCGGTGGACACGGTGAAAGTCAGACATTGCGTACGTCGTTGTTAAACCGTGTATCCGGACCTTTAGTGTGAACATAGTAAACAGACGTCATTAAGCGGCGCCACACGGGTTCACCGCACTTAGCCTAGTGGGGACGGGTACTTCAGTAGAGCAATAATCTTACCTGAAATTCTCTGACGGTCAGCTCAAACACTGCATGCGTCTGACCCAGTTCATTCAACTTAGGTACGAGTACATCCGGCTTATCCAAATTTTTCACTGCGAAATCTACAGCGTTCATAACATTCAAGGCATGCGCCGTGAATAGAGGGCTTGAGAAGTCGCTGCCGAACGGAAATAAATCTTTCAAGTTAGGTGCTATCTCAAATAACCTGCAAATGGAATAAAATGTAGATTGTCAGTTTGAGTGACTTCCTTCGTTCCCGGCTTTCTTCCTTATGTCGGTGTTCTTTCCTACTTGGCATAAAACGTATTGATATTGATAACGATCGTGCCATTTAGGTAGAAAGATAGGTAAAGGGGGTAGTCTCGAAAAAGGCTGTTCTGGAGGGCGGGAAGATGAGAGACCCTGGAACGAGGTTGCATTGGTGACGCCCCTACCCGGACGATCACACCATATGAACTACTGATACTCCTGGGTACAAACCGTTTACTAAGGCCGTGTTCTATTGGGGTCAACCGTTTTAGGTTGGTTGGGTTGGTTGGGTTTTTCGTGTTCTATTGGGAAAAAAACGTTTTCGTTGGTTTGGTTGATCAACTTTTTCGACCGAACCGAAACTAGGTTGAAACGGTTGGAAAAGTGTTCTATTGGGAAACCTCAACCGTTTCAACCTAAACCGGTTGCGGTTGAAACGGTTGATCCCAATAGAACACGACCTAAGATAGGTAAAGCTACACTCGGATCAAACTGGCCCACGCGCTACCGGAGCTTATCACTGGTTTATCCCGCTTTCTTTAGCATGACGTCGACTAGGGGTAGTTGCAGTTTTTGAATGCATCGTTACGCGTTCTAAGCAGGTTTTCGACCGTTTCCTTTCAAACTTGGCACGATAACAACATTTTGCATGCTCCTTCAAGTCATGATATCTGCGTTGGTTTTTTAATCGAGTAATTTTTTTAATGCGAGATGTAAACAATGAAGTCAGCAAAGATTGCCCTACTTGAGGGTCTTATAACAACAATAAGCTTTCTTTGCATGACCAAGGGGGGGGGAGGGGGGGGGGGGTGGGAACCTGGGAGTAAAGGGGACGGGAAGTCTATGGGAGGCAGGAGAAGACAGAGCGGGAAGCGGGATTCGCGAACCCAACCTCGTTCCCAGGGTCTCTCATCTTCCCGCACTGGGAACGAGGTTGGGCGAACCGGGAGAAATATAATAAAATTTCGCAATATTGCGTAATATTTTGCAATGTTGCTTAATATTTTTCAATAGAAAAAGCACAAAGAGGCGTGAACCACAACAGAAGGGGCGGAAACCAAGAGTACAAATACGGGAAGCGAAAGCATACAAATTAAACCAGTGGCGGATACAGGGGGAGGGGAGGGGGTTATCAGACCTGAGTGTTTTTTTTGCTTTCTCCATTATCCATAGCAAAAACCATCTCCAGGATCCACCAGCCTGAAATCTCAAATTTTTTTTGGGGGGAGGCCCCCAAACACCCCCCCACCGCGCCTTTTAGTAATAACTACTGCCGTCTACTTTCAAAAAATCTCCCTCAATCTACATCACATTTTCGGTAAAACCCTGGGACCCCCCTATCAAAATTCCTGGATCCGCCCCTGTAAACTGACAGGTCATGGCTGGCTACAAAGAGTAAAGAAGTTTGTCACTGACTTGTGAAATAACAGTTCTCCATGATGCTTCTTATTGGGTATGACTTTTTCCCATGAGCTGCGAATCATCTCAATCTGTAGATCAGTCAATGCTGGCTCGCTGCTGAAAATAAAGGTAAAGCAGAGATAATGCGCAAAGTTCGTTCTTCTGTACAGTCAAACCTCCACTAACCGTTACCTCTACAATATTTTTGTTGCTAAAACTATGTTTCAGTCATTGAACATGACCCATTCCGCTGAACCTTTAAAATCTGGTAAGCTACATAAAATTCATAGGAAACTATAGACTGCATATAATACACTACACCAACTCCGCGGTATGGCCATTACCTTACGCCTAAAGTTCTACCCTCTGACTTATTGATGGGTCACAAATTAAATTGCACATGAGAGGATTTAACATCGTGTATTATAAACAGTGTATAAATCTGTTAGTAAAAAATGTAAACGAAGTAGCAGTAAACGCATGTACGCATTGCAGACCTATTTTTAATAAGCAACTGTCTTCACTGTATACGAAAGTGTTTTCCAAAGTGTCCGTTTTCGATAAGACAGTCAGGGGAACAAGTACCAGTTGATGGTGAAATCCCGCACTGAGCCCGTAGTGTTAGTACCGAAGTTGCTAAGCAACATGACGCATTTGTTGGCGCGATTGCTTTTGGAGTACTCGTAAGTGCTCGCGCTAGTTTTTGATTGGATAAAATGATTCGGAAACTCTTCGAGTGCTTCCACGAAGATTTACCAAAAACCGGCACTTGTTCTCGCGACTGGGCCACACGCTGCAATATTTCGCGCAACATTGCTGATCGACGCGGCAAGTCGAGTTCTGATATGATTACAATTACGTCACCAAAATGGCGACAGTAGCCAACAATATAAAATAAACAGCGGCTGTTTTCAAATGCTTTTGCTCTCAGAGGAGAAAAGTCAAACAGTGAAACAGATCGCGATATTTGGGATAGCCAGAAGGTACGAAATGGCTGATAGATAGTGGACACACGTTGAAATTATTGCGCACAATGTTGGTGATAGCAATTTCAGGGGTGGACACACGTTGTGATTCAGACATTGCAGTGACTGAGTCTGCTACGTTGCGCGCAATGTTGCGCTGCATGTATGTCCGTTGCCATAGCTACTTTCAAGAAGTTATTTTCTCTAAAAGTTTTGTCTCTTTAACAAATAAAGAAGCCAAAACCATGTATTATATTGTCATAAAACACGACGGGAATTTGAGAACACGAGAGAAATTTAGAAAACACGAGCCGCAGGCGAGTGTTTTCTAAATTTCTCAAGTGTTCTCAAATTCCCGGAGTGTTTTATGACAGTATAATACATGGTTTTGGCTTCTTTATGTGCTTTAAAATATAGATTTACGCGCGCGAAACGATAAAACACGCTTTTCTATGTTTTATACTCTGATAAACATGGTTTTTTAGGTGTCCGGTGTATTATTTACAGTAAAGTAAATACGGGAAATAAATTTTGTCAAATACGCATACCGCAGGGTTGTTTTTTGAAAACCGAAACTCCATTTATATCGCTTGATTACTGTAATTTTCCCGCTAAATTTGCCATAGAGACGAAAGTTCATGTGCTAGTATCTCTCTGAAAAATGATTCCCTTGAACTAAAATTTTGCAAACAAGGTTCTTTTATTGTCGGCTTCAAGCTGACAAGAAATTGCCAATTTCTGAAACGGTCACGTTAGCCTCCAGTATACCACCCCTAATAAAGGGTGCCCGCTTATTAATACAGGTTTGACTGTAATCCATGTTTTGGCCTTGTCCATTGTTCATAAATCTTTCAATACACCTGAATGGTAAGTGGTGTTTTCGCAGTTTTTAATTAATAAAACCAACACATTCAAGTTAGATTCCTAACCGGTCAAATGTCACTGACAACTTCTAATCTATCATTTAATAGTCAGTTAGCTTTCGTCAAATAATAGTTGCAGCTATAAGGCGTACAACAGATTAGCAACTATATTAATATTCTAATGACGTCCTGCATTTGTAAAATTAGATTAAGAACGTACATGTCTCTGTAATTAACACGACTAAAAACCGGACACGCCATCTTGGATACAGCCTACTATATTTTGTACTCAAAACAATTACGGAGAGGTTGTAATAAACATGTATATAACCGCGTTTTAAGTGAGCACTTGTGAATAGTGATGAAGTTCACTTAGTTAGCGGCCGACTTCCAATTAACTTTGAACGGCAACGAGACATGAATAGTTCGCAAAGTTACTATTATTATTATTATGCTCAATAAATAGATTTAATTCTTTACTTCGACATGTAGTTTTCAAGTTTGAGTAGATCTGTCTGAGCTATTCATGATCTGATCAATATCATCAGAGTGGAATTGTAAATATGCAAGCTTTTTCGACCAAGATTGTTTTCATTACAAATTCTCATTCATCGACAAATCTAGTCCTAGCAGTATGCGGGATGTTTGTCACACTTGAACCTAGATATATGGCCTTTGCTTCCACGAGTCTCCTGTAGCTCAGTGGTAGAGCGTCCGACCGGTGTGCGGAAGGTTATAGGTTCGACTCCTGTTGGGGGAACTCGGAATTTTTTCCGAGTAGCTTGTGTCACTGACAGAATAATATCTCTCTCATTGTTGTTTTCAAATGTTCTTACCTTGGTTGTGGTTGTGGCTTTTTACTGTGATAATCAGGAGTAGGAGGAAGATTGTAAGATTGCGATGACTGAAGCATTCCCATCTTAACACTTAAGATATTATATATCTTCGGTTGAACCTTGGGCGGTCTTGAATATTGCAGTGCTACTTATTGCGTTTATAAATTTCACACTGCTGTACCCTTTTATACGTTAATTGAAAGCAAAATATGCAAGGAATTAGTGAGTTACAATAACACTGACGCCTTGTGTTAACTTAAAGGTTAATTCGATTTAACGGAAACTTCACGAAAAATAATGGCATTTTGTTCCGCTCATCCAAAAACCAAAACCGGAAAGTTAATTATTTTTAAACTTTAAAAGTTTATACGATTCTTCAGCCGAAGTGAACACGTACAACGCAAATGAATAGAGAGGGATTGGGAACGATTTCGAGTACATTTTCCTCGATGTACATTATAACTTCTGATTACGGTAGATTCCTACGCGAAAAGAAGCTCTTTCTTGAAAAACGTTCGCTAGTATCATCGAGTATTTCGTTCGGCCTCAATACCGTTGTGTTTATAATAGATCGCGTGACTGGATCACTATGTAACTACTTTATTTGTGCGCGTGACGTCATCGCCCACGTGCTGTGTATGTATCAAAAGTAGCCTCCTCCGCAGGCAACTCTTACATAAAGGCACGAGTAGGAGACTGGTACGGAGGACAAAAAGGTGACTGAGTCGGGTGGGGGACAGGAAGAGAGGAAAAAGAAGGAAGAGTTGCAACTCCGCTTTTCGCTCGCCTCGACCCCAGTGCCCGCTCTTTTGCCCTAGACCCCGGAGACCCAGGAGTTGCCTGCGGAGGAGGCTATATCAAAAGTTCCTCGTTGGATTCTCTCTCTCCAACATGGCTGGCTATCAGGCATTTTTTTTCCTGGGGTTTAATTACAAACCATAATTGCCGGGATGGGAAATTCTCAGTCTGAATTTTTGTGGTGTGGGATGTGCGTGGAGGGGGGAGGAGGAGGGGTGGGGATGTACCGTAACAGCAACTCTACTGATCGTTAAAACGCTCCTAAACTATTTGAAAGCAAGCTTTGGCCAGAACCTTACACGTGTGTACAGCTAAATTATCCGTCAGGAGTGGCTGTAAATGGACAGCTGTTTTCGTCCTGGTTAGAACTCATCAGCATGGCATAGCCAGGCGAAAAAGTCCAAGCCACAGCTCCCATGTGCTTTTCACGGCGCTGCGGTTTAAAGCAACCTTCGGGTTCACCACTGGAGTAAACGGAGGTCTACATGGTTAGTCTGAACACTTCAGACTAAAGTACAAGGTCGATGATTTTATATGAGACCTTCAGTTGCCTGGTCATGCTGTGAGTCGTGTGACCATTGCTTTCAATTGGTTTATTCCGTAAAACGTAAGTTACATAAGAAATCAAACAAATATAAATCAACCCCCCCCCCCCCCCAGAAAAATAAAAATACTTGCAACGAAAAAAAAAATGTGTTGAACCGCTCTCCCGCAAAAAAACTTCCCGTCACCTTTTCACCCCCCCCCCCCCCCCTCCCCCTCCACTCAGCGGAAGAGAACATATGCCAGGGGCGTAAGTACTATCTCGCACAGAGATGGCACAGAGATGGTGTAAATCCCGGGGGGGGGGGGGGGGGGTACTCAAAAAAGTTTTATACGGGGAGGCTCCGCCCAGAGTTCCAACCCCTTACCCTTTCATATACCATTTTTCACAGAAAAGGTACCCCTTTCATATACCTTCCATAGAAAATGGTACCCCTTTCATATACCTTCCATAGAAATTATGAAAATGGTACCCCTTTCACATACCTACAGTAGAAGCACTGCATCCCTTTTCTATACCCTTGTAATGAACTTAATGAACAATATATATCACCAGAAATCATCAAGCATTACCAGTAGAGATGTTAACCAAACAATAATATAATTACTCGTGAAATCCCTACCCTTTCATATACTTCAACTCGTGAAATCCCTACCCTTTCATATACTTCAACTCGTGAAATCCCTACCCTTTCACATACCTCGAGCCTAAAAAAGGACCCCTTTGGGCGGAGCCTCCCCGTATAGTCCATTATAGGGAGTACCCCCCCGGGTGTAAATACAGACCTTACTGATATAGAAGAAATTTGGATATGATCGGATCATTGCCAATTAGACTGTAGACATATGGCGAAACTGCGGACTAGCCGAAAAGCAAGCATGATCTCCTTTGAATTGAACATGAATACTACACCGCAAAATCACCATTCACATCTTTACAAGACAGACGTCTAAATATTGCTATTATAGGTCATTATAAGCCGGGATTATAAGTCTTAAATAAAGATCGCGCAGGAGATAATTACATAAAATCCCATCTGTCATGATCGGAAATGCGAGGGGTACTTCACTAGCTAGTAATACTAGATCAAGAAAAATACGGACGAAACAAATACTTTGGTAACAATTAAGCGTACCTTCCTTCCATTGTCAAACAGCGCTTGGAGCAAGCTATACGGCTAATGACAAACTGAGAACTAATTAACTAAACTGCGCTAAATACACAGCAAGAAAGGTTCTGATGAAAATCGGCTGTTTTTCAATCAACTTCATCAAAGAAGTGGAGAGTTCTCAATGTTTTGTTTGGCTTCGATTTCTACAACATGGAAAGAATCGAGACCACCCGTAAGAAAACTGCGAGGAACTAGCCTGAAAAGTAGCCCGGACATGCCCTTTGACTCCCCCAGCCCCGTCTCCCACCCAGTAAGGGATAATCACCAAAAAGCATCCAACTGATAATCGTTTATGACGTTTTAAAATCGGTAGGGTGCGGAAGTTGCACTTTAGTGGCTTTCGCCTCCTTGTGCTTTTCCTATACTGTATTGCGAAATATTACTTCCGGTTCCCGCCGCCTTGGGTATCCCGCTTGGCGCCCCCTTTACCCCCCTCCCGTAGACTTCCTTCTCCTTTACTTACGGTTCCTGTCCCACCCTAGCCTGCGTCGCAGACGAACTCAACCGCCACCCCCTCCCTTTGGGCGGGTAGCGCGAAAATAATAAAAGCGCTTGAAAAATTAGCCTTGATCGCATCCCCAACGCTAAAGAGCTAGGGAATGCATAGCCTGTGTAAAACGAGTCCAAACCAAAGCGTGGGGATGGGGAAGGATAAGGTGCACCGTGCTTTATATCAGAGAAGAGAACGAAGGCAAAGGTTTAAATATATTTAACGGTTTTAACAAAATTAGCCTATTAGCCTTCCTATAACGGCTGAGTGGGGGGTTATTGTTATTCCAAATTATAAATTTCGGAGAAAAAAAAAATCAAATTGACTTTTCCAACAAAGCATAACACGGGATGGCTCCCGGGAATGGCTCCTGTGTATCAACATTATACAAATGCAAAGTGAAAGTCATTTTACTCAGCACTTCTGGACATATAGTTTCGTAATAAATGGGTTGGGGAAGGGGGGGGGGGGGGGGAGGGAATAGAGAACAACATATATCTTCCAAAGGGGGCTTACTATAAAGAGAAGGGGGGGGGGGGTGGGGTGGGGAGGTTAACAGAGCTTTGACATGTTCACGTGTAGGCTCGATTTCCGCCGCTCACTCGAGTCCGGTCTTCGTTCCTCCCCGAGACGGAGAGTTCGGGTGGAGGAGCGCGGGCTCATTTTCCCGAACAGCGGCTGGTAATCGAGCCTAGGTCACGTGATGAATTCATGGTTGCGTGTTGCCTAGTTCCTGTACGGCTTTTTCCCCAGGCCTTCACGGTCAATTCGTTTCGGTGACGTAACGGATTGACCGCGGCGAAATATAGAGGCCTGGGAACTAGGCAAGGTTGCGTGTTGCCTGCGAGCAAGCTCTCTTGGCCACCAGGGCCCGAACTGTTGCGTTTTTTTCACTTTCCCCGCCTCCCCACCCCCACCCCTCAAAAAACCCCAGAGAGCTTGCTCGCAGGCTAGGTTGCGTGGCGAGCAAGAGATGACAAAAAAAACAAGATCGCGGTCGACTAGGGCGGTCTTTTCAGATTACGAATATTTTGTTTTCAGCATATGTCGGATAACAGACTCTACTGCTACATGTAGAGATAGCACAACTCGTTTACCTGTTCTCGCATTTTCAAGATGTCTTCACACCCGACGTACGACGTTTGTGTAATTCGGGGCTGGAGTGGTGGGAAGCTCTGCAGCTCATTACCTCGCTTCTCGAGGACAGAAAACCCTTTTATTAGAGCAAGTAAGTGTTAAGACATCTCCTAGTGTCAATACGCTGCAGCAAGCAATTAGCCATGCAAGGTTCCAGATACGTTTTGAAGGCAAGGTGTCAATGAGGAATCCCCCTCCCGGGGGTGGTGGTACTCCTTTATATTTATCCCAGGGGGGGGGGGTACTCCCAAAAAAATTGGGTGGGCGGTGTGCCGCTGGGCTATAAAAACCCTTACCCTGTACCAGAGCACAAAACGCTAATTTTGTGACCCTGTTCCAGACTAAATGTTGAAAAAGATACCCTGTTCCAGAGGATTTTTAACGATTTTTTTTCTAACCCAAAAGGCTAAACTATAAATCAGCACTGCTAACGTGTAGCTGTAAAGCTTCTTTAATACTCCTGCGCATTTCGTTTCGTCTGACTAACGTAGACTTCGTCTACCCTATTCCAGAGTATAAATTACCGATCTTCGTGCCAACTTCTGGGAAACTGATACCCTGTTCCAGACCAAAAAATGCCTTTTGGTATACCCTGTTCCAGAGCAAAATGCTAAAAAACCATACCCTGTCCAGCGGCACGTACCTATACAGGGCTCGACTTTCAGGAAAAAACCTTGGGGCCAGCTGGCCCCTAAGTTTTCATACTTGGTCGCCAGAACAAGTATTCTAGTCGCCAAAAATTTTCGGCGGCCCTTCGGGCCGTTTATTTTTCTACATTATAGGCATTACAGCCCTTCCCTAGCTCTGCCACTGCTCACATATGCTTTTTTTTAGCTGTAAAATCAACTCCGCCTTCTTTTTCGATGCTAACGTGAGTATCAGTTGTTAGCTTTGCCGCGTTTTCGCTAGGGGAATGGGAATACATAAATACAATTTTTATATCTATAAAAGAAAACCTCAAAGATGCAACCTTTGTTTCATTATTTTTCATTAACCAGCATCGAAAAACATATAGTACATGACTGACTTTTCTACGTTTTACTAAATACGCGTTGCGTGTTGTAGACAGGCTTTTCATGTTCAGTGATGCATAGCGACTGCACAGATTTTGTAGATTTCCCATGGCCCGGCGTGTGAAACTGTGAATTTTAATTTGCATGCGTTGGGAATTTTATAGATCTGCATGACCCTTCGAAAATGTTTAAATGACGTGTCAACCGATGTTTTCCAAAACCGGTCTTTGTAATTTTCGTACATGTTGCCAAACGTTTGATGCGAAACATGTTTCACTGGTCGCATCGAATAAATGCTACGTGCAGTACGATACGCCGTCCGATTCGTTCAATCACTGGTAACGCGCTACAAATTTGTTTTATCGACAGAGTAGTTTCTTTAAGACCCTATTTATAAATCTGCTACAGTCTAACACATTTTGATAAAGTCGGACTGGGCCGAAAAATTATAGCGTGTATTAAAATCGGCCTTCACGCTTCACTGACGCTTGACAGCCAGCGATATCTGATAAACAAACTTGCCAATTTTTAATAGCGGGCTATTTTCATTCGAAATACATTTAATGAAATTGAAAGAGAAAAGTTAACTCTATATCAATCGATCTATGTCCTATTGATATCACAGATATAAACTTACTGATAACGTAACACTGATAAGATGAATATACAAAGATGTACTCGATCGAGTCCTACGGCCACGGCCAGACACGGCGAAATCCGATTTGTTTCAGGACCGGTTTAATAACGGCCGGTTGTTGTTCAGTATTATGAATACCGTAAGCGACAACTATTCCATTTGTTTCGCATATTCTTTGAGAACTACAGTTGCTAATGAAAAACAAAACAAAGCTGCGATTTAATATTGTCGAGAAAAACCACGGCACGCACGCAGTCACTACATCATAATGTACCGCCTCTATTGAATCAAATTACTATATCTTGTTCATCTCATAGAAAGCTACAAATTTAAAATAATATGCGATTATTCTTGAATCCAAAATACTATAATATACACTTTCATATAGTAAATGTGTAGTTTTTGCAAAAATCTAATTTTAGAAACACATGTCGCTTTAGGAAAGATTGCGTGACGATATTCGTAGATCGGGTTTCAAACAAACAATCTGACAGAAGAATACTTTCGGTCGCTTCATACTTGAAAATGAGAAAGTATATTCTTCGGTATTAAATATTCATTTAATTCATTTGAGCGCTAAGAAAATAAAAAAAATTCTAAATTAAAATATCTTAGGGGCCAAACTGGCGACCAATGGATGAAAAGTTAGTCGCCAATGGATCAAATCCAGTCGCATTGGCGACCCCACAGGTCGCAACGTCGAGCCCTGCTATATAGCGTATATAAGGGAGTGCCCCCCCCCCCGGATATTTATACACCCTATTCCAAAATGGCTGTCAATTTAAAATTATTTTGTATGTATTTAAATTTGCCTCACTAACCTCGTTTTTGAGTTGATAATTCAAAATAATTTTTACTCTAGAACGAGGCTAGTGAGGCAAATTTAAATGCATACAAAATAATTTTAAATTGGCAGCTATTTTGGAATAGGGTCTATTACTATAAGCTATAATAATATAGATACCATGTGCATAAACTTTTGCATTTCCCCAAACTTCCTCTTGTGTTTGCATCAAGCTATATAAATGTACACTTATGCCATTTTTTATTGTAAATTTGCAGTACAGTGAACTCTCTCTAAGATGGACACCATCGGAACCGGCACAAACTGTCCATCTTAGAGAGGTGACAGTCCGCTTATAGAGAGTTTAGATACCATAACAGTGCTCGAATTAAAAAAAAATCCAAGTGTCCTTATGCCAAATGCCGGACAACCAAATCCCTGACTTTGGTTGCCCTGATGACTGCTTGGTTGTCCTTAAGATATTATCTCACCTATTGCCTAATTATGAGTTTTGACTCAATTTTCACAATTCTCTGAAGTGCATTAATTCAAATAATAATTCACAATGTTTCACACAAAGTTAGTATATATGTAACTACCGTACTTGTTTACTTTATTCAGTGTCAAGGTTCAATACTTATAACATGTCTGAGTCCAGGGCTCGAAATACTAATAAATTGCCAATGCAAATTTTTAGTTGTGAGATTGTAAATCAAAATAGAAGCTAGTTTAATTTAAAAAAGTGTTTAAAATCATTATGGTTGTGAAAATAAAAACAAAACAAAATATTTTTGCAAAAATGACTTTCCAGCCACTACGTTTGTGGCTAACGTGAGCCAAACACGATCGCAAGTAACCAGAGACCCAACCCATCAGCATACATGATGTACTCATTAAGATTTTCGCTAAAGCTTGCAAGGCATTATAGGGCGATTTGAACCCAGAACTGTGAATGCCACTTGTGTGAGCTACTTGCGTGTATAAACTTCGATTCAGTTGATTTTGAAAATCTTGGTTGCTTCCATTTATTACCTGAAGATTACCACTATATTTAGAGCTATTTTCCTGTGTCAAATTAATAACTTGTTTCGTTATTCTGTTGGACATCACAGAAACGTAAGTACTTCGATCGATTTATACTTGGTTGTCCGGTGGCTTTTTCTCGGACGACCGGGCCTTTAGTTTTACTGAAAAATGGTTGCCCGAAACACTTTTTTAGTCGTCTCGGACGACCGGACGACCACTAATTTCGAGCACTGCCGTAACATGACTGAAAAATTGCATGCAGGGACCAACACCAAGTGTCCGTCTTACAGAGGTGTCCGTCTTGTAGAGGTGTTCGTTAAGAGAGAGTTAACTGTATTATGGATTAAAACTGCTATTTTTTCTCTTGAAGTTTGGCCTTCCACACTGGCGAGGCAGTTCTCATGGGCAGACCAGAATCATCCGCTTCTCTTATGTGGAACCCTATTATACAAAAATGGTTGTTGAAGCACGGCAGATGTGGAAACAGATTGAAGCGAAAGCACAGCAGGAAATAATGATAACGTAAGTATTTATTAAAGTAGTATTACTTCATTATAGGTATTAGGTAAATCCATGTGGGGCCAAACTGGCCCACACTGCTGTAGTCTCCTACGCAGCCGTTATTTGTGTCGTCACGCAACGCTTCTCCCCACTAACGGCTGCTCAAACCTGGACCACATGCCTTTGCAGATTTAAGCCAATCACAGTTGTAGTGCCATTTTCGGAACTCGTTCGCGCCAAAATACACCAATCATAGATTGTGTCTTATCATGACCTTAGCGTCGGAAACGTCAAATGCACGCTAGTATGCCGCCTTTTGAATTTGACGCACACCAGACATCAAAATAAAACACGGTTTTACTGAAGAAAAATGTATATATGAAAGAATAATGTCGAAAAAACTTCACTATAATTACAACAGACATCCTAGTTCAATAATTGGATCGATCTAGCAAGTTTTCGGCAAACGGTAACAGTCACGTTTTTGCCGATAGGTGTCAAAGCTACTGCGGTCAAAACAAAAGGAAAGGAATGTGATCCAGGTTTGAGCAGCCGTTAGTGGGGAGAAGCGTTGCGTGACGACACAGATAACGGCTGCATAGGAGACTAACACTGCTGGAGCTTATCCTGGTTTCCATAGCATGAAGCTGACTAGGAGTATTACTACTCCCCTAAGTGGGATGCTAGTCCAATGTCAGGTTACCCCCAGCATTTTGTTAGGTTGCCCTAACAGTTCGCTGTTACCCATTTATACTCTTGGGTGGAAAGAGGTACTGTGAGAGTTAAGAGTCTTGCCCAAGAACACAACACAGTGACTCTGGCCAGGGCTCAAACCAGGACCACTTGATCCGGAGTCCAACGCGATGACCATTAAGCCACCGCATCTTCCATACTTAATAAATACTTACATAATAATTATTATTAAGTTCTTGTTATAATAATAACTAAATAATTATAATATTATCTAGTGTCTTTGCACGCATTGCATGCCTATGACACTAGTACAACAAAAAACCTTCCATGGGGAAGTTGTCAAAAATAATATAAAAACTTGATGATTAATTTCAGAAATGTTGGAATGTTAACAGTGGAAGGAGGCCCTGGCAGTAATCTTGAACAAATAATAAAGTCACTAAGTGCTGCTGGTGAGAGTTATGAAGTGTTGTCAAGCCAGAAACTCAAGCAAAGATTTCCAGAGTTAAGCTTTCCACCTCATTACACTGCAGTCCTGGAACACTCGGCAGGGATATTGAAAGCTGATAAATGTCTAAGAGTGCTGCAGGTAACTGAATATTGTACTATATGATTACATTGCTTGACATACACTTAGGTATTCAGGCATTGCCATTACAATAAGCCATTTCCGAGTTCCCTTTACCTCTGTTTCAAAACAAGTCCAAGTGCGAAACCTCAAATCGAACTCATTTTCATATGAAAGGTTTCGCAGTGACATGAACTTGTTTTTGAAACAGAGGCAAAAGGCAACTCGGCAATGTGACTTTGTAGGTTTTGTTTTTTTTGTGTTTCAGATTTGACTGTTATTTTACATGTGGCTGTATTTACATGTAAGTAAAACAAATATTGCCTTGTGGAGTTCTTTTTTGACAAAATCCCATGGTTGCCAGCAGGTTTTTTACCTAACAACACGGTCACCTCTTTGTAGAATACACTGAAAATGTGAACTAATAATGTTTTAACAAAAGATTTACCGAATACGTGGCCACCGTTTGTTAGGGAAAAACTTGTCTGTATCCATGGGTTTTTTCTCGAAAATGAAGCACACTCCAGCGAAAAAATTCAGAGCAATATTGTTTCTTGACTAAAATGAAGGCCACATGCCAAAATTCAGTTGCAGTTGAACAAACAAAATTAACCGAGGGACATTGTTGCCTGGAGCCCCGGAGCCCTTCAATTAATCAATTGTTTCCTTTTAACAAAGGATTTGCAGAAGAGTTGGCATTGAAAATGAACCGCAAACCAGCGAAAAAATAGACAATGTGAGACCCCCTGAGAAAATCCAAAATGTGTCACACATGTTAATGATAGTAGTTCCTGTTAACTGTTTCATCTGTAGGAACAATTTGTTGAATTTGGCGGTACACTAAAGGATGGTGAGAGTGTGGTTGAGGTACATCCAGGATCGCTAGTTACTATTAAGACTACCAAGAATTTGTTCACAGCTCGCAAGGTGATATTTACAGCAGGTATGCAAAGTCATTCTATTGTTAATGATATTAACTTTAAACATGGTTTATTAACCACTGAACAGAGCTTATAAATTATTTGCTCCATTAAATGACCCAATAAAGCAACATTCAAGGCTGGTTTACACCCCAGGGAGGTTCAAATGAGGTCAAATTGTTAGCTGACCCCAAAAAGCCATTAGGCTAAAACTAGCCCCCCAAAAGTCCCTTTTTTCTATACATAATCCCCCTAAAAGTCCTTACCAAAATCTTTCACCCCCAAAAAGTCACCACAAAATTTCTAACAGATCGCAAATTTCAAACCCCCAAAAGGTCTTTGTACCTCCCCATCACTATTATATACCTGAGTACACCCCTGGGTTTACTGACGCAAGCAAAAGTATCATTCAGTACAAGTATGAGCAAGACACATTATGCATCACCCAGCTCAGGACAGTGCATGCATAACTGCAAGAATAGGAAATGTTTCCTTTTTTTGTGCTTGTGCTTATGCTAGCATGTTAGACTCTGGCTCTTAAGTTCCAGGTTCAAACCTGGCTTAATTAAGTGGCCTTGTGTTGTGTTAGTAAGGGCACTCTCTGCCTCGCTCCACTTTGGTTGTATTCATTCTGCTGAAATGTTGTAGTAATCTGACAAGATGCTTGTACTAGGTACTTGTGATTGCCTCAAGCATTCCATTCTAGTTGTATCATTATTAGTCCTTTTGTGTTTTTAGGATCCTGGACCAATAAACTGCTAAAACCTTTAGGAATTACCTTGCCTCTTAAGGTAAGAAGTATAGGCGAACAGTCTTGAACAGATTCCTTCCATAAGCAGGCATTTCTTCAAAGCATTACATAATTTCAGTCATGATCAATAATCTTGGACATATACATGCAGGTCCATGACCATCTCATGGACCACCCTTTAATCCTTTCACTCTCGAGAGTTCAAAGCTCGAAATTGAAAAAAATCTCAAATTTCATTTTGCAAGATATAGAAAAAACAACCAGTACCAACGAAAGTACTGCTCATAAGCTTTCATTTGAATGGTTACACACTGGGGTTTCATCCACAGACTTAAAAGTTAGAAACACAGTAATTGACTTGATGCTTACTTCTGCAATTGAAGAGAGATGTATGTTTTACTCAGGCTATGCTAATTAACCTCAAAGCTGGGGTGGAGCTCCCATATGAAAGTGACAGGGGTGATTCAATAGTTGTACCTTTTAGAATTGGTATCTCTTAGGGGTGAAATGAATTCGAGCCACACCCACATAACAAGATACAAGATTCTGGTACCTTTTAGGTGTTCCTTTAAACATTTTCTATTAATCAGGTGCCCTATCACTTTTATATGGGAGCCCCCCCCCCCCCCCCCCCTCCCCTACAAAGAAAATATGAGGTAAGCTCATCGTGCTTGAATTGTGTTTGTTTTTACATGGAAATGTGTCACACACCAAGTCTTTGACTATTTTAACTTTTAGGCAACAAAAGCTACAGTTTTGTACTGGAAGGCAAAACAACCTGGAACATACAGTCTACAGATTGGGTTTCCCACTTACTATGATTGTTCAGAATCTGAAGGGATGAGATTATATGGCATCCCATCATTTGAGTACCCTGATTTGGTAAAGGTAAGCCCTTATGTCAATGTACAAATTCTCCTTACTGGTCTCCATGCATTCCTTGTATTAGTTGGGAGAATTTGATTTGTAACCTGCATGCCCCTTGATTGACGGCAGTGAAAATGAAAACCTTTGAGTTGCGAGAGTTTGCATGTTATTGAAAAGCGCAGTAACATAACAGGCTAACAAGGTTGAAACTGTTTAGTTACCTGATTGTTGTTACAGTTTGGACCCAGTGGTGCATGTGTACTGCCAGAAATTTGCAAGGAAATTGACCCAGATGCAAGGGATCAACACAGAGACTTTGTGGAGGTACTCATACAGAGAAACAAGGGAATACCTGCAGAAGCACTTTCCTCATCCTGGATCACCGAGAACCAGCCATAGTAGAGGCTTGTATGTACACAGTACGTATCAATGTTTTTTGTCATTTATTTATAGTTTTTAAGCCTGGGCCGAATGGGGAGAAGAGTTGTTGATAGTCCAAATTCTAGCCTCACTTTCATTTGGCCTGAAACTCTCAGGTGCTCTCAGCAACTCTCATGCCACTTTCAACCAATTTGAACCTGCTCAAATTTTTCTTGAGAGTTGTCAAGAGTTTTCTCTTGTTGATGGTAGTCGATGAGTGTTAAAGTAAGACTCTTTTGAGAGCCATCAAAGGTATTATCAAACTTTTCTGAAACATTTCGAACCATACATACCAGCAAGCACAAATTTAACAACAACTTACAAATGGTCAAAACTTATGGTCAAATTGAATTTAACCATTATTAATTTTTGTTTTGTTTTTAATCCAGCTCACCCCGGATATAAACTTTGTGTTGGATAAACATCCAAAGTTTTCAAATATTATCATGGTGCTGGTTTTTTCTGGTGAGTCAGATTTTGGGCTTATTTGATCCATTCACCTCAAGTCTACAAGAAGATTATAGAATGTGCTTTAAAATCCAAAACTGGGTCTCAAGTTGAACCCACTTTCTTGTTAGAAAGTGTTGTTAGTGAAAGTCTTGGGGAAGAAGTCCCCCGTGAGCTCGCTGTTCCTTTCTTTGAGTACCCCCCTGGGAAGTACTGTGTCCAATAATTATTGGACAAGATTCATTTGCTACTTTAAAAAACTGATTTTTGTCAGGAGGATATAATACCTAAGTCAGTTTAGGTGAGGAAATGAGAAATGCATATGCGTATGCAGTCTTGCTGTAATTGTTATGAAGCTGATTTTTTTTTCATCTTTTAATGAAAATTGCAAGAGTTTGCAATTTTAATAATTTTAAATCGACTTTGTTTAACAAGGGTAACACTTAACAGTCTTATGGCTGACAAACCTGCAGTGGCCCATCACAGGATTCCAGATCTAATTGGAATTTAGAAATGTTGTTTTTGTGAAGGGGGGGGGGGGGGGGGGACAGAAGTTAACCTGGATATAAACCCTCAGAGCAAGGATGACGAGAACCAACAACAAACTCAAGCCACGTATGGCTCCCAGCTGGAATTGAACCCATGAACCAGGCCACATGGTGGGAGCTAGGCAAGCGTTCTGCAGGACACCACTGTGCGATAACGTCCCTGCTCCCCAACTATTGCCAAGAAACAGTACACATTCAGTACAGTACAAATTCACCTAAAATAACATTAATTTTGATAACCTATTAATTCTCTTTCATGTTAATTGTTTTTCCAGCTCACGGGTTCAAGCTTGGCCCAGTCAGCGGCAAGATTCTAGGACAGTTGGCCATGAATGAAACACCATCCTATGACATGTCACCCTTTACGATTGACAGATTCAAGCTTAGTCAGCATAAAGCGTCGCTTTGATTCTGTTGCTTTTGTAGATCAGGGCAACTAGCTATATTGGTTAAACAAAAATGTTGGGATTGGACTTAGTTAACATATTCTTCACTGTAAAAATCTTATCATTGTTATTGGTGCTGTGATTATGATGATGATACAGTATAATTACATAAACTTTATTTCGACTCAAATTTACAGTGTAGATGATGAAGTATAGAGTATTTTAACAAAGTAGACACAATAATATTTTAGGTAGAGCATTTTAACATTTTAGATTTTAGATTCATTCATACAATAGATTTTTAGATTCATTCATACATTCTTATATAATTTTTTTTTTAAATCTCTTATTTTAGTGGAACATCTGTAAACTAGCTGTTTATAGCTACATTAAATAAAGTATTGTATTGTATTGTATGAAGCTAATATATCTTCGAGAAATTAGGCAAACAAAGAAATTACAAAACAATATAAAATTACATCAATGGTAATATACATTTTAAAATATGTAAACAGTTAAAACATTATGGAATGTCTCAGTTAAAATTACAACAGCGGATTGATGGTAGTAGCTATAACTTTCTAGTGACTGTTGTGCATGTAAAAACCAAAACCAAATTAAAGCGATCACATCTGAGCAGTTACAACAAACACAAACAATGCAACATGACCTACTGATCAGAACTCCAAAAACTCCAAAACAGAAACGCATTAAGGTGACTCCCTAGAGTATTTACAAATGACCTATACTAACTGACATGAATTAGAAAGGAAACCCCAGTTATTTTACCTTTGATGTTTCGTTCCCGATATTTACCAGTAAGGAAACTGATATAATTACAGTTATTTATAGGTTGTTACTTTTTTCGTAGAGGTCGTTGCCATGGCAACATAGCATATAAAGAATGGCACATTTTTGCTATATTCTATCTTTATTCCTTATTTATTTTAGTTTCCTTCGGTGAAATTTCTTTAAATTTTGCCATCGTATGAAACTGAGTTTGCCTGGCATTTTGGAGGGGAAAAACCTGTGGTTTTTCAGACGATTTTGCCAATATTACCTCATTTGTTATTTTAAACAATAAAAACTTACTTGCTCTGACAAATTTCTTCAAGAAACGGTCATGTGATAGGTAGCGTTTCTGTCTTGAATTGTGCGAATTTTCAAAAAATTTACCGAAGGAAATGCCGAGAAAATCCACGGTTAATTGTAATCAGAAAAAATCAGAAAAACATGCGCGGTTCGAGGATTTTCCTTTGAGCGCGCGCAGATTACTAAAGCTTTCGTCAACAGCGCGCGCTCGGTCATAAAACTATAGGGAGTCACCTTAAATGGACATAGCCAGCCAAGTCATAATATTGGTTTTAAAAAAAACAGCAGTATGTTTGCCCAGATTGTTTAAAGTGCATGACATAGTTTTGACACTGTATTTTATCTAAAAATATATTTGAAATATATAGAGATAATATTGTAAATCCTAATCATTAGGATTGTATTTTTATTGTCTTAAAAAGCTTACTATAAAAATGTTTAATTTTATTCATTATTTTAGTATCAAATGCAAAGCTTAAGACCCAGGGGGTGGGTGGAATTTTCATATAAAAGTGATGGGGAGGAAAGTTGTGGTTTGGTAGACAACAATCAGTCAGACGTCAGTCCGTCTGTCCATCAGTCAGCCAGTCAGTTAGCCAGTTGGTTGGTTGGTCGGCCAGTCAGTCGGTCAATCGGTCAATCGGTCAATCAGTCAGTCAATCAATCAATAAAAGCTTGTTTACTATATACATTGTGTTTGTGTTACGGTTTGGGGGGACGATAAAGATAAACACATGTTGTTTCCTGGAATTTTTAAAAAATAACCCTGAGTGCACCTTAGTAGACTACACTTCCCACTAAGTCGAAGCATCATGACTTCAAAGACTGACTTTTGACCTTTATCCGTCTGTTGCTGCTGAATCAATCGTTATCAGGCCTTACATCTCCCTTCCCCCTGGGGCTTCAAGATGGCTACACCCGTAAACAACATCACATGCATGATATGAAGTGCACATGCAGAGGCAGATCCAGGATTTTTTGATAGAGGGGGTCCAGACTTGCACACAGTAAGAAGTGACATTTTAGCGGCTGAGTGGCGAAGTCCAACACAAGTTTCATTTCTGAAGCAAATATTGCTGTCTTCAGTTGTATAAGATTTTAGTTTCAAAACTGTTTTAATTACTACGAAATCGGTCAAAAAAGGGCAAGCCAGAGCTCAGGTTTAGGGGGTTCTGGATCCCCTGGACCCTCCCTGGATCTGCCACTGACATGGGGCAATAAACAGAAGCTGAATTATGGTGATTTTTATTATAAGCAAAAGAAACAAGGGTTCATCACCGGCAGTTCTAGCAGCTGGGAGGGGGGGGGGGGGGGGGGGGGTGGCAGGGGAGTCTGAATTTCCTGCTTCCCCATACATTTTTCTCCCAGTTCCCATGAATCCCACCACTTTGCATTGTGTCCAGCTTCCTGATCCCGCCTTCTCTTTTCCTTCCTCTTCCCCTTTACTTTTGGGTTCCCATTCTCCTGTCCCCCATCTTCCTTATTATTGCAACGGCTGTTTTCGTTCCTTTTCCCAAAATTTCTTTTTCCCATCATTTGCGCATCGTTCCCAGATCTCTTCGTGCGTGAGATGGCAGTTTGTCTGTTCAGGCGGAGTACTTCAGAAGTGTGGTAGTTACTTCATGTATGGGGACATAAGTGTATTGATCAAGATGGCGGCACACATGGCTCGATAAAATATGGTGGGATCAAGGCATTTGCGAGGCACTGTGCTTTCACGGTAATAGTTTGGTTTTGAAATGGCTGTCATGAAGCGCTTCTATGATTATTGAATATTTTTTTCGTCGTTTTCAGCGTTCGTAATCTTCTTCGTTCGGGGGCAATAACAAAACAGCCCGTGTGGTTTCCAGTGGTTGATGCATTTCCTCCGCTGACCGAGACGAAGCTGAACAGAAAAGGCGACGAGGAATTAATGCATAAGATAATGTACCCCGAGGATGAATTTAGAAAGTAAGTTAAGTTTCTTTTAACAGCAGTCAATGAACTGCTTTTCATTATTAAACTAAGAGGGGAGTGGAGGGGAGCAAACGTTGTTCACCATCACTGACACAGTAGTGAAGTGCTTAAGGACCTCATGCCATGCTTCCCTCCTGCTCACAGTTTGAATGACAATACAGTCAACTCTCTCTAAAGCAGACACCCTCGGGACTGGTCAGCTCTAGTTGTCTGCCTTAGGGAGGTGTCTGCCTTAACACATTGACACCTAAACCTGCCACAACCGGCCAAGAGGAGACCACAGACTTGTACCACTTGTGACGTCATCACTGTTCATGCCAGAGGATGTCTTTGATATTCAATTCATAGAGTAGGAAAATGTCTAACCAAGCATGCCTATTCGAGCACGAGGACATTGAATGGGCGATTCCAGAAAATATCCATACCCTACCGCGGACGGCATCTTGGAATTCCGAGGGCAAGGGGGGGTCTTTGGCCTGGAATTCTGAAGGCATGTGGGGGTGTTTAGGCCTGGAATTCCGAAGGCATGGGGGGGTTTCAGTTCTGGATTTCCAGAGGGCTAAGACAAGGAGAGTTTCGCTCGAAAACACGAACTGATGATCGTCACGATCGCGGAAGCAGGATAAAGATCGATCAGGCTGGTGTTAGCGTTCCTGTGAATGGAAGGAGATCAAATGTGTTTCAGCAATGAGTTTTTCTCCAATAGAGGATGTCACAATATCCTTGTAAATATGACAGCCACAAATGAAAATTCAAACTTCTTTGTGTTCTTTTCAAGTTGCTGTGTATTGAAATCTGGCTTCATGTCCAGTTCTCTCTCGTCAATCAGATGCCTGGTTACCAAGCTACTGAGTTCGCGGCACGTTGTTGTTGACATGAAGCGTCCGCAAAAAACTGTCTTGAACAAAAAGAAACGGGTCAGAAAATAGCGTAGAAAGATGAATCATAATGTTTAAGTTAGTACGCATGACATTTATACTATTTCGGATCAGGAATTAAAGACATTGGAGGGAAGACTTTGGAGTATTCTTTTGCATTCGAGAGTTTTACTTATTGAAAATTATAGCTTACGAGCTGAACGTAATATAAGCTTATTTGGAGGGCGAAAAAAGCATAAATCCCGTTCCTTGGAGATGTTTTTTTTTTTTTTTTTTTTTTTTTTTTTTTTTTTTTTTTTTCCCAACACAAATTATTTTATTGTCAAAAAAAACACGAATTACAAGGTTGGTACTAACACTAATTACAGAATTGACATTAACAGAAATTATAAAACTGTGACTAGCTCTAGTTACAAAAGTTGTAGATAACGCTAATTGTATAATTATCACTAACCCTAATTACAACACTAATTACAAAATTTCACAAGCACTGGTTGTAAGTTGTAGCTAACGATAATGTAGAGGAGCTTTTATATAGCTATAATTACATGTATACATTAGGTAGTAAGCAATGAGCAGCAGGGAAGTGGACATAATGGAATCAGATACTGGATTAGAATTGCTAATGTAGAGGTATCTCAATGAGGGGGGCATTGGGGTGCTCTGAATACCGCAACACCGCAAAAAAAAATCGAAAAACACCGCATCACCGCACGAAAAGTTGACGAAACACCGACACCGCAATATATTAAGTTACTTATAAATGAAGACGGCTTGCGACTGGCTGCTGAAGCATAAAATATTAACTGGACAGTAGTATTTGACTATACTGTGTTACAAATTAACAGGTTTAACAAAGGTACGTGCTTTTAATAAATAAACACGGGTTAACGAAGATATAGAAGCTATCAATTTAGTTCTGACAAGGACGACAAGGGTCGACGATTATTGTACAAGGGTCCAATAAGAAACCGTAACATCGCAAATAATTTCGTTTCACCGTACACCGGAGGTTTTAAAAACACAAACAACGCACACCGCAGGATTTGAGATCACCGCAATACCGCAAAGTGGGATTTTATTCACCGAAATACCGCATAAAAAACTGAGCAACACCGCAACACCGCAAACCCCAATGTCCCCCTCCTCAATGTACAGGGTGTTGGGGACAGCGCTATGATAATAAGTCGACTAGTTAATATTTAGCATGGGAACTAAAGGATCCCATTTCTTCAAATTGGTACCTAATTTATGGGATTCAATGTGAAATTGGGAGTTAAGGACCATCAAAAATTTTTTCAAGTGTGGCGTTTTATTATTGGTTCTGCAGCACCATATGTAGTGTCTCGCTAAAAGAAAGCAGAAGTTTAGTTGTAGTGAAAAAAGTGGAGGTGTCCGGCCTCAGGCCCAAAAATATGGCAATATTTTTGGGGTAATTTCTTTGTATTATATTAGCGTGCTCAAGCTTTTCAGTCAGGTTGTCCCAAAAGCTCATGACTTTAGTGCAGTGCCAGAAGAGATGGGTCATATTTTCAGGAAAGTTGTTTACAAAAGGAGCATTTTGGTTCTTGTTTTATGCCAATTTTTGTTAAGAAAACATTTGTAGGTAGGATTCTATGGAGGAATCTATAATGGAAGTTTCTGAGTTTTGTACTTTTAGTGCACCTAGCTGCCAGTCCATAAGCGGTTTTCCAATCAGCAGAATATCTGTCATCAAAGGTGATACTGTTGTTCCATTTCAGTTGACTCTTTACAGGTGAAGTGCTTTTGAAAGAGAGAAGTTTCTTATATACTATCCTGTTCCCTTTATTGCTTTTAACAAAGGTATCAAGAAATTTATCGGACGTGATTGTGTCACCAGGTTCCTTAGGGAATTTGCATTATAATGGCATCGAAGTGCAGATATAAGGCCGAAATATCTCAAAGGTTGTACTTGTAGATTGTAAGTATTAGTAAATTCTGTTAGAGTGAGGAAATTGTTCGAATTCTTCATTAGCTGAGAAACCTTGGAAATTCCATGAAGGAGATGTTAGGGAGTCAAACAGGGAATTCCAAAGGGGTTGGAGAAAAAACGGAAATTCTGAAGGGGAGGGGGGGTTAACGATTATGGAATTCTGAGGGAAAGGGGGGGGGTTGAGCATTTTGGAATTTCTGAAGGCTAGAGGGGGTTAAATTAACATGCCGTCCGCGGTAGGGTATGGATATTTTCTGGAATCGCCCAATTGGGCCAGAGATACACACAAATTTTTCCTCCAAAATCACCAAAAAACGTGACCTTCCCTACCATTGTGCGGTTCCAGAAAATATCCATACCCATCCCAAGGAAGGTCATTGGAAATTCCGAGGGGGAGGGGGTCTCAAAATTCAAAAATCCGAGTGGGAGGGGGGTCTCAAAAGCCAAAAATTTTAAAGGAAAGTATGAAGCTAAACTGGAAATTCCTGGGGGCAGGGGGGCTCAAACCAAAAAAATCTTACATGGGGGAGGTATGGAAAGGGTATGAAAGGCCAACAAAACCACAAAATAAAATTAGAAAAAAAGGAAACGAAAAGTCTGAAGTGTGGTGTGTTTTTCACACTCAAAAACTATGTCCAAATTTTGATTTCTGCGCATGCCAAAGGAAAATATTGAATTCTTTGCTTCTAAGTAGAAGGGGATGTTAGTCCACCCCTCCTGGAACAGACTTGTCCTAATGTCCACTATGCAGTACATACATGAGGCACCCACTTAGCATACTGTCATTGTGTCTAGGCCTCTCATGTAGTGGGTGGGTGGGTCTATTTCGGGGTCTATCTAAGCCTTGCTGGTATATTCCATAAATTATGTTTACTGTGTTTATGTGTACTGTTTACTTGTCCCATGCTATTGAAAGAGAACTCTCAGCTCTGTGCTAGTGCATTTTTCTTTACCTAATCCAAATTTAGTTTTATTTGCAAGCACTGTGGTTTGCAGGGGTCTTATTACTCTCCAGTCTCCAGAGTATGTCATGTGCATACGTGAGTTCCGCTCGTAATATTGAGCATTGGACTCTGGATCGAGCGATCCAGGTTCGAGCACTGGCTGTGGTCATTGTGTTGTGTTCTTGGGCAAGACACTGTACTCTCACAGTACCTCTCTCCACCCAGGAGTATAAATGGGTACGGGCGAACATTCTTGTCCCCAGAGGCCACAATCCTTTTGGTCAGCACCAAGAATCGAGACCTCTGGCCGGTTCCAACACCAGAAGTCCGCGAATCTTGGACTTCCCATCAAATCGGACAAATCTGATTGGCTGAGAATACAGAACGAGTACTCTGCGCATGTTCAACAAATTGGGACCTGCCAGAGGTCTCGATTCTTGGTGCTGACCAAAAGGATTGTGGCCTCTGGGGACGAGAATGACTGGCGAACTGTCTGACGAAATGCTGTGGGGTAACCTGGGATGGACTAGCATCCCACCTGTCATGTTTATTGAAGAAGACCACGTAACCAGGTGATGATGTAACATATCATGACATCTCCCCTCTAAACAATGTGAGGAGTACGAAACATGAAACAGCTAAATAAATATCAACATTGTCCACGACCTAATGTCAATGGTCATAGTTCACAGTTCTAATTTGATATTTTCAAAACAACTTGAACTCGCAATAAGTCAATGATTGACAGTCCTTAATTTTTTTTTTTTTTTTTTGAAACAATATGTCATGTTTATTGAAGAAGACCACGTGACTAGGTGATGATGTAACATATCATGACACCACCCAGGGGAGTACTAATACTCCTAGTCAGCTTCATGCTACAGAATCCAAGATAAGCTCCGGCAGTGTGGGCCGGTTTGACCCAATTGCAGACCAAGTGGTGATCTATTTTAATGCTTTTATTATTAGGCAGTTTTACCAGAGATTCCAAACAGTGCAGCCATTGTACCTTTGGGGAGATGATTCTTCTCATTGTGACAAGTAAGCAGCTTCAAACATACATGTATCTAGAGACAGTTCTTTCAGAATTGTTCCATGCTTTAAGCTTGCATTTATTGAGTTATGGATGCACACAGTTTGGGAGAGTATGAGAGAAATGTAAGAGTTGCTTGAGATGCAACCAAGAGCAAGTCTAGCTGAAGTCACAAATGCATAACGCTGTATTTTATTATTTTCCATAACTCCATAATGCATGCAAGCAAGACATGGATCAATAAATATTGAAGGAAATGAAGCCCCCCTATGTTGCCTTTTAGGACATTTTACAGGCCATCGTTTTTTTAATAAATTGAAGGCCACATGCAAAAAGTCAGACAAATCTAAGCAAAACAACAACAAAATGTCCTACAAGTCATTCAATTATTCTTTTATCTCATAGCTACCCATCCTCTGAGACCCAGGGCAGTCAACTGCCCCTGGGTCTCCGAGGATGATAGCTACAAGGAATGAAGAGAAATAAAGTATATTTTCTATCTAGAATTAACAATCAGTTGATTTCCTAACATTAGGCTTGTCTAGCCTGAAAATTGAAGCTGGAGAAAACAAACCACATGATCAGATCATCACAATTAAGGTTTACATTGTTATTCCTAATAACTGCTCTAGTTATTTTAACAGTAAAACTGTCTGTGAATTAACTGTCTTTTTTCTTTGAAATATTTTGAAAGATAGATTTTGGAGAACTGTTCCAACATTTAATTGCAGCACTATTAAAGTAAAACATAACACATACCGGCTCCTGTGTATCAGCGTTATACAAATGCGATATCATTTTACTATGATACTAAATCAATGGGTTTTCCAATCAATGGTTTTGTAATAATTCGAGGGGGGGGGGGGGGGGGGGCTTAATAACAAGGGGGCTTATTACAAAATTTATCTTCTAAAGGGGGCACTTATTAGAGACAGGGGCTTAATAGAGCTTTTATAGTATTTATAACTCTCAGAAAAGGTCTTTGCTTCACTTGTTTTGACTGTAATTTAATTAACAGATAAAGAACTAGCCAAAGCCATGTATTATACTGTCATAAAACACGACAGGAATTTAAGAACACAAGAGAAATTTAGAAAACACGAGCCACAGGCAAGTGTTTTCTATATTTCTCAAGTGTTCTCAAATAACCGAGGTGTTTTATGACAGTATAATACATGGTTTTGGCTTCTTTATGTGCTTTAAAATGTGTAGTTTCAGAAAATATCCATACCCCCACCACAGAGGGAATTTATAAAAGGACCCCGTACCCCCAGGAACTTCCAATTTTCTTTCATACAAACTCTGTAATTTTGTTCTTTCTCTGACCCCTCCCCTCCAGAATTTCCAATTCCCTCCGTGGGTGGGGTATGGATATTTTCTGGAACTACACAATATAGATTTAATGCGTGCGATACGATAAAACACACTTTTCTGTGTTTTATACTTTCATTGATAAAACATGGTTTTTAACCAATCAGAGCATGCACAGCTTTCAGTCTATATTTTAAACTCTGATAAGACATGGTTTTTAACCAATCAGAGCGCACGCATTCAATTTATATTTTAATACTGCATAGTTTTCAACCAATCACAGTTTACGTCAATGGCTATTTCATTTTATTCAGGTTTGTAGATAGCTGTATGAAGCTAGTGGAACAGGGAATGGACAAAGAGGAGGCAATTGAAAACACTGTTAGCACACTGTACACTAGCAAGGGCACAACTTTACCAGTAAGTGAAATGCGTGGTTCCAGAAAATATCCATACCCCCCTAAATTTCCCTTGAGATTTAAAAAACTTATTTTGCCTACATCTTTCTTTAACCATGCACCATATGCAACATACATTGTGTGTAGCTCCTTTAATTTTCAATTTTCATTTCCTTGTTTTACAGGATGATTCTGAGGACATTAAAGATTCATACTCATTCATTTTTGATAGCAAGGGAAGGATGCAAGATTTTTCAACTGATGATGGCAAACACAATAGATAAGGCAGCTAGAAAGATATATTATTTGTCAGAGGAGCCAGGTCTGTAGACAAGTGTACATGTATGGATGCTGTTCTCTTTTTATGCTATTTTGTAACTTCATAACAAACCTACAGTACATACCGGTATGTACATGTTATGACATACTGCCCTGTCTCTCAGATTCTGTGCGCTTTTTGGATGCGGATTACTGATTAGACTCAACTCAGAACTGGTTGTTTGTGGTTGTAATTACTTGTTTAGGTTTCAGTGATTCATCATTAATAAGGCTGAGGCGGATAACACAAACCGCGGCCTTGATAATTTCGCTATCATGCGAAAACCGAATCCAATAATTGTTTTATTGTGCATTAAATTTTAAAAACTAAATCATCAAACTTTTCAGTGTTTTGTAGCTTTTTTTTCTTCGCGGATTGTTGAATATTTCATCTTTTCCACTACTGCTAATGAAGCGAATAATGCGTGGTACACATGCATGATGTCAATCTACATGCAAAAATCATATTGTCTGCAGGTATGATGCATATTTACATGGTAAATCCTTGTGTCTGTAGTTATGACGCATCAATTCAATGCCAGCATGAATTACTTGTATGCTCTCAATGTGCAAAGTGTTTTAATAATTGTTATTAGCCACAAGATATACAACTTGCATGTATAATCAGCGACTAGCTCTCAGTAACACCTCACAAATGGATAACAGAGTCTCGATACCATGTCAAGAATAGCCTTTAGGTGCGCTGCCATGCCCAGTGGCTACAGTAGCAAACTATAAAGGATGATGACTTGAATAAATTAATCAATCAAACAGTTCAAATATATTTTTTTATTAAAATAATCATAACTCTCAAATCTTAATGTATTTACATGTTACAGACTGATTTATTTATTGTAAAATACCTTATTTCACAATTCCTCCAGTAAAAATAAAATACACGATTACCATGATTAATTCGTATTGTGGAAAAATACATTGTGTTCCATTTTGGGTTTTCTGTCAGGCCGGCAATGAAAATAGCTGGTATCTCCAGTTTCTTATTCTTTG
Source organism: Desmophyllum pertusum (assembly GCA_029204205.1). Classification (NCBI taxonomy): domain Eukaryota; kingdom Metazoa; phylum Cnidaria; class Anthozoa; order Scleractinia; family Caryophylliidae; genus Desmophyllum; species Desmophyllum pertusum. Next base: position 4,279,595 of record MU825874.1, read on the forward strand.
TTCGAGAATTTTCTTTTTTATATATTTTGTTATTAACAGCACTAAACTTATATAGAGCAGTTTTCAATTGGGTGTCGGAAGTAATAGCTGAATTGCTTAGCTTTTTGCTTTACTACGCTCTGTGATTGGTTTAAAAAAACTCGCGCCACATTCTTAACCAATCAGATGTAAAACCAAAACCAATGGCGGTTACGTGTATTTGCTTCGAGTTCTCATTGGTTCGTTTTGTTGTTTACGTTTGTTGTGATTGGCCATTGTAATTATTAGCAATTATTGTTTTGGTTTCACGCATTACGTACATTTACGTACATTTACTCTGCTTGCACACTACATTACACAAAACATTACTTACATTACAAATTATGCTAAACAAAAAGGACTGGATAAAAGTGCGATTATTATTAGACTATGAAAAAAGAGCATAACAGTTTTTTTGCAAAGCAGTTAAAATTACAAGAACTATGTCTCGAATTATTTTTTGTTTCCCTTGCCGCAAATCAACGACAGTTATCTCGAACTCTAATGACAAAGTTGAAGGAAACGTTAGAAAGTGTCAGACACAACTGGAAAGCTTATTGTACCTTTATTGCACTTTTTAGATACGGAAAAGGGGCACTTCCTTCAATTGAATTCCAAACCGCAAAGGTTCCTGTGTTCTCCTAATAGGAGCAACCGATCGGACGCTTTGAAGTGCCACCACTGAATTTGCTGAACTGTTAAAAAAGTTCATCACAGGGGCAGATCCAGGAATTTTTGATAGGGGGTCCCAGGGTTTTCCTGAAAATGTGAAGTAGATTGAAGGATAATTTTTGGAAGTAGACGGCAGTAGTTATTACTAAAAGGCGTAGGGTGTTGAGATTTCGTGCTCTAAAAAGTGCATTTTAGTGAATCCTGGAGATGGTTTTGCTATGGATAATGGAGAAAGCAAAAAACCCCTCAGGTCTGATAGGGGGTCGGGATCTCCCGACCCTCCCCCTGGATCTGCCACTGCATCAAATTACAACAATGAAAGTCATAGCTATGACATGCTTTGCAGAGGCGGATCCAGGATTTTTTGCTAGGGGGAGTCCCGGGATTTTCCCGAAAATGTGAAGTAGATTGAAGGAAAATGTTTGGAAGTAGACGGCAGTAGTAAAGGCGCGACGGCCTCCCATAGAAAAAAATTGGATTTTAGGCTCTGAAAAGTGCATTTTGGTGGATTCTGGAGATGGTTTTGTTATGGATAATAGAGAAAGCAAAAAAAACCCTAAGGTCTGATAGGGGGTCCGGACCCCCCCGACCCTCCCCCTGGATCCGCCACTGCTTTGGTTGTTGTTGTATTTTTTCTGTGCACTTAGGGAATGTAGGTCCCATTGGGTAAGCCATTTGTCAACGGCTCCTCTTCTATCAATTCCTTTAACATCTTGATACACATGTGAAGGCATCGAGGGACATGGAAACAGCCTGTGAAAACATTAAACAATCAATATTATGAGCTGGGCCTTATTTTACCTAGTTCATCAAGTCTACCATGATGAACAATATTATAACACTTATCATTAAATTTTCTTTTAACACAGTACACTAGAACCTGCCTTGATAAGAGTAATTTATTGTATTTTTCACGACCCTCCTTCAGTATACGTGATTGTATTCCGTACTATGGCTGGCTGGAACAATTATTGTGATCAAAATCAGATTATAGGCTACATAATGCCAACAAGAATTCACACAAATTGGAGTATTTTATTAACCCTTTCACTTCCAAGAGTGCTAAGTTCAAAATGTAGGGAAAAAATCAGGAATTTCATTTTGCAAAATTGTCAAAAACATACAGCACCACATGAATGTACTGCTCAAAAGCTTTCATTTGAATGGTCACACCCTAGGGTTTCATCCACTGACTCAAAAGGTACAACCACATTTATTGACTCAAGGTTTGAGTCTGGGAGCGGAAAGGGTTAAGAAAGTAAAACATACCTTTAAATGGTCCACCTTTGAAAGTGTGCGTGACCTCGCCTTTCTGGTTAAGATATCCAAACCACTCACCATACTTAGGATCAGAAAACTAAGGGGGAAATGAATAGTTATCAATTTCAGGGTTGCGACAGGTTAGGGAAAGTCAGGGAATTTAGTATCTGGTCAGGGCAATTCTAAATTTCTTGTAAAAGTCAGGGAAACGTCAGGGTATTTAGTACCTGGTCAGGGAAATTCTAAATTTATTGTCAAAGTAAGTTAATAGTCAGAAATTTAGGATCTGGAATTTACCTTCAAAATCCGCGAACGAAACCTCGAAATAACAATTTTATTACTAAGGCAGAAAAAACAACAAAGAGGTAATGATAATCTTAACAAGAACAAACATGTCAAGACTGGGAAAGATTGAGACGGATCCTTGAAAAACGTAGGATAAATTTTTCAAAATGCGCCATCCCCCGTAACTCCTTTAAGCTAGGGTTCAAACATTGGAAACACCATTATAGATAGAGCGGTTTTCAACTGAGTGTCGAAAGTAATTCGGAATTGCTTTGGTTTTGCTTCACTACGCTCTGTGATTGGTTTAAAAAAACTCGCGCCAACTACTCAACCAATCAAATGCAAAGCCAAAACCAATCGTGACTTGGTCATACGCGTTTTCCCGCGCTTAGCTCCGGTGACGTGTATTTGTTCCGAGCTCTCATTGGTTCATTGCGTTGTTTACGTTTGTTGTGACTGGCCATTGTAATTGCTTTGGTTTTGCTTTTACGACACTCAATTGAAAACCGCTCTTACTAATAGTGAACGAAATGCCATATCACTTACATGCGAGAATGTGTACTGGAACACAAGGTCAAACTTCTCCATGAAGCGTTCATCTCTGGTCTCCTTGTAAGCCATGAGGAACGCAATAAGAGCTTCAGCATGCGGCCACCACAGTTTCATGTTCCACTCCAGCTGTGTTGGCGAGAAGCCATTTGCATCCAAATAATAAAGAATACCACCATATGTGTCATCCCATCCCGTGTCAAACGACTGTTCTATGAACTTGTCAATGGCGATTCTTGCCAGCTCGTAGTTTTGTGTTCGAGTGGCGTACTGGAGAAGGAACCATCCTGCTTCAATAGCGTGGCCGGGATTGATAAGTCTGCCCTCTGCACCTCCGATTTCTTTGCCTTCCTCGGTGACTTTCTCCAGCACCACTCTTCCCTTTCGCTAAGAGTAAAGGGACATACAAATTCTTGTTACTTGTCTACTCGTGTTTCTTATGGTTGTAGATGGGAGAATTTGGTTATGATCGAGGCAGTATCGGTTCCCTTTAGTGATCATTTCCTTGATTCTCTTTATCGTGTATGTTTGGTTATGTATTGATGTGACGAGGAGAAATTTGATGTGGATCACTCTTGGTACTCAAAAGGTTTTTTTTAAAGATAGCAGCTTACCATTCTGTGTGCCAGTTATGCAAACAAGACTAGCTCTATGACTTTGTAATATAATAATCAATGCGAGTCTCTGCCAGGGTATTCTCTTACAGTCGAACTCTATTAACTCTTGTCAGTATAATACTGTAAATAAAACCTCTATAATAAGTATTAAGCGACCACCTCTATTAGCGGCCGCGGCCACCTTTTGGTCGTCCCGATGAGGGTTCTTCTATAGTTTGGCCTAGTTTTGAAAGAGCTGATGACAAATAATTGTCCGAAATAGAAAGTGACGACTGATAAAAACATTCAAACACACGTTTATTATCGTCTTCATGTGATTCCGTTGTCACTAATCTTTTGAATTTCTACCACGCCTTATGTTAAGTTATGGCAATTTTTTCAAATCAAATTTGGTGATTTTCTGACATTTCTAAACAATTTAAAAATCCAAGATGGCGGATCCAACTTTACTGATCACTCGAATCTCAGGTATCTCTCCGGGCCAAACAGCGAGCGACGAGAGGCGGCTGTATTCATAGGCTAGCTTGTCTGTGGTACACATTAGCTTTTATTATTTACCTGTAAGTGCTTCAGAATCTGCTGCACTGCCCACTCTTCATCTTTACAATATGTCTGACGAAGCTCCTCGTCATCTCGACAAACCTCATCAATCACATACATCAGCATCATTGGTACAGCCAGGGGATTAGCCACCTCTTGACCTGACAGCTTGGGTCGGCCTAACTCTGTGTCGTCAATGCGTGCCCAGTGTGTTACTAAAGATAACATCCTTAGGGCTTCCTCCTGAAATGAAGATGTTTTCAGTGTTCGTCTTCTCAGATGGTCATTGTTATACTTTTTTTGTTTGGGTGTAGACTAGGATGACTAGACGCAGACATGCTTTTTTTTTTACCAGTCATTAACCTGAGCAGTGAACAGGGTTTTCTGTATGTGTTAACCCTTTCACTCCCAGAGTCAAACCTTGAGTCAATAAATGTGGTTGTACCTTTTGAGTCTGTGGATGAAACCCTAGTCTGTGACCATTCAAATGAAAGCTATCAAACAGTACTTTCAAGTGGTGCTGTTTGTTTTTGACAATTTTGCAAAATGAAAGTCAAGATTTTTTTTACTCAGTTTTCAACTTAGCACTCTTGGGAGTAAAAGGGTTAAGACCAGGACACACGACGCAACATAGCGCGCAATGAACGCATTGTCCGGTGCACCATGTGTCCACCTCTGAAAGTATTGCTACCGTCGCTATTTTCTTGTTTGCGCGAAATGTTGCAGCGTGTGGGCCATCATCATCCAAACTTTTGTCGCTCTGATTTGCACGGTTTACTTCATGTCGCCCTGATTAACTGTCCATGGGTGTGTTTGGGCCTTTTAGAGTCGATGGCAAAACAAAAACTGTGACGTACGTGGCCATAAGCTCTATAGAAACATGGGCAAATTCCCAACCTCGATTCCAGGCTCTCTCTCCTTTTCCTCCTTTGTCGTTGAGTACTCTACTCAACGACAAGGGAGGAAAAGGAGAGAGAGCCTGGAATCGAGGTTGGCAAATTCCTACCTTTAGAAAAAATAAACCCATATACAGTCGAAGCTCCCGTAAGCGGACACTCTCGGGAAGCAGAAAAAGTATCCGCAACTGGAGCTGGCCGCTTATGGGATGTGTAAATAATGAGTTGTATGAGCTAGAGTTCAAGGTGGCCGAAAGTAGAGCTGTTCGCTTACGAGAGTGTCCGTTCAGAGAGCTTCGACTGTATATAAAAAACAACGATTTTTTTTGTTTCAGTAGAGTTGAAGCGATTGACTGCGGAAAGTAATCTTTGGTTTAGTTGTCGTTTCCTAGGCATGTTATTGGTTCAAAATGCTCGTCAGTGCAACCTGGTCCAACCAATATGAACAAACACGTGGTTTTCTATGCAGCCAATCAAGTGATCGTGAATTGGGTTGGCTACTTAGCTTTCCCGCGCTTTTCACCGGTTGCAAGGTTTTACTGCGAGTTCTGATTGGTTCATTGCGGAATTTGGGTGCGACGTGATTGGCCATACGTGATTAATTTATTTTGGGTTTACAACAGTTTAATATTACAAAACAGCTCTATACAGAAACATGGCTTTCATGCCTTCAGAGCGCGCGTTCTCTTATGTTCTACCTTATCTGTAGTCCTGAAAATTTTTGCAATGCTATTGATTTTACGCTATACAAATGTCCTACCCTGTACTTTGAAAGACTGCTAGCTCGGGCCAGTTCAGCCATTGCGATCACATAGAAACACTCTGTGAAGATTGTCCTTTGAATCTTAACTGGCTGCCCGTCAGCTGTGACTTGGAAGTAGCATCGTCCATCTTCAGGTCTCTTGATGTGGTTTAAGAGAAATTCACCACCTAAAATGACATAAAATTTACTTATTAACCGGGCGTGGGCCTGGGGCCCAGCCCGGTTAGTAAAATAGCTTCTGTTTTTTTTTTGTCGTGAATCACCTATACCTCTACTCCGCCAAAGTGCTAGGAGGAGAGCTAGGGGTGAGTATGAATATATATGAATGTATTCGCCTTGTGAAAGATTTTCTCGGGGAAGAACGAAGCCCGGACTCGAGAGAGCGGCGGAAATCGAGCCTATGTGAAAGTTGGACTGGTCCAAATAAATATTAATTTAGGACCACGTAAACACATCGGAGCGGCGTACAGATTTCGCAACGTCGGTGAGTTTGACTCGTCAAAATATTAAATCATTGTACTCACTACTAGGTGGACACACTAGGAGCGCCATTAGATCAAATTGTTTATCAAGGCTACGTTACATTTCGCCAGGGTCATAATATTGTCCTGTTTGTTTTATGTGAAATACATTTCTTTTCCGTAAAGGAAAACAGAAACTTGCCCAGACTCGCAGATTTATGTAAACAGAAACTTGCTGAGACGTGCAGATTTATATTTGGACGATTACGTCATAGGGTCACGTCGAATCGTGACTTGAAGAGATTGTCTGTGAGGTGCGTACGTACATCACATACACTGGAAGCGCCATTAGATCAATTTTTTTTATCAAGCTACGTTAGATTTCGCCAGGGTCATCCTTTGCCTAAATGATATTTTATGAATATTGTCCTGTTAAATAATTTTCATTTTGTGTGAAATACATATCTTTTCCGTATATTTTCTGAGAAAAACAGAAACTTGCTGAGAAATGCAGATTTATAAATAAGGACGATTACGTCATGGGGTCACATGAGTCACGTCTAACTGTGACTTGACGAGATTTCGCAACGTCTGTGATAAACCAGGGTCGCCGCTAGGTCAAATTTCATATCAAGCTATTACTTTTGATTTGAACATGAATACTCTGCTGTTTATTTAGTGTGAAATACATTACTTTTTCGTGTTGGTGCAGCAATTCACTTCCTTGTATGCAGAAGATTTATAAATAACAATCATTACATTATAATATCACATTTTGACTCACGCAATTTGTCGAACTGTGACTAGAATAGCTGCGAATGATGATGGTGCAACGCGGAACGTCTGCGATTGATGGTTCAACACCGATTCGTACTTATGTTGTCGTGTTTTTTCCTCTTATTCAACTTTGGCTTTATATTGAGGAATGATCTTCAAAGACTGCTCAGAGGCAAGAAAATTGACAGTAGGCACTATACGCAAACATCAGACTTCAGCGTGACTGCCGTGACTAATCTGATAGATTTCAAGCAAGAAAGCAGGTAAAACGGCTTGCTTGCTTGATAAAGAAAGCCCGGTTATATTTTCTTCGAAAATTCTTGTCTATGACTCACCTCAAGACGGTGTTACTATTATAATATTACAATTGTACAATTATTATTACTACTAATACAAAAGCTTCTCAGTAATGCACCACACGTTTAACTTCTTTATAAGAAAGGATATGTTATTTTATTTTATTATACGACATTGCATTTTAGGCCCCATCCACACTAATGCGTTTTCGTTTGAAAAACGCTACGCTCGAAAACGCAACAATAGTCAGTTGCGCATGCGACAAATAGACGAATGACGTCAGCGTTTTCGAAAGCCTCCGTTTTCGCCGTCTACACTGATGCGTTTTCGTTTGGCTCCGTTTTCGAAACGCTCCGTTTTCAAATGTCGCCACTCTGGACAGCGTTTTCAAATGTATGTGTTTTCGATGAAAACGCTCAGCGTTGTAGTGTGGACGATAGGCGAAAACGCATCGAAAAGTATGCGTTTTCAAACGAAAACGCATCAGTGTGGATACGCACCAAAACGAGTGCAAATATGAGACCGAAAGAATAATGTCATATAATAAACAATTTATTAAAGGCTCGGCGAAAAATTAAAAACAGACTCGTGAAAATACCCAGCCATATTATACAACTTTCCCGCGCTGAATAACCTCTTTATGGGTAAATTGTTATCGCGATGGGCTAGCATCCCAGCCAGGGGAAGTAGCAATATGCCTACACACTTAATTAAGTGCAAGTTGCTTTGGTACTAGTCTTTACTTCGCTACCACTCGGTATAAAGTGTACTTTAATATAGGAGAAGTGGTTGAACAAAAAGTTAAGTGAATGGAGATTGATAGCTAAGGTGTCGCTCAGAATAAGTTGCCTAGTTGCCTTTATTAGCTAGTTAACCAGTTCAACTTTATAGCATTTTTTTATCTCCTTGATAATATTGCCTCTTACGTTATTCAGTCACGAGTGTCATCATTGAAATCTACCCATGCTATAACTATAAGTACCTGATAGTGCAGCTTTTAGGACCTTTGCTTTGCCGTATTTCCAAGTTTCGTTGTAAAGTTTGGAGTACATCCATACCTACAATATTAAAAAGAGCTACTCCATAAGCAATCGATCTTCGCTGAAAGAGGCTAAAAAATATAGGAATTTTAAAAATGTGTTGTCTCCAGTTTTCTACATACAGAAAGTAATTGTGTTTAGTTTGATTTTTGCATTTTCTTAGCTCTGTCATTCGTTAAAAGTGCTCGTGCAAAATGCTCTAACCAATCAGAGTGAACATGCTTTTTCTCAACCAATCAGGAGTAAAACCAAAACCAACCGAAACTTGTCTTGTGCGCGTTTTCCTTTAGCGCCGGTCGCATGTTTTCGCCTCGTGTTCTGATTGGTTCATTGCGTTCTTTACGTTTGTTGTGATTGGTCAGATGTAATTACTTTAGTCTTGGTTTGGTTTCATGACAGTCATTAGATTACATTGCGTAGTACAGTTGTGGTATGACAGACCAACCTGTCTGCCTTCAAGCCAGCCGTACTTGGAATCGTCGTAAACTTTGCCTTCTCTGCCGAGACAAACGTAATAACCCCTGCAATCCAAAAACAACAAAAACTGTTATCATTTAATTAAAGGCTAAGGTTAATTTTACATTGTAAAGAATACTTAGGCGGCATCGTGGTCGAAAAATGTAGCTCAAATTTTTCGTCGTTCGAAATCCGTCTAAATCTTTCCCGAATTTAACCATCCTTATTCCTTTTTTGTTTGCTATCACCTCTTTGGTGTTTTTGTACCTTAGAAAACTATTATTTTTTGGTTTTCTCTGATTTGAAGGTAATTTTGCAAACGTCGTAATTGATATGCTTAGGGAAACAGAAATCAAGGCAATTTATAAGACGATATGGTGTATTATGCTCTATAAGCGAATCTAATCCTCTTACTGTGATGTGCGAAGATTAAAGAAGATTGGCAAAAACAACGTGACCTGTAACTCCTATAACCGAATGAATGTTGAACTGGATCCAACATCGTGCATTACTATGGTAACCGTGTAAAATAGGCCTAAATAAGGTTGTCACGCGTCATTTTTAAACCACTGAAGGAGGGCAAGGCCCGAATCGTTTGGTTCTTTAGTTAATTTTTTTGGACACTTTACTACCGTTTATTTCAGTAACTATTATCTATATTAGTCTTGATTATTAGACCTAAATATTGTTGGGTTTGACTGCATCGTGTTAAAAGCCCTTATTTGACGTTTAGTTATGAAATTATGAAGCTTTTGTGAATTTGAAATAAAGTGTTGTAGATCAATATTAATCGGACCGATATTGTACAGTAACGTCATGCTCGATGAAAATTGTTGAATGGAATTTTAACAGCGACAATATTAATTCCATAGTATTTAAGTAACAAAGAATAGGAAAAGATGTACAATACAATACAATGCAATTTTTAAATTCTTATGATGAGGGTTTGGCGACAACTTGAGCTAACATCGACGAGTTAAAGTCTGGTTTGTTCAATTAAGATTTTGTATCCAAATCATGATTATTACAGTGCGAGTGTGTCACTTAGACAACGAAAACCAAACCACCACGCAGCATGAAAACAAAGAATTCCAACTTTAGTTGTTTGAGCCAATCATTTTTTAGTGCAATACAACGTTTCAACTTGGAATTAAGTTGAAATTCTCTATTCAATATGTGATGGGTTTTCATTGTTACAATAGAGTGGTAAAGTGTGACGTCACAAATTTTCAAATTATTTTTGTCAAGCCTGAAAATAACATTATTAGATAAAGATTGCTGCTGTATGGTCAGCCACAAAATTTCAACTTGTTAGCACGGACTGAACAGAAGATATAGAGGTTCAAAGTTTGGTACCGTCCCATACAAACCTCTCTAATTTTGCGCCTGTTCTAAACTGAAGGAACCGACGCAAATATTAGAAGGGTTTGTATGGAGAAATTAAAACCTGAAGTGCCCACATGTCAGAATGGAGAGCTAATTTTTGGCAAGTGGACGTTTTTTGGCATGCTTCCTCCAAGTAGCTGGTTTTCGCAAATTTAATTTTTGTGACGTCATAGTACTCTGTGGTCGCACTGTAGTGATTTTATATAATGAATTTTGAACATTTAAAATGTCAAATGTTAAATGTTCAAAATTTAGTATGAAATTTCCATTTCCGGCTCACAGTATGACAACTCGCCATGAATCAACGGACCCAGCTATAAACTAAATTAAACTACAGAAAACATTTTACATTGTTATTTCCAGTTGCGTTAGTTTCAACACATGGAATAAATTGCAAACAAGCCGCTAATAATAGAAGGCGGTCCTCAAGGCCATTGGTTTTGGTTGGTAAACCATCCATAACTTGTTCAATAAACTTAAACAATCTTTCCTGTTTGATTTTCATCAAAACATCTTACCCGTTTCTTTTATCCCCGGAGTTATCCAACCAGAAATTGACAGTACTGTCGAGTTCTTTCTCCATTCTGGTCAAATAATTCTCAAGTTGATCGCGAAAGACGCCCATGTTTGCGGCCGAACTTCTAAAATGACCAAGCTCTGCAGAATTCAGATAATTGACATAGGTTAAATTCTTCTACATAGCAATAAACAGGTTACCTTTAAACAACCTCTAGGCCGTGGGAACTTTTCACAAGTCTATGAGTTGTTTTTGTTTAGTGAAATGACCCTGCCACAAGTTTACTGTCAGAACTCTAATCTCTAGCCACACACATCTCACTTGTAGTTCGCAAATTTCCTCCTTCCGTAATAAATAGGATATAAAAATTGACTCTTTCATCCGGTACAACAGTGAATAAATTTCCATCTTCAAGTTTCCTGAACTATTCCAAACTCAATGTACGTAGAAGGGTCAATCTAAGGAAATAATTATTTATGCCAGAATTCTTCCACAAGCTATAGTATATGACAAGCTAAAAATGACAATATGTATTTAAAAGTATTATTCATGCTGACCTCCAAACTAGAGAAGGTTAACTGACTTTAATACATCGATCGTGTTAATGACACGAACTGTTCAATATATTCTGTCGCTTAATATATATTACCTTTGCTGCGAACAAGATAGTCATGATATTCATATAAGTATCAGCTCTTCTAGAATGACGTAGAACATTAATAGTCGTTGAAAGAATGCGGTTGTTTACACTAACGAATTAAAGTTTTAACAAGAAATCCAATCTTGAGACTGGCGCGCGGAAGTTTCTATAACTATTTCCTCACGCGATGTATCAGGAATGTAAGCTGTTTATCACGCACGCTGGGCGAGTCCTATGATCAGTGCACTGTTTTAGCAAGCATAATCAACTGGATTAAAATGCAATGTTATCCTTCATAAAAGCGCACCATTCCACTTTATTTCATGAAAAGCGAATATTTCTTAAAGTAGTAAAAGCAAGTTGTACGCCGGAACTCGTGGAAAGTTATTTCAAAAAGTATAGATTGCGGTAGATTACAATTTAACTCGATCTGTTACGCGACATCCTTTATACAGTACAGTTCAAATTATTGAATACATTTGCTCAAATATGAGTGAATTTTTTCGTTAAAACTGCAACTGAGCATAAACAGCGTTACCAGAGAGGTTTACTAAGAATTGCACCAGTTTTAAAACGTGGTCGGTTTATAAAAGCATGATACAGCCTTCTGATGGGGCAACTGCCAAGACAAGAACTGAATTTGGAAACAACTGCATCAGTTGTAAACCATAACATCCTTGGTAAAACATGCTCACAACACGCAATTTGTACCGCGTTATAAAGCCTTTAAAGAAACCACCGAAGTATAAGATTGTTTGTTTAAGTTCGAACTTACCTCTTAATTAACGTTTTGGAACCGTTTGGTTAAGAACAGAAGCCGAAGGCCGATCTGGAGAAGTCAAAGCAATTCGACGCACCCAAAGACCTCAGTTGCAAGTGTATACCACGATCCCAGCGAAATAGGATAAAGTTTCCGATATTGTGTGGCGTTGTTACTCAATGCGGTCAATACAGGTTTCTAATTTCATAACATGTATGGTAATTATAGATAGCTGCGCGGCGACTCATAAATGCCCTTGAGCTGTTTTTAGTGCGAGGGCAAAACAATTGATATGCCCCGTCCGGTATTTAGTCAAGTGTAACGATTGCAGAGAGTTGCACGATCGAACCTTCATTTTATTTAAGGTGGCTCTGTAACCCTGCAAAAAGTTACATGTTGATCATTATTCGATTAAAAAATGGGCGTCGCCGAGCTCGTTAGCTCTTAGAACTAAAATTAAGGGTGTTTTTTTACAGTTACACAAGGTGGTTCTGTACTCCTTTCCAAGAATTTTTGTTTAAACTTTGTAAAACGTTGTATCTTGACATATTGATCATTATTCAATTAAAAAATGTGCTACCGAGCTCGCTTTTAGTTATAAGCTCTTAAAACTTAAGGGTGTTTTTGACAGATTATACTGTTGCTATGGTAACCTATTATGTCAAGAAGATGATCATAGCTTGTTTACCAATGATTGTGCATTTGTTTGATACTAAATATTAAAGTAATTTCTTAAAGAATTCCACGTTGTTTATACAAGACTTTCAAGCAACACTTTCTAACACGTGAGCTCCACGATTTCAAGTTTGTCCATATTGTAATCCATTTCCATCCTCGCCATCGTTAGTCATCCTCACTTCCTGATGGGTTCCTTTCGTTTGTTAAGCACTGTTCTACAAATCAAACCATTATTGCTGGGTTTTCCTATGGTCTGAGTATGTTGAAGCTTCTTTTAAATAAGTACTCCACCATTGATATCCACAGCTCTTTAAAATACTGAAGACATGACGTGAAAACCGACAACAGTAGAAATGCAATCCACCTCAATCTTCCCCAATTTTTGCCATCATTGTTCCTTCTGATACACGTTTTACCATCAGTCTTTTTACTGACGGACCAAAGCTAAAAAGTTGTCGGTTGAATTTGTTTACAGTGTCCTACTTATTTCTTGATTTCTGTTGGGTGTAGTGTGTAATATATACGCATACAGATTTAAAGCCCTGGCCAAACGAAGACGCACATAGACCGGCGCAAGTTGTCAACTTGTGTCTACTTGCGACTACGATTGGCCAGGACTTGCACGCACTTGCGTTGACTTGAGCTTTGATCAAGATCAAATTTGAGCGGAAGTAGACGCAAGCTTTTCACCGTTTGGCCACCCAACGCAAGTCTGTACGCAAACTTGCGTCTAGCTGCGTCTCTGTTTGGCCAGGGCTTATAAACACTGACGCTGCTACAAACAACACTACCAACAACACTTTTTACTCGCACTATAAGAATCGTGGGTATTGTGCATGCTTCGCGGACGCAACACTTCTTTGTCAGTTGACATTTTATCAAAATAGCGTGACCTGGCCTGCGTGACATTTATAGCTGTAAATAGCTTGTTCGCACCCTCACGCAATAACTAACCTTGTGTTACAGTTGATTTTCTTGGCCTCAAGTTATAGAACCTCTTGCCCAATCTTGGCTTGTAACGGGGAGTTGCGTGACTTGCACGATCATCTTTCAACTGGCTTCGAGTTGTACGTTTGCCTCTTACAGCACTTTCGTTCTTCAAATTAAACGATTTCCACTTTTTACCTTGCTCTCGTCCTGTTAGCCAATATTTAAACGAAATAATAGATAGGATTGACGATTAATATTTAAGGCACAATATTGTAAAAGGGTACAATAGTAGAATATAAAAATAAATCCAATTTGAAAAGTTTATTCCGAGACAGGCACCGAGACCACAGGCCATTGGGGTTCCGATTATCTTATATTCTGCTTTTTTCTGCTTTGGCAATGAAGATTATAGAAAAAAGGTCATCAATATTCTTCAAGAAAATTTCAATTAATATATAGAGAACGTCATACAAATGTCAGATTGTGTATTATAATTAAACTGTAGAGCTTCTTTCAAGATCAGCCAGACACGGGAAGCGCAAGCGGGAACCATGACCACGACGCCAAGCACAAAACAGATAAGTTTTTCCGGAAACTGCGGTTAATAAATAAGTCCATTTGTGTAAAATACCTGGGACTATTGTCGGTGCCATCTTGAGCTGGCGTGAGTGGATTCAAGACGGCAGAGAAATTTATCCGATGCAACTATAAAAGATTACGTGATTCGTGTTCTCTCACTTTCATCTCGCGTGACTGAGCGATCTCGTTCGCGTGCTGTCATCTCGCGACAAAGTGCCAGCTACACAGGAGATTGACTATTCGTAAGTTCAGTGTTTGGCATTTCCAAATTACGGGAATGTGTTTTTTACACGGACCAACGCTGAAAAACCGCCGACTAGCGCCGAGCCACTTTCGAAGACTTAATATCTTCGCTTCAGTCTACTAACTACCGTATTTTAGCCACTTACTAATTTTAGGTCTCACAAAGGTGGGCCTAAATAGAGGAAACGGTATTTTGTCTTGTACTTCGCTCACCTTTCCCTTCACATTTCTAATCGTTTATCCCCAAGGTTCATAGCCTAAATTTTAAGGGGAGGAGGCGGATGTACACAGGGTTCACTCCGTATTCACTACTACCTTCTGATTGGTCGATATTATTTTGTTACCCAACCAGTGACAAGGAGGAAATCCCTGACATCCTGGCCACTCAAACTTCACGCACTAATCTCAACAATTTTTAAATAAACATAGTAATCATCTTGAATCCCGTAAGATAGATACCCATGTTGATAAAATATCATAAGTACCCGGGCCTGACTGGGGATGGCCTTGTACATTCTCGTTCCCAGATCCTCCGTTTCTTTTGGTCACGTGCTTGGCGAACCGGCGCAAAGAAAAAAAACGAGGAGCCCTGGGGACGAGGATGGGCCTTGTATAGAAAGGCAAAAGCCTCAACGTAACAGAGCTATAATTTCCCAATGATGGGTCCTTTCTCCCCATCATAATCAACAGTTACAACTGAGCCTGATAACCAGAGCTTCGTCCTTGTTCCCTTATCTTCCTTTGCAGCAATTTTTCGCTCTTTTAGAACAACCGCCGTTTCTGACAAACCGATGCTTATTAACCAATCAGAAATTGGATGAGCGCTTGAAAGTCACTTTCACTTTCAGCTAGACAGTCGCCTCAACTTGATTTTTTCCGTTCGCTTTTGCCGTAATCAGAGAGCCTAGAACAGACTGGATTTAAGAGAGCTTTTACGTAGGGAACTTCAAAATAATAGCAAGGACAGCAGCGACATAAGCATAAGCACAGGCATAAGACGAACGAACGCACTCATTCTTATGTTGTCCCCACTACTGAGGAGCATCCGGTTGTTTATTGTCTCGTCACCGAGTGAAGACAACATCAGAATGAGTGCGTTTTGCTTGTCGCTACTGTCCTCACTATTCTTATACGCAAGCATAAGGACATAAGCGCAAGCCGAGGGTGTTCACACGTACGATAAGCATAAGGTGGCCTACGCAGGCGCAGTACCTTTAATCTTGAAAACAGGTTTCCGCTGACAAGTTGTGACCTCTTTCCAGTTTTCTTGTGTTTACGTTATCCCATTCTCTTCCCCAGAGCCTCCGTTTCTTATGGCGTTATTCCGGTTTCCATGGGCGACGCAACAACGCAAGCATATTAAAACGCAAGCACAAGAAAAAATATTTCCTTTTCTTTGTTCTGCTTAGCGCTTACGTTGCGTCGCTGCCTTGTGCTTATGCTTGCGTCTTACAGTACTTACATTCAACCACTTCATTCAAGCTTCATATGACGTTTTATTGTTTCTTCACCCATGCATATTTAAAAATATAAAGACAATCTTTTTTTTCCTTCGGATTCTGATTATATCTACAGTAAGTATATAACTGGTTTATAAATTAACCCATTATAACCATTTCAAGGAAATTACCGATGGTCATTTCACAAAAATTCGGATTGAAAAGATTATAAAACCCTTGTTATTTACAGCTAGAAAGGGAAACAGCAGCTTTTAAACATTATTATACAAGTCTACGTACAGATAGATCAATCAATTGTTCTTTGATTTTTATAAACATTATTCATACAATGACTGTTCAAATACCTTAAGTTACATTGTAGAAACCGGAACTGAACGTTAACTTCAGACTTCTAACAGAACTTAAGAACTATACATAATTTTACAGCTGTTAAATAAATCTGCCTTAAACGTTTTTTTCTGCATATACAGTGCGGTCAGAATCCCCAGTATTTTCGCGTTTTATACATTTTTTTACATTTTCAATATTTTAATATTTTTCTTTGTTATATTATTGATTTAACTTGACCCTTACTTCCCATACAATACACACGAGGTGCTGTGGATAGCACCCTTGTAGTCAAAGTAGAAATATATAGAAACAAAACAAGGCCAGGGTATGTTTTTTTTCGCGAAGTACTATAAAAAATTCAGTTATTTCTATTTTTCAAAGCGATGCACCAGGCAAAATGCAATTTGAAAAGCAAATGCAATACTAACAATATAAATAACCAACGCGCGGTATAAGATTTTTTCAAAATCGACTCACTTTTACGCAGACCAATGTTTTGACAACTGGTCAAAACTAATTCTAAATTTAGTTGTTTTAGCTAGTGAAAGCCAAGGATATCACCCTCTAGAGGAGAACTTAACCAGGTTTTCTCACGAAACAAGAGAAATTATTTCCATATTATTATTTTTTGGTTCATTTTTATAGACACAGCTAGCAGCTGTTTATACCAGTATGTTGCACGAGTTGAAGCTTCCACTTGAAACGTCATATAAGACATCACTATTCGTCCAGTTGTACTTAGGACCAATTGCAATCGGGTGGGAACAGGGGGCTCGTTTCCGCGGGGGAATACGAGGCGAACGCGTTCACCCCTCCCCCCAGACAATCCGACTGAAATTGGAACTGGTTTTCTCCGTTGATAGAAGTCGTTCGTTTTTTGCCATTTTTCACCGGTAGGGTTGCGTTATCGTTCATGGCGTCGGCCAATGTTTCCACGAGTTGTTCCTCTTTATCTTCGAACATCTCATTATTCATGCCGGGCCAGGGGTCTGTTAGACTTCCCGGGCCGTTGTCAACGATAAGTGGCATGCTCCCCCCTAGATTAGGCGATGCGCACCCAGTGAACGCGAACCGACCTGACGGGGTGGGAACTGGATCCGAGCGAACGGGCTGCAGCCTCAAGCTTTGCAAATCCAGTTCTTCGGAGTAGAAGTCCATTGGGTGACCGTCCCTGTTGTGAGCTGCAATTGTGGCCCCGCTACCCGAGCCCCCAGACCTGAAGTCCCCTAGGCTGTTGGTAGAGGAAGCTGACGAGGACCCTGGTGGTTGGTAGGTCTTGAAGTTGAACTGTGGACCCATCCAGAGCCGCCGATGAGGGGCAGCGTGGGTCTCCATATCTATGTTCGCCAGCCACTGATCATCGGAGTTGCAGCCGTCGATATGCGCTTCCTCTTTGGGGGCGTAGGCGATGAGTGATTCACTGTCCATGCCAATTTTCTTTCCTAAAACGAAAGGAAACAAACATGAATCGTGACGAGTTAAACATCTCAACATTTATTTTGTTCTTGAAGCCGTTTGACACGGCTTGTTCTCAATGACATCTCTCAAAATGACTCAAAAAATGTTGAGACCGTTTGATCGGTGCTTTAGATTCCATTTTGAAACTCTTCTTTATACCGAATACAGTAAAAACCCGCGTATAAGAACACCTGGTTTTCCAAGGCAGGATTTGATGTCAGGCTGTTTAGGTTCTTATTTTTGACAGGGTAAATACTGCTTGCTGCTGACCATAAAAGAATTCAATATTGGTTTATAAAGTAAAACATTGATCTTCAGGAACAACCTGTACATTGTGATTATGGACCTCCAAAGCACATTTAGGTCTAAGCCTGTGTTTTACGAGTTTTACTATTTTTTCCAAATAAGAACCTGCTTCATTTGTCAGGCTGAAGTGGTTCTTATATATCGAGGGTTTAATTTGCCAATTTCAGCCTGCAGGTTCTTAATCCACAGTTTCTTATATGCGGGTTTTTACTGTATAAGCCCCCCATCCGGATATAAGCACACTAAAAAAAAAACAAAAAAACATCGACAACAGGCAGTTGCGCTCCTCACCTTGTTTTTCGATGCGTTTAGTAAGCTCACTCGGGGCCACGTTTGAACGCCCCAGCAACAAAGAAAGGTCTTTGATCACAGGACTCTTGCTTTCGGGCCAGGTTGCGCACCTAAAAAACATCACAAACACAGCAATGTTAGTTAGCACTACAGAAAGCGCGAAACCAAAGGTAAATGTTTCCAAGTAATATATCAAACACGAGAGACAGTGTTTCATCGGGATAGCCAAACACCGAGAAGAGAGTTAAAATACGACGCGTAGTGGAGTATTTTAGACGTGTTTGGGTAGCCGATGAAACACTATCTCGTGTTTGATATATCTTCTCAGTCGAACCAAAAACTAAGGAGTAAACGAAGAAATAAAATCCTTAAAACTCTGCTAATTTAGACCGGGTATCCAAACCTCCGACACGGTTATGATTTCCTTTGTTTTAACTTGAAGAATCACATCTGGACAATAACAACAAACGCAAATAACGCGATGAGCCAATCAGAACGCGAGGTAAAGCCCTGCAATCAGTGGCGGATGAAAAACGCGGGAAAAACGCGCGTGAGCCATTTCGGCTTTCCTTCTGATTGGTTGAAAAAACAGCATGTTTGATCTGATTGGTTAGACTATTCTTTATAATAAACTTCTCCCCTCTAATGCGATATGATATATCGGGTAGGACAGTAAGGAGAATGTATATGTTGATATCAAGGGCTTCACCCGGTTACCTTGTTAGCATCCACTGTGCCCTTGATGTAGTAACAAGTTCCAGGGGGGTGTCATCACTCTGTGGCACGGTTTTAACCCCCTGTGGTTCCATCACGTACTCTGTCAAGTTGCCGTGAAGGTCCAGTATGAAGAGCGAATCAACAGCTGAAGACCTGCACGGTTCTACAGAAAACAAGGGAAAAATACTACCGTCACAGGTAGTCTTAAATTGCAGCTCGTTGTACAGCGATGATTCAGTCTACTTACGACTTACGCGCACTTGCGTTGACTTGCGTTGACTTTGATCGAGATCAAATTTGCGCGCAAGTAGACGCACGTTTTTCACCGTTTGGCCACCCAACGCAAGTCAACGCAAGTTTTTTTTCGAGTACTGAATTGTAGAGCACGCAGGAGCATTCAAATGGCCTTTTTTAGCAACTTGTGTGTCCGTTTGGCCACCCAACGCAAGTTTGTACACAAGTTCATATTTTAAAACTTGCGTCTACTTGGCCACGGCTTAAGAGTGCTGAAGCTAAAAGTTGGAAAAATATTCCAAATTTCATTTGTATGTACAGTTGAACCTCTTTTCAACGGCCACCCTGGAGTAGAATTAACTGTCCGTTGTAGAGAGGTTTCAATAAGAGTTATGTGTATGGATTGGGGCACATATGTCGGTGGACGGTTAAAATTTAGGCTGCTTGATTCTTGACCCCATTGAGGCCATCTTGATAAAAAGATACACAAATTAACTCTTGGACTTTTTGTGTAATGGTGACCTATTTCCTACATTCTGTATAAGAATCAATGAATTGTCGCTGTCGTAGTTATGTCAAATCATGTGCCTAACCTGCTCTGGCGGTGTTTGGACTTCCTCCTAGCCATCCCCTAGACGGGGCAAACGTCATCGCCGCACCCATTGAATACTCCAATCCTACTCGGCCATTACACTTGTTGGAGTGCTGGGCCGAGCCAGTGCAACAGGGTCCGCCACATCGTGGGCCATCAGGGGTCCTTATCTGCGCAAATGGATGAATCAGGTAGGAATGTGGCAGAGGAGGGAGGCGGGGGTTCACTAAACCATTATTGCTGGTTGAAGCTAACGTCAAAGAAGATTCCCTGGCAATTGGTGTCCCTGTGGAGTTGAGCGGGCTTCCATTTGGTGAGCAAGACAGGTTTGATCCTCCTGTGCCGTTGCACGGACTGTGTCGGCCTGATGATGTGGTCCCTTGATCCAGGTCATCTAATCCAGCGCTGGTGTGGAACCGGCTGCTTCGGTTCACCACGCGACGGGAGGAGTGGGTGCGTACTGTTATGGGACCTAAAGGGGGAAATGACACGTTTCAATACCGTTCATTCACTTTATAATTAACATTTGGGGAACAAGTATTTTTTCGGTCAAAATCGTGTCCCCGAGAACTGACTGAGCCCGCGATTTTCGGCACTGATGTTGCTAAGTAACATGACGTATTCTGATGACGTCAAGCTGACGTCACGACTTTCGGACTGTTGGTAGCTGTCGGAACACTTTGGATAGTTCAACGAGGATTCAGAAAACACAGAAAAACAGTCGTTTCTGTCTTTATTCACCTGGCCACAGTTGGGGGCCAGGATAACGCTGGGTGGATAGGGTGGCTGTAGTTGATGAATAAGTGTTAACAAAACAAACTGACAGCGCTATCCAGTGATTTATCTGGTGGATAGCGTTATCTATCCAACCGGGCCTGGAAAACAATTACCGATTGCTTTCTGACTTCGTGGGAGACGCAGTGTACTAATGGTTAGCCCGTTGGACTCCGGATCGAGCGGTCCGGGTTCGAGCCCTGTTCAGCCTCTCTCCACCCAGGAGTATAAAAAGGTACCGGCGACAAAATGCTGGGGGTAACCTGCGATGGACTAGCATCCCATCCAGGGGGAGTAGCAATACTCCTAGTCGGCTTCATGCTACAGAACCGGGATAAGCTCTGGCAGTGTGGGCCAGTTTGGCCCGAGTGCGACTTTACCTTACCTTACCTTCTTACTCGTTTTATTGCAATGCTTAAATGTTTTTTTTTTTGTAAAAGATAATGCAATTTTGGGGTCCTATACCTCCGTATGACGTGATGGGAAATACATGTACCGTGCCACGTACAGTAGATACGGCCACCCATCGACTATCGAACGAAAATGCCATGCCATGCACCTGGGAATGAAACAGAAAAAAAGGAAAAAATCAGGTATACTTCTAATGCACTCTAAGAGTCGTAAGAATAACCTATTTTTCCGCGTTCTTGTTTATTCTTTACCTAAGTAAACATTTGAGCGCGGAAAATAATAGGATCTGCCGGTGATCGAAGGTTCTCCCATAGATTGTGCCAAAATATGGCGGTCATCTTACGTTTAGTACAAAGTTTTTATAAAATTTGGATCATATAACGCGCGCTCTGATTGGTTGTGCTGTCCGCTTTGCAAGAGGCTAATAATGTAACACGGTTATGAGGTATCATTGCATTTTGTTGGCTTTATTTTATAAAAGAAATAGAAAACGGTAGCTTCTTGTTGACATACCCTGATGCTAAGTAACCGTTTACAGTTTGGAGTATTGGTGTTGTACAACGAGAAACGGTTTATAGCTTAGATGATTTGTAGCTAGCAGATTACATGGTGGTACGCTCAATTCATACATTGTTTTCTTTTTGGTAGCGTTGTGTGACTCCAGATAACGGGCTGCAAAGCTAAGTAGTGTAAACGCCGCCATCTTTAAATTTCCCGGATCAGGGAAGCGCACGTGCGAGGTTGAGTCAGCGGCAAGTCGCAACAATTTATACTTTCAGAGAGCAAAAATAACGTGGCGGCATGCTAGTGAGTCGCTAGTAGAAAAACTACGAAAAAGCATGGCTATTTATGTTTATTTGTATGATACGCTAAAGAATGGACTTACAGTAGCAGTGGTGTCTCCTCTGTGGAGGGTGTACAGATGATGGACAGCGCTTAATGATGGGCAGATGGGGTGTGGAAGGACGTGGTACACGTGAAAGTTGTTTCCAAGAGTGTCTGCAGTCAACAGTAAAGAACCGCTGAAAATAATATATAATGAAGGGTAAGTTAAGTACAGAATAATGATATAGAAATACTTAAGCATCAATCACAGTTGTTCCTGGTTCCCAATCATGAAGAAAAGAAAAATTCCCCGGCTTTTCACTGAACCGAAAACAGTTTTCATCGACAAAACATTGATACATATAAATCACGTGACGTGAAAGGTAGCCAATTTATGATTTCAATTTGCTTTAATTTCTCTTGCATAGGACAATTTTCATTCACCATAATAAGACGGTCATTATCAACAACACTCTCTCAAAACCTGCAGCAACCTTAATATAAATTTCCCTGACTTTGACAAGAACTTTTCAATCTCCCTGACCTCGAAACACGCTGACTTTTTTCCCAGCCAGACCTGTACAACGTACCATTGAATTTTATAAATACAGCTTGAGATGTATTTACAGCCTTTATAATGCTCAGGTCTAAATTCCGTTTCCATAGAGGTATACAGTTGCTTATTTCAAGGCCTCGTATAACATTGACTTGAAAGTTTCCATATCAAACTATAAGAGGGGGATTCTGCAGACCTGTTGCGGGCCCGAAAACATTTGTGGCCCTACCCTACATCCACCACTGGATTCTCCTGATTCTAGTTCGGGTTTATAAAAATTCCAAATTTGAAAGGTCTGAATTAAAAGGTCTTCTGGACAAAAAGTTTCATACCTGGGGTCAAAGGCCATACAAGATAGGGGCTGTCCTGCATGGGCAGGAAAATGGGCCACTATACCAGAGCCCTCATGGTCATCCTCCTGTACACAGAACTGCAATCAAACAAAAAACGTATTTGGAATGATAAAGTAATATTCAGTCAGCATCTCTAATCCACTACAGATACATACAGTACAATGACTTTGATTTATACCAGAAACCCATAACCCATAAATTGGGTTTCTGTTTATACAAGATAGGGTTTAAAGCATGAAGCTTGTGGGGTCGTGTTACAACAAAAGTTAAATACACATACATGCATTTGATTAGTTAGAGGGGAGATAAATTAGCTGAACTTGTATTTCTCTGCAACAAGAATAACAATAACAAAATACCAAAAAAAAAAAAGAAACATATATATCTGACTTTGTGAAAAGTGTCACAAATAAACTAGCCTGACATTAAAAAATATGCCAGTTGCAAAGGAATGAAAAGATAGGGGTGAGGGGTAAAATGCTACTGTGTACCTCTCCGTTGCCAATTTTCAGTGTGTCTATAATGGTGACGACTCCTGGTCTAATCACAGACTTCTTCTGAGGACAAAAAGTAACACATTTGAATTAGTGAGAACACACAGAAAGTCTACAAATGTGTCAGTCTAAGGTTATACACAATATGTGTCGAAGGGGAGATATCGGCACAGTCATTGGAGGTTTGTCTCTCATTTAAGGCCGGGGACACACTAGGCGTCAAGTCTCTGCGACCTGTCGCCTAGTGTGCATTGCATTGGCGACAGTGAAAATGTGTCATTTTGTCGCTGTGACCTGACGCACAAATTCAAACCAGTTGCTGCGACAAAATTATGTCGCAGCAGCAAAAAATTTTCATTGAAAAGGGCATGTCACACAAAGGAAATTGTCATTGCGACCTGTCGCCGTGACATGAGCAACATATTGCCTAGTGTGTTCCAGCCATTATAGTGCTTGTGGACATTGTGTGTAACTTCGGCATTTTAGGAGACAGAAAACAGGTTTCTATGACATGATTGTAAAATGAAATGTCTGTCTTTTACTTTGACCAATGCCGCAATGTTAACATTCAAATTTCCCTTACTGGTAAAAAAAAATTATTATTAATGCTTGATTTCTCTATGTACTTGATTAGGGATATTATAAGGACTAGGAGCAATTATTAGATCTTGCTTTCTCTGATCTTGGAACTAAAAGGGTCCAAAATGTAGTTTTACAGCACACTGTTCCCTAAAAACAGACCTATTTTATTCAAAAAAATGTTAGTAAGAACTCACTTGGTTAACATAATCATGTGTGACTTCCGTTCCTGTCCAGCGTCCTACTGTCTCTCCTACATGTAATTTAATTAGAAGATAAAATCACAGTTACTGTATTGCTACAAAACAAATTTAGTTAGCAATTCGCAAAACAAAAAGTTCCTCACCAAACATCGTCAGGCCTCTGGTTAGTGTCTGAAAATGGAAAAACAGTCTGTTATTATTGTTATTTTGATTCTCAGTGATCTGACCAGATAACCAAATGACTGTAGCCTGAAATGTCACTAAAATAATGACTCCTCAACTTCTCCCCTCAACCCAAACCCCATGAGGCTAGGGACGAGGACTGACGACTGGTATTTCAGGCCATGATACTTCTCTCAAGCAGTACAAATTAATACCCTGATAGGAGAACTGTCAATGGTAGTTGTTTACAATTTTGATAGGAATCTGAGCCAAACAAGCATGTTTCTTTCTTCACGTCCTGTTATTTCTCGAGTACTGTTCTACACAATCAAATCATTATTAATTATTATTCAAGCTTCTTGAAATCATCACGAATGACAGTGCCTTTTTAAAATACATGTGCATGTAACTCGGAAATTTGTTTCCCAAGTAGCTTGCGTCACTGACTGATAAAACATCTTTCTCAAATTTAACAATGTATAGTATTGCTGAAACTTGCAATTGTATGAAGAGTTCTGTCCTAACTGAAACATGTGTCAGACCCAAGTGTATATATAGACAGGTGATTGAACCAAAACTATTAATTACATACCTTAGCAGCATTGATGACTGTAGCTGTATAGGACTGGGAATTGTCCCCACACACTCCCCCACAGGACTGATGGTTAGGTACCAGCTGACAATACAGGCAAATCATTAATAACAATGTCAGCCTGCAACTGGCAGGAAGGTATTTAGAATCATGAGAAACACTGTTAATGTTCAACTAGGTGTACCTTGCGATCTGCATATGCCAGCCATCTGGTTCCCAGTGCCAATGGGTTGAGGTTAGGGCTTGGGGCTGGGTAACAGCCTATGGAAAATATGAGCAACATTAATGTACATTAATTACTAAATTGTTACATACCTAGAGAACACTTGTTACTTGCATTTAAAAATTCTTCTTCTTTTTCTTTTTTTCTAAAGCAATACTTACAGGCCACTTAGTGTATGCATGTGGGGGATAAAAATATCAAATTCACTTTCTAAGAAAATAATTTTTTTACCACAAATTTTATTTACTTCTTTATCTTATTAACCGAGTACAATTTATATAGGGCAATGCTGGGAGAATATTGCCTGAGGTCTTTCTGGTATGGACTGAGGGCGATATATTCTAATACCCAAACTTTGTCAGGTGGACGTTAACATCACTCATAATGCCTGAGTATTAGCCAACATTATCACAGCCCACTTTATATCTTAACAAGCTCAGCCATATAATAAATACAAAATACTCACTTGTTATACAGAAACAACTTTTGAAGGTACAAGCATCAAATGCTGCTATCTTCTCTTGGAGGGCTACAACCATCAATCTAAAAAATATCAAAATAATAATGTAGGCTGCAATGGACTAGCATCCCATCATCCAAGTAGCAATAAATGTATTTACATTTGGCAGAACTAAACTGTACTTAAGCGGCAGTGACAGAGAATGTAAATATTTTTCCTATTGGTACAGTGTATGTAACAATTTAATATAATGTAATGCACATGAGCCGCTTCGGCATTACGTTAATTGGCTCTATTGTTGTAAAGTATACACGGTTTGGATGGTTGTAATGGTATTCATCCCATCTCTTGAACTGTATCGACTTTTAGTTTTTTATTCGTTATTGTACTCACACCCATATTGTTGTTTAGTAGTTGTGAATACGGACCTTCAGATTGGGGTACGAGTACGAGAACGAGTACGAGTACGACTTTTTAAACCTATTGCTCATCCTCAAGATCATCATGTGTCACGCCAATCTCCGGCCAGAACCTTCACTTCTACTGGTCAGTCACAGGGAAGAGCGAGGGCTCTGGGAACAATATTGTTTTGAAAGTAGAAAGTCGTACTCGTACTCGTACTCGTTCTCGTACCCCAATCTGAAGGTCCGTAATATCAATAGGAATGCTACTAACACCTTTGATTCTTAGCAGAAAATGCTGCACAAGGATTGAGACTTACAATCTCAGTGAATAATTCACACACCATGTATAATAGGCTACCTATGTAAATTCAAAGGATAAATCCTAATTACCTTGTGTTACACAGCACATCATATACCTCAGACTTGAAGCCAATAGAATGAACCTGCTCACCCGTACTAAGTGACCACAGATTGACTGTGGAGAATGGCAAGGAGGGGCTGAGAAAAAAACAAGTACATTTAAACCATCAACATACAAAACTGTAAAGGACTTACAAGCTTAAATTTAATTCCTTATTTTGGAGGACTCTTCAAAATGCTTAATTCCTTACATTTCTGTCGACTGTTACTTATATTGCCTCACTGATACTCAACCATCACTTGGTCAAAACTCAGCCGATAAATCGATCGATACAGTACACTGTATATCGGCCAACACTCGGTTCAGTCTACTTAATAAACATGATCTGATCACTGTACAATTTTAATCATTCACCTAATGTATAAATATTGTGACTGATTCAAATTGGTGCACAACTATATTCAGTAAACAGTTTAATCTTGATGGTCTTGATCTTGCATAACAGTTCACATCTACAGATTAAATATTTCATTTGTGTTTCTATCCAAGTTCACAAAAATAATAAAATTGCTATCATGAAATAAATGTCTCTAAATGCGGACACTCTCTGTTGTTAGAACAGTACACTGTAGTTTCAGATAGACTTAGCATTACAGTACATTACAGTCCATCGACCAAGCAAGTGACATTTGTCCACCAAATGCTATAACCCGTTCGAATTCATTGCTTTCGCATTGCGTTAATTGAATGAGTTAAAAATTACAGGTGGATGCATCTCTAGACAGACAAATTCTACCACTGACCTTGCAGCATCACATACAGCAAAGAGAGGTCTTGAATCTGCAAACTCATCCTTTGACGTTGCAGCTAAATATTAAAAGAGACAAGAGAACATTAGTACTACTAACAGTAAACACCCGTGAAAAAGAACCTAGAACCTAGGGGGGAGTGTTACTCAGGTATATTTAGCGACTGGGAGGTGAGGTGCGAAGGCCTTTTTGGTATGAAATTAGTGATTTGGGGACTTTTCTTGTGGATTTTTTGGGGTAGAAAGTTTTGGCAGGGACTTTTTTAGGGTTGAACAAAAATGTATCCCTCACCACTGCCTACAGTTTGATAGATGCATGATCAATGAATAAAGGTGGATGCATTAACTATCTCACACTTAGTTTAGCCTAATTGGACTTTTGGGGGGTCTAAAAATTTGGCCTCATTCACACCTCCCCATCACTAATGTACCTGAGTACCCACTCTGGGTGAAATGGCCTTATGGCGAGTGTACTGCTTTCAAACCTGGCTGGGCTTGTTGTGTTCATGGGCAAGACACTTTACTCTTACAGTGCTCTCCACCCAGGTGTGTATTTAAAACATTTTTGGGGCAAATCGTTAACTAAAGGAACTCTGACAAAATGCAGGAGGGCAGCCGGTGATGGGCTAGCAGGGGGGGGGGGGGGGGGGGGTATGGGGTAGATACAATTACCCCTAGTCATTAATGGCTGGTTTCTCAATTCACTTGGATCTGAAAAAGACTAGTTGACCACATCCCTCTAAACACCTAGTAGTCCATCACTTGAGGGTTACTTTCTGATCAATATATGAGATAAGAATCAATCACTTTTAAAGTTTCTGAATGCCAATTTATACACTACAATAATTATTTGTCTGTCAGTAAAAAATAACAATAATTGTTATTTTTTACTGACAGACAAATAATTATTTGTAGCCTTTATTATGTACCTTCCAATGGGGTCTTGAGCACGCGTACAAGCCTCACCGGCCCCTGACGAAGAGATAACACCTCCTGCGCTTCACCAGTTGACTGAAATGATATAATGATATTTTATTATAATCAATCACACAAAATATACTGAGTTAACAGGGGGTCTTACAAAATAATTAAATTATTATCATCATCATGACCCAGTGAACTACATGTATTATTATTATTATTATTTTGTAGTATGATATTATAAAATTTGTATAATTATCCCACAATTTCCCTCTCACCACCAAACAACAAGGGACATATTATATTGCACCATAGCGAATCTGTTTAGGATCTTTTTTAGCATTAAAGTGATACACCCCTTCCCTCTTGAAGATATTAACATGAGTCAGAGTGAATCACCCTCAGCTATCTCTGTCAGACAAGTCAATAAGTTCATCATCATCATATTCCATATGAATCCATACTATATAATGAAGGCTTTCCAGCTCAATCTGACCATCCTGGCTACTTTCTCATCAGTCAAACAAATTATTCACACTGTACTGTCTATATATAAGTAATGTGCTTGTTAACTTTGTTGCTGGCTCAAGCCTGAGGTTACAATCTGTACTTACTGGGATGGTCCACACATGAAATCCATTTGTGTAACCAAGAATCAACAGTAGTGGTAATGCCAGTCCAGATGAAATGTCCTCCTGGTGAAGTGTGCTATCTGTGTACGTGGGACAGTACAAAAATTAAGTAAATTTATGTCAGATGTACAAACCCATTTTAAAAGTGTGGCCGAGTGGTTTAGGGTGCTGGTGTTGTTAAATCAGGAGGTCCCGGGTTCAACACCTCCATCCTATTAAAGTACATGTCCCATGAGCTGGATTTGTTCTTGGTAGTCCCGATCGCGAGTTCAACTCCTCAGCCATTAACCTCCCACCAGTTGGGATCCTTGTCTATGTTGCTAGTTTTTAAACTTAATTATTTGTCATGGACCACAATGAAAACTACTAGTACACCAGTAATAAAAACAAATATTAATTATGATCACCCAATGAAGTGTATTTTTTTAACAAAGAGAATGTTACCTCCCTACACGCATATTACTTTCATTTCTGTTATTGATGCGTAATCGAGGGCATGTAATATATGAAGGGCCTGGTGGAAAAAAGGGTGGTTTGACAATATACATGACTGTATTGTCAAACCACCCTTTTTCCACTGCTAGGCCCTTCATATATCTTATCAGTTATGTAAGCTATATATTTCAAGATGTGTGATTTGTTATTCCATTTTCTACTCAATGTCAAAAAATAGAATAAAGCTAATATCCAGTTGTGATTTCTAAAAGATAAGGATCATTATAATAATAGATGACCCTCTTTGGTTGAATCACATTAAAAGGAAATGTAAATCATTAATTTTATTCAAGACACTGAATACACAATGAATTCTAATGCTAAAATGCTAAATTAACCCTTTCACTCCCAGAGTCATCCTCGGAGACCCAGGGGTTAGAAGTCTTGATGACGAAAAGAACCCCTGGGGAGGATGTCTTACCACACGAGTTCTGAGAGGTAATTTGCATACTGGCTCCTGATTGGGCGCGGAAAAAATCCTTTGTATTTTTCCGCTCAATCAGCGACCGAGAAACTTCGAATACTTTTCGTGCCTCTAACACGGAGAGCAGTTTGCTCGCCATATTTGTTTTGCCCGTTCGCTAGACTTTGCTCTCAACGAAAAGCTTCGGTAAAAATTTCCTGAAACCCTACGAAATCACGCCGGACTTCGCAATGGATTAGTGTAACAGTTCGAGCGATTTGAGGTATCGAGTGGTTAAGTTACGTTTTGTGCTGTGGCCATAATGCGACTCGCGATACCGAATTTTCACAACTGCGTGTGTACCACCATGTTTTCAGCTTGCTCTGGTTTAACGTGGACCCTGCTTCATTGCAGCTTTGTATTCTTGTTCTACCTTGCGGTATGTACAAATATGGTAGGGTTCTTATTTTTACTGAAGCTTACCGTTCTAGAGCGAAGTTTGTCGCACGGGCTAGACAAATATGTCGAGCTGCCATCGTTTTCGGTCAATTTGTGCATGTTGATTTCAATGTTCCCACGCGAACTTTCGAACTTTATTTGCCATTTGCCGTTCGGCTGCTATAAATTATTTTCGCGATGAAACCGCCTCTGTAAACGGCAGTCGACATGAGTGAAAATCTCACTCCCAAAAAGACTGTACAGGATTGCTGTCGGGTTTGTTCGTTGGAATTTGTTGACAAGTATAAGAAGAGGAAAAGGACTATTACTAGCCAATTTAGTAAAGTGTTCGAAAGTGTTGTGAATCAAAAAGTATTAAGTGAAGATGGTTTGCCTGGAGCAGTCTGCGACACCTGTAAATATAGAATCGAAAGAGCTTGGAGGATGTCCAATCAGGATCAAAGTGATCTTCAACAGTTAAGGAGTAATGCAGCAGATACAGCTCAAACTCTTCGCTTTAAACGTGGACATCCAGTCTCTCCAGCATTTACATGTACCAGCAAAGGAGACGAAAAATGTTACAGTAGTGCGTAAAAAGAAAGGTCAGAGACTTGTATTTGATCCATCTCCATTGGAACCATGTCAGATACAACCACCATTGTCAGCAGATCACTACCCTCAGGTGCTATGCCTACCACTCTCATCCAACAGTGATGATTGTGTTCCACAACTTCAATGACTCTCAAGTCCACGTACCAACTGTGGTTTTCTCAACCCTTCCTCCTAATCCCAAAACAAACACTGCAAAATATGTTATCCTGGGAAGAGCGTTTTTTGGTTGAATAGCTGCAAAGTTATGGCTCTTTCAAATTTAAGACATTTGTATGGGAAATATCAAAACCAACCTCAAGCCTCATTTTCATGCTTGTGCAAAAATTGAAATGCCTATAATGTCTCCTCAAAATAGGAATATGGCCTCATACACATATTGACTCATTTTGACATGATCTTTCTTGTTATTGAATTCTTTCTTCAGTTATAGGCATTTCAATTTTTGCACAAACATGAAAATGAGGCTAGTGAGACTAGGTTTTGATTTCCCATACAAATGTCTTAAATTTGAAAGAGCCATAACTTTGCAGCCGATAAACCAAAAACGTTCAAACTTCCCACGATAACATATTTTGCAGTGCTTGGTAATGTAATAGCATCAATTGCTGGGCGGCCATTTATGAATATGGTGTATATCAGTACATAACTGTTATTACATAATAATGGTATTAGTCTAAATGAATGCCTAATCATTGTGGAACAAAATGAACATCTTCATAACATAACAGGTTACCATGGCAGCAGTACCAGTAACAAAAAATAAAAATACAAAACAATTAACACATAACCTGTGAGAAACACCTTAAGTTTAGCTTTGGGTACTTATAAAATGAGCTTGACCCCCATTTTATTACTGAATAATGATCAGCATGTTCAGATAAAACTTTTTACAGAGTTTAAAAAAAATATATGGGGCTTAATTTTTCTGAGATGTACCCAAGAATTTTTTTAACTGTAGAAAAAGCTTTAATCTGAACATGCTGATCAGTTTTACAGCCCTTTTGATGGATCGATACTACCATCCTGTATCAGTTAACATTAAAATAAAGGTATCAAACGATTGCCAATCATCGGTGAACAAGTTGTGATCATCTACATGTACTTGACATAATAGGTTACCATAGCAACAGTATATACTGTCGGAAAAAAAAAACAATTTTAGCTTTAAGTGCTTATATGTATACATAATGTATGCAAAAAACAAGCTCAGTCACCCCCATTTTATTGAATAAAGATCAGCTTAAGATACAAATTTGTTTTGCAAAGTAAAAAAGTTCCTCAAAGGGGATTCAGAGCCACCTTAATTTTTCACCTTAAATTTTTCAAAATTTAAGGTGGCTCTGAATCCCCTTTGAGGAATTTTTTTAAACTTTGCAAAACAAATTTGTATCTTAAGATGCTGATCTCTATTCAATAAAATGGGGGTCACCGAGCTTGTTTTAGAAAAATAATGCAGGGGGGGGGTTGGAAAACCAGAGGGGGGGGGGGGGCATAAAGTAAAATCAAAGCAAGGAGAGGGGGGGGGTGGGGGGGGGGCTCAAGGTAAAATAAGTTTTCCTACATGAAGCCCATTTTCCAACCCCCCCCCCCCCCCCCCCCCTCCTGATAATTATTGCACAGTCCCTTAAGGTGGCTCGATGTAGTTTTTTAGCGCTGGGGTGAGAGTTTTGAAAACAAAAATTCGATCAGAAGGCAAACTTCGATTTTTGTCATACTACACCATGATGATGACAAATGATGATAGATTTATTTTACACTGGTTTCCAAGCAACAGAGGTTACCATAGCAACGATTTCGGCATCCTATTGGTTTTAAAACAAGGCTGATTTTCTCGAAATCTAGTCGAAAACATTGCATTCATTTTTTCATATTTTGAAGTATTCTAGTTTGACCACCTGTAGACGAAATTTCAAGAAATTCTGTAAGGCCGTTTTTGATTAAAACCGCACTGAACCTTTTGCGGTCGTGTTTGTGTATGTCCCAGAATTTACTTCAAAATCTTTCATTAAATTGAAGCTATATGCACCTCCCCTCTGTTGAAGGATTTTTAATGATATTAAAGACTTTGTAAGGTAAATGGATCACCTCGGATGGTTACGATTTCAAAAATTCAATTTTGAAGAACTGCGCTTAGGCACCTCAGAACACGATTGAAGCGCCTAATTTACATTTAGCGGGATATTGCTAAAATGCTCTTACAGATTTTTTTTAAAAATTGTTAGGTGTTAGCGTGATGGTTGAACTTGATATTCCAATCGAAAATGCCATTAAAAAATCGTTGCAAGCGTTAGAAAATAACACCGAATTATGGGTACGTTTCGCTCGCTACTGTCTTTCTCCGAACATGAATTTTGTTTATCTTGTTTCTGGTCAGTTTCTCTCTTGATGCACGTGCAATGAATATTTATTCCAAATGCCGCGTGTGGCCAGTCGTGCGTTTATGACTGAATATTAAATGAATTTTTAAGCAGGATAGACATCAATTCTGTTCATCTTACTAATCTAATTTAAACAAAAATAAACCGTGTTTGTATTTAGAACTGTCACGATTTAAACAAATGATCAACAACCACGCTAAACGAACTTTGGGTTCCCGTTTGTACGGTATGAGAGGGAAAGTAAAGGGAATGAATGGCACGGTAATCACGTACATTCAAAAATGTTTCGGCTATGCCGTCAAGCAAAACCAAAATGATGTTGCTAAAATGAAACAAAGTCTAGAGTTCATCATTCCGCACGCTTTTGGTGATCATGATTTCACTGCCTACGAAATTTCGTGAGATTCGTCAAAAAATGCCAAACCTAGGGTAACAAAGAACAGAAGAGTTTTAGCAAAGTTCGTATATCATTGCTATTGTTGATCATTTGTTTAAATCGTGACAGTTCTAAATACAAAAATTAGATTAGTAAGATAAACAGAATTGATGTCTACCTGCTTAAAAATTCATTTATTTGTCATAAACGCACGACTGGCCACACGCGGCATTTGGAATAAATATTCATTGCACGTGCATCAAGAGAGAAACTGACCAGAAACAAGATAAACAAAATTCCTGTTCGGAGAAAGACAGTAGCGAGCGAAACGTACCCATAATTCGGTGTTATTTTCTAACGCTTGCAACGATTTTTTAATGGCATTTTCGATTGGAATATCAAGTTCAACCATCACGCTAACACCTAACAATTTTTAAAAAAAATCTGTAAGAGCATTTTAGCAATATCCGCTAAATGTAAATTAGGCGCTTCGATCGTGTTCTGAGGTACCTGAGCGCAGTTCTTCAAAATTGAATATTTTGAAATCGTAACCATCCGAGGTGATCCATTTACCTTACAAAGTCTTTAATATCATTAAAAATCCTTCAACAGAGGGGAGGTGCATATAGCTTCAATTTAATGAAAGATTTTGAAGTAAATTCTGGGACATACACAAACACGACCGCAAAAAGTTCAGTGCCGTTTTAATCAAAAACGGCCTTACAGAATTTCTTGAAATTTCGTCTACAGGTGGTCAAACTAGCATACTTCAAAATATGAAAAAATGAATGCAATGTTTTCGACTAGATTTCGAGAAAATCAGCCTTGTTTTAAAACAATAGGATGCCGAAATCGTTGCTATGGTAACCTCTGTTGCTTGGAAACCAGTGTAAAATAAATCTATCATCATTTGTCATCATCATGGTGTAGTATGACAAAAATCGAAGATTGCCTTCTGATCGAATTTTTGTTTTCAAAACTCTCACACCAGCGCTAAAAAAACTACATCGAGCCACCTTAAAGCTAACTGTTGCTGTAACCTGTTGTGTCAAGATGGGCATCCATTTGATACCATTATTTTAACATCAACTGATCTAAGATGGTAGTATTGATCCATCAGAGTGCAAGGGCTCTAAACTGTTATGAGCCACCTGCTAAACATGGTGATAGTATCAATCCATGAAACCACAAGGGTTTTAAAACAAGCCACCTGAATAACTGAAGCCGGGAAGCAAGCCTCAGACTTATTCATGGAGATCTGCAAAGACATTGTATAAAACAACTGTATATTTTGTGAGCATGATCCACATTCCACACAGGAAGCATTTCTAGAATGTCATCCACAGAAAATAGTGAGTCACACTTTAAAATAGTATCATCTATGAGTTGGTTGGTAAAGCAAGTAACATTGTCAACATTGGAATAAAAAAAATGTGGGTTGGATTCCAGTACTTCTTGTCTCATATTTCCCTGGCATCCTTTGAGGAGATCCTTCAGCTGATTTCTTTGATCCACAGAAAACAGGCCTTGTCTTCTGACTTGTTGTAACTTCAGTCCTCTGCGATATCAATGAATCTGTGGCTCCACAAATTATCACACTTCTTTGCACAGACATCACAGCATAGATGCTTAACCCTAGAGAAACTATCACCACTAGTACTATCGTCAAAGAGTGCAAAAATTTTGTTTCTTCGACAGCTGGTTGATTTCAAGTATTCCAACATCTCTGGTTTGCATAGACGTAATTGTTGCCCATGGAACACAAATTGACCGCAAACGATGGCAGCTCGACATATTTGTCTAGCCCGTGCGACAAACTTCGCTCTAGAACGGTAAGCTTCAGTAAAAATAAGAACCCTACCATATTTGTACATACCGCAAGGTAGAACAAGAATACAAAGCTGCAATGAAGCAGGGTCCACGTTAAACCAGAGCAAGCTGAAAACATGGTGGTACACACGCAGTTGTGAAAATTCGGTATCGCGAGTCGCATTATGGCCACAGCACAAAACGTAACTTAACCACTCGATACCTCAAATCGCTCGAACTGTTACACTAATCCATTGCGAAGTCCGGCGTGATTTCGTAGGGTTTCAGGAAATTTTTACCGAAGCTTTTCGTTGAGAGCAAAGTCTAGCGAACGGGCAAAACAAATATGGCGAGCAAACTGCTCTCCGTGTTAGAGGCACGAAAAGTATTCGAAGTTTCTCGTCGCTGATTGAGCGGAAAAATACAAAGGATTTTTTCCGCGCCCAATCAGGAGCCAGTATGCAAATTACCTCTCAGAACTCGTGTGGTAAGACATCCTCCCCAGGGGTTCTTTTCGTCATCAAGACTTCTAACCCCTGGGTCTCCGAGGATGTCCCAGAGTCAAACCTTGAGTCAATAAATGTGGTTGTACCTTTCGAGTCTGTGGATGAAACCCTATTGTGTGACCATTCAAATGAAAGCTATTGAGCAGTACTTTGAAGTGGTGTGTTTTTGACATTTTTGCAAAATGAAATTCCAGATTTTTTTCTCAGCTTTGAACTTAGCACTCTTGGGAATGAAAGGGTTAAGAGCAATAACTGCACTCAAATCACATTTTCATGTTAGTGACAAAAGACATTGCATAATTATTATGTACCCATTTTGCTTCAGCAATCATAAATCAATGCTGCTATATAATTATACTGAAAATTAGCACACTCAAATGAAATGGGCCATTATCACCGGTGCTATAATGTAACACTGATTACAAAAAGAAATAAGTGAGATTAAGAACTTCCAAAGGAGCATTTATAGGGCAAACTTTCATTCCTCAGAATTAACTGTTTTATTTAGTTTTATTTGCATGTCAATATTAATATTACAGTAACTGTTGAATCTCTCTACAAAGGCCATCCTGAGGCAGAATATTCTGGCAGTGGTAGAGAGGTGGCCGTTGTAGAGAGGTTTTAATAAGATTCAGTGCATGGTCGAGATGAAAAATCCTGGCCATTGTAGACTCGGTGTCCGTAAAAGAGAGGTGGGCGTTAGTGGAGGTTCAAAGTATGTTTAAAAGTCATTGTTGATAGCGCATTTATGTTTCTCTCACCATTGATATCTGCTTCCTCGAACTTCACCCACAACACTCTCTCCTTGTCTTCCTGCTTCTGTCCTCCTGTTACAGCCTGAAATGTTAATAAATTAGAAATATTAATTATAATTGGCTTTATAAGCTATATCACTGACACAGTTTGAGCCTGATGAGGTCCATAAAAATCCAGATTTCAGCTTTCCGAGATTTTCACAACTCCATAAAAATTATTTTATAATAAGCATAACCCAGTGGCTGACTATTGGCAAACTCGCAATCTGATTGGCTATACAGGGGCCTTCTATCAATCAACAGAAAGTCCCTGGTACATCGAGACAATATCCTCTATGGTAAGCTTGATTACCGGCAGCCACTGTTCGGGAAAGTGAGCCCACCCTCCTCGATCCCCAGAAGGCACGAACGAACGAACGAACGAACGAACGAACGAACGAACGAACGAACGAACGAACGAACGAACGAACGAACGAACGAACGAACGAACGAACGAACGAAACGAACGAACGAACGAACGAACGAACGAACGAACGAACGAACGAACGAACGAACGAACGAACGAACGAACGAACGAACGAACGAACGAACGAACGAACGAACGAACGAACGAACGAACGAACGAACGAACGAACGAACGAACGAACACGAACGAACGAACGAACGAACGAGAAAGAGCGGCAGAAATCAAGCCTACCTCTATGGCTAACTTTACGATTTTCTTTTATTCTCATTACCTATCTGTTTACTTTTGTACTAATACTGTAAGTAGAAATGAGATGTTGATCACACTGGAATTAAGAGTCATTGAGGGTAATCCTGGTGTAAGGCTCTTCAAGTGGGATAAATTACTTGTGGATGCTAAATATTTATTTAGAGGAAATTTGATATTTCTGAGACAAAAACACTTGATTGACAGAAAAATTAATCCAATTCAGAAGGTTGGCTTCAGTTTGTTTCCATTGCATTCTTTTCTGGTGTAGTTAAATATTAATTATTTGACATGCCATGATTAAAATCTTGCAAGCATTTATCCCCCACAGCCGATAATATTTTAAGCCAATTGGATTTCAACAGAACAGTTGATTTGTTGACTTAGAGTTTAGATAGGTTAAAACTGACTTAAATATTTGAACAAAAATGCAGAAAAAAATATTAAAATTAGGCAAGTATATATATAATGTGCATAACTTGTTACCGTGAGAAATTCTGTGCATATTTTGTCACGTAACATTTTAACGTACAAGCTTTATCACACGTATTTGTTACAATGAAGAACTATAAAAGTCCAGTCGAAATCAGTGTGCTTGTTTCCATTGCAAATGTTGTCAATCGTGACAATATCTTTAATAAGGGCTGTTTTCCCAAGGAATTGAAGAAGAAAATTTACACAATTTATGTTCCCAGCTGTATTACTGTTTATTATCATTCCAATTTATATTTCACAAACAGGTCAGTGTCTAATATATTCTGGACAGTAAAACCAGTTCTGACATCTTTTTGTTTTCAATTAGTCCATAACGTAAACGCTTTCACCGCCAAATCAAAATATGAAGTTTACTGTATCATGCCCCGATCGATGTAACTGTAGCAGTTGCTAATTTCAAAGTCCATAAAAAGGAGAAATATACATCACGGAAATTTCACCACACCTAACGATAGTCACGTACGTTTTTCAGCTGAACTTTTCGTTTCGATTTTCAATTTTAGTGGTCTTTCACGTTGTTTATAAAATTTCTCGAGTCCAAAGACTCCCAATAACCTAAAATACCACTCAAATTGAAAATGAAATACAGCACAAAAGGTAAAAATAGTTGTAAATCGCTGACATAAACAGGATGACGTTATGGAAAATACAAATTTTTTCGTTCGAACAAAAGGGCTTTACTTGCCTGCGGTACGACATCGTGTAGAAAGCTCACCACACTCTCCACGTAGGACTTGTCGCTACAGAATGAGCAGATCAACATCGTTAAAACACTGATGGAGACCTTAATCGACAAACAGAGCCAAAATGGTTAAAAACCTGATAGCTTGAGGTCGAACGACGAGTCCGCCGCCGCGAGAAACTCTCCTTGCAACAGAGTCCACAGACATCGTTTAGAGCTTTAACAAGCTCTTGTGGATCTTCAGAACTGAAGACGAGTAAGCTTTGTAGCTTATAAACTCAATTTTGATTACTTTTCCATCGTCGTTTCTTCATATCGTTCCTTTGAACATCATTTTTGATGACCAAAACTCTGTTTTGGCGCCGCGTTACGTCAGAAAAAAACATTGTTTATCTGCCTCGTTATCATTATTTTGGTGCGAGGCCTGGGTACAAGGGACTTAAAAAATTCGGAAAAAAATTTTCAGGGGAAAATGACAATATTTTGTAAATGAGAACAATGCAAAGTTTCTGTATTTTCAATTTATAAAGCTTTTCTTCTCTATGAGAAAAGGAGAAAAACAAAGCAAAAAAAAGCGTGCAATTAAAGTGAAATCATTTCTGGAAGATTCCCAAATTAACTTTCATTCATCATATAATTTGAAAAGTGTCACAAATTGTCACGAGCTAATTTGGGACAAAGATGACCAAAGCTTTTGCTTTGTTACAAAAAGTAAAACTTCGAATAACGCTTTGGCTATATAGGGGATTTCTGGAACGAAACTAAACGAGCCTTTTTTCTAGGATCGTAGTTCGTGCAGAATATGCGCGGAGGGGTGTCTGATCTTTTGTGACGTAAGAGTCCTCTCAAATAAACTGCAAGGGTATTTGAACTGCTGGCATAAATTCAAGGGGGTCTAGACAGCCAAGAGTATAAACAAAGGAGATCCTAAAGATTTAAAAGCCTTGCAAATAGAATAATTTCAATTTCGTTTCGAGCCAGTGAATATGATTAAGGCGAATAGAAACGAACGGTGAAGGCCCGGGTGAAGGTGCCACTCAATGGGTCCTCAATGATCTTTCTGTTGGCTTTCCGTGCTTTTCGACCAATCAAAGAGCACGCAAGGCAGTTTCAAGTTGAAGGAGCTATTACATGTAAAGTCACGGATGGCGTTTTGCCAGTCAAGTCTATCTCCGGGAGTCTATCGTTCTTTAATACTCCTTCACAACCTTTCCTTTATCCTTGTTCCTTTATGGTGACTATGGTGTATTAAAACCTGGGAGTTTTTTGTGTGTGTGCCTAAATGAACTATTATTTTTAAAGTTTCCATCAATTTGAAGGAAATGTGTACATCATGTTGTTGCAGCTCCTTG
This sequence comes from Desmophyllum pertusum, assembly GCA_029204205.1. Classification (NCBI taxonomy): domain Eukaryota; kingdom Metazoa; phylum Cnidaria; class Anthozoa; order Scleractinia; family Caryophylliidae; genus Desmophyllum; species Desmophyllum pertusum. The sequence goes on from MU825874.1 coordinate 4,319,118, forward strand.
AGGCAGTATTCTTTAGAATCTTTGCTTAAAGGGTCCCTCTCAACCAGTGTGCTTTGCGCGCGAATACTCTTTCGGCGGCCATTTTCGGGTGCCGCGAAAATAGCGGCTTGAGGTTAAAAACTACTTTTTGCCGGATTCTGGCCTTGTTCTGGCCACAAAAAGCAGTTAGACGACCCAAGTTAGTACAAATTGGAAAGTATGGCATACATTAGCCCCACGAGAGATCGAGTTCCCCGAAAAAAAAAACAATAACACGCGACCGCAAAGCACACTGGTTGAGAGGGACCCTTTAAGGACATCTTCACAATGTTGACTAAAACTGCATGTGCGTTAAACCAATATCAACATATCAAAAAATTATCTTCTATTTAGACTGGAAAACGTGAGTTTGGAAAGGTTGCAGTATCGACATAACATATGGAAAAAATAATTCTGGAAATAACTTTTAGGAAGTCTAGCACCGTCAGTGGCGGGTGAAAAAAAATTGGTATAAAACAGGCGAAAATCGAATCTTAGTTGTGAAGAAGTAAATTGCTCATTAACACACGGCAGGTTACCTTGTATACCCCAAAAAATGACACTTATTCCCAAGCAACCTGTCTCGTTCCCAAAAATGTTACAAGTTATTACAGTCAAGTTGCACGCAAGGGCGTCCTCGCACGTAATTTCACTGTAAATATTTGAAATTTGCATTAGTTGATAAAAACTCCATAAAGGAAAACTACTTGGCATTCGTACTTTATATTTTGATCTTTTAAGCCGGCAGAATTCTCGCACTTTGCACTGAGTGAAACCAGTCTCCTCGCCGACTCGTTCTCGCGTGAGGACTCAAACTTACTTCACTCGTTGTCCACCTTTTTTAAAACAATATTTATGAAAAACGGTTCGATTGGGAGATAAAAGACTAAACAGATTGAAACAAATTTACATTAATTTGAAAGTCAATACCGGAAACACCATTTTGAAGCCAATCAGTTTTTTTCCAGTTGTCAGATGCCGAAAGCCACCTATCTCCCAACATTTCTTTGCTTTAGTTTATAATAGTGAAGACCATGGGAAAATGTGGTCGATTTGGTAATTTTTTTCCCGTGCGCAGTGTTTAATCAGATAACCTGACAGTGGCGGATAAGGAGGGAGTTCTCTGCATATAGACGTCTCCTATTTACGACGAAGGAAGGAAATTGGAGACGTACTGCGCGCAGGCTAGGGAGAAGTAAAGATGTTACTTTTCTTGCTTAAAAAGAGGGCGAAAAATTCTCGCCCTTGCATATGCGCATTCTTTCAACAACAACAAAAGTTGGGACTCGGGACCTTCCCCAAGATCCGCCACTGCCTTCATGCCGTGATACACAACAAGCTTCAGAAACTGAAAGGGCATGGGATGTTGCACGTGCACATGCATTGCTTGTGCAACATGCAACTTTTTTGCGATACATCGGTTGCTCATATTATCAAAATCGTGGTTTGTTTCGTTAAACTGCGTATTTGTGATATTTTTTTTAGTCTCTAGAACCACCTTGGTACCAAAGGCTTTTTTCTCGTTCGCGTCGCGTCGGGATCTGCCGGAGGCCGACGTCGGCCTTTCGACGTGCCGCGAGAAAAACTTTTCTCGCGGGTCACAACAGAGACTTGAAACCGGAAACCGCGCAAGAAAAGCCTCTGGCACCCAGGATACCCCTTGACTTTCCCAACAAAGTTTAAACAAGTTTAAAAGGTGTTTAGATTAAAATTGTTTTGTGCATAAAGTTGCCTTGTTCACATATCTATGAAGCCAAACTCTCGTAAAACGAAATAGAACCTTGACAATACTGACCACTCTCATCCAGCTAAACTACATCTTTTATTATTTTAATAACTCTTATTTTCAATCCCTATTGATACACACCCTGTTATACCATAACAATTTCTGTACGATTCTATTCACTACCAAGTGTTAATATTTTTTATCCATGTTTATAAAACTACATCTTTCTTGATATCTTTTGATGTCGATTAATTATATATAACTCTATCAATACAACGCGTGCCACAAGACAAATGAATCGTAGCCATGCAAAATAAATATTGGAAATATACTCTGTCTACAAGCCTAAGTACCGTAGAATTCCGATAATAACGGCCCCCGTTATTTTCGGATTTAGCAGGCCAAAGGGGCCGTTACTTTCGGGTAGCCGTTATTTTCGGGTAGCCGTTACTTTCGGATGCTTAGATCTGTTTTTATACCCGTATGTCTGTTTCAAACAGGATTCAGTTAAGCTTAAAATAAAATCACAAATGATTCTGTACTTTGATACCGCACCTCTTGAAATGTTACATTAAATACAATATATATATTTTTTTTTTGAGTAGTCATTTTTTAAGGGGCCGCTATTATCGGGGGGGCCGTTACTTTCGGGGGGCCGTTACTTTCGGGGGTTTAATAGCAAGGTAAAAAATTAACGTTACTTTCGGGTAGCCGTTATTTTCGGGGGGCCCGTTATTATCGGAATTCTACGGTAACTTATCAGGCGGGCGCTTAACTCCGGTTTACATAGCATGAAGCGACTAGGAGTATTGCTACTCATCAATTAATTCCCCTATAAATTAAGTAAGCCTAATTAAGGGTTCGTTGAAATTATAATAGTACTAAGTTATAGTCTTATTATATTCTTATCTAAACACTTCCACGTATAAAACTATGTATCGCAAACTAATTATACGAAAACACTACTCTTTAATCTTACATACATACATACCCTATAATATATATTTATTCAATTATTCGTTGACACTTTAGCGGTAGCTATAACTAGTACATTTTTGTATGGATAAAGCCCCGTAAGGGGAGTGTCAAATTAAAGTATTGTATTGTATAATCTATAGGAATAGGCTCCACGTATAAAACTATGTATCGCAAACTAATTATACGAAACCCCTACTCTTTAACCTTGCACACTCTAAAAAACTATATTTTTGTATGGTATAATCTATAGGAAAGGGAGCCCTATGAATGGATTGGATTTTTATTTTTAAGGGAGAGAGAATCACAGTAATGCGCATGTGCCGGTTACAGAGCGCTCGCATTACGAAAAGAGGAAGAACGCTGCGAGAATAGCATACATTTGATTAGATATAAAAATCAGAAGGGAAAATAGTGTTACTAGTTTTAAAACGCAATCTATACAATCATTTTTAACTCTACAGAAAAGATATTTACGTTTTATGATTTGAACTAAATTTTGATACTACAATAATTGTAAATCGTTAGAATTTTTGAAACATTGCAAACTCCGTACTTTTTTTAACCTAAATTCAGATGTCTTCTCTACATAAAGCTTTCGTGGTTGTTTATCAACCAATCAAAATAACTATTACAATGGTTTTCAACTTCATTTTTCTCTAAATTCTTCTGTGGTCAGAATTCCACCACATCTTGTGTTTTCGTTTGTCCAATCTATTTCCTAAACATTGAATATACCTGTGGACAGTCTGTTCCAAATCGTCACCTAGAATCAATATTTAGCAACAGGAGCCTAAACCCTACCAACAATTAATGTGACAATACTATAGAAACAAATTCAACTAAATTAAAGGAACACTCAATGACGAGATTAACCCTTTCACTCCCATGAGTGCCAAGTTCAAAACTGAGTAAAAAATCTTGAATTTCATTTTTAAAAATTGTCAAAAACAAACAGCACCACTTGAAAGTACAGCTCAATAGCTTTCATTTGAATGGTCACACACTTGGGTTTCATCCACGGACTCAAAAGTTTCAACCACATTTATTGACTCGAGGTTTGACTCTGGGAGTGAAAGGGTTAATGGACGATTTTCACTGATTACGAACTGAAACATTTTTTTCCTTTTTAAGTTCAATAGAAAACTTCTGTGAATGTTTGACTGAATTCTAATAAGTTGGTAACCAAAATAGAATTCATTGACTCCTAATAAATTATTAATAAACTAATGGGTAATAAACAGGTGACCAGAAAGATCCTGTTGTTAATAATGAATTTCACGAAGACTTCTCGAGTTCAACTTTGTGATTGTCTCCTGTGACAAACTGAGGTATAAACCTATCCAGAGCATGCCGCAATGAATGAAAAATATTGAAAAAAGCTAATCTCAACAAACAAATAAATTTGTTGACTCAGCAACAAAAAATTGAGCACTACATTCACAAGTGAAGTGCAGACCCATAGCTTCTAGGGACATTCATTGAAAACAAAACAGTTATTATATAAACAAAATTAACACATGCTGCAGGTTTATACATGATAATTGAGCCAACAATACAAATAATTATAATAATTAATTATTATAATTATAATCATATATAATAATTGTGGTATCGGTGCTGTGCTTCAACGTCTAACTGTAATCGCCTGACTAAGAGTCAGAGTACATAGGATTTCAGTGATGTGGTTTTATTGAGGTGTCATCTTTGCGGTGTCTGGTCGGCTTGGGCAGTACCTTCCGTAGAGTCGTCGTCGTTGTTGTATATCGGTGAATAGTGTGTTGCATCACGATCCATGCTACCAGTACTATTGAGACCACGTGATCTTGATTGCTGTCAGTTGACAAAAAGACAATCATTTAATTAGCAAACAGACTTAACCCAAAGACCTAGAGAAACTATAACTAACTAGTTGTTATCGTTATATTATTGTTACACTTTTAACACTATTAATAGTTATCGTTATTTTTATACTGTTACATTAAAAATTAAAAAAAAATTCCAAATGTTCATTTTGCAACATAATTAAAAACAAAAGAAACACTATCTTCATCATGAAAGTACTGCTCGTCAGCTTTCATTTGAATGGTCACACACTAAGATTTCATCCACATGACTTTGCAGCAATGTTAGACTCTGGGAGTGAAAGTGTTAATTAAAGGGGCACTGTCAGTTGCTTTTAACATGTTCTCGATTAGATAAAAAAAATATATAACCAGACCACAGGAAACCCAACAATAATGGACTGAGAAAGTACTTGATAATTGACAGCATAGGTGGATTTAGGGGAAGGGACAAGGGGCCAGGGCCCTCCTTTTGTCTGTGAAATGTTTTTTTATAAACAATGTCTGTCGAATGCTATTTTGCAATCTGGGTTTTCTTTTCTTTTTTTAATATTAATCAAATTTCCTGGATCTGCCCCTGGACTGAGTAGGAAGTGAGGACTAAATTTGATTGTGAGGATGGAAATGGATTGAAATACATGTATGTTTCTTTTTGAAGAAAGGCATGTTTTTTAAAAAAGACTCAAAATGTGTATTGTAGTTAATACCTTTCTATGAACATACAGATATTTAAGGCTTGTTCCTGATTACTTGTCATCATTGCGCTCTACAAGCTGCCGTTTCCATGGACACATATAATCAAAAAAGGATTTTGGTTGGTAAAAATTAATAATCAAGGCTTGGATTCTAATTTATGAAATAAACAAGATATTACGCACACTCTGATTGGCTCAAAACCATTAATTTTACCATTCCTCTATGGAAAGATAGAAAATTGCTTTGTGCTTTTATTTCATAAAAAAGAATAGAAAACGTTTTCCCTGTATTTTTCCATATAGTTATGGTAACACTCGTGAAAGTTTTGGGAGAACTCGAAATTGCTGTGGAAACACTCGCCTGCGGCTCACAGCATTTCTCATTCTCCCAAACTTCACTTGTGTTACCATAACTCTATGGAAACACGGAAAACATTTTCTGTTTGGTATATCTAAAATGAAGTCTGGCTGGTGCTAACTCAGAGAAAATCAGATAAACAATACATCTACTGCCGAATTAGAAGAATGGACTTCTATTATAATTATTTGTTAAATATTAATCGTAACGTTAATATCTTACACTTGATAAAATAAATCAAGAGAAATCTTGGCTACTTGATGATTTTCTTTATTCTCCTCATTTACCTGCTTGAAAATGCATTGATATTGCAAAGAGAAATCAGATGTTGATCACTCTTAGGACTGAATAGACTGTGAGCAGTTGCCCTCTTTTCCTCAGATACTATGTATGAGCAGAAATTCACTGCTCGCTGCTCAATTTTTCCAAAAGTTTTCTTTTTGTCAAGCCATAGAAAGATTAGGAAAAGATTTAGAGACTGCACACAGTCCAGGGAATGAAACAGGGTTAAACAACATTGACTGCGCCTAAAGAACACTGTCACTCTGCACCTGTGATGGAGACTCACACAGGCACACCAACTAACTGAAGATGAAATTCTAATATAAGGAGCCTATGTAAACAGGCACCTCTCTTTGCACACTCTATTCTTTTCCCTGCTCAAAGACGTTTGCAAGTTGAGCCGACAAATTCCATACTGATGACATAGCTCTACAGAAATTTGTGTAATGTCTTGGGTTGGTTGTTGGGGAGACGCGGTGGCCTAATAGTTAGCGCCTTGGACTCTGGATCGAGCAGTCCGGGTACAGACAAAGTGTTTTAGGGCAACCTAACAAAATGCTGGGCGTAACCTGGCATTGGATCAGCATCCCACCCAGGGGGAGTAGCAATACTACAAGTCCTCTTCATGCTACAGAAACCAGGATAAGCTCTGGCAGTGTGGCCAGTTTGACCTGAGTGTGGCTTTACTTTACTTTTGTGTGCTAGCAACAATAGAGATATTATATGGACTCTATAATAGTAGAGCTACGTCATCAGTATGGCATTTTTCAGGTTGAATCTCAGTTGTCTCTCAAGCATGGGAAGAATTCAGCATGCGAAGTGAGACATGTTTAGAAGATTTCAAATTACCTGATTGTTTTGACCATCTGAATCGTCATCATCAACAAACAAATACTTTTTCTCTCTGTAGAAATACTTCTTCTGAAGCACATACAGCACTACAACATCACACAGAACTGTAGCCTACAAAGAAGATAATATATTTAAAAAAAATAGAGCTTTGTTGAGGTGTACAAAGTACTGGTTACTTAATTTTGGTTGGGAATTGGAATTCAAAGAGTTTTGCTTCGAATCATACAAATTGAAAGGAAAATTTTAACATTTTGAGACAAAATATCTGTAGCCAAATGCTGTCTAGTTTCATTGTCATTACTAAAACTCCGATGAAGGTGAAAATGTAAAAAAAAAAATACTGCATATAGGCATTACACACTGCTAGTAGTAGTATCTCTCACTCATTCGCTGCACACAGTCATGAGAGATACTATCAGCACTTGAAGATAAAATTTGTATCCCCGCAGGGCCGTGTAATATCCAATATTTGTAACATCAGTTTTGCGGATACTTACTATGCCAAGCAAGGCAAGGCCTGAACCCACATTAAGAAACAGTGGAATCGCACTAAACTTTCCTCCCTAAAGGAAAGACATACAAAATCAGGTTTAATACAAAGGCATACCATAACAGGGGACATCCCAGAGAAAACCAGGACTCCTTCATCAAAGAATGAAACAGTAATACCTTAAAATCAGTGACAATTAATTATTACTCTAAACTGAGAAGAAAGAAGGATAATTAGAAACTCTTATCATTATTATTCTATGATTTACCTCCCCATAAACCATGATCATAAAGCGAATGCCATAGGCCTTAATCAGAGTTCTGTGAAGAGCGTTGTCTTGAACAAAGTAATTAGCATATCTGAAACCAAGTTCAAACAAACACAATTAGGCCGATTAGAAGCAGGGCTGTCATTATCATAATAATAATAATTGAAGGGCCGAGGGCATTACCGACCTATATTGACTTTTCGGGTCATTTTAATGTTTTGTTTTGCATGTGGTCTTCAATTTACTCGACAAACATCGCCTCGCATTTTTTTCCGCTAATTTCCTCTTCGTTTTCGAGAAATAACGTATGCAAAAACACGTCGGCGCGCTTTGCAAAGAAACCTTTTGTTTCTCTGAACAATGAAAACTCAGCCAAGCGCTAAAACAGCCGCCGTACAGAGATTTACTAATCGAATCAAGGCTTTTAGCGTTTAGTTAAAACAATATTTATTCTGTTAACAGCGGTTTGCTGAGGACCACGCAATCATTCCAAAAGATTATTATTATTATTATTATTATTATTATTATTATATACACCATCAGTAGCTGGCAACTGGCTATTATGACCACCAACTATAGTTTAAAATGACGATAAAAAGACAAAACCCCGGAGGGGAGATCATCTTGAAATAATACAGTTGAAACTCCACTACTGGCCACCTCTCTATAATGTTCAGCCAGGATTTTTTGTCCCGACTGTGGGTCGATCCAAACACTTTACTCTTATCAAAAACTCGCTTTAACAGCCTGTTAATTCTGCTCCAGGGTGGCCATTGTAGAGAGAGTTCAACTGTATTATGGCCGCAAAAACTTTCACTGTGCAGCCAGCTGCCTCGAAGCTTAATGGCAATCTGGGCTGTAGAAGTGATCATTTTGCCAAGCTGCCCTAACAATTCTCCAGTACCCATTGGATGGAGATCTCAAGGCACTGAACTCTGTGAGAGTTGAGGGTTTTGCCAAAAATACAACACAATGAACCAGGTCAGGGCCCGGAGTCAGTGGGGGGGGGGGGGGGGGGGGGGGGTTCTGAACTTCCCGTTTCCTGTACCTTGTACTCCCGGTTCCAACCCTTTCTGTTGTAGTTTCTGCCTCTTTGTGCTTTTTTATTTTGCAAAAAAAATTCTATAATTTCTCCCAGTACCCACCACCTTGCAAATCCCAATTCCCACCCTCTCTTCTCCTGCCACCCATAGACTTCCCACTCCCAGGTTCCCGCCTCCCTGTCACCTGCCTGATAAGGTTTAGGGCTCAAACTTAAAGGGACACTGTCCTGATTTTAGCATGATTTTGGGAAGCTCAAAACATATCTAGATCATAGGAAGTTGAACAATAATGGTTTGATTCTGTAGAATAGCACTCGAGAAATGACAGGAACCCATTAGGAAGTGAGGATGACTATCGACAGTGAGGATGGAAATGGATTGCAATATGGATTTTTGAAAAAACGTCAGGATGTCAGTTTTTCAAAGTTTCAATTTGGCTCGAAAATCTTTGAAATTTTGCAAAATTGTGTTGCAGTATGGAAATTCTTGAAGAAATTGCTTTTTATCATTTAGTTAGAGTTTATTAAGTCCTTATTTCATAGATTTAGGGACCATTTCGTGCATTTATAACAGTTTTGAGCAAATACGTCGGGACAGTGTCCCTTTAACGGACCTCTCGATCCGGAATCTAACACCAGAACCATTAGGCCACCAAGGCCAGAGTTGAATGGTAAAATGTGAGACCATTTAAAAAAAAAAATGATGGCACTCTATTCAATTCTCAAAAATGAGAAACAACATTTAGAAGACAAAAATACACACCTGAAATTATAACCTGGTGCAATCGGTGATTTAGAATCATCCAGTCTAAACAGAAATAAAAACCACAGAATCACTCATTGATCACATCACTAAATACACAAATATTTCATTACTAGTAATTTTTTACAACATTTTTCAGAACTAGAGACTTACAAGTACTGTAATAAAGAAAGGAAAAACCTAAAATTAAATTAAATATTATTTTATAGTCATTCAAGTCTAATTAGCTGGCAGCAAGCAAATCTTTTTCTTAAACCAAACAAAATTTATTACATGTAACAATTAAATATTTCCAAACTTTCAATTAAGGAACCTGAGCCAAACCAACAAATCATCAAACATCAATCACAAGCATATTAAATTGAAAAGCAATTTTATCACCTTCTGAATGAGTACCGAGGTTCACAAAAATATGACAGTGAGTCAAAGTTACAGTTCCATGTTATGACTATAGCCATGACTCCACCCTAAAATGAGGAAGAGGGGAAAAAAGAGGATCATATAGAATAATGACAAGAGTTAAAGTGCAGGGGAAAAAAAAGCAATCCCCTGGGGTTTGGCACACACCTATGTCCAGTTATATACGGGAGTGCCTCCTGGGGAATCCCCCTAGGATTATGGAGAAATGCTTAACCCGCTAGATATGGACTAAATCTCCTGGTCACCTGGACAGGTTGTGAAATCTCCCGATACAGAGTAAAATGCTGCAAGTAACTAGCCAGTATCACACTAAGCGATTATATATGCTCGTCATGGCAAATTAAAATTTTGATCACAAGTGAATTTCAAATCACTGGCAAAATCACCATTGCAGTTGTGAGCGCACCTGGAGATTTTTGCCAATCACGGCAATGAGAGTATAAAATCACCTACTAGTGTGTCCCTGGCTTAATATAGTTTCATTTCCTTTTTGGCCAATTTGGGGTGATTTGGGGGTTATCAACATTTTTGGGTGGAATCAGCCAAGCTTTTATTTGGTTGTCTGTTTTTGGGGATTGACAAGAGGTAACTTTAGGCAAAATTGGCAATCTCCTGGATTCTGATTTTTTCAGGTTGGCAGCTGTGGATATGTGACATACCTGATAAGCTATTTCTTCAAAGTCAACATTTGCCAGTTCTACAACCTTTCCAAGCTTGAATATGGGACATAGATGATCGGTGTCAGGGTCGTAGTGACAGTTCTGTAAGTAGCTTTTGTTTTCTGCCTTGATGTTTCTCCTGTATCAGTGAACAAGGGCACAGAAAAAAATAATTAGTAAAATCATTTTGATACTGCGCAGCGCTACTAAAAGCTGAAAGTCATGTGGCATGCTTCAACAAGAAAATGTTTTGAACAGTCTTAAAGTCAACTGCTCATGACTCATTTAGCTTCAATGATTGTCCAGGTGGTGTTTTTAAAAACTAACTTATTGTAACACACTGGCCGAACGGAGATGCAAGTGGACGCAAGTTGAACTTGCGTACAGATCGATAGACTTGCGTTGGTGGCCAAACGGAGTCGTAAGTTTACCGCAAGTGTACGCAAGTACGATGACGCAGGCTGCGAAAAAAGCCATTTGAATGCTCCTGCATGCACGCGCTGCATTTCAGTACTCAGGGGTAAACACAAAGAAAACTTGCGTTGACTTGCGTTGGGTGGCCAAACGGTGAAAACCTTGCGTATACTTGCGCTCAAATTTGATCTCAATCAAAGTGAATGCAAGTCAATGCAAGTCGTGGCCAAACGGATAGGCAAGTGGACGCAAGTTTCCTGCGTCTCCGTTTGGCCAGGGCTTAAACCCTATATGATTTTTTTACTTGTATTAACCATTAGAGCAGTAGTCCCAAATGAAACATACTTTCAATAGTTAAAATGTACTCTTTAAGTGATCATGATGGTCTGGCTAAGAAGTAGGCAGAGAAATAATTAGGCTGCGGCAATAGGAAATGAATAGTGGCAGTTATTTTAGTAATGCTAATTGCTTGCAAATTATAATTTATTGAAGGGATTTGAACGAAAAGGGCGTAATTTTTTTTGCAATTGTTTTTTTCGCAGAATCGAACTAATTTTTCGCATGCGGACTTGTTTTAGTTTAGTAAACATTGCCCTGTTTTTTCCCGCCGATTTCCGCTTCGTTTTCAAGAAAAAAACGGGCCAAAAAACGAGGTCGGCGTCCTCTGTTTTGCTTTATTAAAAACAGAAACAATAGAAACCGATTAGTTCTTTGTTTCGTGAAACAAAGAATGAAATCAACAAAGCGGCACATACAACAGTGTGATATGAATAACAAAGGTATTTAATCCGTAAAGTTCGCATTTGAGTTAACGTTGAACTCCGTGGCGCAGTGTGCTGGGCGTTGCGTAATTGAGTCGGTGGGTTGTTGGTTCGAGTCCTGCGTTTGAATTTTACTTGAATCTTTTTTTTTTGTCTCTCTTTGTTTATTTTCAGTTATTTTTACTTCCTTTCTTTTGCTTTGACCGATATCTTAAATTTTTTTCCATGGTAAAATCATTTCGCGATTGTGCTAGCCTGCGCGTGCAGATGTCTCGTCTCAAGGAAATTACTGGTGTTTTTTTCCGTGTATAAATAAAGATTCATTCATTCATTACAAAGGCTACGATTTTGCGTGTCCTTAGATAGATCGAAAGAATTCTATCACTACGTTTTAAAGTGATTCACATTTCCCGCCAGAATAGCTCTTTCCTTTCCTAAATAGTGGGAACTGTAGCGTGCCGCTCGCCGAACAAAACACAGTTCGCTGGGGCTATCAATGACCGGCAGCCAGTCAAGTTTTCAAACCGCTCGATATCTTTGACAAATTTAAGGAAATCGAAGGAACTTAATGTTAATGTTAAACTATAAAGACCTTGTTTTCGTGTGATCTTTCAGTGGGCGCCATGCTGGTTTGTTTACGCAGAGCGTCACTAGCATCCAGCAGTTCCTGGGCGTGCACGGTACAAAGCTCATGTTTATTGCTACATGTGTGAGGGCCCAGGAACATTCGGTCACGTCACAAAATTTTGTGCCAGAAAGGCGGGGGGGGGGGGGGGGGGGGGGGTTGGGGTTGGGTACTCCCTTATGTGGCCTATAGCGGTTCTCATTGACTTATGAACATTAAAGGGCAAATTTGGAGCTAAACACAAGAAAATTACTTACAGTGCTTCACCAAACTTGGGAAACTGTACGTTGTTTTTAATGAGTAATGTGAAATCCTTGGCAGCATCAAGTAGTGGAATGTTTTCGCTACACAATAGAGGAAACAAAAATATGTGTTTAAGAAGCAAGCTCATAGATTATGCAATGTGGAATGTGTAAAAGGGTCACTCCTGTCCCAGAGGGGTAGTACCCCAAGAGGTACTCAATAATACTCCAGGGGGTCTCAAGGATATCCCAGGGGGTACTCAAGGATAAAAGTGATTGGGAAGTGCAAAGAATGGGATGCTACATGTAGTCCATTGCAGGGCACTCCCAACATTTTGTCAGGTTGCCCTAACAGTTCGCCGGTACTCATACAAATGTATATACTTCTGGGTGGAGAGAGGCTGAATGTGAAAGTAAAGTGTTACCCAAGAACATAACACAATGACCCTGGTCTGGGTGTCAATACAGTTTTCTCAATCTAGAGTCCAATGCACTAAGCCATTGGGCCACCACATCACCTATGAGTCTCATATTACAAACCTCAAATTGAAGCCTGGCATGGGAAGTTCATCTATTTCCACTGGACACCAAGAGTAGATTTCACAAACATGATCAAATGGAGCTCTATCAGCTTTCACACATTTTCCAGTCTTCAAACCTTTAAGTAATAAAGGAATTTTAATTTATTACTGCTGGCAATTAAGTATATAGTAATATCTTTAAAAAAATTGCAAAACCAACGACTAAAATAATATTCATGTGCTTTCCGTTACTGTAAAAAAAACTGATGCTGGTTGGTAACTGACATTTCAACAATAGCTCAGTCGTCATCTTCATTGCCAAGTGAAAAATATTACAGTTGAATCTTGCTTGCTATCTCGAACTTTGTTATCTCGAACACCCTGCTATCTCGAACTCAAACCCATTCCCCTTGTCCTTGTTTTTCAGTCATTTACTATCGGTTATTTTGAACTCCCCACTATCTCAAACTGTTTTTGTTCCCCTTGAGTGTTCGAGATAGCGAGATTCAACAGTTACTGTATAATAAATGTGTGGCTTACCATGACCATTACTGACAGGTTCTAATCGTTGACAATCACTGTCATTTTTGCATTTTATGCCTGGAAAGCTGGGGTCCTCAGGACATGTGGATTGTGTTTGGTTCGGTGAGATGATCATGTTTGTCATCACAAACACAACACTATCTTCCTGTTGGGAAATATGATAAAATATACTTACTTACTTATACATTGCCAAAAGTCTCTGTTTTCATTTGAGCCGAAAACATAGCAAAATGCATAAAAAGTATGCATTTTCAAACAACATATTAGTATAGGTGGGGCCTGAATGGTGTTTATTACCTCTGGGGGTACAACAAAATCAGATGAGTCCCAGACACGAACGCCCCCGTACAGTGGAAGTTCCTGGCTGCTGTTCGTCAGGTTTGTGAGTGATACTCCCTTCACTTTTGTTGTTACAGAACTGTATGGCTTCTGAAACTCCTGATAGCCTTTCTTATAAACAATCACATATCTGAGAATTTAAAAAAAGCATCAATAAATTAATACTGACATTGGATTGTTCATCATCATCATCACAGTAGTTTCGGTAACAATGTTGTTTTCTATGATCAAGTTGTTAGCTTGATGCATGACCCCCTACCAGGAGGTAACAAAATTAATCACTGAGGCAAATTTGGAAACTAGCATTAGCCCTTCGCCAGAGCAAAAAGCAATAATCAACTAAGTGCAACTTAGGACAAAGACTGATTTCATCATTTTTCACATTTGCCACAATTTTATTATGGCAAGGTGGATACTAGATAAAGCCGCTCGCACCAAACTGGCACACACTGCCAGAGCTTAGCACAGTTCCTGTAGCATGACTAGGAGTATTGCTACTCCCCCTGGATGGGATGCTAGTCCAATGCCAGGTACGTAACACCCCAGCATTTTGTCAGGTTGCCCTGACAGTTCGTTGGTAACCATTTATACGCCTGGGTGGAGAGATGCACTGTGAGAATTAAGTGTCTTGGCCATTGAACACAACACAATTGACCCCGGCCAGCACTCAAACCCATACCCGTCGATCCAGAGTACAACGCGCTAACCTTTAGGCCATGGTTTATGCATATTTTAAGTAGACAGTCACACATACTTCCAGTTGTGCAAAAGACTAATACAGACCTCGGCCAGATACAAGTAGCAACTCTCTTATAAGGTGTTTACAGAGTTGGAGACGTAAGACTTTTGGCTGGAATTGTCCTATCTTCTGCATTACGAAACTGCATAGCATGTAATCAGGTCAAGCACTTACCCTATTACGTACACAATAATAACCAGTTGTGTCAGCCGATTGATCAGTGCAATCTTCTTGTTTTTCATGGTCACTATCTTGGCTGTATCATACTCAAAGAAGGCATCACAAGTCTTGCCACAAGACACCATCTTGGTATCAAGGGCTTTTCACCAGTGAGTGTGATAACCACAGCTGACGTCACACAATAATTATTAGTCAAAATTGCAATAAGAACAGAAACCAGTACAAACACTCAATGGAAACTGTAAGAACAGTGGAAAAAAGGGTAATAATGAAAATAAAAATGTGACAATTATTGTCACATTTTCATTTTCATTTTCTGTTGTAGACCCAACTTCCTGTCAGAGAATTTCACTTCTGATAACACTTTCTGTATTGGATTGTCTCGGTTATAAGCTTCTTGTCAGTAGACGAGATCTAAATTTTATGATGTTCTCTTCAAATGTGTTCTTTGCGGAGTTTGTTCTGGGGAGTCTCAAGGCTTCCCCCTTGAGAAAACCTTTCCCGACCCTTAGCTTGGGGTGTCTAGAAAACGAAGACCTATAAAACGAAGACCTAAGACCCACAAAACGAAGACCTACATGTACTGTAACTAGAAAACGAAGACCTAGAAAACAAAGACCTAGAAAACAAAGACCTAGAAAACAAAGACCTAGAAAACAAAGACCTAGAAAACGAAGACCTACATGTACTGTAACTAGAAAACAAAGACCTAGAAAACAAAGACCTAGAAAACAAAGACCTAGAAAACAAAGACCTAGAAAACAAAGACCTAGAAAACAAAGACCTAGAAAACAAAGACCTAGAAAACAAAGACCTACAAAACGTACATGGTCATCAATTTAATGACATAATTAGTACGCTTAAAATAAATAGTTTTGTTTTTAGTCTTTGTTTTCTAGGTCTTTGTTTTCTTTGTTGTCTGGTGATGCAATTAACTCTCCTTTGCAGCCGTTATTTGGGTCGCCACACAATGCTTCTCCCCACTAACAGCTGCTTAAGCCCCAACCACATTCTTTCCTGTGATTGGCTTAACCACAGAAAAGAATGTGCCCAGGTGGGGGGGGGGGGGGGTACTCAGGTATAATAGTGACGGGGAGGCTCAAAGACCTTTTGGGGGTTTGAAATTTGCGATCTGAGGACTTTTTGGGGGTTAAAAATTTTGTGGTGAATTTTTTGGGGTAGAAGATTTTGGTAAGGACTTTTTGGGGGTTGAATAAAAAAGCGTAACCCAGGGTTCTCATGCAGAGAAAAAGGACTTTTGGGGGCTTACATTTTGGGTCGTTGGACTTTTTTTGGGTCTGGTTTTAGCCTAATAGGACTTTTTTTGGGTCTAACAATTTGGCCTTATTCAAGCCTCCCTGTCACTATTATACCTGAGTACCCCCCCTGGGAGAATGCAGTTTGGATTTAAGCAGCCATTAGTGGGGAGAAGCGCTGCATGATGATGCCCTGAATTTTGGATGTTTTTGGACTTTGTTTGGTGACGTTGGTGAAGCCTGAGAAGTGTTTTTTTTCCATCTGTTTTTAGGCAAAATATTTATTGGTGATCTCCTGGATTTGAATTTTTTCAGGTTGGCATGGATGCCAGCCTGAAGCTCTCTCTGTGTGTTTGTAACGATATTGTTATGTTGCGCATTCGTCGAGCTTGCTTAGTAGTCAATCCCGCACACACACATGTGCTTGAGCTTGTATGTAATGGCTGACTTGTATCATTAAAATGTTGTGTTCATTTATCATCCCTTGGCTTCACTTACTGATGTGTAAGCTTTTGATTACGTTACAGTGTTCTCTCTGGAAGGACAGGATATGGAATATTCCGTGTAGGATGTTAATTTCTTGCATTTATTGTGAAGCTGGGCTCGGCTGTTTCATTTTAAAGCTGTTGCAAGATATGTCACTTAAAATAACAGATATCATATTTGTCCTGGTCCAGAGACTACTGTCTTCAAAGTTAAAAAATTTGTTTAAGAGAGATGTTGTACGTCTGATGTGATGGCTATATTTCTTGTCTTGAGATTGATGTTTGTTACCTCCTTATTTGTTGTGTGACGTTCTTGCACCACATGATTAATATTTAAATGTAAAAATCTCATGCCAGTCTGTCGATTGTTTTGCATGTTTTATATGCCACTATTTGAGAAAAGCACCAGGGCCTTATGGGTGGGGATTTTAACAGTCAACATTTCCCCGATGACCGGGGCAAAAGTCAAAATTTAACACTGTACAAATGTTACTTTCCCCACTGTGTCCCAGGGGTCGGGGGGGGGGGGGGGCATAGATGGCGGCATGCAGAAGAAGCCTTCCTGTTCTTCCTAGGAGCGTTCCAGAGCTTGAGGATGATTTTTCCTCGTTGAAGGAACACACGTAAGCTCAAACCGTTCATCACCTTTTGATTATAGAATGCTGGCAGAAAGTGACAAATCGAGGTTGAAGAAGAGTGGAAAGCAAGAGAAGAAAGGACGGAAGGCATCATCATGGAAAGGACACCAGCTTGGGCTTCTTTAAAAAAAACATAAAAGCACAAACGTTCGTCAAGCTCGCCATCCACCATTTTTTATTTATCCGTTGAGTTTCGCTGGTCAAAATCGTCTGTTTTGAAACATTTTAAAACGCCAAGTGAATAAAATTATTATAATTATTATTAAATTCGACATCTGAAACCAAGTATATTGCCAATTGATGTTGTGCTATTCTCGGTTTTCACTGTCACGCAAGTGTCACGCCTTAAATTAAAAAAATCGAAACCATTCAATGAATGAAGTCAAGGAATTGACATGTCATAGATAATGAATAAATAAGGAATCAGTCCAAGTCTCAGGTTTGTGCGGTATTCCGTACTCGAGTTATTTGTCAAAATGTTCCACACAAATTTATAGAGCTCAGTATGGAAACGCCATGTTGGAGTCGCTCTGAGGGGCTCCAACATGGCCGCCGGAAATAGGAAAAAACATCTGGAGTTCACTTTTGCCAGAAAGGAGGTTTGTTTTCTCTTGTGAACTTTCGAATATTTAGATAAATATTTCTCCTTAAACTTAAATTGTTTAGAATGCTGAAAATCACCCGAAGAGTCATGTTTTAGATACGGAACAGCTCTGTCACGGCCATCCTCCTGATGTCACGTACGATGAAAACTCGGAAATTTAAACCGTTCTATTTTCAAAAGGAAGCATGAGATCGAGCTAAGAAATTGTGAAAAGATATACATTTGGGTAATCTTTCCTTGAATGAAGGTAAAAATTCTGTAGGCCTCGCGGTTTTGAATTTTAGAATTTGATGACGTCACGTGAAAACCAAGAATAGTCGAGCCAAATTTAATTTAGTTCAACACGGCAGTAGCACGGCGTTAGAAACAAGCCTAAAGTTTATGAAAGATGAATGAATAAAGGTGGATGCATGATCTTGATGGGTTTTTTTACTTTTTATTTTTTATTTTTATGCAGAGAAAAAACTTAATTAATGGACATTTGGGGGGTTACATTCCAGGCTGTTGGACTTTTTTGGGGGTATAGTTTTAGCCTAATAGGACCTTTTTGGGGTCTAAACATTTGGCCTCCTTCGCACCTCCCGGTCACTAATATACCCGAGTACCCCCCTCCCCTCCCGGATAAATAGGAGCCTGTGCTTCTTTATTATTCTACTGCCTTCTGATAAACAGATCTTGAAATCATTTCTTGAAAACAATGGATATCTCGCTTCAAGTCAGCGTAAAAATATTTTAAGCTCACCGATCTCCTATTGTTAACCTCCGATTATTATTTGTAGGACAATTCCGACCAAGAGTCAACGTTTTATTACGTCTCCATTACACGTACCTTCTGTATATCATTAACGAAAATGCATAGCGCGTAATTAGGTCAAGCACTTACCCTATTATGTACACAATAATAACCAGTTGCATCAGCCGATTGATCAGTCCAACCTTCTTGCTTTTTATGTGCACTATCTTGGCCGTATCGTACTCGAGCAACGCTGTAAGTATGCCGTTACAAATCGTGCCACAAGACACCATCTTGGAAACGCGTAACTAATACTGGGTATGTGCTTCATGTATGGCTATCCCAATTATCCCCGTCGATCATTCAGAACAAAATGGCGGCGCTTTTACAATACATTGAGCATGATGTTGTCATTTTCTGGACCTTTTCAGCAAAGCGAGGGCCTACAAGACGCGAATGCAAGATGATTTAGGATTATATTGCAGTTTTCCATCATTGCAACTCATTGTTATCAAAAGGGATAGGTTAAAATTGATATCATCTGATCTGTCCCCAGTTTTTGCAGATCACCAGATCAAAAGATCCTGGAACAGCCTGCAGCACATGCAACACTGAACAGCTATTTGCAGCTGGTCGACTTTTATTACAGCTTGGACATAGAAACAAGAAGCTTATAATAAGGATTTTGCATACATTCCGAAAATTTTATTCTTGGAATGATTTTATTGATCACAACATGACACATCTTTGTGTCTAAGAGTCATAGTGTCTACACCAAAAGAGTGATTAGAGTTTACGGTTTCCACAAGAAGTGTTCAACCAAATAAAAGCCTGTAGACGTGTCCAGCTGGCGCGAACAAGATAACAAAGAATACATTGACAGAAGATTTTGCTGAAGATATATTAAATTTTCATCCAACGTTATTATATACAACCTCAGCAGAAGAATCAGTTGAGAAGCACTTCTGTTGAGAAGCAATTCTCGTCAAATGAAAGACAGTCTTGTTTTGGTGTGAGCAAAGAAACAGAGTTATACTTTTACATATGGAGGAATTTGGTGATCAAACATTTTCATTTGCAACAATTTTAAAAGAATCATTTTCCATAACAAAGGACAGACCGCCATCATCAAGTGTGACTGTTAAAACTGAGAATCCACCTGTGGATGGTCTTGTTAATGAAACAATGTTTACAGATGAATTGGAAATGCCTGTTTCCACGGGGGATTTCTTAAATGAAAGACAATCTTCTAGTGTGAACACAAAGACTTGTTTTAGTATGACCGTGGAAACTAACAATGTTTCTGTGGGAGATTTTGTTGACCAAGCATTGTCAGTTGCAGACGAATCAGACACACCATTTTCTAAAGTAGAGGATCCACTAAAAAAAACACAATCTTCTACTAGTGTGAACGAGACAACTAGGAATGCTTGCTTTGTACGAGAAGAACCACTTTCCACACAGACGGATCTGATAGGTGAACACTTGAGAGAAACCAGGGATACGTCTACAGCAGATGATCAAGGTCAACCTTTTTCATGCACAGTAAAAGCTTCCAGTACTCTAAAGCGTGCATCAGTTTCTTTTGCAGGAGATCAATCTAGTGAAAATCAAGCCTCCGTGGATGACAGTGAGAAAACAAGGGACACGTCTATGGCAGATTTAGAAGATCTGGTGGTCTCATACACATGTTTGTTAGGTGACACAGCTTCCAAATTCAAGGATATTTCTGACATGTTGATGGCAGATTCTGAACATACAACTCCTTGCAGCAAAGATATAGACTGCTCCACAGAAGATGAAACAGTTTCCATTCTGAAAGATATTTCAGCGAAAAGTCAGGTTGCCCCTGGTCTTAACAATAATAACGATACATCTCGGTCTGCCAAGGATTTCAAACAACCGCCAAAGAAGAAGATAAAACTCAATAAAAGTGTGGAAATACCGGTAAATGATGTCCTTAGTGGAGTTCATACTAGATTGTGTAAACGTGATTGTGCGTTTAAGCACAGTCCTCTAGTTCTGGCCATCTGCTCGTCAAATCATTACAAGCTCAAAAAGTGTTTGGAAAACCATTTGAAGCTGGCAATGAAAGGTGCCTGGAAATCAGCAAAATATGTTCAAGGTGATGCATTAAAGCTGCAGATGCATCATTATTTTTTGGTTCATTTGGCAGTGTTGTTTGGTAAATACAATTTGTTGGAATTTTTGTTAAAGGAGTGTCCTGATCACTCGGAGTTGTACATGTATGTTGATTCACATCAGAATTCACCATTTCACACAGTCCTGAAGTACATGGATCATTATATGTCATCTTCCTCCGATAATGAAAAAGCTACGACATTTCAACACATGTTGCAACTTCTTGCAAAGTACAACTGTAATGTTCTTTTGGTGAAGGACATTGATCATGGAGACACAATTCTTCACGTGTGCGCTAAGCGAATTAGGAAACTAACAAATCAGATACAGACTTTGGAATCTCTTGCTTATGAGAAGTCAAAGCTTGAAGGGCTGATTGAGCAGAGGCAGTTATGTGAAATAATTTTCTCAGAAATGCTCCACACATTTCAGAAGTTTTGCGCTGATGGACTTTTGCATCATGGCCAGGTCATTGAATTGTTTGATTGTGCAAATAACGCTGGAGAAACAATGTCACAGATTATTCAGGAAGAGGAATCAACAAGGAAGAACTGTAGAGTTGATGTCAGTCAGGTAACGTCTTCAATGGATGTAGAAGAAGGAAATACAGAATGTGCTTCAAGGCAAGAACACTGTGAAGATATCATTACAGAAGAAAGCACATCACAGCTAAGTACAGCTAAAACCTTAGGTACTGCTCAAAATGGCCATGCCCATGTGTCAACTCAAGCAGAAGATCCCTCCAGAACCACGACCTTATCCACTGACTGTCCATCTGTCCAAGCACCCAATGGAAGCCCAAATCGGTCTACATCAACCAATGTGTCTGCCTCAGTGGGTACGAGGATACCTCAAACTGTATTGTCAACTCAAGCAGCAAATCCCTTTGGAACCACAACCTTACCCACTAACTGTCTGTCTGTCCAGGCACCCAATGGATACCCAACTCAATCTGCATCAACCACTGTGTTTGCCTCAGTGAGGATGCCTCAAACTGTACCGTCAACTCAAGTAGCAAATCCCTCTGGTACCAAAACCATCTCAACTGACTGTCCATCTGTCCAAGCACACAATGGATATCCAACTCAATCTGCATCAACCACTGTGTCTGCCTCAGTGAAGATGCCTCAAACTGTACCGTCAACTCAAGTGGCAAATCTGTCTGAAACCACAACCTTATCAACTGACTGTCCATCTGTCCAAGCAACCAATGGATGTCCAACTCAATTTGCATCAACCACTGTGTCTGCCTCAGTGAGGATGTCAACTCAAGCAGCAAATCCCTCTGAATCCACTAACTGTCTGTCTGTCCAGGCACCCAATGGATGTCCAACTCAATCTGCGTCAACCACTGTGTCTGCTTCAGTGAGGATGTCAACTCAAGTGGCAAATCCCTCTGGTACCAAAACCATCTCAACTGACTGTCCATCTGTCCGGCAAGCACACAATGGATGTCCAAATCAATCTGTGTCAACCACTGCGTCTGCCTCAGTGAGGATACCTCACACTGTACTGTCAACTCAAGTGGCAAATCCCTCTGGTACCAAAACCATCTCAACTGACTGTCCATCTGTCCGGCAAGCACACAATGGATGTCCAAATCAATCTGCATCAACCACTGTGTCTGCCTCAGTAAGGATGCCTCAAACTGTACTGTCAACTCAAGCAGCAAATCTGTCTGAAACCACAACCTTATCAACTGACTGTCCGTCTGTCCAAGCAACCAATGAATGTCGAAATCAATCTGTGTCAACCACTGTGTCTGCCTCAGTGAGGACTCTTTTTTCTCCAAGTAAACACACGTTTCTGTGCAGCCAAGACTGCAGTGTAAAACATCACAAGTTGGTACAGCTCCTTTGTGCTACACCCGACCACCTGAACATTGATTCAGCAAAAGCGGAAACTGTTTCCTGTGAAAACCTCAGAGACTACTTGAAGAAAAACCATTTAGTTATCAACACTACAGTTCCTGATTGCACGCCAAGCTTGTGTCACCCTGTTGCTCATCTTGCTTGCCTTCTAGGAAAGCACAAGGCATTAGAAGTGCTTTCAGAATTCGGCTTTCATCCTCTCATTCACACCACCATTACTGAGGAAACTCCATTACACATGACAGTGCGGCTATTGAGACACCAGACCTCCAGCAGCGTCTTTCTGTCTGATATTGTTGTGAGCATTGTGAAGACACTGAATCGGCACAGCCATGCCATATCGCTGTTCTCGGCAAAGGATAAGAAAGGGAATTCAGTGCTTCATGCAATGGCTGAATTGATCTCGTCAAACGTCCCAGAACCAGCAGTGCTCCTTTATGTGTACTTGTTCAGGGCGTTTGTCCATTTCTTACTGAAGGGACAACAATCTGAGTCTGTTCAGATTCTCTCAAGTAGTTTGAAGGATTGCAACAAAGCTGGACAGGATGTCGAGTTCCTATTGCAAAAAAGTATTCCTGGTGAGATGCTTTTGGAGTACTTCAGAGGTCTCATGCAAAGGAGAGTGCAAGGAACATCTGTTGGAGCCCGTAGTAAGACATCACGTTCACACGAGTATGGTACAAATGGTAAGTTGAATCCATTTTGTATGCAGAGCTCTGCATATTGTAGCTACATGTGTATACTCTTAAAGGGTCCCTCTCAACCAGTGTGCTTTGTGCGCCGATATTCTTACGGTGGCCATTTTCGGGTGCCGCGAAAATGGTGGCTTGAAGTTTAAAACTACTTTTTGCAGGATTGTGGCCTTGTTCTGGCCACAAAAAGCAGTTAGACAACCCAAGTTAGCACAATTTTGAAAGTATAGCAAACATTAGCCCCACGAGAGACCGAGTTCCCCGGATGAAAACAATAACACGTGACCGCAAAGCACACTGGTTGAGAGGGACCCTTTAAGCATACACGTTACATGAGTTCACTTTCTACTTCTATGGGATGCCTTTTTTACAAGCTGACTGTAAAGAACCCATATCACTGTTCGAAAAGAGTAGGGGACATAGTCCCCGGTGTTGCGGTCTGGCCTGTTCACATGTATCCATGGGTGGGGTGAGATCATGAATGGACTGATAGCAGCTGCCATAGGCCCTTTAAATGCTGATGTTCTATCTCACCCCTGAGTTGAATAATTTATTGTAAAGCACATTTGAGCATCATACTTATGGAAATGTGCTATAATGCATTACCATTACCATATGTAATGAAACACTGAAACAACGAAACACTGTCTTGAGTGTTTGATTTATCTTTTCAATATTGAAACAAAAACTAAGGAGTAAATGGAGAAATAAAATCATAAAAGTATTTGACAGGTATCCAAACCTCCATCACGGCTATGACTTGCTTAATGTTATAACCGGATGAAATATTACTGAGTTTGAGAATACTATTTTACTGTAATTTTATTTATCTCCAGTAGAGGAAGCAATGAGTCAAAAGGAAGGAAATGACAGGACTGAGACACAAATACAGTGTGCCTCTAGCTCTTCTCATGTGAATCTGCAAGCCGCTAGGAAAGATAGCTGTGGACACCCAGAAGGCCGGCATGTCAACATGTCCGCTGATGGGGAACATGATGAATCCATGACAGAAATGGGTGTACATTTAATGACAGATGAGCCAGGGAGCCTTGTTGATTTCGTTCTCTCGGCAGATTGTAAAATCAGTAGCCTCGCCAAGAAGAGGATTGTGGAATGTTACATTGCAGAATACAATGACAGGCTGCAATTGATCAGGGCCAAGTTGACGCCAATAGAAGAGGAATCTACATCAGTAGGGACGTTAACACAGGTTAAAAAGAAACAAGCATCAGTGCATAAACAATTGTGCAAAGTTAAAT
This sequence comes from Desmophyllum pertusum, assembly GCA_029204205.1. Lineage (NCBI taxonomy): Eukaryota > Metazoa > Cnidaria > Anthozoa > Scleractinia > Caryophylliidae > Desmophyllum > Desmophyllum pertusum. The sequence goes on from MU825874.1 coordinate 4,343,554, forward strand.
CAGAGCTCGATTGGCACAAGCACAGAATGGAATTGGCATCGGGTGAGGGCAGGGAAAACCGAAACAAGCTGTTACTACTTCACAACCAACTTCTGCTCATAGACAAGCTAACAAAAGCTTGTTGGTAATGGGATAAGTAAGCAGTGTGAAGAGACTAAACAGAAATCCTACAAAAATATTGTAACTTTAGCAGAAGTACCATAAGGGGTATCGAATGGTCCTTGCGAGCAAGCAAGCGCAGCGTTTCCTTTGCGAGCACAAGCATTGATAAAAGTTAGCCTTGCGAGCAATAAGCACTTTGTAAAAAAACTATTTTTATTACAATCGAGCACGCAAGCACTAGTAATGCAATGCAAGGTTAAGGTTCTTTGGGTCCAGAGGGACATACCTACAAAGTGTTTTTTTTATGGGGGGAGTATTTACCCTGGGGGATTGGGGAGAGTATACTATAGCCCGGTTGTTCGAAAGCCGATTAATGCTAATCCGGGATTAAAAGTCTAACAAGGTTTTAATTTCTCTTGTATAAAAGTGTTTTTCTCCTCTAATGTTTTGTGTAGATTAACATTAGTCAAAGTCAAAACTAAAGGACAAAAATTATAAACAGAAAACCTCACTGAAAAGTTACAAAACTGAAATAAAAATGCTTTGAACAACTCGGCCTAGGTATAGTAGTAGTACAGTTAACAGTGTTACAGTTTGTCTGAAGAACTTTGTATTTGTACATGTATGTTCAAACCAGATCTGTCTTTATGTTAATAGTCTCGGTGATGTTTTGTTATAGTTAGTGTCTTTCTGGGAAATGACCAGTTTAGCTAGGTATCTACTACAACTACAACTACAGTAGAATCCCGATATCTGGAACCCCCAATAATTTGAACTTTTCGGTAGTCTTCTTTTCTCTTGGATTTACTTTGCTCTAGTGCAGTAATTTTTTCCTGGTAACTCAAACTTTTTGATACCCCAAACTAAATTCTGGATCCCTCGAAAGCAAGTTCCAATAAATTCACCCTTGCTACATGTAACTCAAACTAAGCACTCACTGCACATAGCCATATTTAAAATGTCTATGATATTAAAACCAATTACCAGTTTACCGCTGTTTTTAATGTCACTTTAGATAACTCAAACTGTTTTTATTTCCCTTGAGGGTTCAAGTTATCGGGATTCTACTGTATGAAAAGTAGAAAAAGTGATAGAGCGGTTTCCAATATTGAGTGTTGAAGGTAATATGTGTTTGCTTCGGTTTTGCTTGCTACGCGCTATGATTGGTTCAAAGATCTCGTGCAATTTTTTATAACCAATCATATACTAAACTAATATCAATTATTGTGACTTGGTCGTACGCATGTTCCCGTGCTTGGCACCGGGTACGTGTATTTGCTTTGAGTTCTTATTGGTCCTTATATGGTTTGTTTTCGTATGTTGTGATTGGCCAGAGTGAATACTTTGGTTTTACTGCACACAATTATTGAAATCCGCTCTAGAGTTAATGTTACTGCTACAAAATGGTTGTATTTAAGCAGGTTAATTTGTTTTTTCTGGGTTCGGATTGCCTACATTGTAGTTCAGTCTCTGGCGTCTTCACGCAATTATTTTCGTAATCACTCGGTTGCCTTAAATTTTCTGCACGAAATGCATACCTATATATCTTCAGGGAGAGCTTCTTCATTATTCGGTTGCTGGCCCTTTTTGAGGGTCGAGTTATCGGGATTTTACTGTATGACAACTAGATAAAGTGATAGTTAATGTTACTGTCACAAAATGGTGTTTTTTGTAGTACAATAACATCACACGTTGTCTCAAAAATTAATGAAGCTGGCTGTTGTCTTGTATACAGCTGTTTTGAGAAAGGATGTTGGAAAAAGCGCATGCGACAATCCCGAAAGGTATTGTGGGTAGTTTTAAGTTCACGGTTCCTTGAGGGTTATCTGAGAAAATGGCATGAGACGCCATGGACGTATGTTTGCAAGTGCTAAAAGAAAGCAACAAAATTAGGTTCGACAGTGTCAGGAACGTACCTTGCTGATCAAAATCCCAGATTACCTTTCGGGATTGTCGCGTGCGCTTGACAACCTTTCTCGAAACAGCTGTATCATTCAAACTGTGTTTTGAAACAGACCACAGATAACCCAGCTCACATTGTAACCAATAACAAATAATAATTATTATTATTATGGGTGATAATGGGAATTTTTTTTAATAATTTAATTTAATTTAATAAAGATAGTTAATTTAATAAACATCAAAATGTTGTATTATAAATTTATTACTAAATTACTATAATTTTAATTAACAAATAAAGAAGCCAAAACCATGTATTATACTGTCATAAAACATGACGGGAATTTGAGAACATGAGAGAAATTTAGAAAACACGAGCCGCAGGCGAGTGTTTTCTAAATTTCTCAAGTGTTCTCAAATTCCCGGAGTGTTTTATGACAGTATAATACATGGTTTTGGCTTCTTTATGTGCTTTAAAATATAGATTTAATGCGCGCGAAACGATAAAACACGGCTTTTCTATGATTTATACTCTGATAAACATGGTGTTTAACCAATCAGAGCGCGCGCATTTTCCAGTCTATGTTTTAATGAAAGGTAGTTCACTGATGCGTTTTTGCGTCAGAAGAAGATATATCCAAGGATATATTTGGACTTTATTTTAAATAATAAAAAGTCACTTTATTAAGTGTCAATGTATTTAGCATGCACCAGAAAAAACTCGAATTTCCAATTCCCCGTCAAGTTATCCTCCCAGCGGGAGGGGTGGTCGTCACGCAACACTAGCGTTATGTACAGCCATACATGCGAAAAAGAAACTCAGGCACCCCTTATATGACGAGAAACATAATACGTCATCAATCCCCAAACAAGTAACGCATTGTTCTGTCTTGACCCCCCATGGAGACGTGCTTTGCGGTGCGGCGAAAGACGATTTTCTGGCAGGAGGTCGGTTAAGCCGATCATCACACAGTTCAAAAGGTTGTTACTGCTGGATCCGGCACTTCAATTTCTTGAATACTCGTTAATTAGTTGTGCTTTTAAATGTCTTTAATCGGAGAATCGTTCTCGGGAGGTAAGTTACATGTTTACATACGTTTGTAGAATGAAAAGATTCTGGCAGATGTGACATTTTCGCGGGCATTTTGGTTTAATATTAGGGAGCCTATCGACATTGGGAGCCGATTTAGCTAACAAATGCACACTATACCCTTAAATACATAATATTTTCGGATTATTCGCATAAATCAGACGGATTTTGGACTAAAATCGAATCATTGTTTATTCATGTGTGTTTTCCCGCGCGCGGGCAACTTACCAAACTTCCCGTCCCGTAATTCCTTGCGCGCGGATGTTTGAGATTGTCGTTCGATCGAAGTCATCATGGCGGCGGGTTCATCTGAGCAGAATCATCTATTATCACACTATCCTTCCTGATTTTATTTGGTATTTCGCCTTATCGATAGCTGTGGGAGTTAAGATTTTAAGCTGCGGTGCCGTCAATTTCTCTAAGACGCGTTTTTGTCCTGGATTGCCTTGAACGCATGTGAGCGAACAAGCAGCCACGAGCGAGTGCGTGAATCAACAAATATCTGCAAGACGATTTCCGTGGATCGATCGACCTTACCTCTGTGACAATCCTGTCAGCAATTCAGAATGTTCCATACGCCGTTGTGCCCGAAAGACTGTGAAATCAGACACCACGATGTTATCACTGCGATGCAAGCCCTCGCTCCGCGCTACAGCTCGAATCCAACGATTTTCAGCCCCCTTCGAGTCACGCGTGGTAATAATAAAGAGGATTTCAAGAAACAGGTCGAAAAACTCTATGCTACCGGCTGGAAGAAGCATAAAAATGTGCCAGACGCTAGCAAACATTTCCAGTTACCTCTCCTTCACTTGGTGAGCATGTTTGGCAAACACGAAGCAGTTGAATGGTTGTTGAACGAAGGCCAAAATTTCGATGCATCGCTCAGATCGTCGTTATCGAACGAAACGGCTCTTCATATGGTTGCCCGCCACCTTTACAAGGCGATTTCGTCCTCCGCATCTAGGCTGGAAAACATGAGCATCGGTGCGAAAGTGGGCAATTTCGAAAAAGTGGTTTCGTCGCTGATAGCGAAAGAAGTGAGTCTTTTCTGGGCCAAAGATGGCTTGAACAGAGAAACACCATTTCATATTCTTGCAAATCACCTGGTCAACGCCAAGACGGCGGATGCAAAGCCGGAAAACCGAAGATCAGTGGGTGGCATTCTACTCACAGTGTGTTCATGTGATCTTGAAACTTCTGCTGGCAGAAGAGAAGTCCAGATTAAGCAGAAAGGATGTGATACAAGCCCTTAATGTTAGGAACGGTGATGGTGACACTTGCTTGCACATCATAGCCCGGGCCACCAAGCATGGGTATCTGGTGCTCAAGTTCCTGGTGAAGTCTCTAGGATCCTCTGAGTTTCTAAAACTCAGGAATGGAAAAAATCTGTCGGTGTTGGACATCGTGAACGAATGTTATCCCGGCCATGAAAAAGATTTGCTTGTTGAGGAAGAAGGTAAAAATTGATTGATGTCTCCTATCCCCTCCCCTCCCAGGGTGTATTTTTGATAGATTATGTGGGTTACGCCAAAGATCTACGGCGTGGGTTTCAAAAGCATGTTGGGTACTGGCGTGAAAAAAATAAATCCCGCGCTGAAGCTAATTCGAGCCAATCACAACCGCTTGCCAAAATTTTCTATACCCCAAAAAATCCATGGCACCTCCCAGTCATTTTAAATCTGAAGTACCCCCCCCCCCCCACCCCACCCCACAATCACAGTCTTCGGCATATGATCAAGGCAGTGCTTGGCATAAGCTGGCAATTAACCTTTGTTGCTTGGTGTATAATTTGAATACCGTAGAGTTCCGATAGTAACGACCCCCGAAAGTAGCGACCCCCGAAAGTAACGTCAATTTTTTGTGGCCGCTAGTAAATCCCGAAAGTAGCGACCCCCGAAAGTAGCGACCCCTCGAAAGTAGTGACCCCCCGAAAGTAGCGACCTCCCGAAAGTAGAGACCCCCCCCCCCCCCGAAAGTAGCGAGACCAAGTTTTTAAATTGTATATACCTTTAATTTGTCAATCAATAGTCAAAATTTTAATGTACAATAATATGTTCGTGCACTGTCACAAATTGTTCACGATAAGGCACTTTAATTTACAACAAGGGAAGCTTTATGCCACCATTCGTCCTTGACATCAGTTCACTGATGTAGCGATGTAAGAACTAAACCGATATACCGTAATTTCGTATTAACAACAGGAACGTTTCTTCAAATTGAAATTGAAAACTCTGTATAGTTTTCGTCGATTAACATGAACGTGTTTCTTCCAATTAAATGACACTGAGATACCGGTACGGGGTACAGACTAAAACGCAGCGGTGCGTCATGCAGTACAATCGAAGCAGTTTAGCTTTCCTCCTCTGAGTCAGTGAAGAACTCGATCTCCTCTATATCGGCTGATTCACCCATGCGGTAGTCCGGTAAACCTCGCTCGCGCCAGCTTTATTTGTAAACGATTTTTGTTCCCCGAAAGTAACGACCCCCGAAAGTAACGACCCCCCGAAAGTAGCGACCCCCAAAGGCTGCTAATCCCGAAAGTAACGAGGGTCGCTACTATCGGAACTCTACGGTAGCCTGCGTATATGTAGCAGGCTCTGGAATAAATATAGTGCAAATAATATAGTGGGGCGCACGCGAGGAAAGAAACGCACAAGGCAAGAAAAAGTGAAAGAGCGCTTGCCCAAAATTTTTTTTTATCTGCTCCAAGAGAATGTAAAATTTCCATTGGCCAGGAGCGCCCTAAGGGAATAATAATATTTGTCGCTTTGGGGGAATAATGGAAATAAAGGAAACACAAGACGTATGTACATGTAGTCGAATGTGGTCGATATGATTTCTTAATGGTGTTGACAAGCTACATGACCCGTGCGCCTGGTTTAGCAATTTATAGTTTTGCTTCGTACATTGTAAATGTCACACTGTCTAAACTTTGATTGTGAGCGGAAAAGGATTCTGTCGGCTTTTGTTTTGAAGTCTGTTACACTAAAGCGCATAATTTATTCATTACCGATCGCATTTAAAGCTTGTTTTGGCTATTGCAAGAGGATTTAAGCCTCTTAAATATGTCACTCTAGGACAAATGGATCAAAAATATTTGTTGGCCATGAAGGATCCTGTGCTCTTGCGATGAATACTGGTCCCGGCTGTTTACTGACAGAAAAATCACACTGAACAACTTTCACAATAAAATATGGCTTTTTTCTGCCGCCGAAACAATCTGGTTTCTGTCATGTTTTTCAACAGATGATTCAGCGTTGTCACATAATTTTAATTGAGGCAGAAATGACTCTTGTCAGTCTTTCGGGCAGGCGCTCTTTCACTTTTTCTTGCCTCACACATTTCCTTCCTCATACATGCCCTCCAACTCGCACTCTGTATTTTACACCAGCGCCTGCTACGCAGGCAACCACCAGGCACTATCATATTGATAGAATCAGTGGAGATACTTACCAACCCAAATACTTACATGTACCAAGACAAAGAAGGGGGAGGAGTGGGAGCAGAAAACCACACAAACTACACATCCACACACAGCTGGAACACAAAATATATAATGCCCCTGCGAACCCCCATTTATGCAAACCCATGCGCATGGCCACCAGGGAGAGCCACTGACCACCATTGGTTCGAGTCTCATCCTCTCATCTCATCCTCTCGTTCGCCCCTAGTGAGGCATAAGGCTGCATTGACTCAAGTCTAACTTAGCATAAATTCTATTTAGCCGCATTTAAAATTTTGATGACGTCACATGAAAACAATCTAATTAATTTAGAATTATTATGAAAACAGTCAGAAACAAATACATTCACCCAAGAGTTTCTTTTTTCTTATTATCCAATCAAAAAATATTACCCGCACTCACTTGATATAAATCGCCCTGCATGGTGCAATGAGGATACATCGAGTTGCTTACTGTATTCCCTCGAATAATAGCCGAGGTGATTATTATTATTATTTTTGCTCCTAAAGGGGGCCATTATTCGAGGGGAGGTGATTAATCAAGGGGGGCAATTATTTCAAATATTGCTCGCTGGAAGTGTTAATACAGGAGGAAAGAGTCAAATACATGAACATCACTTAGAAAAACTGTTATGAAACCTGTGCTTTTCTGTTGTAACGATTATCAAAGTTTGTTTCCTATCCAAGGGGTACATTTTTAACTTGACTCTGAAGGAATGAAAGAAATGGGAGGGAGAGGAGGAGTTTCAGGGAGGCGATTATTTCAAATATTATCATAAGGGGGGGATTAATCGAGGGACAGCTATTATTCGGGGAAATACAGTGCATGTAGGCTCAGTCATTTATCGGCTTTTGCTCTTAGTTGGCTGGTACTAATGTTCCCCTGACTGGAATCAACAACTTGTACGATGAGCAACATTACATGTATTTCCGACATAAACTTGATAATATGATTTGAATATGATCACCCGCAAACCTTATTACATGAAATTTTGGCGACACTTTAATTTAGCGAATTTAGCGATTTTTTGAAAAATCGCTAAATTAAAATGCACCAAAATTAAGTGTTGCTAAATTTAATCGTCGCGAAGTTAACGTGACTCCACTGTCATGAGGACAGCATTAAGATATGGCATTGCAGTTTCGTTTGTTTCGTTCAAAATTAAGTTGTAGAACGTCGGTATGATTTTGTTTTTATCGTATTACAGTTAAAGTTATTAAATGGAGCTGGTTGACGTTTATGATCTTATCACACAAAAGCTCTGTTATCGTTGTAAAAGTAAATGCGTAAAAGTTTTGAATAAATTCGCCAAAGAGACAGTTAGTGAAATCGCGAAAATTAAGTGACTTATGTTCCAAAATTTATGCAAAATCGCTAAATTAAAGTGCCGCTAAATATGGATTTTTCAAAATCGCTAAATTAACGTGTCGCCAAAATTCCATGTAAATTTCCGAAAGTAAAGCTCCCTGAAAAGTAAGTTGACCCCCAAATGTAACCATGAAATTTCATGGTTGCTTATAATAAATTCCAAAAGTAGCAATCCTCAAATGTATAACAACCCTCTGAAAGAAGTTGCTTCAAATGTGACAATGGAAATAACCTTACAACAAGCTGTGTTCCGTATTCCAAGTTTCATCTCTATGTGTAGGTCATTGACTGATTCCTTATTCAAAACATTTTTTGAATAACGACACTCCAAAAGTAGCAATTAGAATTTTTGATCTACCGTCACAAATTTTCATCAAATTTTCGCTTGAAAGGGTGCTACGGTTCGGTCGAAAGTTTGCGGGAACAAAGAACGAACTTCGTCGAATTTTGCTCTCATTACTTTTGCACAGTACTGTACAAAGAGGCTGCTAAATCCAAAAGAAATTAGGGTCATTTCATTCTGAACTTTACAGTAAGCTTAGAATCACTAAACGTTTTATAATAGACTTATTTATTCTCTTGATAATTATCATTATTGTAGTTAAGACGGAAACTAAAGCTTCAAGCTCAGATGTTGGTGATAAAGCAGCAATGGAGCTGGTGCATTTCCTCCAAGTCACTGCCAAACAAACTTTGAAGCTGTGCAGCAGTGAACCGAGTTTAGATCGTGACACAGCGAGACGGGCCAAGAGATGTGCAATACACACAAAGTACTTTCCAGGTTTGTGCTCTCCAGATTGCTTTGATACCATGGCTGCGGTCAGCGCCATACTAGACACCCATACCCCTCTCTGTCCAACTGACTGTGATCTACAGCATCACTTGTTGACATGTGCTGTCTTCAGCCCCGCTGTTATGTTCCGTGTGGACACTGGTGACGTTCCTTTGACATTCAAGTTGTGCATTCAGGCTTGTTTCAACGCAGGCTGGGAACGGCACATGAATGTTCCCGATCCTCTAGAGACGCTGCGGTATCCATTGCTTCACTTGGCCTGCTTGCATGGAAGCTATATCGCTGTAAAAAAACTTGTCCAAGAAATGAAGTTTAAACCCGTTGTTTCTGTAAGTAGTAAAGAAACACCTCTTCATGTTGCTGCCAGGTACTTTCCAGTCACCTACACAGACAGGATTCTCATGGCCGACACCTTCAAGGCAATACTGACGTTTCTAATCTGGCAGGATGAAGAGATTCTATTCAAAGCTGACGCAAAGGGAGACACAGTGTTGCATGTCATAGCCCGGTGTATCAACACAACCACAAATGTTGAGGAAAGATTGAGCGACACACAACCCAAAAAGAATTGTCTGACGAAGCAAAAACAGAGCTACCATAGAGCATTGAAGATTTTCCTGCATGCGCTTTCAGATCTTCAGTTGAGTGACAAGCTTTGTAAAAAGCAAGTTTGCAAACTGGTGCATGACAGGAATGATAGGGATAGAAAATTTGTGGACATTCTACAAGAAGGTCCAGAGAAATTCACAGCCCAAGCACTTACTGGGTACGCCAAGGAGGTCTTGCCGTTTTGCTTTGACGACGAAAGAGTCGATCTGGCTTGCAGCGTATGTCCATCATCATGTCCTTGCAATGGTAGTGCTGCAGTAGCAGAGAAGCAGAGTTATCAAACACTGGTTCGTCAAAATGAAGGTTTGTTTGTTTCTGTGAACAAGCAGTGACTCATTGTGCATGGAATTTGTGATGTTCCTGTTGATCACAGCCAGTCTAAACACCCCTTCTAAAGTAGTTTTTAAATCTTTTATCAAGTTCTTGAATGTTATTGTAGGTAAAGGCTGTTCTAATCTATATTTTAAAGAACATAAAGAAGCTAAAACCATGTATTATACTGTTATAAAACACTCCAGGAATTTGAGAACACTTGAGAAATATAGAAAACACTTGTCTGCGGCTCGTGTTTTCTAAATAAATATTTCTCTCATGTTTTCAAATTCCTGTCGTGTTTTATGACAGTATAATACATGGCTTATGTGCCACATGGCACGAAGTGGATAAGTGAAGTAAGTGATAATACATGGCTTTGGCTTCTTTATTTGTTAAATATTATCACTATTGTCACTATTTACGCCAGTTTCTGAAACATGCATCTAGGAATATTGCTATTCTCATACACCACTGGTAGCCATGCCAAGCCGACTACCGCAGCTCGACCTTTATTGTAAAATAAAAAAAACTGTACGCATACAACTGTACCATCAAGTTAAAACTGGGAAGTTACCAAAAGTTACAAGGTTTGCGCATTACATTTATGCTAATGTCACACAAAAACTGAAGTCTTAGGGTGGGTGGGAAAGGTCGATAATGGCGGACACAACAAAAACAACTGCCCGCCTACCGGTCACATGACCTTCATGTATACCCAGGCCCCAGCGGTGTGTGAGAAAAACATTTTCCACTTATTTCGTTCCACTCAGGCAGTGGAAAATTACCCTTACTAATAATATTCATGCGGTGGCCTAATAGTTAGTGCTCTGCAGCCCTACCCCCTTATTGGAAATGGCGCTCAATAAATTATTATTTGGATTGACAGTTCTGGGTTTACTGTGCGAATCAAAAAAGGTTGAACACTTTGATTTAACTTTGACAAGATCAATCTGCAAGAGGAATAGTCAGGAAACTCAAATTTACACTTTGTATTTTGCAGAAAAGCTTTGAGAAAATAGCAAAATAAATACAGGAAAAAATAGACCAATTTTTTGCAAAGGAAAATCCAAGCTTAAATCAAAGTGTTTGCGCTTTTCGGATTCGCACAGTAAGTCATGGTCATTGTGTTGTGTTCTTGGGCAAGACACTTTACTTTCACAGTGCCTCTCTCCACCCAGAAGTAGAATGTATAACTAATTTATACCGTTATTATTTGTCGGTACCAATTATTGGTACCGATGCATAATAACTGTTAGGGCAACCTGACAAAATGCTGGGGGTAACTTGCGATGGAATAGAATCCCATCCAGGGGGAGTAGCAATACTCCAAGCTGGTGAATTCATGCTACGGAAACCGGAGTTAAGCGCCGGCCTGTTGAGCCTGTAGAATTTGTTGTTATCAGAAATCCTGCTGTACTTCACAGTTTGTCTCCCACTATTTTGCGACATTTATCCAGCAGTTCATCAGTACCCATTTACAGTCGAACCTCCACTAACGGCCACCTCTTTACAACGGCCAGGATTTGTCGTCCCAACCGTACACCGATACATACACTTTACCCTAATAAATTGAAACCTCCCTACAACGACCACCTCTCTACAACAGCCAATTATTTTGGCCCCAAGGTGGCCGCTGTAGAGAGATCCAACTGTATTTCTACACCTGGGTGAACAGGGGTGCACTAGAACAGTTTTCACCTGTGTGTCGCAAAACCAAACCAAAGCCAATCACAACAAACTTAAACAAGACATTGAACCAAATCAGAACTTGATGCAAATACAAGTTACCGGCCCAAGTGCGGTTAAAAAAGTAAGTTGCGATTGGTTTTGGGTTTGCATCTGATTGGTTGAGTAGGTGGTGAAAGTCCTAAATCAATCACAGATCACAGTAAAGCAAAACCAAAGCAATTCCGGATTACTTTCGACATAATTGAAAAATGCTCCATGACAGTAAATTATTGAGTAAAGTGTTTTACCTAAGAACATAAAAGCTTAACTCCTGGAATTATGTTCCTGCACCTTCCACTGCAATACCTAGACAATAACCTCCTCTTGGCACAAACTAGTCTCCTACGCAGCAGCCGTTATTTGGGTCGTCACGCACTCCTCCCCACTAACGGCTGCTCACATCCAAACCATATTCTTTTCTACATCTCGGCCAATCACAATGTTAATTCCATTTATTGGAACTGGCTCGTGCCCAAATACTCCAATCACAGATTGTGTCTTATCGTGACCGTAGCGTCGGAAACGTCAAATGCACGCCAGTATACCACCTTTTGAATTTGACGCACACCAGACATCAAAATAAAACACGGTTTTACTGAAGAAAAATGTATGATAATGTAAAAAAAATAATGTTGAAAAAAATTAATTATAATTATTACAACAGACAAGAATTGAATCAATCTAGCAGGTTTTCAGCAAACCGTAATAGTCACGTTTTTGCCGATAGGTGTCAAAGTTACTGCGGTCAAAAGAAAGGAATGTGGTTCGGATGTGAGCAGCCGTTAGTGGGGAGAAGCGATACGAGATGAGCCAAATAACGGCTGCGAAGGAGACTAGACACAAACCTTTGCACTGAGATTTGTTTACGGCTAAGCACTCAGTTTACCAAGAGCGAACAGCAAGGAAATTAATATTATGAACTTCATGAACAAATAATGTCCAAGGACAAAATTAATATCAGTGAATATTTTTAATCCTCTCAGCCCGAAATGTTGATCATCATCCAATTTCTCCTAACGTTATCCTAAACATGATAAAAAGGTGAGAATTTAGGAAGTGATCATCAAAGAGAATTCAAATATATCGAGGCCAGTAAAGAGAATTTGTATGTTGACTATAGGACTTGAAGGGTTAAGCCTCCTTCAAATTTTCTTGACTGATTGTGAACTTCTTTCAAGTAACAAGATTTTAATTGAATCTCATTTCTTTTATGCACTGCAGTGGGTGGAAACGCTGTTCAAGAACCAGTGTCATCCTCACTAAGTCCTCCTGCTAATGTGGACCACAGCACCACTAGTGTCCCTGGGCCACAGGCAACCCCTGACCAGTCTGCACAAGTGCAAGTGGTACAGGCATCTGTATCTCAAGTGCGTACAATGCATCCGCACCTCAAGTGGTACAGGCTTCCGCACCTCAAGTGGTACATGCATCTACACCTCCTATCCGACCCCAAGCACAGGTTCATAGCATTCAGGTGCTAGGACAAGCAGCCACAGGGAACCCTTCTCCGCAAACTAATGTTGCGGCACAACCTGTGCAGCATATTCCAGTGGTCTTCATAAAACAGGAGCCAATTGATTTGGGATATGATGCCCAGACGTGCTGTTACTCCACCAACCACATTGATACTAGCATGCTGCAGAGACCACAGCGACAGAACGCTTTCATCATTCGTACTGGCCCGGCTGCTGTTGCAACTCCAGCTCAAAACCCTTTACCAGTGCAATTGGTTGAAGGAAATGTTGTTCGTCTCGGGGGCTCTCCACCATTACAGCTGCCACCATTACAGCTGTCACCATCGCAGTCGCAGTCACTTGTTCAAGGTTCCCAGCCAGTAACAAATGCAGCGGCATCTAGTGATCAGCTCTCGACTGCTTGTACCCAAACAACAGCCAACTTGCCACAACAACGAGGACAAATTCCGCCACCTAATTTCAGCCAAACACCACAGGGTCAAACAGGAGCCACTGCGCATCCTTCAGGAAGACGGGTGTTGCCGCAGTCAAAAGAAGTGCATAGTAAACGAAAAGGAAAAGAATCAAGATCCATTAAAGAGCTTGCTTTGGAAGCACTAAAGAACATACCCAGTACAGGCTACAAGATAGGTAAGACCTATAGTAATGCAATTGAAGCTCCCGTAAGTGGACACCCTCGGGAAGCGGAAAAAGTGTCTGCAACTGGAACTGGCCACTTACGGGAATGATTCTCATAAGCGGCCACTATAGTATGAGGGATTAGTGACCACTTACGAGAGCTTGTACCGCTCACACTAAACAGTATTGATGTGAAAAATACCATCGCAGAAATAAACTGTATACCTTAGTGCAAAGAACATTTACAGTCTCACTGCAGTGATGCAGTTCACAAAATGTCTATGAATATCAGTGGGGTCATTGTAAGGCCTTAAGACTGAGGCTAATACTGATTGTTCCTTTGGGGTGTCCGCTTATGGGAGCTTAGAAACAACAGAAAAATCAAATCATACCCCTCAAACATGTCCACGACCGCTTACGGGTAGGTGTACGGTAAATACAGAGTTTGTATGAGACTTCAAACAAGGTTTTATCAAGGCGGCCGTAAGTAGAGCTGTCCGCTTACAAGAGTGTCCGCTCAGAGATCTTCGACTGTATCCCTGAATTGGGCACAACTTAAGTGCTGTCCTGTAGGGTTGGGGGTGGACCAACTGATCAGGCTAGTGTCTTTCACTGCACCTTTCAATGACACGGGGAAGCTGAGACCCAACTAATTTTGTAATCATCTGAATAAGAGGAGTTTTCAAACTCTGTGGATGCGTGACCTGTACATTCGCTTTCGTACATTTCGTAAGTGGCCAGCCTCTATTGTTTCAGCATGTGGTCACTTACAACAGCCCATTCTCGTAAGCGACCAGCTCTAGTTACGACCACTTTTTCGAATTCCCGAGGTGCTCGCTTACGAGAGCTTTGACTGTATTAAACAAAAGTCTGATTTGTTAAAATATGTTTTTTATTGTCAGATTTGTTACACACACCACTTTGTGAAAAAGGTTGCAGCATTGTCCATCACGATCTTGTCCTGACGCTGTTGAGCACCTCAAATAGATTAATTTGTCGAGGTTCAGTGAACGGTTTTACACAGCTTCTAGAAAACACCAAAGCCAACTTCTTCAAATGCCTGAAAAAGAACTTTGATGAGGGTTTTGCTAAAGACCGTGATGTCCCTGATGGTTTGGATATTTTACACTACCCCTTGGTTCATCTAGCAGGCATGTTCTACAAATATTCCTCGGTAGACATGTTGGTACATCTTGGTTTTGATCGAAGTCCGCGTTCACCAAGAACAGGTGAACTGCCCTTGCATGCAACAGTGCGCTATGGTTACAAAACTGGAATGAAGATGTACAAGTCATTTAACAAGAATAATTTTGAGAGCCTGTTTTCCAAGGTGTTCCAATCTCTCTCCAGGGGAATGAATTTGATCAAGCTTCTGTCGCAGCAAGATCACAATGGAGACACATGCTTGCACGTGGCAGCTAAAAGGATGATTGAACGACCAGCTCCAGTCACACGCCCATCAGATATTATGGCATCAGAAACTCCTGATTCAACTCAGGAGTGCGAGACAAGCAGCTCTCGAAAACAACCATCTGATGACCTCTCTGCAGTTTGCAAACTGAAAGAAACCACTCCACAACATCGGTTTCGGGCTGATTTTTTACACTCACTGCTTGGGATATATTTTCAAAAAGCTCCAGGAAGTCGCTACAATGGCTCTCACTCGTAAAGTTGATGTAACCCTTTTAGAACCAGTATTCTCAGTGAAGAATAACAAAGGAGAAACATTTTTGCAGATCTTGTGCAAGGAGCACCACATCGCTGCCGTCTCTATAACTGCAGTCCTTTCTAGATTCCCTCATGCAGCCTTTTCTGACTGTGTTAAGCAGTGTGTTCCTAAGTGCTGTTGGCCTGCTCATGCTTATGTGCAAGAGAGTACTACAAGTCTTGCCAACCCAAGAGAACCTGTGTCCTCCCCTGTGGAATTGCCTAAACCCTTAGAGATGCAAACAGGTAATTTTTCAAGATTGTCTGGCAGAGTTAACATACCAACAGGCTCTCTCTGTAACTGTTGTGAGTTAGAGTGAGCAAAGCTAACCAAGGTGGGACTCTCTCCCTCTCCCCTTTTTCTTGGCTCCATTCTTTTTGCCCGTATCCCTGCAGCTAGTAGAAAGCGGAAAAGACCATATTAGAGAATTGCCCCAGCCCCACGTTTTCATAATAAATAAGTAAACAATGACCTCCATTTGAATTGGGGAAGTTCACTGGAATCTTTAACCATGACTTGGCAGGGATTATTTTGTAACAACCAGGGCTCGACTTTCAGGAAAAAACCTTGGGGCCAGCTGGCCCCTAAGTTTTCATACTTGGTCGCCAGCACAAGTATTCTAGTCGCCAAAAATTTTCGGCGGTCCTTCGGGCCGTTTATTTTTCTACATTATAGGCATTACAGCCCTTCCTAGCTCTGCCACTGCTCACATATGCTTTTTTTTAGCTGTAAAATCAACTCCGCCTTCTTTTTCGATGCTATCGTGAGTATCAGTTGTTAGCTTTGCCGCGTTTCGCTAGGGGAATGGGAATACATAAATACAATTTTTGTATCTATAAAAGAAAACCTCAAAGATGCAACCTTTGTTTCATTATTTTTCATTAACCAGCATCGAAAAACATATAGTACATGACTGACTTTTCTACGTTTACTAAATACGCGTTGCATGTTGTAGACAGCACAGATTTTGTAGATTTCCCATGGCCCGGCGTGTGAAACTGTGAATTTTAATTTGCATGTGTTGGGAATTTTTATAGATCTGCATGACCCTTCGAAAATGTTTAAATGACGTGTCAACCGATGTTTTCCAAACCGGTCTTTGTAATTTTCGTACATGTTGCCAAACGTTTGATGCGAAACATGTTTCACTGGTCGCATCGAATAAATGCTACGTGCAGTACGATACGCCGTCCGATTCGTTCAATCACTGGTAACGCGCTACAAATTTGTTTTATCGACAGAGTAGTTTCTTTAAGACCCTATTTATAAATCTGCTACAGTCTAACACATTTGATAAAGTCGGACTGGGCCGAAAAATTATAGCGTGTATTAAAATCGGCCTTCACGCTTCACTGACGCTTGACAGCCAGCGATATCTGATAAACAAACTTGCCAATTTTTAATAGCGGGCTATTTTCATTCGAAATACATTTAATGAAATTGAAAGAGGAAAAGTTAACTCTATATCAATCGATCTATGTCCTATTGATATCACAGATATAAACTTACTGATAACGTAACACTGATAAGATGAATATACAAAGATGTACTCGATCGAGTCCTACGGCCACGGCCAGACACGGCGAAATCCGATTTGTTCAGGACGGGTTTAATACGGCCGGGTTGTTTTCAGTATTATGAATACCTTAAGCGACAACTATTCCATTTGTTTCGCATATTCTTTGAGAACTACAGTTGCTAATGAAAAACAAAACAAAGCTGCGATTTAATATTGTCGAGAAAAACCACGGCACGCACGCAGTCACTACATCATAATGTACCGCCTCTATTGAATCAAATTACTATATCTTGTTCATCTCATAGAAAGCTACAAATTTAAAATAATATGCGATTATTCTTGAATCCAAAAACCTATAATATACACTTTCATATAGTAAAATGTGTAGTTTTTGTAAAAATCTAATTTTAGAAACACATGTCGCTTTAGGAAAGATTGCGTGACGAGATTCGTAGATCGGGTTTCAAACAAACAATCTGACAGAAGAATACTTTCGGTCGCTTCATACTTGAAAATGAGAAAGTATATTCTTCGGTATTAAATATTCATTTAATTCATTTGAGGCGCCAAGAAAGTAAAAAAAAATTCTAAATTAAAATATCTTAGGGGGCCAAACTGGCGACCAAGGATGAAAAGTTAGTCGCCAATGGATCAAATCCAGTCGCATTGGCGACCCCACAGGTCGCAACGTCGAGCCTGACAACAGACATTGGTCATATCCTGATAGCAACAAGCTAACGTGATGGCTTTCAGTTTGTTAAAACCTTTTTCTGATTAGTAAAATAAAAACAACCCTCTCCAACTTGACACGATTTATTACTCCATGTTGTTTCACAACAGCTGATCCATGTGCTTGGTTGAGAACCTGAATAACAACCTTTTATACTAACAAAACTAGCATATCAACATATGCGCACGTGTTACATTTCCACGAACAAATGAATTCAAATTGGTGCATGTGATGGAAGACATCAGCCCTGCAACATGTCCCTTTGCACGAGTTATCTATTAATTTTTATTTACTGGCTAAATCCGCACTCGGGCCACATACATGTACTGCCAGAGCCTATCCCGGATTTTGTAGCATGAAGCCGACTAGGAGTGTCGCTACTCCCCCTGGATTAATTATGCTAGTCCATTGCAGCTTACCACCCAGCTTTTCATCAAGTTCACCATTATCAATTTATACTCCTGGGTGGAGAGAAGTACTGTAAGATCGAGTTAAGTGTATTTCCCAAGGATACAACACAATGGCCCTGGCCAGCGCTTCAATCCAGACCACTCGACCATTTGGTTACCGTTTCTTACACAGTAGTACATTTAGTGGGGACAAATTGAATAAAAACATGTGAAAGTGAACCACAATAAATTATGTGAAAAATTTAAATGGATTGAATACCTTCAAAAATTTATTGAATTCTTCAATCTTTATAAAGTAACTTGGTCATAGAAAAGTCAGGGAATATTTTGTTTTGAGTGAGTATAATTCCCACTGGTGGTCCTAAGGTAGGGGCCCAAGGAACTCCCCCCCCCCCCTCTTTCTGATGATGCATGGGCAAAATGTCCACGTTTTTCTTTTGTGTTCTGCTGCCTTTTCTTAATAGTTATAATTACTTTTACACATTTATTTATAACAGATGCACGACCTTCAAAACCAGAGTCTCCTAAGTCATCTTCAGATGTCAATTTGAAGCAAGTATCACCAACTGCAGCATCAGTGAAAGCTGTAGCTCACGAGTCCAATTCTACACCCTCTCCAGCCACGCCCTTGCAGCAAGGTACAGCTGCTGTGTCACCATCACCTGTTTCCTACACAAGTGATCTCCTTGATTCTATGCTGACACCAGTGGTAGCAAACCCCGGACATGCCACATTGAGACCGACCACCAAACGCAAGATCATCGAGGCCCTGCGAGAGGACTACACTGAGAGGTTGGAATTGGCTGTGAAGGGGAGGCGTGAAGTCGAGGAAGACATCCTGAAACACAGGTCGACGACAGGAGAGCTAACAGAGGTGATGGCAAAGAAAAGGGAGGAGATGCAGACGTTGGAAAGGGAGCTGCAAGAGTTACAGAAAGTAATGTGGCACAAGAACCAAGCCATCCAGGCTCTGGAGAACAGCCTTGAGCAGTTTACGAAAGAGGAAGAAGAACTGGAAAAGAACCTGATTGTTCTTCAAGACGCAGATCCAGAACCACTAGCCAAAAAGAGCAAAACCCAAGAAAGTGGCTGCTCTGATACTAAGATGTAAACGGGAGAACTTTTCATCATGATTTTCCAGAATGTTATTGTTTTACAGTAGGCCTTTTGCGTCAATAATTGGTCACATAACAAAAGGCTGAACAGTGGTGGGACGGGAGTCTGAACTTCCCTCTTCCCATACATTTTACTCCCAGTTCCTGCCCCCTTACACCAGGATTCCCTGCACCCTGCTACCCTCCCTCCCTCCCTCCCTCAACCCCCAACCCCACCACCCCCAACACACACACACACGCACTGAACATTGATAGAGGAATAATATTGTCAGTAATGAGATGCACATGTAAATATTTTCTATTGTTATTAGCTAGAATACAAATAATTTTTTGGCCGCAACCTCCTATCCAATCTCCACATTACAAAAACTTGAAGGATTTGTATGGAAGATGGAAACCCTTGCTCTCTAAAAGCCTTTCCCATACAAATCCTTGCAATGTTGAAAAAATTCAAACTGCTGTAAATTTGAGCCTACAGGGACAGTGGCCTGTGAATGTGCAGTCTACAAAAATGTAGCTAATTTGCTTGTGCTCTTACCATTCTCATATACCGGCATGTAGTTTCGAAGGATTGACTCTGGTGGGAAAGGGTTGACCACCTCCATACAATATAACCTCTCTATTTTTTTTCTTTTTCAAAACATATTCAAACATATTTCAACCAAAGTGGGAAGGGGCAGGCCTGCTTAGCCCCTCCCCGAGATCTGCTACTTGATACCTGTTATGTAGGTGAGAGATTTCATTGCTGAATGATCATGTCAAATTTCTCCCAACTAGTACTATGAGAAATGGTTAGATACTAGGGAGGAGAACTTGTCATTTGAGCTGAGAACTTGTAGAGGGCAGCAGGGTAAATCTTCCACTAAGAAACCATAGTAACAACAACAATCTTTATTAGCAACACAATTACAGCACAATAACATGACCCGCAGTTAGCAACAGCTACTAATCAAGGCGGAAAGTGGGGTGGAAAAATAGAATGGCAGGGCAAAACGTAAGGTCTACGGCTTTTATTGTCAAACTTTTAAATGATATTGAAGTTAGGTATATTATTCACATTGTAGGTTTTGTTCCCATAGTGAAGAGCAAACATTTTAGCATTAATTATTTTGTTTTGAAATAGTAAAGGCTGGATTTCTTTTCTTTGAAAGCAAATACTAAGTGGAGGTTATTGAAGGGTTACATGTAACCCTAGCATGTGAGGTTTTTTATTTGTTTATAGTGCTATTGTGGGCTAGATTATTTTAATCTCCCAGAAATAAAACCACATTTTTCTCTCATTGGCTTCACAGTGAAATGACATGTTCAATTAACAATGAGTATTGTAATTCTTGATTTAAGCAAAAAAAAAGTTTTGGTATTTTGAACCACCTTTTCAAGAAAAGTTGGTCAATGTTTAATCCTAACTATCTCAATGTTGCACCACATAACCAGTGGTGGATGCAGACCATTTATAAGGTGGGGCCCTTTGGTCCTTAAATTTCCACAAAGAAGGAGGGGCGAAATAAATATTGTCGGCCCTTCAGGCCTTAAGTATTTTTGCCCACATGGAGGGAGCCCGGGCCCCCTCCCTAGATCCACTATATAACATGCTATACTAGGCTGACATAATCTACCATGTACCGAACAAGGGTGAGCAGCGTCATTTATTAGTGAACATGTAATCAGAAAAGATAGGTATATTTTAATTTAATCTACTGTGTATTAAAAGAGCATTGAAGATTCTTAATATAGTTACACTCATGTGCTGCTTTGATAGCAACCATTATAATATTAATATCACTGTTTTAGTTAGGAGTCAAGGGAACAAGTACCTATTTTGGCTGGAACCCAGAGATGTCGCTAATCAAGCACAACATATCCTTGCACCACCATGCTTACTTCGCAACTGTCAGATTATCCAAAAGCGTTTCTAGTTTTTATTCTGATCAAAAATTATTGGGGCCAATTATTTAAACGGAGTTTAGACAACGTTTAAGAAAACCATGTTCGAAATGGAATTTAAACCAATAGTCACACTTAGTTATACCACGTTTAAAACTCGCTATGCGAACCGTGACTTATCCACATAATAATGCAGTGTATCCTCCTCCTAGTCATTGTAAGAGAGTCCCGTGTGAACACAAAACCGGGTCTAATTTAGACTTTGTTTACATACAGCTGTTTCGAGAAAGGTTGTCGGAAAAAGCGCATGCGACAATCCCGAAAGGTATTGTGGGTAGTTTTAAGTAAATGGTTCCTTGACTTCAGCATTTCAGGGAAATCTGAGAAAATGGCAAGAGACGCCATGCCCGTATGTTTGAGAGTGCTGAAAGAAAGCAACAAATGTAGGCATCGCAGGTTTGATCTATTTATTTGACGTATTAAAATTCATTGATCATATTACCTTTCGGGATTGTCGCTTGCGCTTTTTTCCGACAACCTTTTCGAAACAGCTGTAATCGGCCCTTAGAGTGCAACTTGGAGGGTTTGCCAAAATCAGTACCTGTTCCCAGATAGTTAGGCCATGTTTTTACCACGTTTTAAGAGTTACTGTTACCATAATGTTTAGTAACTGGATTTTGAATAAGGAAATGAATTATTATTATTATTATATTAAGTGTGTAAAAGGGATTATTTAATTAATGATTACCCTTCAGCTGTCTGTCTGGAGAGACAGACCTATGACTTCAATATGATGACTTCTTTTTAGTTCAAATTAAAAAAAAGTATTTAGTTGTACAGTTTAACTACACTTTATGGACAGTCTCACTTAAAGGGACACTGTCCGGCGTATTGCTCAAAACTGTTATAAATGCATGAAATGGTCCCTAAATCTATGAAATAAGAACTTAATAAACTCTAACTAAATGATAAAAAGCAATTTCTTCAAGAAATTCCATACTGCAACAAATTCAAAGATTTCAAGATTTCCAAGCCAAATTTGAAACTTTGAAAAACTGACATCCTGACGTTTTTTCAAAAATCCATATTACAATCCATTTCCATCCTCGCTGTCGTTCGTCATCCTCACTTCCTAATGGGTTCCTTTCATTTGTCGAGTGTTATTCTACAGAATCAAACCATTATTGATCAACTTCCTATGATCTAGATATGTTTCTGAGCTTCCAAATCATGCTAAAATGAGGACAGTGTCCCTTTAATAAGGGCACCTTGTTATTACAGACGGTGGTTTTGGTCCCTCGCGCATACTTTTTCTCTTAGATTAACCCGCTTAATACACAATCTCTGTTCATATAATCAGGGTTTGACTGTATTTACACTGAACGGGCAAGAAAGAGGAATTGTAGTTTATTATCCAAGAGAGGTTTAAGGATATATTATCTGTGTAGAAGTCTTGTTTGATTAAGATGTCAAAATTGTTACAAGCTAAAGTTTAATGCATTTCTCTTTAGTTTATTAAGTATTTTATTAAGTAACGCAGGACCCGCTTTGATACCAGTGTTTTTACACTGACAGGGTTATCCTGCATAAATATTATGTTATTATTATTATTTAAATATAATTTTAATCACAGTTGACTCCCAATAACTTGAACATTTTAAGGGAAATTGAAAAACGTTCGAGTTATCAGGAGTCTGAGTTATCAAGGGTAAAATTAGTAAGAAAATGACCTGAAGGGAAAATGGATTTACCTCGAGTTTGTGAGAGTTTTGAGTTATCGAGGGTTCAAGTTGTTGGGAGTCAACAGTAATCCTTTGAACCCAACAGCGATCAATATCAAATTTCTCCTTAAATATCAGTACAAAGTCAGTAATGTTGGTCAGGAGAATAAAGGAATTAATCATTAACTGAATTTACCTTGATAAATAACCACATTCTCAACTAGTGCCATACCAAATGCAGGGGCGTAGCGAGCCCATAGGCCTGGGCCTACAAATTTTTCAGCCCACCTGTATGAGAGAAAAACAATTTCATGAAATTATTTCACGTTCGTAATAAAAAACCAATGTATCTTTCGATTATAAAGATCGCAACCACCCTGTCAGGATGAGTTTACAGGATGACCCATTTTCTCTAAATTCTCCCAGCTTTTGACAGTGGAAATTTGTCATTTTCTTGTGAATCAACTAAGGCTCTTCCGTTTGAACTGTTCAATATGTCAGCAACATATATAGATTACTGGAATATAGAAAATGTTTGTTTTCTGGTTGAGAATAAGGTAAAAAAAACAAAAACAGAAGCTTGCGTCTAATAATGGCACTCTTTTCACGCCTTTGGCCTCCCCATTGGCCCCCTACCTACCTGGTCAAGCCTACAACTATTCAAAAACCTTGCTATGCCCCTGAAATGTATGGAGACCATTTAGAAGAAATTACATCATCATTTGCCCTTAACATGCCAGCCTTGCAAAGAGCATGAGGAGAAATAATTATTGCAGTTTTTTTTTTCTTTTTTTGGGGGGTGGGGGCTTTAAGAGTTACCATAAAGAGATTTACATGTAGTAGTAGCTTAGTCCCTAGGTGTTCTTGGCTCAAAGGAGTCTGGACTCTATCGTGAGCAGTGACGTCACTGAAGAGAGAATGTCTCCCATATAAAAGTGATGGCATGATTGGCAGAAACTTTGAAAAGAGCCACAAAAAGGTGCCTGAATCTTGCTGTGGGTGTGGCTCACTTTCATTTTCACCCCTCCTATGCTAATTTTTATTTCTTTCCAGCTCAATACCCTAAAAGGTTCTAATAGTACACCAAACCAAGAAGATTTACCTGTAAGCTGTATGACAATCACCCCTGTCATTTTTATGTGGAATCCCCCGGCTCGCCCGGGGTTAGAGATAAACAAAGTGGGTGGTTGTATGGGAACAATGGAATGACTATATTGGAAGTTTGAATTTTGAATGATGAAATTATGACGAGATAAGAAATTTTTAGAAATCAAGTAATATTTAATAAAATTTTGTTAGATCTCTTCACAACGGGCATTCCTGGAGTGGGGTGGGGGAGGATTGAAATGATACAGTAACAACCCGTGAAAATATAAGAACCCCAATTTTTCCATGGCAGGCTAAATAGGTACTAGCTATTTTTGACAGGGTAAATTCTGCTGGCCATAAAAGTAATTATTCAGTATGGGTGTATCCCCTTACATTAATAGAGAGAGGGGGGTCTTATTTCAAATCATAATTTTTGCGAGAAAATTCACATTGAATTTTTCAAACTTTACTATAATTACACCACTAACTATTACTAAGACAGAACAATAAGAAAGGGTTACCCGGTATGAAAGGGGTTATGTATGACTGTCTTAAAAATACAATGTCATTTATACCCTAACTCAACGATAGTTCTGGACTGATTTTTTGCTGAAAAGTCATTTACACCAGCCACTCTGCCTGACAAGAGGAGGGGGGGGGGGGGGGGGGGGCTAAATAGAGCTTTTACGGTAGTTGTGTACCTTGTGATTATGGACCTCCAAATTACATTTTGGTATAAGCCTGTGTTTTCTGAGTTTTACTAATTTTTCCAAGTAAGAACCTTCATCTAAACTGCAAGGGGTAAGCCATCCATCACTGCAGATGTGCAGTGCTTGGCTCTGGAAGGGACATTTTTTGTTACTCTCACAAAGCCCCTCTATTTAGCACACAATGCAGAGGCCCTCGGGAGGGTCCCCTCGGGAACCCCTTTCTGTCATTTGTAGTGTGTGTTTATTGTCAATGTAACAAAGTTTTTTGCTTGTAAATCTTTGGCTTTGATTAGTGTGATGAACGACGATTCCAAGTGCCATACACCGTTTTGTCGTAAAGATTGTCCTGTTATTCACCATGACTTAATCAAAGCTCTGTGTATCGAGAGAAACAGAAAAGAAACCTCCACCCGTTTCTCTTCGAAATCACACGTTCTGCTGAGGCAATGCGTTCAGTTGTATGAACAAAGTGGATGGGATCGGAACAGCGCTGTCCCGGACAATTTACCGGACCTGAGGCATCCTCTGCTCTATTTAACTTGTGCATTCGGCAAGCACCGAGTCCTAGAAACTCTAGTCAAGTTGGATTTCGACCCGTCTGTAGTAACAAAAGATGGCGCGAATGGCCTTCACGCGCTGGTCGACCACTTCTATCGAGTTGGAAATATGAAGCAATGCGGTGGTTTTATGGCGATCGATAAGAGACTAGAAGTCTTTGAAAACGTAGTGAGCACTCTTCGTTCACAAGACCCTAATATATTCTCTGTAAAGGAGAGATTAAATGGTCGTACGCCGTTACACATCGCTGCCGAGAGTGTAGTATGTACCAGTCGACATGCTCGTATCGATGGGCGCTGCGATCCACTAAAAAGAACGAGATACTTTCAACGCTGTTTAGAAGTAATGTTGGGTCACCTTCTTGAACTTAAATCCACATCTGAGCTTACTCACGCTCAAGTTATAAACACCGTGTCGGCCCAAGACAACGAGGGGAACACTATTTTACACATTCTTGCAAAGAGCTCTACACATCCTGGCTGGGAATCCATTCAAAATGTTATGAAACATTTCGTGGACAGCGATTTTCCGTTGAAAAGAAATAAACAATCTAAAACGGCGTATGAAATACTAGCACACCTAAATGGATTTATGGCAAGCAAATTGTTTTGTCCAAGTACTGCTGATGACAATGTGCAAGAAAATCTGAGAGGTAATTAATGAATACGAAATCAATCAAACAAAGAACTTTATGCTCTCCATAATTATTATGGAGAGCATTAAGTTCTTTGTTTGATTTTTATCTATTACACAGCAAGTCAACATCTGGGGGAGTACTCCCATATATAGCCTGTACAGGGATGTGCCACCCAATATATGGGTTTTTAGGGGTTTTTTGACTCGATGCTGTCAAAGACAGAGCACAGGTGACCAAAGCGTACTATAAGAGTTTGTATGGATTTGAAATTTAATTGAAAATATCTTCTTTTTCCATTGAAAAGCTTCAATAAAGTTTGAAACCTTACCTGGTGTCCCTTTTTTGTCTCCCTGTGCCCAGTTGCTCAAAGGGTGGATAACGCTATCCACTGGATAAATCACTATCCAGTGGATAAGTGTCAACAAAACATACTACGCTATCCACTGGATAGCGATTTATCTGGTGGATAGCGTTATCCACCCTTTGAACAACTGGGCCCAGGTGCTTTTTTAAGCCATTTGAGCGATTTTCGTTTCAACGGCCTGTATCATACTATTAGTATGAAACGAAAATCGCTCAAATGGCTTAAAGAAGCACCAGGGAGACAAAAAAAGGACACCAGGTAAGGTTTCAAACTTTATTGAAGCTTTTCAAGAAAGAAGATATTTTCAATTAAATTTCAAATCCATACAAACTCTTATAGTCAAATCCATACAAACTCTTTGGTATTATAGTACACTTTGGTCACCTGTGGACAGAGTACACGGTGCCCTTCAATTACCAGGAAATATTTTCCCCAACATGTTCTGCAGGCCCGGCTGCTGTCCAACCTTGCGTTCGACAAAAACTGTATCAATGTCAACAACAGATCACTGTCAGGAATCAAATATAACAGGGAAGGGAAAGTGCAAAATTTTGTCATAAACAGGGACAGAGTTTGACAGCCTGGGCAGCACACCCTTACTCAAACTTGGGTTGAGTACCACCCTTCCCCTGGGTCAACATCAGACTATTTATCCAACTCCCCTATAAACTAAATGTGTTTATAATAAAGCTTTATTTATACTACATCTGGAAGGCCAGTCAGCACAACCGCAAGCAGAGGGCCTGTGAGGGGGACTCCCATAATATTATAAAAGATTACAAGTCAGAAAGTTTGAAAGGTGCCATACTCTCATTTTTGGGGTGTGGCTCGAATTCACTAACTGTGGTCATGTTAGATTTAAACACCCTGAAAGGTACAACGATGACCGTCACTTTTATATGGGAGTCCCCCGCCAGGGGTAGAGGGCTGGTCACCCCTGGGTCACCCTGGGGTCACCCCCTGGGGTTACCCCTGGCATCCAGTGTAAACTGACCTGGAAGGTTATTTTATTTGAATTTTTGGCAACTCAGTAGAGGGAACAAGTACCAGTTGATGGCGAAATCCCGCCTCCAAGACGGGACTGAGCCCGCGGTATTCGTCCCTGAAGTTGCTAAGCAACATGACGTATTTGCTGGCGTGATTACTTTTGGAGTACTCGTGAGTGCTCACTCTGTTTCTTGATTGGATAATAACAATCTCGATTGACTTTTAATCCAGGATTAGCGTTAATCGACTTTCGAACAAACCGGCCCTGAGGATTTGGCAAAGCTCAAAACTATTGACTTATTGCAAAATTATTCCTCATTCATATGGCACCTTGCCTTCAAAACGTATCTGGAACCCTGTGCTAGGGTTGGAACAGAAACTATATTATATAGTAAAAATCTACTAGTATACTAATGCAAATGAGACGATCTGATTGGCTGAGCTACTCGTATACTATCAGTCAGTGTGCAGTGGCTGGAGGTCGTCTACAAAATTGCGGTTTCTTCTCGTTTCTCCGAAGTTTTGGAAGAGGATTTAGAGTTATTACAATGAATTGTTATAATTTTTACTAAAACAATAAGATTATTCGCTCTCAATTTCTATGATGTGATAGTTAATTCGGCCTACGGCATCATCAACTATCACATCATAGAAATCTCGAGCTCATAATCTAATTGAAGGGCGTGGTGGAAAAACAGCGTTAATTAGTAGTAGTACTAACAAAGTTCTATTTTCAGATACTTTTGGTAGATCTCCACCCCTGAACTGTGACCTTCCACAAAACCTTGAAGCCTCCGTTTCTGCTGTAATTCCAAGAACGCCCTACTTTACAAATGACGAGCACAATACTGACATAGCTGTGCAAGCTGTGTGGAGTCAGGCCGCCGGACAAGTTGATGGATCTCCTTTCAAGGCAATACAGCATGGCTCATCTTGTATCAAGTCTCTTGAATCTGTTGTTCTTTCACTGCATAACACAGCAAAATGCACACCTACTTCTCAACAGATTAGCACAGGGAGCCCAGGTTCAACCACCCACTACAATGGGCTGCCTGTGCTGTCATCAGATGCTGTATTGTTCAGTGGCAAGTCACACGATTCTGCGAGCTTGGAATTGACATCAGAATGTAGAGGTGTCAATTCTCCGAGCTACCGTAACATTGAAAGTCCATCTGCCTCGCATTCGGCGGCTACTGGGGTGCCAGCCAAAACGACTGGTAGTCAGGACTTTCCACCAAGAAGCTTGTCAAGTGATGAGCCATACCCTGTTTTCTTACCGAGTTTTTCAAGGTCAGAAACAAAGGTCACTGAATCATCTCCACCTGAAATAGCAAAGCAAGAGGTCGAAGTAACGTTTTCATCTTGTTACGTCTCTCCATTATCTCAAAACAATTTAGAACTGGAGAATGCCATTGGTGCATCACCATCCACACCAGATTCGTGGATGCCAGGGTGTGAGGTAGAAGAAGCAGCTGCATCTTCTACAGCATGTGTCACATCAAAGCCTGCTGCCAATGGACATTCGCCATCACATGAAGATCTGGACTCGACGACAACAAACGAAACACAGAAGAATCATGATCATGGCACAGCTGACAGTGCAGAAGAGAAACAAGCAGTGCAGGAGAACGCAGCAGCGTCATCCTCTGGGAATAGCGCTTTTTTCGATTTTCTCTTGACCCAAGGAAGTGAATTCAACCCCACAATGAAATTTCAAATCGTGGAGCTGATCAAGTGTGAGTTTGGTAAGAAGATGGCGGGCTTTAACACAGAGATCTGTCAGACTGAGGCAGAAAAGAGAAACTTGGAGACGGAAATTAGAAACTCTACACTTCTGTTGCAGCAGAAAGAAGAGGAGAAACTCAGATTGTTTGCCGAAATCGATAAACTCCAGAAGAACATTGTGCGAGCGACAGAGAAACACAAAACGCTGTCGCAGCAATCTGTGAAGTTGAAAGAGGAATCTGAAACTGTGAAGCGGAAGATTTCATCCTGTGAGGATGTAGAGAAAGAACTTTTTGGTAGCCCTGCCAAAATGAAAAAGGTTGTGGAGAGGTAAATATTGATGTTTGAAAGGGGTTGCAAAGAATGCATTGTAAAATTTACAAAACTGGATATAATACTATTATTATTTTAGAAAAGAGTGAAAAGAGTACTTATGTTGAGGGCAGTAATTTGACCGTATTCAGTGTTTCAGATTAGAGAGGGGCCTCACCTAATAAATTAAGGTCATTCCTTAGTATTGCACTGCGCATCCTTTCTGCGCATAATTTTGCGCGTAATTAGCGCGTGCACATTAAAAACATGGCGGCTTTTTCATTATGGCTATGCTCGCCAGAGAGGTAAATGATCGTTTTCTCGTAAACGAGCATGGTGACCTATCATTTTTTTTTGCATATTTAAGTCTAGTAATCATCTTCTTTCTATACAAGGAGTATAGACCAATTCTCAGTGCAGAGAAATTAATAATCACTGAAAACGTGAAAAAAATACATGTTTTTGGTTGATTTTGTAAGGAATTATGAGGTATTTTTAGTCGATTATATCTCTTTCGCGGGGCTGGTGACCTATTCTTTTTATTCCATATTTTGAAACATTACATCACAATGTTCAACTAGGGAAAGTTTCAGAAACTTCCCAGTGTAACTTCTATTTCGATGGAATAACCTTAATAGAAAACTTCTGATGATTTTGTAATGTCCATATCTAATTGACCCATTTCAATTCCTCATTGACATCTTGCTTTTAAAACTTATATGGAACCCTGCCGTATACATGTAGACCTTCTTTACAAAAGTCAATATGCAGACCTGTTGTTAAGGAAACCACTATAAACTATCCCATTGCTTTCATTTTCCATATTTATAAGTTATCATGTACGCAGAACTCCCAAGAGTTCCGGTGGTGTTGATAGCTTGACACTTTTCGATGGTCGTGTTACTTGTCACACTAAAAATACAAATATTTCTGCTAGGGAAAGTTTGGTAATGCACTAAAGCCAAATTATTTTCAACTAAATGTAAATTTACACACATATCTAGCGGTTTTCAATTGAGTGTAGTAAAACCAAAACCAAAGTATTACAATGGCCAATCACAACAGACGAAAACAACACAATGAACCAATGAGAGCTCAAAGCAAATACATGTAACCGGCTCCAAGCGCGGGAAAACGCGTGCGACCAAGTCGCGATTGGTTTTGGTTTTACGTGTGATTGGTTGAGTAGGTGGCGCAAGATTTTTAAACCAATCATAGAACGTAGTAAAGCAAAACCAAAGCAATTCAGTGATTACTTTCGACAGTCAATTGAGAACCACTCTATAGGTTTGTGTCAGTCGTGTACATGTAACAAGTACTAGTTGAGGGTGAAATCTTGACTGATGTATACTGTATGTATATGAAACACAATGCATCTGTTTGTAATATTAGTGTCAAACCCTAATCACATATCTGACTCAACCCCAGTTGTCTCCCTTGTCCCCAGTTTAGATGGCAGCACGTAACTGGGGAGGGCGTCAATGGAGAAAAGCACCCCTCACGCTCACTCCACACTCCCAGGTCACACACATCACAATGATGGCGTCGCAACAACTGGGGACAAGTGAGATCACTTGTTACAACCATTTGGAGCGGCCATGTCTGTGTAACTTTGAAACAGACTTTGTAGTGTCGTGATTAGTTACTGCATCTTGGGTTGTGGTACATGAGTATCAGTCATGCTCCAGTCTCTACATGTATATTGTGATTTCTTATTTTAATAGCCCTTTTCACGGTTAACCTGAAATATTTGCATAACAATACAGCTAAACATAGAAGCGAGGCAATTTCGGGCACAAGCTGTAAACCATCGTGATTTTCTTGAGCTCCATAAACTATGCTAGCATAAAAATAGTTTTAAAACGGAGAACTAAATATGCAACTATTTTAGTTAAAGTTTGTCGTAAAGATCGTAATCCGATCTCCCAGTTGCTTATACGAGTCTACTCTTTATTAATAGAGAAAAGTCACTTTAACATTTTTTTCTAAAAACAACGTAACCTAAAATAATTGTAGTTCTTCTACATTTTAAAACTGTTTTTATACTAAAAGAGTTGAAGGAGTTCAAGAAAAACACGATGTTTTGCAGCTTGTGCCCGAAATTGCCTCGCTTCTATGTTCAAGTGTATTGTTATGCAAATATCGCAAGTTAACCGTGAAAAGGGCTATTGCCTAATCTTTCCTAAAATTTTATTTATAATAAAAAGAAGTGCCATGCTATCTTTATACCCCAGTAGCTTACCCCATGTAAACTTCAACAAAATCTATTTATAAAAATGTTTGTGTTTGTTAAGTGAGAAAAAAGTGAAACATGAACTCAAGATTACATTAATTTATTTTTTAATTGCAGTTGCATCAATCTCGTACCCAGAGTCAACGGTCTCCTCGGTCAGCGGGTCGTCGCCAGGTTAGACTCTGGGGGAATGGAATAAATATCGAATTTTTTGATTGGCTGTCTCGTGTAACAAACAATGGCCGTTACACCAGATTTCTGGTATTCAAAATTCCATTCCCCCAGAGTCTAACCTGGCGACGACCCGCTGACCGAGGAGACCGTTGACTCTGGGTACGAGATTGCAGTTGCATCAACTAGAAATTTTTGGACGTTCAAATTTCGTATTAGACTGTTGAAGTGTTCATAGCCTCTTTATTATCTCAATTGGCCAATTTTTTCAAGTTTGCCATTCGCAATCCATCTTTTAAGATTAAAATCTTCAACATCCTCAGCCATCCTTGTTCCTGTTTGATTTATTATCACCTCTGGTGTTTTTCTACCTTAGCAAACTGTTATTTTGAGGCTTTCTTCAATTTGAGGGTGATTTTGCACTTCGCAAAAATTACTTAAAATATCGTGACATAGGTAGTTTCAGTGTTCATGTCCAAAGTGTGCCGAGAAAACGTCCGAATGTTTTCTGTCTGAAGTTTGATGTCACAAAAGAAAAAGGTCCGAACATTTTTTAAGTTAAAGTAATAAGTTAGCAATATATTTATATATATTTATATGATATTATTATTATACGGTAGTTAAATGACACTTTCAAATAATTTAAATATATTTAAATGCATCAATGTTTTGTATATTTTTTTATTAGTAACCAATGTATAAATATCAATACTGAAAGAGAATGGGCCAATGTACACATTAGATTTGTTTTTTGCTTGTTTATTTTTGAGGTCATTTACCTTATTCTTACTAATTTTTGCGCTTACTTAATTTCACGAAATCGACAGATCTGTATTTCGCGAAGCTTTAATATCGCAATTTCAGAGGAAAAGTGGCTCAAAGGCTTTAAAATTTTACTGAAATATTGTCTTTATTTTCGCGTTTTTTTGCCACTTATGTCCAGGATTAAACGCAGGTATTGTTTTTTTGGATACTTCATATATGACTGGGTTATTTGTCATTTTCATATTATTTCATATTTGGCAAAATTATGTGTGTTTTGGTGAACTTTTATCAGTGAGGACACTTTGTGATGCCTATCATGAGGAGCGTGCATCTCATTTGCGGTCATTCCTGGACATGTCTCATTTTTTGCAACATCGCGAAAACCGCGAAAATTAATACTCTTGAAAATAAGTGAGAATAATGTATAATGTTTGACAAGTGTTGCTTGTTGAACAATGTACATGTATAGCCTGTCAGGCAGTCGGAGTCCTCCTCTCCCAAACTGCCATCTGATAACTCAGGCTAGTCAGTAGCCTGATTTACTCAAGAGTAAGCGACCAGGGGAGACTGCTGAAATTCAGGCTAGCTAGCGAGTCCTCCCATATAAAAGTGACGGGGTGGTCATCGTACCTTTTAGGGGTTAAAATTTGTGGTTTGGTACAGCTTAGGGTGTTAAAATCTAAAATGACCAATGTTAGTGTTATTCTGGAATTGTTACCTCTTAGGGCGGGGTGATTAGAGACACCCACAAAGTGAGATTTTGGTACCTTTTAGGGTTCCTTTAAAATTTCCAACAATCACCCCCGTCACTTTTATATGGGAGTCCCCCCCCCCCTCCCCCCGGGGTCAGTCCCAGACTCCTTACTGATTGCCACATCTGCTCTTCGTATTTGTTTTGAGAATTTGGTGATACATCAACATAAATATAACCAGGTTGTTGACTTGGGGTCGGAAAAAACTTGGGATGAGAAAAATTGGCAAAACCCCCTCACTTTTCTATATTTAGTGTCAGAGTGTACGTCATGTTCCTTAGCAACTTTTCTGTCAAAAAAACGCGTGCTCAACTTCCCGTACCCTATTTGACTCAATTTATTATGTTTTGGTGGTTTCTTTTGTTTGTTGTTTAATTTTCGCCCATTTAAAATTGACCTTTTAATGACTGAAAATCATTTTTGGTACCGATGGTTTTCAACGCAAGTCGCAATTTCACGTCACTTTTATATAGGAGTCCCCCTTCCTCGGTTACTGCGCCTTCAAAATTGCTAGGTGTGAGGATTGAGTTGGGTCAAAATGAAAACGATTTCGGTTGACTTTGGTGGTGGGGGGGGGGGGCAGAGGGGTCTGAACTTCTCGTACCTTGTACTCCCTTCCGTGGTGGTTCCCGCTTTTTCTATTGAAGAATATTATGCAATGTTGCGAAATATTTTCCTGTTTCTCCCGGTTCCCGCCACCTTGAGAATCCCGCCCCCTGCCTCCCCCCCCCCCCCCCCCCCCCCATGATTTAGGCTGTCAGCGTAATGCCCAACAGGCAATCAATCATGTGACTTTTTAATCTTTCAGTCTTTCGGGTGCAATCCATTCAGGAAAATAACGGTAAAAATATAAAAAATCAAGCGACTTTATTATATATATCTGAAAAGGTCTTACAAAAGGTACAGCAAAAGAAACGTGATATTGAGAAAGGAATGGATACCCATTCACAGATGTTCATCATTTCATGTATGTAAAAAAAATAAAAGTTTTTTTTTATGGAAACTGATACAGATAACAATAGGTATAAAACTGTTTTGAAGTCAACCAAATAAATTCTCCGGAACGAGTTCATGCAACAATGTAGGAAATAAAACAGAAGTTTAAAAGAACAATGTTTATTCCAATCGAGGTTTTTTAGCGTTGCCCAGTAAATGCTTCATGGTACCCTCGCAACGAGCTACTTTACGCTTGAGTCCCTTTCTTTGCTTACTGAGCCCTTGTTGCTCGTTGATAAAGCCATGCAGCGAATCCTCGTTTTTGACAATTTCTCCCCTCAAAAATTCCAACTCCTGTTGCAACTGTTTAATTTTCTGTGTCTGTTGACCAATGGTTGTTTCAGTATCTCTAATCTGTGCCGCTAGTTTGGGAATAGTGCTCTCCACGCGACTAAGCTTGCTGTTGTACTGCGTCATGACCACATCTACTACGCCCTGTTTGCTGCGCGCGTCCAACTCGAGGCCCTCAGTGATAAGGAACTCTAGGAAAGAGTTGTCTGTGATGCACTTCAATATAGTGCTCCTCTCGTCCGAGACCCCTTCGGTAACGCCCAAAGATTCGAAGGACTCGGAATGGATACTTTCTGTGCTGGCCGAGGCAAGCGACGTGAAGGAAGTAGATTCGTGTGTTTGCACGCTATGCGGACCAATCTTTGGTACTGGCTGATATCGCGAGCTGAGGGTGGGCGTGTCCAGCATACCACAGGTGTAGAGCTGCGTGTATTCAGCGGATTGAGGGATTTGTTTTCTTAGCGGGTCAAATAAATCCCGCACTATTGATCCACAGACAGCTTTGACTCGCGAAGAATCAACAGCCTTGCCACGATTGAATTGTGGTACCTCAAACCCAGAAGATCGCTGCGGATTAGACGCAACATCGTCGGAACGCTCTCTGTTATTGGCGGGAACTTCAGAAGCTGATGTCGTTTGCGTCTTGTGCGCGTCAAGGGTAGCAAAATCATTGAGTGGCACTTGGGCATCGCATAACTCGGCTGTGTCATTAGCTAATATTTCACTCTGTGTTGCTTGAGCTTCTGTTCTGTAAGGCGCCTCGGTTTCAGAGCTATTTCCTTGGTGAGAATCGCCAGCATCTGTGAGGGAATCAGTGACGGCTTGTTGTGGCTCGCCAGCATCGCGAGAAACACTTTCTTCGCAGCTTATCCGTTCCTCGCTGGGAGGTGCCCCTCCAGATGAAGTCTCTGGTGCCATTGCGGGTAAAGACTCGGCATCGCTGGACGAGAGCGTGATAGTGAACGGAGCTTTGGGATCAGATAGACTATTATCTGTGCCGTGGTTAGAAGTCCCGGACACCTCAAGGCGTTTTAAGGCAGCGTTTAGCGCCCTTCCTGTTTCAGATGAGTTGTTGGACGTAGTGGTTTCAGTCACGGTTTCAGTCACATACATAACCTCTGCATCAATTGGCGCGCTTATTAGACTGTCAAACGGGGAGACAACTAGAGTGGACTTCCGGGAAAGGCTCAGAAATGACGGCACTTCTATCTGGGATGGTTTACCCAGGTTGCTGTCAATCGAAACCGTCAACAGATCGTGCTGTCCAGGGTTTGTCGCTAGCGAAGCATACGCAGTGTTGGCTTGGATGCGGTCAGCAGAACCAGTTACAGTTTCCTTGGAAGTAGCTATCACTTCACTAGAACTGTTGTCCTCTTCGTCAATCGAGTGGGATACCTGTGGCACATCCGTGTCAGAGATGACTATCGTTGGCGGTTCCCTGAATGTCGTGCTGAGTGGTTTTGCAAATTCCTCAGAGTCCTTTGAAGTGCTGGGCGATGGCGAATCGCTGTCTGATATTTCGGATTCTGAGGTGACCGAGATTACACTTTCCTCTAAAATTTAAATGAAATAAAACGGAGATTAGTTGAACGCAATTTTAGAACCGTTTCCTAATGAATGACGTAAATACAAAATAATCACATCTGATCAATCACAACGAACGCAAGTAACCCAACGAACCAATCAGAACTTAAAGCGAAAACATGCAACCCGCGTTAAGCGCGGGAAAACGCGCGTAAGGCAAAGCACGATTGGGTTTGGTTCGCTTCTGATTGGTTGAAATAACAGCGTGTTTCAAACACTATGATTGGTTAGAAGTAGAACACTTTGCACGACAGAGCTCAGAGAGCGCGGCAAACATAAACTGCCAAAACTAACACAAAATTGATTTCGACAGTGAATCAAAAACCTCTCTAATTTTCCCTCTAATTCACAGTTAAATGTGTTGTTAATTCTCTATTAGGAGGTCTATCTTAACATCCTGTCAATGGCGCAATGATATGATATGATATCAGGAGCCATTATGGTTCTTATCGGCGGCCGAGAAATTAAGCCCGGGCCAAACTGGATGAGAGTTGCCGAGAGTTGGCTCTCATGAGAGATTTCTTCAACTCTCATAACCTCGGGCTAAACGAAAGCGAGAGCCGTTGACGACTCTCAAGAAAAATTTGAGCAGGTTCAAATTCGATAAGAGCGCATGAGAGTTTCAGGCCAAACCAGAGTGAAAGTTTGAACTCTCATTAACTCTCATCCTCTTTTGCCCAGGCTTTACTCCCCCTGGTGGAATTCTATCGCGGAATCGCCGGTTACTCCCTGTCATTTTCAGTTGCTGTGCTATCCACTGGATAAATCACTGATCCGTGGTGGCCATAGGTGTTAACAAAAACAACTACAATATCAACTGGATAGTGATTTATTGGGTCGGCTGTTCAAAGGATGGAAAACGCGGTTTGGGCCTGGCACTGTAAGAGTACAGTGCCACTGTACTCTTACCTTGTCTAAGGAAACTACTCCAGAACATTCGCCAGGTTCAAATCATTCAAATCCTCGACTACAAAAAATCATTCGGTCACCGCGCCTCAAGCTGTAAACTGTGCTATTATTTACAGTATTTTCATCGTATCACTTACGTTGTTCCGCTGCCAGGAATTCCGGAAAAACCTGTATCGCCTTCTTACGATTGCGCTCCAAGGCGAGGCTGGAGACGGTCCGGTTCTCCTTGTTAACTTTGGTCGGCACTTGGCCGGTGAAGTATTTCTTCAAGATTTGTTTCATGGTCTTGAAACCAAACGCATAATCCCGCGCCAAGATGTGAAAAATTGTATCTCCATCGCTGTTCTCCGCGTTCAAAGCCTCTAAAATCTCGGCCCTGGTTAAATCTCCAGCGTCTTCTAACTCCGAAACTCGATTTACCATACTACCCATACAGAACTGGAAAAACGTCGCACTCTTCCCTTGTCGGTCGTTTTCTCGGTCATTCCAAATGTTCTCTGCCGCGGTGTGAAAAACTGTATTTCCGTCGTTGTCCGGAACGAAAATAATCTTTGGGTCGGTATCGGTTAGAGCGACCAGGATTCGCTCGAACGCTATCCTCCTGTTTTTGATAGGCCCCAAGGTGGATGCGACTTTTAAACCCTGGGTCTTCAGCGAGCCTGTGCGGTAAATGTATTGGATGGCCCCGTGCAGCGCAGTCTCGCCATTGAAGTTCACGGAGTGCGCATCGAAGTTGTCTTGCAAGAGAGCTTTCACCAGTCCCGCCTTACCGAACGCGGAAGCGAGGTAGATCAGGGGCATCTGAGCTCCTCCAGGGGATCAGGGACTTCGCTGTTGTGATCCCAATTCCTGTACGATTCGATGCACTCCTTCAGCAGGTCGGGCAGCTCGTCGGATTTTTGCGAGTTGTCCAAGCAGAGCACGGTGACTAGGTCATGATGCTCGATCTTGCAGTTCTTGGAGCAGAATGGGGTGTGGTACTTCTGAGAAACCATTTCGTAGTTTTGAGTGAAATAGAACGCCGTGCGCGCGCGGGAACGACAAAGCAGTTAAATCAAACCACTCTTTACTAATTGATTCATGACATAGAAAAGCAACTGTTATGACGTCGCATTTTCGTGTCAATTATAAACTAATGAATCAATAAAAAGAACTATGATTAACCCTTGAAGAGTCACTGACAGAAGCACTCTTGGATCAATGAATCTTCAATCCCTTTTTTTGCCCAAAATAACCTTGAAGAGATTGTTTTAGCGCTAAATTCCGCGCGTACATAATGTTACAATTTACAAGCAGGAAAATTTCATGGTTGGAGGAGGAAAACCAAGGGGAATTTGACTTAATTTCATAATTAGATTGTCCCCTCTATATATACTGAAGTAAAAGATAAAGCCGTTCGGGACCAAACTGGCCCCCGCAAAGGCTAAGAATGGCAATACATGTACCCTAAACATGCATTATTCCACTTGATCTCAGTAAAAATAGCTTTGAAATAATTAAGGCAGGGCATGTAGGGCATGTATGGGGTAACCCCTCTTACAGACTTAGCCCTTCTGCTCTCTTGGTAGAATATGCAAAACGCAACAAGTGTAATCTCACAAGTTTCTAGTTTTCCAAGAAATCATTTTCGCCATGCTATTAAATTGAATCTATACAAATGAAAAATCTTAAAACATCTTGTAGCTGATGTCCGATTGAAACTGATATTTTTTCATGGTCTACACATCTTCTCATCGACCATGCATAGCTCTTGACCAATGAGCGCGCGAGAATTTGACAGTTATTGTAAAATAGTAAATAGTAATACGTGACTCGCAGGTCCTCCTCGCGAAAGCTGGGATGGGGATGAACTATTTTTGGGATATGAGGTGTGTGTGTACGCCTTTCCTGTTCACGATCTCCGCCTGAGCTCTTTGACGGACAAAATTATAAACCTCGCAATTAGCCAATGCGCGTGCTGTAATTGGGAAGTGCACTTGAATTGGTTCCTTTCCATCTCAGCGACAAGACCAAGAAAGGACCATAAATAAAACACTTATTTACCGGATAACTGTACTCGGGAGCTCAAGACAAATATTTTCCCCCCGGCAGAGTCAATGAGGCTCTTACGCAAACCACGACGGCAAAGGAAACGTCGCTAAACAAAAGGTTTATTGGCAGTACAATGACTCTGCACGTGCGATATAATCTTGGTACATTTCTAAGCCGTCCTCTGCAAAACAACAACGTGAAATGACCAAATTCAGGATTTTTGGAGAACGTGAACCACGACGGCGAATTTTTCAAGTTTCCGTTTAGAAATGAGTGCGATCTTTACATATTCAGCCGAGGATAGCTCTGGCACCGATAGACAAACTGAATGCATCTAGATTATTGCGATATTCTTAGGTAAAGTCTAAATTCAGTTTTTAATCGACGTTTTCCTCGGCGTTCCCGTCGTGGTTCCTGTCGCTTGAAACATTCAGACAGAGACTAGAAAAATAACACTTTATTTGCGTTTCAAGACTGATAATAGCACGTGTACTTCAGCGTTGTAACATACGCTCTTTAGGTTTAATAATCTCATCTAAGACAATCCCTAATCATAACTTAAAACGTAACTTACTCCAACTAACAAATCGTCGTTTAAGAACAAGTAATACGATCAACATTTTCTTGCAACTTTAGGCGGAACAATGTTACATTGCAAATTGAAAAAGCGTTGTTGCGCGTATTGTGCAATTGATCTGCACGTGCGTTTTACATCTTGGTACACGAGAACCGCAACGGTGAATTTGTCAAGTTTCTATTTGGAATTGATCGCCGTCTTTACACATTCAGCTTAAAATAGCTCTGACACCAATAAACAAGCTGAATGGGTCTGGATTATCCGGAGATTCTCACTGATTAAACGTTGTCCTTGGCGTAACCGTCGTAGGATCTTAAACTCCCTAGTGTTGCAAGTTGCGGCAACATGTTGCGGTCAGTAGACACGAGTTCAACTTTGTGCAACATGTTGCCGCATCTTGGAATACGGGTGGTATTACAGCAACAACAACGCCTTTCAACTTGCAATGCAACATTGTTGCGCGACAAGTTGCAAGAAGATGTTGCCCACCAAACGTTTACCGTCTCGCGAGTGATTGCGCGAGGCGCGCGAGAATCACTCAGGAATATCGTCTCATCGCGCGTCCCGCTCGCTCCATTTCAGGGAAGAGAGACTATATTGCAGTCTACTATAACCAAACTTGTATAAATCAACATACTTTACATTAAAGCCTATAAGTAAAGAACGGCTTAAGACGGAGTTGAGTTATTTCAAACGAGCGTTTTTGCGATTGCCTTCATACTGATTTTTTAGTGTCTCGCAATGAGCGGCTTTTTTCGTTAAATTTGTTTTCTCTTTACACAATGCGTCTTCCTTCTTTCGAAGCTCTTTGAGGTCTTTCGTTTTCGAAGAGATCTCTTTTCCAAGAAGAGCAAGTTCCTTTTCCACAATTTTCATTCGAGCGTTCTTCAGATTCAAAACCATTTCACCCTCCTGCTTTTCCTTCCTTATCTTCACAAGATTGTTCTCGACTTCGTTTATTTTCTGTTGATAATTTGTTAACAGAACTCCAACGACAGTCGCCTTGCCCAGGGAATCCACAACAAGGCCAAGCCCTTCGTCCGCGAGCTCCAAAAAGGATCGTCAACCCCAGTGCCTTTCTTGCGTTTCCGACCCGACGCAGTCTCCACCTCCACAACGTCAATCTCACTGGATGAGCTAGAGGTGTCTGTGTCTGAATCACTACCAACGGTGAGTTGCCGTCTCAACCCAGAACGATTAACCGATACATCACAAGTTTCTACATCAACAACTTCAACATCACTTGAAGTCGTGCTTAACGTTTCCTCATCGCTCATTTCCTCGTCGCTCGTTTCCTCGTGGCTGTTCTCTGAACAGGATTTTGCAATCTTCGGCAATGTTGATAATGATGATGATGCTTCACAGGAGACAGCTTTAGGGTCGAATGAAGTGACAACAACTTTAGGGATTGGGTACCCTGTGGCGATGTCACCGGATCCTTCAGTAGACTGATTGCCGTCTGATGTCATTATATCAATATTGATGACTATTTGGTTTTGGTTCTTAGCATCGTTAGGTGTTGAAGTTTCCACAGACTGGGTAGTGGTTGAAGAACCTTGAGAACTTGTTGCTGTGAAAGATGAAAGAAATTTTAATGACATTGTTTGCAGCAGCTGCGGAACCAGACCTGTTTATAAGGTAGGGCCCAAAAGATTTTCCGGCCGTATTTTCGCCCATGAGAGGGAGGGCCCAGACCCCCCGGGCACCTCCCCTAGATCCACCACTGTGCAGTGATTAGTTTACAAGGGCAAAATAATTACAGTAAGCCTGGGCCTGAGCAGGAGCATACCACCCTATACTCCTGGCCTGAGTCAATGTGA
Source organism: Desmophyllum pertusum (assembly GCA_029204205.1). NCBI lineage: Eukaryota > Metazoa > Cnidaria > Anthozoa > Scleractinia > Caryophylliidae > Desmophyllum > Desmophyllum pertusum. The sequence continues at coordinate 4,384,612 of MU825874.1, forward strand.
TCAACATCTAACTTCTCTTTGCAACTTCTCGAAAAGTCTACAGACAAGCCAAGTGGCTTATCAGGCTGGCGCTTAATTCCATGAAGCGACTAGGAGTATCACTACTCCCCCTGGATGGGATACTACTCCATGATTATCTCAGGTACCCCCCCAGCAATTTTTTTCCGGTTACCCTGACAATTCACTGACACCCATTTATACACATGGGTGGAGAGAAGAAGAAATTGTGAGGGTGAAGTGTCTTGCCCAAGAACACAACACAGTGACCCCGGCCAGTGCTCGAACTTGAACCACTTGATCCACAGTCCAACGCACTAACCATTAGGCCACCGTATGTCCCAACTTGAGAAGATATATCAAAATTAATGTTTCATCTGATTTCCAAACATCTCAAATTTTGTCAAAACTACTCTGCTATGCATCATATTTTCAACTCTCTTCTCGATGTTTGGAAATCTGATGAAACTAATAAATGTATGTCTTGTCATTGTGGTCACAGTAAAGCGCATACATTACTATGCGATGATGACTGGGATGTGTGATTTTTGTCACAAAATATCAAACATGTTTGATATTGTGTGACTAGAATATTGCATATTGCTTGCAACAGATAATTACTGGGCTTAAGGACGTTTGCGCTGCATGATTGTCTGTGCACATCTCTACTGCGTAAAGACTGCACTAGGCTGCCAAGTTTTTTTGCATTTTTTTTTGCCCCAAGTGACAAAAATTGCCTAGTGTGTACTGAGGAGAGATTGTATGTGAGACAGTTGAAGTACTAAATGGGGGCAGGGGGTATTAGCCTTGTACATGTAACAACTGGATACAAGATACCATGCTGTGCCTTGTACAATTGTTTTAAATAACTTACAGTAAAATGAAGAGTTGCACTATTTAATTAAAAGTCCATTTTCATCCTGCATGCATATTGGCTGTTTGCTTTGTCTGGAAAATTGCGATATGTTACCTTGGCTGTGCTTAGTGACATGCAACGTTTGAGCTGATCAGACACATTTCTGTCACATCTCAATCTAGCATTACATATTTCCTGTACACCCTTGTATAACCCGTATACTCTGTACACCCTTGTATACCCTGTATACCCTGTACACCCACAAGGGTATACAAGGGTGTACAGGGTATACAAGGGTGTACAGGACGTACAGGGTATGCAGGGTATAGGGGTGTACCGGGTATATTAGACATAGAGGTTATTCAGCGGAAAGTTGTGTAATACGGCTGGGTATTTTTACGAGTCACTGACGAGTAAAAATGCCCAGCCGTATTACACAACTTTCCGCTGAATAAATTGTTTATTATACGACATAATATCTTTCCTAAAATATAGGCTTTCAACAGTGTTTTCCGTAGCGCGCGGTCAGGGGGACTGAGACCCATGTAATACGGTCTCATATCTGCTCTCGTCTTTGTGCGTATTCGCACTCTAAAATGCCATGTCGTGTAATAAAGTAGGGTATTTGGCGTAAGCGTAACATGAAAGAAAAACCTGCATGCATGTGCTTTGCGACCAGGCAGGATGCAAAATGGCGCAAAATGTGACCACAAAACAAAACATTTTCGTTACCTCGTTGTTGAAGATCCTCTGATGGTCCTGAGAAAAATAGCTTCAAGGCATTTTCAGAATCAGTCTCCCAAGCGATAGAAAACGCAGTTTTGCCCTGTTTATTCTTTTCCTCCGGTAATTTTCCGGGAAATAACAGGTCTAATATAAACTTCAGCGTCTGAAATCCGTACTTGGCGTCACTTGCCAACAGGTGCAACACAGAATCCTCGTTTTGGTGCTCGCTAGTTTTGACGATGTCTAAAACCTCATTTCTGGTAAATACAGCAGCAGCTTCGAGCTCCAGCAATCGCTTGATCATAGCCTTCAGACAGAATCGATAAAAGGTGGCTTTTTTGTGCCATTCGACAAAGCGACAGTCCAAAATATTCATGGCGGACACGTGAAGTGCTGTTCGACCGGCGTTGTCTTTGACCGCCAAGATCTTAGGATGGACGTTAGTCAGCGCTTGTAAAATACGCTCAAATGCGTTTTCCCTTGATCTTCTTTCCTCAAGTGTTCAACGATTTCAGCTTCCTTCCCCACATGTCTATTTTACTGTACATGTACCTCGCTGAAGCGTGTAAGGCTGTTTCGCAATGTTCGTTCACGACGCTTGCATCGAAGCCGTAGCGTAAAAGTCCTTCCACGATTCCTGCCTTTCCAAACGCACAAGCCAGGACGAGCAACGGAGAAGTCAACTCTTTTGAGGGATCAGGAACGTTACTGTTTTGATCCCAACCGAAGCCTTTGGACATCTCTATACACTGTTTCATAGCTATAGGCAAATCGCCGAAGCTAGAATTAGAATCCCAGCACAAAAGGTTAACCAGTTCATGGTGATTTACGGTGCATTTCTTTAGCGATGTACATAAGGGTGTGTGGTGTTGCTTCCTTTTCCTTGATCGTGAAGAACATGTAGCTGTAGCCATCAAGAAATGATACGACTGCGGTACAAAACAGCGTGCCATCAATTGCGGTACACAATTGCGTGACAACGGATTGTGTGACTCCGTTGAGTCGAGGCCTTGCTTTACATTTTCGGCAAGGATCTTACTTTCAGGAATTACTCGAAGGTGTAACCTGTCCCTGTCGTATAAACTATTAAAAGGATGCTCTCGCAATTCAATCTACGGTATTTTAACTGACAATGGAAAATTATGTCAGCTATGTTATGCATATTTTTGTCGCTAAGTTCTTAAGTACAGCATTCATCGAATTACTAGTGCCAATATCTGACCTAAAGTATGTATGCATGTTTACAAAAAAATAGTCATTTTTCTTCTCAACTGTCAATATTTATTGGCAACATATTTGATAGACATCGAATCATGTATTTTTCTAGGCTAAGTTGTTGATTACGCGGCCGACTTTTTAACGGAGCAAGCTTTGTTAGCACATTTTTCAAATTTTTGACATTTTCGAATTCCGGTGCTATCAAACTGGCATCTCAGGAATGTGAACGAAAACAGTATTTTTCTTCTACGGGTGCTCAGTTGAGCCCCTTTGTCAGTGTTTCAGCTGTTTGGGAAATTTTACATCGTTCTATACACACTTCATCCAGACTGACTAAACAATGCATATGTGTATTTTTTTGTATAAATGCCCTTACTGCGACTCGTATGTTAATTAACTTATTTCTGTTATCAAAATATGCAGATAACAAATGCCCTTGTTACCACATGCACGGTGTTAGGTTTCGCTGTTCGATCCAAAATATTTAGATAACCGGAAATTCGTGACATTAGGGTGCAGAACTGACACAATACGGTCCATACGTCGAAAATACGTGTCCGTTTTCATGCGGCAGACACAACACATGTAACCGTTCTGTAGGTGGGGGGGAGTTACCCGTTGTTCTATTTCTTCGTGGTCTGCTAAAAATGGTTCACAATTGACACGTTAAAGTGCTTGAAGATTCCAATTCCATTACACCATCGATTACGCAAATGATCTGATCTAATTCATTCCATCACGGTTAACAATACAACAATACATTCCATGAATTCCACGTTATACCCCATTTTCACACTTTTCAAACTATAATGGCTGTCAATTTAAAATTATTTTGTATGTATTTAAATTTGCCTCACTAACCTCGTTTTTGAGTTGATAATTCACAAGAAGTTTTACTCAAGAACGAGGTTAGTGAGGCAAATTTAAATGCATACAAAATAATTTTGAATTGGTAGCCATTTTGGAATGGGGTCCATAGAGTAGACATTCTTTGGCCTCGTCACGCAATCTCCCCCCTCCCTCTCCTCCCTCCCCCCCCCCCCCCCCCACGAACGTTGGGGAGGAGAGATTGCGTGACGAGCCAAAAGAAAGTCTAAAAATATATATGATAAACACATCGAACGTTGTTGAAATAAATGATGGCGTGGACTTACAAGTGTAAAGGTCCATTATGGCATCAATCAATTATTTCGCCCTTCATTAGAAGAGTAAAGTATGAGAGGAATGCGGCGTCATTGTTTCCAATCTGAAGGCTAGAACTTGATTGAATGTTCCTTCATAAAAATGTCCCAAATATATAGATGCCAACAGAACAGTGCAACGGTCTGCAATAGAATGTTATTTTTCTGGTACGAACTGATTATACAAGAAATGGTGAATCCGCGAAACAACCAATAACGCCCGGCATAAGCCCGCACATGTACGCATTGCGGACCGATTCTTATACAAGCCGATCACTGAGGAGTCCAACGCGCTAACCATTAGGCCACCGCGTCTCCCACGAAGTGAAGTGTAATGAAGTGACTTTTTTTTTTATCGTGGAGCGGGATTGGAGGGTTAACGAAATATATTTCTTCATTCAGTCCAACATTCTTATAACATCATGATACTGCTTTTTCCTGGTATTCCTTTTCACTCGCAAAGCAAAAGTGCTTGAATTATGTAGACAGTTGACAGAGTTGATAGTTCAACTAATTTCATTTTATTGATTTATAGGTCGTTATAGTCGTTATATCTTTCGGCCTCCAGTGGAGCGTAGTATTTCAGTGATAAAATTATAGTCAATGGTATTTAGCTTATTGCGGTAGGTCAGTGTTCTAATGATATTAAACTCAACGTCTCCTTGCGAATATCTCCATATCGGATCCATAACATCGGAATGCGGCTCATCTGTATTCTGAACGCAATTTAGACTCCGCCTAACCGTTGGTCTATGGAAGCCTAGCCTGCGTAGCTGGCGGTACTGTTCGCGCGAGATAAAGTTTTACAAAATGAGCGGCAAAGCCGCGACAACGAGCGGCGTAAGACCTCCCCGTCCCGGATGCCGCTCGCTTTCGCGGCTTCGCCGCTTACGAATTTTTACTTCGCGCGCCAACAAGACCGCCAGCTACGCAGGCTAATGGAAGCCTTGTCTTAAACCTAAACCAGGTCTAACTTAAATATTCGGCCTAACATTCTAACTCTACAATACGGAAACCTCGTTATTACGTAAATTTCATTTGGTACGTACCAAACTTTATATTGACTCTATATTATGGACACCTTGATATTGTAGAGCGGTTTTCAATTGAGTGTCGAAAGTAAACATGCGTTTGCTTTGGTTTTGCTTTACTAGTACTACGCTCTCTGATTGGTTCGAGAAACTCGCGCTACTTTCTTAACCAATCAGATGCCAAACTAAAACCAATCGTGTCTTGGTCGCGCGCGTTTTCCCGCGCTTGGCGCCGGTTACATGTATGTGCTTTGAGTTCTGATTGGTTGCTTGTGTTGTTTTCGTCTGTTGTGAATGGCCAAATTACTTTGGTTTTGGTTTTACTACACTCAATTGAAAACCGCTCTAATCTTGTTAAGCTTTGTTATTATATACAAACTGTTCACTTGGTCTCAATAATACGGCAGGACACCTTATTCCTTACAGACTGTTACTTCTTTTTACATTTTTTTTCTACAAATATCATGCACTAAAAGGGTTGGAGTTCTCAGTTCTACCTGATTTTGAATGTAACTGTTTTAGCTTTAAATAAAATCAAGATGTTTTACAACTTGTGCCCGCGACGTTGCCTCGCTTCTATGTTCAACTGTACTGTTACAGGAGCATATCACCCTGGAGCCTCTATCTCCCTTATTGGGCCAATGACACGGTGTAGTTACACATTGAGCTATTTTTAGAATTACTTTTGCCGCGAAAATCGCCCGTTGCGAGCACGAGAACGAGGTTGTCATTCATGTTTCAGATTAAAAATAAAACCAGGAATGGACGAGGGGAACGTGGAATAAAACTAGAACGGCGGATTGTCGTTATTACGAATTATCACTATTGTCTGCGGACTTACATGGAAATCTTTTCGCGGGAGAACGGTTCTAAAAATAGCCCAAGGTGTAACTACACTGTTGTCATTAATCAGCACAGATAGAGGCTCCGGGGTGATATGCTCCTGACTGTTATTGTTCGGTGCGGTAAACTAGCGGTAGACGAGCTGGTAGACGGTAAACAATTCAAACTGAACAAACTGTTCAATCAACAAAATTCAAAACTGAACTTGATCGCCGCTAACAATAAAACTGAAAAACTCGCAACTCCTTTTGACACGCAAAAAGGCAATTATGCACACGAAAGAACAAGTTTAAAATGTTATTATTCGTGCGTCACGCGTCACGCGTCACACTACGGTACTGTCCTTCACCGAGTCAGATGCTGATGTGAAAAATGCTATTGATTTGATGTCATGAAACTGCTCTTGATGAGAGTTCAAACTCTCGCTTTCGTTTGGCCTGAAACTCTCATGTGCTCTCATCGACTCTTGTGCGTTCTCATCGAATTTGAACCTGTTCAAATTTTTCACGAGAGTAGTCGAGAGTTTTCACTCGTTTGGCCCGAGGTGATAATAGTCGATGAGAGTTGAAGAAAACTCTCGTGAGAGTCAACTCTCAGCAACTCTCATCCTCGTTTGGCCCGGGCTTTATACTTTTCATAATCGCGCCTTTTTAGAAGGGTTTATTAGCAGAGTTTGAGTTTCCTGACAATGAATCACTCTTCTCTTCAGGACATTCTTCTCTTCACTCAATAGCTCCTTTTTCTGCCGAAGATCGTTTCTGGATTTGTTTTTTTCGGCAATCTCCTTTTCAACGAGTTTACTTCCTTCTGTAGAGCGTTTAGTTTTTCCGTCTTTTGAGTGATGGTTTTTCGCTTTGTTCAATCATGTGTTCAATTTGTGGCAGGCTCTCTTCCAATTCACGGATTTTCTCTTTGTGCTGTGTCTGGACTATGTTCACGATGTTACGTTTCGCGCATGCGTCCAGGGAGATTCCCTCAGTTAACACAAACTCAAGGAAACAAGTGTCACTTTCGATGTTGCCAGCTCCGTCACTGTGTAACCAAGGTAACTGGTTCAGACCTGAGCAGTTATCCACCGTCCATGACTCCACGATTTTAACGTCACTTGACGTGCTGATTCCTGATTCCACTATTTGAACATCGCTTGATACGCTCGACGTTTCTGGGTCTTCTCTGGAGGCAAGCTCTACATACTCCTCCTCGCTAGCCAGCGAAAAAGTACGGGTGATCCTCGGCGTGCGGGAGAGGACACGAGGGTTAAGATGGTCAACTTTCGGTTGAAAGGTAGTAACACTCACCTCCGGCGCGAATGGATTCTCTGTGGCAATATCGCAAGCAGCATTCTCGGAGTTGAGAGAGTGGTAGACCTGTGGCGTCACGATGTCGATGTTTATCTCTTGATAATCCGCCCCAAAACTGCGCGGCGACATTTCGGATTGTGTGGTAGTTGAAGTTTCTGGGGAAGAAGATAGAAGAGATCTAATAAAAGGCTCCTATTAGCCACTCGGGAATGAATAAATTAATATGCATAAATTAATAGCGCGATGAAAATTTACAACCCATCGAGCGAGTGGAATTTGTTCACCAAATGCTATAACCCGTTCATTGCTTTCGCATTCACGAGTTAAAAATGTCTGAAAAACCATCAACCTCGTTCCCAGAGCTCCTCGTTTTTTTTCTTTGCGCCGAAACGAGTAGCCCTGGTCGCAAGGAAAAAATCGAATTTTTTCATTGGCGGATAAAAAATGAATGCGCAACACGAATTAATGAATGGATGTCCAGGATGTCCGGAATTTCGGACTTCCGGTAACGGCTGAGACCAGAGCCTCCGTTTCGCCAACCACGTGACCAAAAGAAACAGAGGATCTGGGAACGAGAATGCCTCGTCATCTTGTTTGTGTAGGCGTTAGGCAACGACTTTATCGGATTTACCAATAAGAAAAACGCTTAGTGTTCCGGCATATACAATCGAGCCCCCACTAACTTCTCATAACGGCCACCTCTCTACAACAGCCGGGATTTATCGTCTCGACCGTGCGCCAATCCATACACTCTACCCTTATTGAAACCTCCCTACAACGGCCACCTCTCTACGCGACCAGTTGATTTCCGCACCAGGGTGGCCGTTGTAGAAAGGTTCAACTGCACGTTATTATATGCCTTCAAATGTGGTGGTTGGCAGCTAGCAGCTAGCAGCAAACGCAAGCGCAAGAAAATGGAAAATTGTCCATACTCCTCACAAATGCGTTTGCTTACACGTGTAGGAGCCTTGGCTGGTGTTAACCAGGTCTAGGTCTAGGGAAGGGGCTCGGGCCCAAATCCCCCCCCCCCCCCCCCTTTAACCCTTTCACTCTCAGAGTCAAACCTTAAGTCAATAAATGCGGTTGTAACTTTTGAGCCTGTGGATGAAACCCTAGTGTGTGACCATTCAAATGAAAGCTATTGAGCAGCACTTTCATGTAGTATTGTTGTTTTTGACAATTTTGCAAAATGGAATTCAAGATTTTTTCATCAGTTTTGAACTTAGCACTCTTAGAAGTGAAAGGGTTAAGCAAGAAAAGGCCCATCGGCCCCTTCCCCCTTCTCATGAGGACATCTGGATCCGTCACTGGTGTGTGTACATTTAACAATTATTCCGCGAAATCGAGTCTTACATAAACTCATGGCCAATGAGGCCTAGCCGAGTTGGCTATGAGTTCATGTACGGCGAGATTGAGTGGAATAATTGTTTTATAATATACTCACCACAGGATATTGCAATTAAAAATACTGGGGAAAGAACGGAAGGAAAAAAACAGGGGAAAATGGGATATTTATCGTAATTAGTGGATTCCCAAATAAGGTAGTAATGGTACATTGCCTCATATGCCTTGAGTAGGCAACCAATCAGATTGTCCAAAATCGCAATATACTGTGGTGAGTATATTATAAAATTAGATATAGGTCATACGCCTGATGGCCTTTTATAAAACAGAACATTTTCTACTCACCTCGATTTCGCTGTTGTTGTTGTTGACGATTATCCGCAGGTGGCAAGCCAGGGAACATTCTAGCCGCACTACGCGCATCTGTTTCCATGCGATGGAAACCACCGTTTCATTTCGCCGGTTTTTGTCTTCTGGCAATTCCGTTCCTAGGCTTGATAATAAGTCCTGAACGTATTTCAAAACCTCAAAACCCCTCTCGCTGTTTCGGGCCAGAATATGCAAAATGGAGTCTCTGTTTCCATTGTCGGCAGTTTTAATGATCTCTATTACTTCCTCCTTCGAGAAGGAAGAACCCTCGAGTTCAAACAGCCGATTAATCATTTTAGTGAAACAGAATTGTTGAAAACACGCTCTCTTCTTCATTTTAGCGTAGCGATAATGGCCATTTTGACGAGCGATGGTTGAGGCCGAAATGTGAAGGGGTGTGAAACCCCTGCTGTCTTTAACACCCAATATCTTGGGATAACAATCAGTTAGAAGGGACAGTATACCGGAGAATACCTCTTCTCGGCGTTCCTTAGTGCTCACAGTACTGCCAATCGATAATTTCCATGCACTCAATCCGGATTTAAACAAATGCTTTACAGCACCGTGCAGGGCAGTTTCGCCATGACGGTTGACCGCGCGCGGATTGAAATTGCTCCGAAGGAGCCCCTCCACGATTCCTACCTTTCCAAACGCACTCGCCAGGTATATAAGCGGGCTTTTAAGCTCGTCCAAAGGATCCGGGACGTCGCTGTCCTGAACCCATCCCGACAGCTTGGAGGATTCAATGGCCTGCTTCACCACGATGGGCAATTCGCCGAGACGCTGGATCCTCGCAGCCCAATAACGGCTGTCCGTGCATAGCGCTACCACCAGGTCATGATGCGTTATTGTGCAGTTGCGGTCCAAACAAAAAGGAGTGTGGCACTTTCGGAAACTCCGCGATTTCTTCTTTTTTGAGCTCTAGATGTTTCCATGTTTGATTTAGATTGCAATTGAAACAACAAGAGAATCCGGCACGAAGTAAACACTCGAGAAACTGTGACCTCCGCCCCACATATGCACTTGCCAAAACCGGTCCATGACGCAACTCAATCGTCACACAAAGTTTCTCTGTTGCGTGACAATCCAGTTCAAGAGAGGTCTGCGAAGGAGACTGCTGTAAGAGGTGCCCAATTTTCCAAATAAAAGTCGTGAAAACTGAACACGTTCTGCGACAATTTCTCATTTTTAATTTATAGATTTATTGGAGGAAATTAAAGCGAGCGTCTTGAAAACAGGTTTCTTGTACTCTGGGGAAACATACTCTGATAAAACAGCAGCATTTCGATGTTAATCTAAAACTGTTATCTGACGTTTTGGAAAAAGAGCCATTAATTGCCCGCGCGCTTATAACACTCATTAATAATTCATAAAGAAAATACAAAAAGAAATGAATGTTTAATGAATATCTGTAAATCGGATACAGATTTCGTCCTGACGTTTACAGACCTTACATAACCTTTTCCTTCGATTTACTCGACTAAAATGATTTGTATAGTCAAGATAGTCGATAAATATGAACATACAATATTCGCGGCAGATCTGATGGTATGGGATTTACATGGCTCGCCTTCGGCTCACCATAGTAAATGCCCATACAGATCTGCTGTTCATATTGTATATTTCACATAATATTCTGCAGTTCTAACGCTTACACCGGCGCTTACAAGGTATGAAGAATCCTCGAATAAATGCATTCCAAATGCAATAATCTATGATAACTAGTGTTTAAAACATTTCATGATCTGACGAAAAAGAGAAGACAGACTAAAGTGTTTCTACCTTATGTTTACATTTGTACTTTGAGCCGTATAATTCAACAGAAGTGTATTATAATTCTAGGTAGACATTACCAACTCTCACCCCTGAAAATGGTTATAAAATATTGAAAAAACGTTTTTTTTAAATTACTAAAAGTAAACAGACAAATGACAACACAATACAAAGCTATTAAGTGGACCCTTGTAAGGTCACATTAGCAAGTCAGGGTGATAAGGGACTTTAGAAAAACAGCTCTAGATCTTTTTTTGGAAGTTTCATTACAGGATTTTGCGCGCGAGGCATGTCTGCAGAACTTCTGTGATCAGTAAAACCATACAATAAAAGTTACATTTTTGTACCTTTTATTCCAAATCAACGCTAGAACGCCGGGGAGTTGTTTCGTGCAGACTAAAAACAACCCTTGCCCTTATTTAACCCACACCTTGAAACAGCACATGTTTATATAATTTTATGTTTAAAACTGACCCACGTTATCATGTTTAAACTAATTGAAAAGAACTCTCAGCGAAATGTAAGTTTGTGTGAAAATTCAAGCAAGTAAAACTGAGTGTATGGCACGTTTTAGCAACGATAAATTTGATGAAAAAAAAAATATATTGGTGTTGTTGTCTATCCTTCCTTACACCGTGTTTCCTTTAATTTTAAAGCGAGTTTAGGCCAATTGAACACTGCTCCACGTACCCCTGGGGAGATATACTTCGTGTCATCTACACCACACTTGTTGAGTTTTTAATTTAGTGTACCAATATTTCTTACTTACTGAGACTGTTTAGAGCTCGTTTCTTTTTGTTACAGTCATCGAAGCCGGTTACTAACTTATGAGAGCTATGTATAGGTGACACAGTTCACCCAAAACCAAAGCAAAATAACAGTCATGAACTAAATGAATATAAGGTGACTAACAAAAGTTAAGTATCTAAGATTTGCAAACTTGACTGACGTTAGATTGACAAGATGTCCTGAACTTATTTATTAAAAGTTCTAAAATAGACTTTTTCTTCTTCACAAAAACTATCTTTTACAAAATGTCAAAGATCAAAGACGAGATGTCGTATAAGCGACTCAAAGCTGATAATGCCAAAGAAAACACATCTTGCAAATGAAGTCTCCTGAAGTGTTAGTAAACTGTCTAGATGTGCTATCTTACTCAAAATTTGGTACAACTAAAAACTCCTATACATCAACGAGATAAATCAAGCAATCTGTAGTAAGAAGTACAACTATAATTTTTTATTGGAACCGAGTAAACTATTTATGACTTCTTTACTCAATTGCTCCTGTTTTTATTACAAAGCTTTCTTTTATCTCGTCGTTTCACAGAAAATATGTAAAAAATGCCGATACTCTTGAATCAAGATAAAACTCTTCCACGTTTGCTTAATGCAGTGACCTCAAATTTATCATGCATGGTATGTCAGCCCAATAAACAACTGATTTAATTTGGTTTTGCATGAAATTTTTTCACCAGTTTAATGGTAACTTGTTTTGCGTTATGTCAGGAGCCCATCCTGGTTATGTGAATTGGGTGAAACTGAATTTGTGATTGTAAGATTAGTTATATCAGGGGTTATATTTATTTGTTCTCATTGATTTTGCTTTAGGAGTAGTATTTTAGTATAATCGTGACTGAATGTTTTTGTTTCAGAAAAAGGTTATGTTGATACAATTTTGGTTCCCCGCCCTCTATTTTGGTTCCCCGCCCCTATATATTGTTGCAACTAAAGTAACTTTGAGGAAAAGGGTTTAATGAATAGTTGTTCAAGTTGAGGGTTTTGAAGGAGCTCTGGGGGCAAGAATGAGACTTTTAGAGAACCGTACTGAACGGTGTCGCATTGGAAAAGCCATAGTCTTCAATGTTGTACTTATCAGTTTGCCGTTGCAAAATCCCGGTTATAAATGTTTCAGAATGAGCTGATAAGAAACAATTTGATTAAATCAGTCAATATATTGGGAACAAAAACAAATTTCAAGTAACAAATCTAACGCAACTGGAACATAACGAACGTTTTCTCGTTTCGTTGCTAGATCGAATGGCGCGAGGCCTGAGGCGATCGTGTTTTATTTTCGTTATTTCAGGAGTCGTTAAAAATTCGCGAAAATGATTCAATATTTCAAATTATCTTCAGACAAAAAGGTAAATATTACTTACATGAAATTAAAAATGTAGAGTTATCACCGCATTCAGCTGCATGTCGCAAAAATTTTCACCGTTAAATTTTAATATCTTAATCTCAATCCCTTGTTGTATTCATTTGAGGGGAGAGGAACAGACAGTTAAATATGCCTATTTTTACTCCCTTCTCCTAGTTTTTCGGCCGTTTTCTTTCTCCTCCCTTATATTTTCGGCCGTCTGTACTTTCTCCCTCCTCCCTAAACCGTTCCCCTCCCCCTCCTTTCTAGTCTATGAATGGGCTCCCATTCATAGGCTAACGCAAAACCTCGAAAAGGGCTTGTTTTCTATTTAGGACCCCAACCGTCCCCCAACCGAACCCAACCTCGTTCCCAGGGTCTCTCTTCTTCCCGCCAAAAGCGATTGAACAGAGGACCCTTGGGTGGGCTTCATTTCGAGATGGGCTTCTTTTCGAGATTAAGCCCACTGGGCTTCTTTTCAAGGTTTTATGGTATCTCCTTTCACAGGCATTAAATTAGAAGAAGTGATATAAATTTAATAGCAAAATATAATTTATTTGCCATAAAACTGTCAGTAACAACATTCTGACCAGAAACCAAACATAACAATAACTATCATGGGATAAACCCCTTCAGCCATAAACTGGTGCTGATTTTACAGATTGAAGTAATGGAAATAATAAATATTTTTTGAAAAACATTCCATTCTTTTGCATTATAAATAATTATTTTGAAAAAATATAAAATATCTTGCTTTAAGTTAGATATCAGTGGAATTTTCTCCAGATTTACTTGTATGTACAATATCTGAATTTTATATGCCTTTCAGAACTAAAATGATAACAATCTAGTCAATGTTCATCGGTTATGTGTTCCTTTTTAACTGATATTTGAAGAACAAAACATATCAAAACACGGTTTACTAACATTATTTTGTATATAACAACACTAGATGATAAAATTGTTGCCAAATGAACCTTGGCATACTTCTTTAAATAACAAAACTTAAACATGGCATTCAGATTCAATAAACAAAATGCTCTTTAAAATTTACGCTCCTTTCCCTAGTATTCAATAGGGACCATTGGATCAGAGTACAAGTAAGAGATTGAGTATGAGTACGACTTTTCAAACCTTGTGCGTAGGGTTTACATTAACACGTCTAACACCAATCTTGTTCCTAGAGCCTCCTTCTCTACTGGTCAGCAACAGGGAGGAGCGAGGGCTCTGGGAACATGACTGATTTGAAATTTGAAATTCGTACTCGTAGTCAATCTCGTACTTGTACTCCAATCTAAAGGTCACTATCTGAATAACATGAAACAAGATTAACAACTGGGGAGGGAAATCAGAAGCTATACTGTTTCGAAGAAACTCAAAAGGCTAATAGCTGGGGGTCATGTCCCCCATGACCTACTCTCCCCCACCTCAAATGAATTATTTTAGGGGGGTGCGGTCCTAGCATCAAAGGACCTAAGGTGAGATAAAAGCCCATTTTCACTACAGAAAACTTTTGTAATATCATTTTCTTACATCAGTGCATCCCTGATGATGGACTAAAGCCTCTGTGAAACAGTCTCTACAGTTGTCTCTCAACATTAATATTTTGTTGATCGAGAGCCAATGTTGAGGTTGTTTAATTTGACACCTCCTCTCAACAATGTTGACATGTTGAGAAGAGTTTGATTTCGTTTAAATTTGTCTCAACATCTTTTCAACATTTCTTTTGTTCTTGAAATGTTGAAGCTGTTTAACTTGCTCTCTCCTCTCCCCTCAACATTGTTCTCAGTCTGACCTCACACATCTCACTTGTTGAGCATTTTGTTGAGAGGTTGCTGTGGCCAATTTGACACGACATGGTCTCAAGATCTCTCGACATGACTCAACAAATGTCGAGACCGTTTGACAGGGGCTTAAAGATAAATTTTCATAAAAAGGTACTTAAATAGGTTATTGCAATGTTTAGGAAACCCACCAAGTTTCACTATCAGTGCTGCATTACCATTTGCACTCTTTACTCGGATCGAACCTTTTTTGAATTGTCTTCCAGCTGTTGCTGTGTTGCGTGACAATGAGCGACCTTTCTTTTTAAATTGTTCTTCTCGTCACACAACAGTTCTTTTTTCTGCCTCAACTCATCCAGGGACCTCTCTTTTGCTAAGATCTCCTTCTTCAATAAAGCAAGTTCCTCTTTCTTTTGATCAAGAGCTGTCTCTTCTTCGCTCATTTGCTGCCCCAACTTTGGTAGCTTCTCCTCTACCTGGCTGAGTTTATCGGAATATTGTTTGAGTACCACCTCTACAATATTCTGTTTTGAGGGCACATCCAGGCCAACTCCCTCAGTGATGACGAATTTTAGAAATGAGTTGTCAGCATCAGAACTTGCAGCATTGACCTCTTCACAAGACTCTTCAAGTTTAACTTTACCGGGAATGACCACGTCGTTCGTCTTTGTGTTGGAGTCAGATGTCTGTTCAATTTGCTGTAAAGAACCTTCACTGGACAATGAAAAGGCTTGGGTGATAATAAATGGCACACTTGCATCCGATTGTGTGATAACAGAGAGGTCATCTTCACTTGCATGTTTAAATACAGGGATGGTAAACTGTGGGAATGGGTTCCCTGTGGCATGGACAGTGCATTCTTCAAGATTACTGGAGTGGCTTGTCTCTGGCTCCATTGGATCAGTATCCTCAACTTCTGTTGATGCTTCTCCGTCCTCTAACTGTGTACTGTGAGGTGAACTCTTCTCTGTTATGAAAATAATAAAAGGCATTCATTACAAATTTTCACTACTGACAAATTTCTATTTAGAAATGTTAGCCGAGCCATTTACTGCACCTTTCAATGACAAACAAACTCTGAAGTTCAAAACCCAACTAAAAATAATGATTGCATTTCACTGCCATAAATCTATTACAATAATAGAGAGCTGTTTTTGAGCCATGGACGGCTACTGGAAGGCGAATGTTCTTGTTTTTGGCGCGCTTTCACCCCCACCAATAAGTTGGAAAGCTCTCGTTTTAGTATTTAAAATGACATTACGGACAAAAATCGATAATACGCGCCAAAGAGGAGAACACTCAACTTCCGGTTGTCGTCCGTGGCTCAAAACGTCTGTGCTTAAGCTCTCTTATATTACAACCAACAGACACTGAAAAAAGCAGCCCACAGACGTGACTTTTGAACCCATTGAAGTGAACTTCTGTTTCCTGAGAGGTCTGCTAAGATTATTGACAGCAGGAACTGTTACACACGGTAATTTTTCCTGCAACTTGTCTCAAAATTTTTCTGCGACACAAGTTGCACAAAAAATTGCTATAGTGTAACAGCCCTTGAAATGATCATGTCACGCAATATTTTTGTTGCAGCAAGTATTGCACACTGCAAAAATTTTTTGGTGTGTTGCCTAGGGGTGTTACACTAAGCAATGTTTCATGCAACTTGTCCCGTAACAGCACAACAAAATTGCAAAACAAGTTGCAGGAAAAATTGTCTAGTGTAACAGCGCCTTTAGGGCTGGTTTACTGTAGCGATGGAGTCGTAATAGGAGCAGTAGCCCATACAAACGCTGCAAATCACAATCGGAAACGTAAGGATCAGACCATTTTTTGATCTGTACATTTCCGATTTGTAGTGTTAGTATAAACTACTGCGCTTCTGACTATGGCTCTGATACCCTGTTCAAGACAAAAAAACCTGAAAACCATACCCTATCAGGCCGCACATCACCATTTAGGCCAGACAAGGGAGTGCCCGGGGGGGGGGGGGGGGGGGGTTCGCTCCCATTTGAGTTTGCACCGTCCGAGTTCACACCGTTTGTTTGTGGCCTCACGCTCACGCTAATAGATTAGAACGAAGAATATACATTGGTGCGGACTCGAAAAGGGGCGAACTCAGACAGTGCGGACTCGAATGGGAGCGAAACCTCCTGCTCCCTCTGTCAGCCCTTATTGTTCAATGTGTTTTCTCACCTGGCTGTGACAGTTGTTGATAGTTGTTATCCGTCGGTGAAAGTGAAAAGATTTTCACCGCATTTCGTAGATCAGCCTCCCAAGCAAGATGAATCACTGTTTCATTTTGCAAGTTCTTTTCATTGGGCATTGATTTGCCAGAGAACAGCAAACTCTGCACGAATTTCAGAACATGGAAGCCACATGTACTGTCCCGAGCCAAAATATGCAAAATGGAATCTCCAGTGTTGTTTTCAGCGGTTTTAATCACCTCTATAATTTCGGTTCTCGTATATATGGAAGCGTCTTCAAGGTCGAGTAACCTCTTGATCATGCTCATCAAGCAAAATTGGTGAAACGAAGCTCTCTTACGTTTGCCACTGCGGAGGCAATTCAAAATGTTAGTTGATGACACATGAAGTGCTGTCCGACCATTGTTGTCCTTCTGCGCCAAGATTCTGGGATGATAATCGGTTAGAATGTGTAATATGCGCCCAAATGCATCCTCTCTATCCTTGCTTTTCGTCATATTTTTTTGAACTCCACCAAATGAAGCCGCTTTGTTGATGTGCGTTGCTGCAAAATGCAAAGCGCTTTCGCCATGTTGGTTCAAGACGCGCGGATTGAAGTTGTTTCGGAGTAGACCTTCCACGATGCCAGTCTTGGCGAATGCACAAGCTAGGAAGAGCAGTGGGGATCTCAGGTTATCTAAGGGATCCGGGATGTCACTGTTTTCATCCCAGCCGGACAATTTGGTAAATTCTATGCACTGACTTAGTGCACTCGGCAAGTCACCCGGGCGTTTGATTCTCGCACTCAGCCTACGAGCATCCATAAACATTGCTGCTACCAAATCGTGATGGACAAGATCACAATTGCTTCCACAGAATGGAGTGTGATACTTTCCTGTGACTGTGGAAGAAGCCATTGAGGCCAGTTGCAAATTACTGGAGTTCGGAGAAGACATATTTCACCACAACAACAACAACTAGCTCAGCAGCTTACATTTTACACACGCGACAAAAAATTTCGCGCCGTGCTGACGTCAAAGGGGTCGAATACGCATGTGCAATCGATGTTTCAGTTATTGTAATGAGGGGGTGGGGGAGGAGTGGGACCAGTTTTCCGCATAACTTACCAAGACGTTAGAAAGGGATTTCTTAAGATGATTCCATCGAGGAATAGAACTTACAATAGATTTTCATTCAAACTTTGCCTATTGGTTGTTTATTATCTTAAGGGAACTTAAATTTTGAAATAAAAAGGGGGGTCCCGGTATTCGTTTAGGAGCAGGAGGACCTTGTATATACCCCAAAATTCCGTCAAGAGAGGATTGTTCCGTCAATAACAGCTTCCAGAAACGTTTTTATTTTAACCGTTCACTTTACGTTTCGTGGGAGCAGAAAAAATAGGCAGAAAGCAAAACGTGAAATATAACAATAAATATATTGCATCGACTTCAAGGAACAATTTAATGTATGTTTTATGATAAAGGCACGCATTTTTAATTGACACTGATTCAACTTGTTCCTAGCGTGCAATGTTCTCGAGGCCACAATTATATTTTCACGAGTACTGACTAAGTTCACGTTTCCGGTAATTATTTATTCTTCTGCAATAGAAATTAGTCTCTATTCATTTTATAGAAAGAAGGTTATTGCTAGACTCAAAATAAGAGAAAAAAATTGATAGGTCACGGTACTCGTTTACGAGAAAATGACGATTTATCTCTCTGGTGAGCTTAGCCGTAAAGGAAAAACCGCCATTTTCTTAATGTGCGCGCGCTAATTACGTGTGAAATTATGCGCAGTAAGGATGCGCAATGCAATACGTATAGGAAATCGTATGAACGCGAGTGCAATTCGTGATTTATGGGCACGAGTGATGTTTTGAAAGTTCTCAAAATTGCACGAGCCTTTAGGCGAGTGCAATTTGAGAACTTTCAAAACATCACGAGTGACCATAAATCACTAATTGCACGAGCAGTTCATACGATTTTTTGTTTATAATATTCTCAACAAAATTTTGCTGCGGCCATCACGCTACTCTGCACACGAAACGCTTCACTAGTTTCCAAAGTGCTCACATGTTTTATTTGAACGCGCAGGCAAACCAAGCGTGAACTTTTTGAAAGAATTACAGTACTATAGTTTAGAAAATATTTAACCATTAACTTGAAAGCTTATTTCAATTCCATTAAGCGGCAAAAACGTCTCTACTTGTCCGGTACCGTTTATCACAATTCCGTATTGCACTCTATAACCTATTTATGCATTCGTCATTGACCAATCAGAAGCTCCATATTTTGTTGAGTATATTATAATAAGGAATAAACGAAGTATAGAGGAAGGGCGCGGAATTTCACCGATTCTTATATGTACTCTGCGGGAAAAAGAGAACACCCCCCCCCCCCCCCCCTCCCCACCCTGAGGGGGAGCGGATGGAACATGAAACCGATGAACCAGCAGGAACACTCGCCATGTTAATTCCAGTCCGACACTCCTTTGATTTGGTTGGGAGTTAAACCACACGTGTCACGGAACACATCGGTCCCGATTGAGCTCGTAAAATGCTGAAAAGTTGCTCACTGGAATGGCAAAAAAAATGCTAAAAATTTTCCAAAAATCCAAAAAGTTGCTACCTAAATTTCAAAAGTTGCTATCTAAATTTCTTGATATTTTTTTACAAACGTTAATTTTAAATTTTATTTTTCGATTGAACAAAAATAAAAATAAATTATAACAATTTTAATTTTTTTTTTAATTTTAAAAACATTTTAAATTTAAAAAAAATTATTATCTTTTTAAATTGTAGATTAATAAACATTCAATAAATTCGCATAAATTTAAGTTTTCTATCAAGTTGTTCACTTTTTCGTGCTTGATATGTGCTGTAAACCTATATTTTGCTCAAAAGTTGTTCAGAAAGGCAAAACTTGCTCGAGGTTGCTAGAACTGCAACAAGTTGCTCCAAACACCAAAAGTTGGTCAAAAGTTGCCGAGCACAATCAAGACAGGCCTATTCACCATTATCCATAGCAAAACCATCTCCAGGATCCACCAAAATGCACTTTTCAGAGCTTGAAATTAAATCTCAATTTTTTTTCTCTGGGGAAGGCACCCCAAACACCCCAAATTGAAGGGGAGCGCCCCCCACCCGCCCTCCTACGGTGCCCAATCCCCCTCCCCCCCAAAAAAGAATTATTCCACTTCACATTTTCGGGTAAACCCTCGGATCCCCCAAATGTCACTGTAGTCAAATACATTGGCGGCATGAAACAACACAGTCAGACGGGTTAAAATTATACTGATTACCTTACATTAATCTGACTTGACATGCCGGATTTTCTAACCCAAAAAGGAAGGTACTGTGGTTGAACAAAAAAGTAATTACATTTGATTATGCAAAATCCTTCTTAGTTATTTTTCTTAAATTCAAACCGGTAACTATTTTCCGTTACCCAACGGCTTCCCGCTTACTCCAACCTTTCCCCTTAATCTGACCTAACTAACCCCTTTCTATTATTCCTATGCTCCCTTTACCCAGCGTTCCCTTACTTTAACACTCTCAGTTTTCCCTTACTCTGTACCCCGTGTTCTAACCCTCCCTACTATTCCCTACGTCCCTTACACCACCTCCCCCTAATTCCACCATCCCCTATAATTCCCCTGTGACCTCGCTCCCCTCCAACTACCACTTTACCCCCTACTTCAAGGTTTTTTTTTTCATCGTGTACTCCAATTCTCCTCGAACCTCCCCTTAGAACTACGGCTATAACCCACACTGTTCCTTCAATTACAGGATTTTTTATTTTTTTATTTTTACCTCCACCACTATGCCTCGAACCTGGGACTTCTTGCTCAACAGCGAATCACCTTAACCACTGTACCACACCGTACGCTGTTGAAAACATTCAACACATTTTCAGGTATCATTACTTATTATTCCCAGGTTTACCTCGGCCAAAGTATTAATTTATTATTTCCAAAGTCAGTCGTACGTTTGAGCCAGAAATTATTTGTTTAAATAAAGACACTTTTTATTCTTCTTCAACGATTAAACCACTATCCAGCTTTCTCTTATTACTAGTCGCCGATGTTTTGCTGTGTTCAATTGTTTGCATAAATTAGAAGCGATGTTCGCGAGTCGCAAGGAAGTGCGCATATTAAAACATTGCACGTGATTATCTGGGAAAAATAACAAAATATTTTTGTTCAGATAAAGTAAATGGCGACTGACTCTTAATCAATTTTTATTTTATTTTTAATTTTTTAATTTTTTTCGTTGCTGTTAACACACCGCTAATGATTTTCTGTTGTTATGTTCTTTCCTCTTTAATTTTCTTTCGCCCCGGTCTACGACCTACAATTTTCTCACAAGAGACGACCAGAAATGAGGCTATATTATGAGTCTACATGTATGTATTCAAACATTGAAAATTTAATGTCCTGTAAACTGGTTCAGTACAGTGAGAATAGTGCAACGTTCTCCTTTCTCGTTCTAAGACTGTAAATAGCGACAAAAGTAGTCAATTTATATTCTTCCCTTTAGAGAATTTTATAGATGATCGAAAAAAGAAAGGCACGCTGGCCTGACAAGGGATATAGGAACAGACAAACGGACAGCTAAGCCCTCGTCGGATGTTAATGTTAGTTGAACTACTCACGAATTAATTTCGCGAAATTTTGGCTAAACTTTTATATTACGAACGTGGCCTTAAAAATTTAAGTAAATGCAAGAGAGTATGGTCTAAGAGAAGCATTCTCCGTGCCCAAGATAATTTTTTGAAGTTATTTTTATTTCCTTCCAAGCGAGGCTCCGAGCTCGCTTCTACGACCGCGCAAACTTTCCCGCGCTTTGCAGTCGAGCGGTGCGGACAGCCAGTCGATGTGACGATAGGTTTTTCGGGTCAACGGACACTTTGGGACTTTAGCTGAAAGGCAACTGAAACTTGGGGAAATTAGACTCAAATGGAAGCACTGCTTGACCTGCGGGATCAGAACCTCGTCACGAGTTCTTGGCACTCGGGATCTACTTCACTGGAAACTTCTTACGGACGTCAAGGAACAGACTGGATTTGGGTCCAACAGTAGTTTATTCAGAGCTCACTGGTAATTTCAGTACAGCATCGTAATCGGCGATGTAATTAAATAAAGCTTTACCAGTTACGTGCGTGTAAGCGTCGGTTGTTACAATCTTATGACTTGGCAAACTCTACCATGTGTAGAAATACAATAAGAACGGAAAATACTCTGTTTGAAGTTAGCGATTACTACTTAAATATTCTGCTTACTTCCGAAATTGCTTTGTTGCAGAAAAGTGACTGACAGCAAGGGTTAACTCCCCTCGAATAGAACAGTTTTAAAATATATGTTCAGCTGGAAAACTACCGTAGGAAGAAATACCTAACAAAGAAATTTCACTGCGAGCGTAAGGCTCAAAAGGACAGCTGACTCAAATACTGATTTTTAGAATAAAAGGACGGCCATGTTCAAAAGTGCAGCTGTACTAGTGTACAAAGGACGCGGCAATGTTCAAAGTACAATGTCCATATTGAATAACAAATAAATGAAACTTCTAGTTTTGCTGCATTTAAAAAGGAACCTACTGTTGGCTTTTAAAAAGGTTTTAAAACACTGAACACGGATAAACATAGAAATTATTGAAAATGGTAAATCCTCTCATGACATCGAGTACCTGTAGAGGAAGAGAGATTTTTCTCGTGTTTCTGTTTTATTTTGCCGTTTCTTTGCATTTGGAGAACACGCTGGCTTGAAGCAACCATGGAATAAGTATTCGAGTAAGACTTCGGGATTTGCTTCAGAGAAAAAGAAGGCAGGAAATCGAAGATAATGGAGAAGTTAAGAAAGATTTGGTAGTTGAAACAAAACGTGTTAAATTAAATGAGTGGACGCGAGACGGAAAGTTTCACAATGAAGGTACGTACGGGTTTTTATAGTTTGGTAAAAAAGATACACAATATTAGACAATATTTTTATAGAGTCCATTGGTACCCCGTCGGCAGACGAGATTCAGTCTCAGGATGAAATTTGCCAAGGTATTAAAACACGCCCGGGTGATAATTTTAATTCGATGCGCAACCATGCGCTTCCTTATTAGAACGATTTATTGAGCTATTTTTTTCATGTAGAAAAATAGCTTCCTAGCTGTCGTGTTGGACGATGTAGTGAGTGAGGTATGTATGTATGTATGTATGTTTGTCCGACCAATCAAAATCGGACTACCATCAACAACACTAAGTTCAACAACCAATGAAATTGCCGTTTGTAAAGCGGCATAGTTCTGAGAAGAAGAGCGATTTTAGGACTGCCATCTTTGTTTGTGTGTAAAGGCCGGCATATAACTAAGGGGGTGATTACATGGCGAATTTCAGCCCGGGCTGAAATTCGCCATGTAATCACCCCCTTAGACATCGATCCCTTCGAGAAGATGAAGGCAACCTAAGCTAAGCTAGTGATAAGCACCAGAAAAGGAAAACCTGATGAGACCAATACTGAACTTGACATCTGAAAGTATGAATGGCGCCGATTCAGCATGCAGTAAGAACTTCGATCAACCACGAAGGAACAAACATAAAGAAGAAGAAATAGGGGTGTTACGAAAACTACGACCCTCGAAAACTAAGACCTAGTATCCTTTCTATTGTTACTGTTATGTTCATTCATGAGATTTTACCAGAAGTCTCTTTTATTTTCCCCGGTACGTTGAGAATTCCGCGCTAAAGTAACTACTTTGAATATTCGAGGATTCGGTGACGAATCATGCCAAACAGAATTTGATTTTGCTAAACACGCGCTATTTCGATGTTTTGCTGTTGAGTGCAGAAATTTTCACGGGAAGTGGTAAATTCGTGAGCAGATATTTTGAAGAGAAAAGTTGAAATATGCTTACGCAAGTTCTCTTGTCTTTAATAGTTGACTTTCGGTCAATCTTCTTGGGTTGATTTTATTGACAGAACTTGTTACGTTTTATCCGAATGCCTTTACCATCGAATGCCTTTAATTTCGGTAAAACAGAAACGTATGTAATGTGATACTTTTGGTTGTAATGTCGGCTTGTGTAACCTGATACTTTTGTTTTTCATGCAAAGGATGTAACCTGATACTTTTGTTTTTCGTACAAACGCTTGTGATAATTGAATTAGTTCTTGTTTCTCAGTTGGATAAATATCTGCGTGTTGAATAAAATAAAATCTTTTCTCTTCAATTTTATCACAAGGATTTTCAATATATGGCATTTATTTCCAGTTTGGTGCAAATTTGTTGCAGTAGAAATATGGATATCGAAAACAAAATATAATTTGATACACTTGTTTTCAAATGTAAATTTGATTTAATTACATGTAAAAGAGCCGAAATTTTAATAAAAACGTGATGTTTTTCTTTGGAATGAAATCAAAAAATTGTTTTCCTTCAAGGTACTGTGAGGATTTGCAGTTCTTGGTGTTCTGCTATGTGAATTGTCATTAAATTTTAGCATTTTGTATTTGATTAATAAATGCATTACAACATGTCAGGGTCAAAAGGTCATCAATCAAATTTACATGAATGTTTTAAGCAGACCTTCACTAAGGCTTTTAATTATACGATGATAAGGAGTACAATTTAATATTTAAAACAACACACTGTACTGGCACAAATATTTCTTGATGAACCACAACACAAATGGTTTATGTTTTAATACCTAAATAAAATACTTTTGTTGACCCTTGTCATGTGTAACGCAGGTTTGTTCAATTGTCACGCATTCGTTTCCAACTGTTTCTTTGCCTGGTAGTTAATTGAAGATGTAAAAACAACTGCCCCTCACAGAACCGTTTTTATTTTATAGTAGTCAACTATTGGACTGGAGGTGGGGATTTGCACTCCCAAGGTGGGGTAGGCTCAGTCTCCAGCTGTGGGTGTTTCGGTGTGCCTGCGATCCTCTCCACCTGGATCGCGGGCTGGGGGAGCATGCGTAGCTGACTGCTCTGACATTCAACCCTTCGAGTCTTTGAGTTTGACCACTCGGTAACAAATGTAACTTTTCAAAATGTTTGGAAAATATTCTTTATCTCAAAACACCAATGCAGTCCAATCTCTTTTTTATTTCTTTCACGTTACGCTTTTAACATCCAAGAATTGCATTATTTTCTAATCGACGACACCAAACGTTATTTTCCTTTTTAACTACAATTCGCAATTTTAAACTTAAACCACCCAAGTAAAATTAATAAAATATAAAAAACGTTTGAATATTCTCTGACTGGAAACATTCGATCGTCCATTGAATATAATCAACTTGACCAGCACAAAACTGTTTGCCAGGAAAACAAGCCACATCGCTTGATTTTTGATAACTTAAAATACACTATACTAAAGCCAATCTGCCAACTCAAAACAACCAACATGATATACAGTTTCCAATCCAATCTTTTCATGCTCCATAACACCATTCTTTACCACTCCAAAAAATAGCTCTTGCACGCATTGCGTGCCTATGTTTTAATAAGGTTACAGAAATTCCTCTCTTTTTCTAGAACGAAAAACAATTTTTCACGCTTCGTTTTTCTCATTCTCGTGTTACTTATTGGATGTTGACCTGTACTTCAGAGACTGAAATTTGTTTTGGTTGAGAAGCTCAGCGCGGCAACATCGATCCCGTAAACAACTTAAAATTGGAGAACTTGAAAACCACAATCACCAGCTTCCAGTTTGTTATAAGTGAGGCTCCGTGGACGTCATTTTATAAATGATATAATACGAAATCTAAAATTATTGTTGATCCGCAAAGGGGCCAGCCCATCACCGTAGATGTGCAGTGCTAGTGCAAGTGCAATATAAATGCTGAATAAAATATGGTAAAATGGTCATATAACTTAATAAAGTGCTCTGGTGCAATTGCTCAAACATTACAAACCCTCCCCCCCTAAAATAGTTATTAATGTTTATGATTATCAGCGGGGTAAAAGTATATATGGCCGTTAAGATTGAGGCTAATGTGATTGTTCGGGGAGTCCGCTTACGGGAGCTTAGAAACAACAGAAAATGCAAATCGTACCCCTCGAAAGTGTCCGCGGCCGCTTACGGGAATGGCTGCTTACAGGAATGTGTAAATACAGAGTTTGTATGAGACTTCAAACGGGGTTTTGACAAGGCGGCCGTAAGTAGAGCTGTCCGCTTACGGGAGTGTCCGCTCAGAGAGCTTCGACTGTACGTAGTTTCCATACAAATACATACATCATGTTTATTTACCCTCGGATTTACAGAGTAGCTAATATCTCCGAGCAACAGACGGACAACACACTCATAGTTTGACCATGACACCGGGAACTTCGTGCCTTACTCTTTTCGAGCAGTGTCGTGGGTTATTTTACGTTCCCTTCGAATTGATATGTGTGATGAAGGAGACTAGGCCAACGGCTTGATGTCACCGTCCAATGACGCGATGTTGAGCACAGTCAGCATGATCTTGGCTGGTAGTTCGGCCGGAATTCTAACCCGCGACCTCCCGCTCTGTAGTCTGGCGTCCAATCAACTGAGCTAACCAGGCGGCGGTTAAGGCGGGACTTAACCTAAATGCCATTTTTCCGCGACTTAACATGGGCTAAATGAAAATATCTCGTTCACGTTTCAAGCAATCCAAAAGCTCTATGCTTATCCCATGAATCTATGTTTTGGGGTGTTTTGTAAATTTTTGGGTGATTTTTGGATATGTTTGGAAGGAAATAGTTTTTCTCAAAGGAGTTGTAAAATTTAGGGAAATGAGAAATATTGAAGATTTAATGTAGTTTTAAAATTAGAATTTGAAGTTAAAAATTAGTAGATTGACACCAACAGACAGTTGATAACCACGCAAGAGCACGCGTGGGTATCAGCTGTCTGTTGGTGTTCCAAAAATAATTGTATTTCTTCTATCCCGTCTTTAAACCTCTTAAAATTTCATTGAAATTTAGGTTAAGTCCCGCCTTAAACGAAGGCTTTCTCAAAACTACAGTTTAATTTTCACTCAAGGCCACCATGAACTGAGTATAAATTGACAGGTAACTTTTTTCAGATCGATCGAGTTACTTTTGGCATATGTCTATGTAGATATATATTTTTATTTTTTTAATCGTCCTATTTAAATTGTAAAAAATAAAGCCAATTCATAAAAGATAATGACTCGACATATACTGTTGTGTAGTTTCAACAGTGTTACAATGTAAGAACGAGAGAGACAGTATTGATATTGATATGAAAAGTATGAAATAAATACAAACATGTTACAAAGTTCAAAATTTCGGCAGGTGTGCCTCCATTAGGTTGTGCAAGTCAGCCAAATCGTTGGGCTTCAACGTATTCAGCTAATCACAGTCAAAACTCTACTAACAACTACCTCTCTATAACCATACGCTTTACTATTTATATTAAAACCTCCCTACAACGGCCACCTCTGTTCAAACGGCCAGTAATTCTGCCCCACGGATGCCGTTGTATAGAGGTTCTACTGTACTCAGTCAGTTGCTTGTTTTGTTAAACTGTGGTTGAATTTGTTTGGTTGTGAACTTTATTTGTAAGTGAACTACTTGCTTTTTCCGTGAGTAAATATGGTTGAACTGCGTATGAATGTCTTTGTGCTATGTGCATATTTGTTTCTTCTTTGAATGAATTTGTTTTGCATTCTTTTTTTTTTGCGAAAATTACGACCATATTTCCACTTGCTCGTACCCTGGGTACCAGAGGTTTATTTCTCCGTCGCGTCGAGATCCGTCGAGATCCGAGATCCGGCGAGCGGCGGAGCCGCGAGAAATAAACTTTTCGCGCGGGCCATAAGAGAGATTTGAAACTGGAAACCGCGCAAGAAAAGCCTCTGGCACCCAGGGTAACTTGCTCGTTACCCGGGCTAGTAAAAGTATAGATTATTACAGTTTGTACCTCCGTAAGCAATACATAATTAAATTATGCAAACAAAAGGTTGGAAAACAACTATATTAAATTTTGTCGTTTGTGGCTATTCTTTTTATGTGACGAAGTTTTGAAGCAAACAACTGTGAATGACAATCCTGCTGGTGTATAAACAAATGAAAAATTACTATAGAAGCAGAGACTGATATAATGTAGATTTTTGATGTTAGAGGTAGCCAAACCAAAATGAGTTACCGTTCGCGTCAAATCGATTATACATCTGCATTAAGTGTGATGAGCGTGCCAAGAAGTTATAACTGTTACAAAACTCTTTTCTCTACGAAAAACAAATCAAAATGTCGATACCATACGGGCCTATAGAATACAAACTTCGAGTAACAGTAGCCACATGTGCACTTCTTGTACCATTTTTTCTCGTTCCAGGCCCTGCGCAGACTTGATGACGTTCGTTGCTCTTTTACTTGTTCAGGTTCTTCGTCATCCTCGGAGACCCAGGGGTTAGAAGTCTTGATGACGAAAAGAACCCCTGGGGAGGATGTCTTACCACACGAGTTCTGAGAGGTAATTTGCATACTGGCTCCTGATTGGGCGCGGAAAAAATCCTTTGTATTTTTCCGCTCAATCAGCGACCGAGAAACTTCGAATACTTTTCGTGCCTCTAACACGGAGAGCAGTTTGCTCGCCATATTTGTTTTGCCCGTTCGCTAGACTTTGCTCTCAACGAAAAGCTTCGGTAAAAATTTCCTGAAACCCTACGAAATCACGCCGGACTTCGCAATGGATTAGTGTAACAGTTCGAGCGATTTGAGGTATCGAGTGGTTAAGTTACGTTTTGTGCTGTGGCCATAATGCGACTCGCGATACCGAATTTTCACAACTGCGTGTGTACCACCATGTTTTCAGCTTGCTCTGGTTTAACGTGGACCCTGCTTCATTGCAGCTTTGTATTCTTGTTCTACCTTGCGGTATGTACAAATATGGTAGGGTTCTTATTTTTACTGAAGCTTACCGTTCTAGAGCGAAGTTTGTCGCACGGGCTAGACAAATATGTCGAGCTGCCATCGTTTTCGGTCAATTTGTGCATGTTGATTTCAATGTTCCCACGCGAACTTTCGAACTTTATTTGCCATTTGCCGTTCGGCTGCTATAAATTATTTTCGCGATGAAACCGCCTCTGTAAACGGCAGTCGACATGAGTGAAAATCTCACTCCCAAAAAGACTGTACAGGATTGCTGTCGGGTTTGTTCGTTGGAATTTGTTGACAAGTATAAGAAGAGGAAAAGGACTATTACTAGCCAATTTAGTAAAGTGTTCGAAAGTGTTGTGAATCAAAAAGTATTAAGTGAAGATGGTTTGCCTGGAGCAGTCTGCGACACCTGTAAATATAGAATCGAAAGAGCTTGGAGGATGTCCAATCAGGATCAAAGTGATCTTCAACAGTTAAGGAGTAATGCAGCAGATACAGCTCAAACTCTTCGCTTTAAACGTGGACATCCAGTCTCTCCAGCATTTACATGTACCAGCAAAGGAGACGAAAATGTTACAGTAGTGCGTAAAAAGAAAGGTCAGAGACTTGTATTTGATCCATCTCCATTGGAACCATGTCAGATACAACCACCATTGTCAGCAGATCACTACCCTCAGGTGCTATGCCTACCACTCTCATCCAACAGTGATGATTGTGTTCCACAACTTCAATGACTCTCAAGTCCACGTACCAACTGTGGTTTTCTCAACCCTTCCTCCTAATCCCAAAACAAACACTGCAAAATATGTTATCCTGGGAAGAGCGTTTTTTGGTTGAATAGCTGCAAAGTTATGGCTCTTTCAAATTTAAGACATTTGTATGGGAAATATCAAAACCAACCTCAAGCCTCATTTTCATGCTTGTGCAAAAATTGAAATGCCTATAATGTCTCCTCAAAATAGGAATATGGCCTCATACACATATTGACTCATTTTGACATGATCTTTCTTGTTATTGAATTCTTTCTTCAGTTATAGGCATTTCAATTTTTGCACAAACATGAAAATGAGGCTAGTGAGACTAGGTTTTGATTTCCCATACAAATGTCTTAAATTTGAAAGAGCCATAACTTTGCAGCCGATAAACCAAAAACGTTCAAACTTCCCACGATAACATATTTTGCAGTGCTTGGTAATGTAATAGCATCAATTGCTGGGCGGCCATTTATGAATATGGTGTATATCAGTACATAACTGTTATTACATAATAATGGTATTAGTCTAAATGAATGCCTAATCATTGTGGAACAAAATGAACATCTTCATAACATAACAGGTTACCATGGCAGCAGTACCAGTAACAAAAAATAAAATACAAAACAATTAACACATAACCTGTGAGAAACACCCTTAAGTTTAGCTTTGGGTACTTATAAAATGAGCTTGACCCCCATTTTTATTACTGAATAATGATCAGCATGTTCAGATAAAACTTTTTACAGAGTTTAAAAAAAATATATGGGGCTTAATTTTTCTGAGATGTACCCAAGAATTTTTTTAACTGTAGAAAAAGCTTTAATCTGAACATGCTGATCAGTTTTACAGCCCTTTTGATGGATCGATACTACCATCCTGTATCAGTTAACATTAAAATAAAGGTATCAAACGATTGCCAATCATCGGTGAACAAGTTGTGATCATCTACTTGACATAATAGGTTACCATAGCAACAGTATATACTGTCGGAAAAAAAACAATTTTAGCTTTAAGTGCTTATATGTATACATAATGTATGCAAAAACAAGCTCAGTCACCCCCATTTTATTGAATAAAGATCAGCTTAAGATACAAATTTGTTTTGCAAAGTAAAAAAAGTTCCTCAAAGGGGATTCAGAGCCACCTTAAATTTTCACCTTAAATTTTTCAAAATTTAAGGTGGCTCTGAATCCCCTTTGAGGAATTTTTTAAACTTTGCAAAACAAATTTGTATCTTAAGATGCTGATCTCTATTCAATAAAATGGGGGTCACCGAGCTTGTTTTAGAAAAATAATGCAGGGGGGGGTTGGAAAACCAGAGGGGGGGGGGGGCATAAAGTAAAATCAAAGCAAGGAGAGGGGGGGGGGGGGGGGCTCAAGGTAAAATAAGTTTTCCTACATGAAGCCCATTTTCCAATCCCCCCCCCCCCCCCTCCTGATAATTATTGCACAGTCCCTTAAAGCTAACTGTTGCTGTAACCTGTTGTGTCAAGATGGGCATCCATTTGATACCATTATTTTAACATCAACTGATCTAAGATGGTAGTATTGATCCATCAGAGTGCAAGGGCTCTAAACTGTTATGAGCCACCTGCTAAACATGGTGATAGTATCAATCCATGAAACCACAAGGGTTTTAAACAAGCCACCTTGAATAACTGAAGCCGGGAAGCAAGCCTCAGACTTATTCATGGAGATCTGCAAAGACATTGTATAAACAACTGTATATTTTGTGAGCATGATCCACATTCCACACAGGAAGCATTTCTAGAATGTCATCCACAGAAAATAGTGAGTCACACTTTAAAATAGTATCATCTATGAGTTGGTTGGTAAAGCAAGTAACATTGTCAACATTGGAATAAAAAAAATGTGGGTTGGATTCCAGTACTTCTTGTCTCATATTTCCCTGGCATCCTTTGAGGAGATCCTTCAGCTGATTTCTTTGATCCACAGAAACAGGCCTTGTCTTCTGACTTGTTGTAACTTCAGTCCTCTGCGATATCAATGAATCTGTGGCTCCACAAATTATCACACTTCTTTGCACAGACATCACAGCATAGATGCTTAACCCTAGAGAAACTATCACCACTAGTACTATCGTCAAAGAGTGCAAAAATTTTGTTTCTTCGACAGCTGGTTGATTTCAAGTATTCCAACATCTCTGGTTTGCATAGACGTAATTGTTGCCCATGGAACACAAATTGACCGCAAACGATGGCAGCTCGACATATTTGTCTAGCCCGTGCGACAAACTTCGCTCTAGAACGGTAAGCTTCAGTAAAAATAAGAACCCTACCATATTTGTACATACCGCAAGGTAGAACAAGAATACAAAGCTGCAATGAAGCAGGGTCCACGTTAAACCAGAGCAAGCTGAAAACATGGTGGTACACACGCAGTTGTGAAAATTCGGTATCGCGAGTCGCATTATGGCCACAGCACAAAACGTAACTTAACCACTCGATACCTCAAATCGCTCGAACTGTTA
This sequence comes from Desmophyllum pertusum, assembly GCA_029204205.1. Classification (NCBI taxonomy): domain Eukaryota; kingdom Metazoa; phylum Cnidaria; class Anthozoa; order Scleractinia; family Caryophylliidae; genus Desmophyllum; species Desmophyllum pertusum. The sequence goes on from MU825874.1 coordinate 4,416,464, forward strand.
CACTAATCCATTGCGAAGTCCGGCGTGATTTCGTAGGGTTTCAGGAAATTTTTACCGAAGCTTTTCGTTGAGAGCAAAGTCTAGCGAACGGGCAAAACAAATATGGCGAGCAAACTGCTCTCCGTGTTAGAGGCACGAAAAGTATTCGAAGTTTCTCGGTCGCTGATTGAGCGGAAAAATACAAAGGATTTTTTCCGCGCCCAATCAGGAGCCAGTATGCAAATTACCTCTCAGAACTCGTGTGGTAAGACATCCTCCCCAGGGGTTCTTTTCGTCATCAAGACTTCTAACCCCTGGGTCTCCGAGGATGGTTCTTCGTCTGTCTGTGCGAAATATGGCTGGAAAAACTATATGCTGAGATGTTTGCCTATGGCCACTAAGTAGTGCAAGTTAGTTATCAAGCCTACTACGTAGCTCTTTGTTCATCTAGGGCTCTAAAAACCAGGTAAAAAGGCTGTCAAAGGGTAGCGTGACGCGTGGACATCATTTTACAGTGCACTATAAACAATGGCAAAGTTTTCGTTTGGAAGATAGCTACAACCTAGATAGGCCGCCGATTGTGTGGTGAAAATAATTCGCATCTTCAAAGAAACATGGCAGAAAACGGGGTTGAACTGGAGCTGAAAGATTCTGCAGCTATCGGAAGCAAACACCGAGCTCGCCAAATGGACAACGTCCGAATTACGAATCTTTGAAAGAGCTCAGTGATGACAATGGTAAGTGATTCATATAAACTACAATGTAGAACTTCGCAGAAGCTGTTAACACTCTACAAGTGTAAAGCTCTGAAACCTGGGCTCTGAAACTACACTCTTTCCTGGCGTGACCAAAATGAAAATCGGTGATCGGATAACAATCGATGATTGTTATAGTTAATTGATGTCGAGTGGTATACATGTACATGTTGTACCATATGTTCGTATCGGCCAATCGATGACCAATCGGTAGTCACAAATAAATCCTTGATTTCATTGATTGCTATTGACTGTCATCGATTGCTATTGACCCGGGATGTCTAATCGAACGTTCAGCAATCAAACAAAATCGAACACCAATCGTTAGATTGTGTTCGGCAATCGAACATAATCGAAAAACACACTTGAACGTTCGATTATCGAACGGTCGGCAATCAAACACAATCGATGTTCGATTATCGAACGGTCGGCATTGAACTCAAATCTTCAAGAGATGTAGTCCGAACAAAATCGAATCAGATTCGGTTCGATTGCATTCGATTTTGTTCGATTTTGTTCGAATGAGTTCGATTTTGTTCGATTGGTTCGATTTGTTCGATAATTAAACTCACACAAAATTAGATGTTTCGATTATGTTCGATTACCGAACACAATCGAACGATTGTTCAATTTTGTTCGATTAGACCAGGGTATTGATTGTCATCAATATCTAGCATGTTCCAGGCGTCCGGATAGTGGTGGAGTAATTACCCTGTGATCAGGTGGGGTTTTTTGCAAGTGTGAATGGCTGGGGAAGGGAAGAGGAAAAAAAAGAATGCCTGATACATTCATTTGACGAGTCGTCTGTCACCCCCCAATTAAGGTATCAGCCACCCTTCAGGACCGTCCGCGCGCAGATCGCTGTAGCGTTAGTTGTTTTTATAAAAAAAACCTATAAACCATATATTTTTTGAAAGTTTAATAATTCCAGATTATGGCTTTTTACTAAAAAAACCGATAAACTTAAATGTGTTTCGAAATGGGAAGCTATGTGTAAAAGTACATGTCTTTATAAATCATGTTCCACCCCCTCCGGAAATAAACAGGAGAAAACGATTAACACCGCATTCGCTTCTCAACATGTTCGGCTAAAAAATTGTGTCTCAGATTTTTGACAAGTGCGTTTGTTTTTCTTTTATTGGCAAATGAAGTTGGGAGTGACAATTAGTTAGCACTCCCTGTGGAAAAAAAGCTCTAGCTTTAAATTAAAAGGAGTATTAAAATTCGCAGACACAGTTTTGTAGAAGCGATGTATGTCATCATTCTGGCCAAATTTCAGCCAAATTGGTTGAATGGCTGCCGACTTGGATTTCAAAACGCATGCGTCGCTCGGGCAAAATTTTCCTTCCGAGATAAAAAGGAAAATACATTTTTTTCGGCATCTTACCTGGAATGAGATTATGACACCTAAACGTCTATTCTGATCGATACCATAGAGGGATCAACTTTCTCCAACAATAGGACTTTGACAGGTAACATGTAACAGGAACAAACGTTCGCGTAAACACTCACGATAGCCAGGCGATAGCGAACAGAACGGCGCCTCAAATCAGATGAAACCGACGAGATCACAAAACGACTGTGCTGTAAGAAATTAGATTAGCTGGGTAAGAAGTTATTCTATCTTCCACAGTTATTTCAACAGGCACAGTATGCGAATATTGGAGTAAACTAATGCACGCGGGTCGCACGCTAGCGACTTGTGCGCTGTTTTGTGTCGCAGAATCAATTCACCTAAAATTAACTTTAGGTAGTATTTGTACAGGGCGACTTCATTTTTGCTTTTAATGGATTTGATGGAAGTCACTCTGCTTTGACTCTGGAAGTGGTAGGAGAAACCTTTGTCGCTCGCTATGAAATCGGCCACGCAGCGCAGACAATTATTGGATAATTGAAGATATGACTGAAATGTCAACAGCTAATTACAGAAAAATAATGAAGGAAATCTTTCATGTTCAATAACTTTCGCACAGAATAACATTTTGAGGTAGAATTTTTTGGAAATTAAAGCTATTTGCGAGATCTAACAGAATTTCAAAAAAATTGAAAAATTTCACAAAATGGCAATTTGAAGGTGGCTGATACCCTTAAAGTATCTGTCAATGGAGATATCAGCGATGTCATCCCAAGATGAGTTTTCGCGCGAGTGGGCCAATCAGAATTTACCGGAAATTACATGAGGCGTGAAGTTTGCAGCAAAGGTCAGCAAAGTTGTGACAGGCCTACACGATTTGTGACATTTGTACAATAAATTGCCATTCTGTAAATTCGGTCTTTCGACTTATTTTGCTTTGGGTACTATATGCTGTTAGGAGGAGTTTGATTTAAATAGAGCCGTTTGACTGTGGTCAGTCTAGCAAATGTTAAGAGGTCATATATGGTTTCCTGCTTTCACAATGACATTGAAAAATTATTGAAGATTATGACACTCCGTAATTTGCCATATGTTTTGCCGGTTAGGTTTGCTTTGGTTCATTATATTACAAGATATATATCAGGCGAGTCTAAAGCTCTCTCTGGAAGGACAGGATCTTGTTGCTTACAGATTTACTCTAACAGAGTTACCCCAGCAACAATGGTTTTTGAAACAGTACTATCGGTACGGTGCATATTTCTCAACACTTTCGGAATTAGCTGATAGATTACGCTCTTGCCAAATCCCATCGGAAGCACGGCCAAAACATTTTCTTTTTGACAAATGAATTCGCCGAATACGTTCTCTTTGTTCATCGCCTTCTACATCCAATTCGACAGAGTCATCTGAGATATTTTAGATCGGAAGTCACACTTCTAGTCAGGTAACCAATCAGAATACAGCTCAATGTTGTCTTTTGTATTATGACCAATCAGAAAAAAAGTCCAAATTCTGGACTGTTTACAGATGACTCGTCAAATGAATGTATCAGGCGTTCTTTTTTTATCTCTCTCTTCTGCCGCCGCCTTTCGCACTCGAAAACCCCCGCCTGATCGCAGGTTAGGAAGCGATGAGAAACACGTTCAAATTAAGCGCGAAGAGTGGCGAGGGGATCTGGGAGATTCTCTCACCCCCTCTACCTGAATCCCCTCGCCTTTTTCCCTCATCTCTCTTTGCACTTGGTGCATCTTTTCACGTTGCTTCCCCTATATATGAATGCCTGGAAAAGGCTAATCGATATCTGGCAGCTACTCGGAATAAATTCTGAGTTCCCCCAACAGGAGTTGAACCTACATGTTTGACCTTCCGCACGGTCGGATGCTCTACCACTGAGCTCCCACGAGTCTCCTGTACATGTAGCTCAGTGGTAGAGCATTTGACCAGTGTGTGGAAGGTCATAGGTTCGACTCCAATTGGGGGAATTTTATTCTGAGCAGCTTGTGTTACTGGCTGAATAATATTGTTCCCTACAGTCTGTTAGTACCCCTACCTTGTTATAAACAAAAACACCGAGGTTAAAATATGACATTATTTTGTTTCTCCAGAAAATGTGGAAGAAACCTTCACTTTGTCTGAAGCAGTGGAGGCGATCGGAATGGGGAAATTCCAGATCATGCTCATTCTTATGGCTGGCTTGTTAATGTAAGTATAGGATTGAACCTGTAGTACGGTATAAAATAACATGAATATATTTCCTACAATAGGCCAATTTTGATATATATTAAAATTCTAACTTGGCTCCGAGGCTTTAAGGGAACAAGAAGTTAATGTATAACTTAAAACCGGGCAGGCGGCAAAGTTAATATTATTGATTTCCTAGTTGAAAAGCTTTTAGTCACACCAGTCGCGCTAAAGTCTGCAGTTGCGTGAAACTGGAAGCTGATTCCTCACTGGCATCGAATAACGCGCTAAGTCTGGTTAAGGTCACACAGCCAGATTACGGCATAAACAACATTGGACGCACAGGTCAATAGCTTCTTCTGCTCCATTGTTAGACAGTGTGAAAAGTCTGTTTAAAAATGTATGTACATCAAGAGCCATTTCGGGCTTTAACTCACATACACGTCTTTGAAATAAAAGTTATTCTCCTTGGTTAAGGTTCTTGCTTGTGGAAATATTATAAAGATACGTTTCTAAAGTATTTTATTGCTAAGTTCAGGATTTAAATTCTCCTCACTTGCTCAATTCTACTTTCTTGCTTCATGCCAGTCCCGCTAAAGTCATCAAAACTCCCAACATGAACATCTGGACAACAGACCTTGATCCGAGGTTTGCGTGATATTCAAAACTATTTTTAGCAGGGTGATATCTATTGTAGTTTCTGATCTTTTTCGCAACATGGACATTCGAAAAGTCTGTTCAAATTTATGTGGTTAAAAATCACATACGGGTCTTTGAAATGGAAACTCTACTTTCTTGCTCAAGGCTATTAGCTTTAAATATGGAAATATCATAAAGATAGGTTTTAAAGTATTTTCATTGCTAAACTCGGGATTCAATGCAAATTGTCAAAGGAATGAACCGAAGCACTTGACGTCAGTCTCGCGTACATGTTTATTGGCATCATAAAAATCCAAATGATTTTGCCATCGCACATCAGTAATCCTTTCAAAATTGAAAGTCTTCTCGATTGCCACTACGAAAAGCCGGAATACAAAACGCTAATTGCCCTGCTCAATCGGCATAACGGCTAAATCAACTCTTCAAGCAATGGCCAGGATGGCTTGTGCCCCGGTCAGCGCACGAAACAATAGCGGCTCAACTATAACACTGTCCAACGTCTTCTCGTAGGGGTAAAATTAAAATCGGATGCTTAAATTTTATCTGCTTTCTTGCTTGGCGAAAAACCTCAAGAAAGTACAGTTGTCACGCCAGTCACTCTAAAGTCTGCAGTTTGCGCAATGGAATAGAAGATCGGCGCAAACAATCCTCTCTTCTGTGAGTACAACGTACAACCTGAAATGACCTGCATATCTTTATCTTATTTCTGCCGAAACCTCTGTTGACAATTTCTGTGTAGGCAAGTTTGAACTCATAAACGCATTTTTGAAATGGAATACTCTCTTCAAGTAAAAGTTTTAGTCAGGCAGGAGTTCATTACCCATTGGCCGAGTGGGGACCTGAGTGCGCTCGACACCAAAAAAAAAAAAACCTCGACTGAATTATGACTCGGGCTCGACCTCAGGCCTTGCCCGGTTAATAAACAAAATAATTTGAAAAGAAATCACATGGATGTTGAGGATGAATAAATAATTTCTTTTGTTTTATTCCCCTAAGCCTCAGAGCCAAGTTAGAATTTTTAATATATAGAAATTGGCCTATTTAGCAGCAATATTATTTGTTACTGCAATGGTTTCTTTTTAAAGACTTCTTTAACACTCTATAATTTATAAATAATTTCTTTATGCTGAAAAGAAATGATGGTATAATATGATTGTTAATCTTGGTAGAAATTTTTTTCCAAGTTTTCCCAACAGGAGTCAAACCTATAACCTTCTGCACACCAGTCGGATGCTCTAACACTGATCTACATGAGACTTGTGGGAGCTTCAGCTTAAGGCCATACAACTACAGTGGAGCTTCGATTTCTCGAACCCTCGATTTCTCAAAACCCTGATTTCTCAAACCAAAAGTTGTTTCCCTTGGACTGGTTTTCACTGTAATTTTATCCCCGATATTTCGAAGTTCCCAATTTCTGGAATCTATTTTAATTTCCCATGGAGGTTCGAGAAATCGAAGTTCCACTGTAGGTTCAAATGTGACACGCTCCTAACAGGCTCCTGTAGCTCAGTGGTAGAGTGTCCGACCAGTGTGCAGAAGGTCATAGGTTTGACTCCTGTTGGAAGAACTTGAAGAAAATTTCAGAGTACTTAGCTTGTGTCATTGACTAATTAGCATCTTTCTCAAATTTCTTTATGTAACTTGTAAATTATTAAAATCTTTCAGATGTGTGATTCCTTGGAGCTCTGTTGCTTTCTGTTTTGGCACCAACAATTCACTGTTTATGGCATTTGTCATCTTGGGAAGAGGCCTTCATTACTACGGTGAGTGTTTATTTAATAGATAATGGACGGGGGTGGGGGTACTCCCATATATAAGCGATATGAGTATGTGCTACTGTGAAGGGTATGGTTTTCCAGCAGTTTAGTCTGGGATAGGGTGTACTGTAGAAATCAGAGAGTTTTGGTCTAGAATAGGGCATCATTTACGGGGAAACTGATCGGTGGTATGAATAATTTTGTCTAGAATAGGAAATATTGACACTCATATTATTATTATTATTGAAAGAGTCTTACATAAATTGAAATGCAAATAATTACAGCAAATTAAATAGCAACTTTCATAATAGAAATAGTTTCTGGAAAATAGCGAGTCTGGGATAGTGTCAAGATTTTTAGTGTATAGTCTAGAATAGGGATGCAAAATGCAGAGAGCATGGTCTGGTATAGGGTAAGGGTTTCAGAGTCTCAGCAGCACACCCCCACCCAAAACATTCACCAGGGCCCCCCCAGTTAACTGGTTGGCTTTCTCACAGCAACTTGGTGTCATTTGATTTTTCTTGTAATGGTTGTTTTTTTGTTTGACAACAGATCGTCTTTCTTGGTATGGCTATTGGCTCTCCTTTGTGGGGCTGGCTGTCTGACAATCTAGGCCGAAAAAATGTAAGTCGATGTTGGATTATGTTTCCTCGCTATTTCAAGTGTTGGATGTAGTGGTGTAGTAAAATATGATTGTTAGCCTTGTGGCTTTGTTACCCCCCCCCCCCCCCCCCCCCCCCCCCCCCTCGCTCCTCCACCTCTCAAGAATACTAATTTATTGGGGAGAGGATGTCTGTCTGTTACAGTGGAACCCGGTTAATACAGACACCAAAGGGACATGAAAAAAGTGTCCGTATTATCCGGGTGTCCGTATTAAGCGGGCTGATATAAGAGAAAATTTGTGTTGTCGGGACAAACAAAACTGTCCGTAATAAGCGTGTCCGTATTAACGATTGTCCGTAAAGCGGGGTTCCACTGTACCATTATGATAGTTAATCGTGTTCCACAATTAAATATAACTTGACATGAACATGAATTAATTTCCCCAGTGTTTCTGTGTGACAAAATATATTTTGGTGCTTGAGATCATGAATTGTTAGAAATCAAACAAATCACTAAATAAAATATTATTTATTAAACAGTTGCTTAATTAATCTTGTTACCAAATAAGTAATTAAATAATGTAAATGTTTAGCAACCACTATTAATAGTAAGTACCATAATATGCTAAAATTATACATGTACATACATGTAGTAAAATGATGTGTTGTGACCAATTACATTTGATTTTGATTCACAGATGATTATTATAAGTGCAAGCTGGCTGGGTTATTTTGGTTTTATTAGTTCATTTTCACCTCATTACATGTGGATTATCGCCCTACGATGCTTGGTAGGAGTCGGTATTGGTGGCATACCAACCATGTAAGTGTCTAGATTAACTAGAAAATGACTTGAATCATCTCCTAGGCTTGTGAGCTCCCTGTGCTTTAATGGATTGATTCAGGGTTGGTTGGAAGGGGACTCCCATATAAAAGTGACTGGGATGCTCGTCAGAAATTCTGAGAAAATACCCTAGAATTCACGTTCTAGTTATTTCACTGCATGTTCTAAAAAAGTAGGAGATGATTGTTTGGTATTCTCTGTAAATTAATATGAGACAATTTTTTCAATTACAGTATTCAATTCACTGCCAAGTTGTATTTTTTTTTTTGCCATATACAGCAATGCTTGAAACATTACATTAAATACAATTTTTATTGTTTTTGAGTGGTAACATTTTTGAAGGGGACACTACATGTACTTTCGGGGGATCGTTACTTTCATGGGGGGGTTTACTTTCGCGGCTTAATAGAAGGGTGAAAAATTAACGTTACTTTTGCGGAGGTGTTACTTTCGGGGGGGGGGGGGGGGGGGTGGGGGGGGGGCGTTACTTTCGGAATTCTACGGTATACCAGAATCCATTTTTGGGGGCGTGGCTTGAGTTTATTTTTACCCCTAAGAAGTACCAGACATTTTAAATTTTAAATATTTCTTGACAGCTACAATTTCGGACATAAGTTGTTGGGACACTTGAGATTAGGTGAGGTGTACCCCTTCCCCCCTCAACAAAGTTGGAAACTGTTGCGTTTTTCGAACTAAAAGGGAAACAATAAAGAAATTTCAACATTGCAAAAAGGGGGGAAGGGAAAAAATTGGTAGTGTCCCAACATTAATGGCTGAGATTGTAGTTCCTATAATTTATTTGTGGCTTACTTTAGGTATGTGTAACTAAGTGTTTCAATGCACGCAATTTGGTTAATGTTGCAAGGGTTTGTAATATTTAGAATTTTGTGTAAACTTTTATATTATTTTAGTTAATATGTGTCTGTACTTCCACAGGTACACGCTCCTGATTGAATTTCTACCCATCCATGTCAGGTCATACATCATCTTGTGTCTTGCTGTAAGTATTGATAGCCCTCTTTAGAGGGTCCCCTATACCCCCAGGGTATAATAGTGACAGGAGGCTCAAATACCTTTTTGGGGTTTGAAATTTGTGATCTGAGGACTTTTTTGGGTTAGAAATTTTGTGGTTACTTTTTTGGGTAGAAGATTTTGGGGATTGAAAAAGGCGTAACCCAGGGTTCTCATTTTAATGCAGAGAAAAATGACTTTTGGGTACGTTCTGGCGTGGACTTTTTTGGGGTCTGGCTTTAGCCCAATAGGACTTTTTTTGGGTCTAGTAATTTGGCCTCATTTGAGCCTCCCTGTCACTATTATACCTAAGTACCCCCCCCTGGGCCTATACCTTGCATTAATACATTGTAGAATCACATTAAAATACTGGGCCTTTTCACGCATCAGTCTCAGAGCACATGAGTAGTCACAAATTGCAGAAATCTCTTTAATGTTTCTATTAATTATTGTTTTAAGGTTTTGGGTCTGTTTTGTTGTTTAAACTTGTATTTCAATAACTGCTTCCTTTGTGACAAGTGTTAGATTTGTTAGTCCAGTGTCTCTCTAGGCTGTACTATTCTAATCCAGCCATGCACTTCTCACAGTTATAAGAGGTGCGTCAGTCACCATTATTGTTAGCTTAGTATACCTGCCAACTCTCACGCCTGCTGGTTGAAACTTCGATCTCACGCCTACGAACCAATTTCTCACGCCTGGCTGAAAAATTGGAGTTATTACTGCAGCATTAACTGACACCCTTTCGAAAAATATGTCAACTCAAACCAACGTGAGGAAACATAGTCCTATAAATAATGCTATATGTTGTGTTTGAATCCTCCAAACCGTGTCCGAACACACTGTAGAACTGGATACAAACTCTTCGTTAACGTTCAGAAATCTTCGAAACATCTTCGGAAATCTCCGGATGTCTTCGGCAACAGTCGGAAATTGTTGAATCATCTTCGAAAATAAAAGACAAAAATCTCACGCATTTGACTCAGGAAAAGTTGGCAGGTATAGCATAGCTTAAATGCCCACTCACTGATCTTATTACTGATCCTGTTTTCAGTTCTTCTGGGCGCTTGGATCAACATTTTTGGTGGTTATTGCACTCGTTGTCATGCCGACACTTGGCTGGAGGTGGTTGACTGCATTTGCTACACTTCCTGTTGTTATATTTATTATTTTAAGCAGGGTAAGTACCCTTAACCCTTTCACTCCCAGAGTCAAACCTTGAGTCAATAAAATGTGGTTGTTAGTTTTGAGTCTGTGGATGAAAACCTAGTGTGTGACCATTCAAAATGAAAGCTATTGAGCAGTAATTTCAAGTGGTGCTGTTTGTTTTTGACAATTTTGCAAACTGAAATTCAAGAATTTTTCCTAAGTTTTGAACTTGACACTCTTGGGAGTGAAATGGTTAATGTCTTATGTATAACACTGTGCAAAGAGGATTAAGAGAAGTAATCAATCAATCAATCAATCAATCAATCAATCAATCAATCAATCAATCTATAAATGAATCAATCTAAATCAATCTATAAATAAATAATAAATAAATGAGTGTCATCTACCTCTATACATGGTATATCTGTAAAATCCTGCAAAGGACGGTCTGCAGTGCAGTGTAAAATATAAAAAAAGATATTTAAATACTGTAAGCAGGTAGCCAATATGGCACATGTAATTCAGGTCTTCCTTCAAAAAGCCTGATACTCAGGTTAGAAAAGTAACAGACCAGGCACAGCGGAGCGCTCCCCCCCCCCCCCCCCCCAACTTTTTGAAAAAAATGTACAAGTTTTAAAACAAGTTTTAAAGAACATTGTAATTTGACCATCTCCTCAGTACAGACTTCCCCCTCTTAAAATTATGCTCTGTCGACCCTGCAGACTGTCACATTCTTTAGACCTAGGGTCCAAGTTTCTTAAAATCACACTAAATCAGGGGCGGATCCAGGAATTTTTGATGGGGGGGTCCCAGGGTTTCCCAAAAATGTGAAGTAGAAGGATAAATTTTGGAAGTAGACAGCAGTAGCTATTCCCCCTTTCACACGGCATAACTGTGTCCCCGAAAAATTTGGAGATTTAAGTGCATTTTGGGTTGATCCTGGAGATGGTTTTGCTATGGATAATGGTGAATGCAAAAACCCCTAAGATCTGATAGGGATCCAGGCACCCCTGACCCTCCCCCTGGAGCTGCCACTGCTAAATAGTTGACAACACTTTGACATTGAATTATCTTGTTATATTAACCCCAAGCTACAGTGTAAGAGTGTTGATGTATGAAAGTGTTCCCATCTGTTCAACTGTGCTAGCAATATTTAAGGCAGTGCTGGCGTTTTAAATATTATTTAACTGGAGCTTTGTGTTTTATTTCTGTAGTGGTTGCCTGAATCTCCTCGATACCTGATTGCCTCTGGTGAAAAAGAGAAGGGCATCGAAGTGTTGCAGCGCATGGCAAAAATTAATGGCACTAAACTTCCTCCAGGGACTCTTAGAATTGAGACAGAGGTATTTATTGTTAAAGTTACTAGTGTATGTATTTTGGTCTGATCACTCCGATTGTCTCAAAACATTTTGAAGGGATCATGATGATCCGGGGCGATTTTCGGTCAACAATTGTCTCGATCTTTTCAAACAGTGAGACTGCTCGGTTTGGACCTGGGTACAATAATATTATTTTGGTGGGAGTCTTAAAACAAAATGGCGGACACAGAAAAAGCAATGAACCCTTTGCATTCCAGGATAGATTTACATCGCCATGATCATCTCAATCACCAAAGAGTGGTTTCCATTAAATCGTCCTGATTGATTTAAGCGACAGCGATCGTCCCAGTCGCACAGGTCATCTCGATCGCCCAGGTACATGTAGTGCAGTTGATTGCTGTGAATTGTCACCCAGGCTGTCGTCTGTGTGTGCAACTTCACACAACTGGTAGCAAAAAAATAATTCACTTGTGGCAAAAATTGTCTAATGTCTGATCTGCCAAGCTTCAAGCAGACACTCAGAGCTGCATCCAAAAAATGTTTGCTCTAGATGGACTTCACTTTATCCAGTGGTGGGTCTATGCATGGGAGCCCCTCCCCCTCCCCTTATTTGAGCAAGAAAAGGCCCACATTTTCACTTCACTTCACCCCCGCCCCCCTCCCCTCTCCTTTTTGAGCACCTGGATTTGCCATTGATATCAGTAGGGATGTGACAAAACATCCATAGAGGATATTACATGGCGGCGCAAAGATATGAATTTTATTTTTGAGTGGCAAAAACAATATTTTATGAATGAGTGCAGCGAATGAGTAAAACATTGTTTTTAACACGAGAGAGACAAAAGCACAAACTTTATCGCAAACTCTTGCAGCTCGGTGGCTGGACTCTCTCCTTTCGTCTTCACTTGCAAGAAACTCCAGCCCTGAATAATTTTAAGTCATATGAAGTTTTCTTCTTCGTGTTAACATTTTCCTACTCCTCAGTGAACGATTTCATGTCAGCTTCAGTGAATTTTACGAATATAATCTATCGCTCGTCATTTTTCAACCGGAGTTTGGCAGCTTTGCACAAAAATCCATGCAAAAGCAGGAAATGACGTCAGCGATATCCTCACTAGTGAGGATATGGAAAATACGCCACTCGGGTCCCGGGTGTAATTTCGTATGAATTTTACGAGTGGTCTATTTTCCAGTGTCTATATAATAATTATGTTTATTTCTCGGCTGTATAAACATTGTGAGACTGAATGTTCTTTCCATTCCATTTTATTTTCAGGCTAACGAACAAGGAAAAATCCAAGTTCTTTTTAATTCAGAATATAGATTAACAACCATTCTTCTGTGGCTAACTTTGTGAGTTGGTTTTTATTTAACTATATACATTTTGTTATTAATGACTTACTAATCACATCAGCAAATCAATAAAGGAGTGATACTGGGTGAAATGATAGCAAAAGGCTTTGATTTCAAGTAGTTTTTACAATCCTCAAATCCACTGTTTCCAGTTGAACCCATAACCTGTTTACAACACCTATGAGTGGTGTCACTAGTGCACATGTAAGTGTTAACCCTTTCACTCCCAGAGTCAAACCTCGAGTCAATAAATGTGGTTGTGTAAACGTTTGAGTCTGTGGATGAAACCCTAGTGTGTGACCATTCAAATGAAAGCTATTCAGAGAAGTCCTTTCAAGTGGTGCTGTTTGTTTTAGACAATTTTGCAAATGGAATTCAAGATTTTTCCCTCAGTTTTGAACTTAGCACTCTTGGGAGTGAAAGGTTAAAGCTGTCAAATGGTGGGTGGTGTAACACAAAGTAGAGAAGGCTGTTGTCCATTGGAATATATCTTGTAACCAGGTTTTCGGGAACCTAACCTGTGATCAGGCTCTCCTTTTCCAGATTAATGGATGTAACTTGGGCCGGTGTTTTCTTTTGAACAGTTTCTCGTCTGGATTTTTGTACTATGGTGTTGTATTGATGACAACTCAAGTTTTTCAGCAAGTGCAGGCAGGAGAGAGCATGTGTGATAAAGGTACTCATCTTTTACAGTCAAACAAAACAGCTTTTTGTGGGGAAGTGAGAGGTGGGGGACAACAGTACACTTACTTCAGTATGTACATGTACCTCCCAGTGATGGTGCAAACACTTCCTTTAAGTAGACAACTCCCTCAGTAGACAGCTCCTGAAAAGGGAGACCTCCCCTAAGCAAACACCTCTTCTAAGTAGACACCCTCCCTAATAATACACCTCCTCTACATGGACACCTCCCATAAGCATACACCTCCCCTAAGAGGACACTTTCCTTAATCAGACACCTCCCTTAAGAAAACACCTCTTCTAAGTATAGACACCTCGTATAAGTAGACACCCCCTAAGAATACACCACCTCTAAGTGGACACCTCCCATAAGCAGACACCTCCCCTAAGAAAACAGCTCTAAGCAGACACCTTCTAAGAATACACCACCTCCCATAAGCAGACCCCTCCCCGAAGTGGACACTTCCCTTAAGCAGAGACCTCTCCAATGTGGACACTCCTCTAAACAGGCACCTCTACATAATGGAGACCTTTCCTAAACAGACACCTACATGTACCCTCCTAAAATAAGTGGACACCTCCCTTGAGTGGACACCTTGCATATTATTCAGACACCTCTCCTAACTTTTCTACCTTGTTAGACTTTTGCGTTGGGCTGCTTTCTACATGAAGAAGTTTTAAATTTGGTACAAAATAAACTTATGTTTCCTTGTTGCATTCAATTTTCATGTCAGAGACTTTATCAACCTCTTCTGCTGAATTTGGCTGCAGACTCCTAACAGTTGATGACTACATCAGCCTTTTGTGGACAACAGTTGCTGAATTTCCTGGTGAGCTCAAAACACAATTCTCCTAATGATTTCCTTATATCTCTTTTAATGTTACTTATGAGAATTTGGTGGCACATCAATGTTGATGATTTTCTTTATTCTCATCACCTGTTTGCTTGACAATGTATTGATATAGTAAGAAGAAATTAGATGTTGATCGCCTTGGGAACTACACAGTTAATGATCAGCTGCTGATTGTGTGGTCCACAAAATATCTATACCCACCCTACCCACCCTAAGGAAGGTCATTGGAAATTCTGAAGGGGAGGGGGATCTCAAAAGCCAGAATTTTTAAAGGAAAGTATGAAGCTAAACTGGAATTCCAGAGGGGTGGGGGTTCTAACCAAAAAACCTTTTGTGGTGGGGGTATGGATATTTTCTGGAACAACCATTATTAGAGCATGTTTCAGACTTGGGCAAGGAATGAGAAATATAGTATGTTTCCCAAGCCTTCTATTTGTAGCTTTTCTCTCAGTGATACAGGACCATACAGGTTACTATATTTCCTCAAAAATAGTTGGGCGAGTATTTTAATGCTAAATTGCCCCATAGGAGGCTTCAATTACTGGTTGTAAACTGTTGCAGTTGTGGTGATATTCTATTGGTGATCTGTAATATTATTGTAAATGCCCTAATTCCCCCAACTGATCACACTGACCGCACAAATCGTTTTTGGGACAGGAGAGAAGTTTATTGATAGAAACAAGACAATGAAATTTCAAAATAAATAAACCTCTCTGCCACCCTAGCAGCTAGTGATAGCAGGTAGGTGGGTGGGAAAGAAAATGACAGTAAAGGTGCAAACTAACTATGGACGGTCTTACACAACTGAAACTAGCGAGCAACTGAATACTTAGGTGTGCCAGTAAGGGCAATTAAGACGGATTCCGCTCAACGTTCGAGCAATAAGTGCAAAAATTAATTACTAAAAAAATACTCATAGCACGGTAACATTTTGAATACTATTTGAAACATATCACTTTAATTCACTTCTCCAAGTGACCCCGCAATTAAATTCTCAAGCATTCTCGAGAAAATTAATGTCAAACCTCGTAAAAAATGATAAAAATGCACGCCATTTTGTTTTGAACTGACACAAAGCGTCTTTTTAATTAACATAATTTTATGTAATGACTTCTCTCGCGGGGTCAGCTTGGGAGCTAATTTATCGATAATTTCTTCTTAACTGTATTCAAAATGTTACCGTGCTATGAGTATTTTTTTGTTAACTTAATTTTTTGCACTTTTTGCTCCAACGTCCAGCGGAAATCGTCTTTATTTCTTTGCATATGTGTGCATGGCCCAAACATCATCTTGAGTTGTCAGACAGTGAGTCTCGTAACGTCTGATTCCACCTCGACGTCATCCTCAGAAGATCAGAAAATCATATTTCTACTAGGTTTGCGTGTTGTAGTTTGATATCAAATAGCTGTGAGGTATGTTTGCGGCCTTATTGCACCTACTGGCGCAAAAAGCGATGATGATGATGTTTGGCTAACATAAAACCTCGCATGACTCAAAGTTAGCTCTCTTTCAATGGTTTGCCTCTTGTTTGTGAGGTTTGTCTCTACAGTCGACTCTCTCAAAGTGGACACCACTGTAAGGCACACACCCCTCTAAGGTGGACATGGTTAGCTGGCTGGTCTCGGCCAAATTTCACTTGTTTGTCTGAAACTAAACTTCCTTTAAGGCAGACACCTCTCTAAGGCGGACCGCTAGAGGTGGCCCGAGGATGTCCGCCTTAGAGAGAGTTCACTGTACTTGAATAAACCCTTGCCTGTGGCTAGATTTGCATAAACATTTGAATTTTCCAAATTCACTCAAGTTGTCGCACAAAGCTGTGTAAACAGGCACCTGTACTTTGTACGTGTATTTAATTCTAGTTCTTTTTCAGGAATATTGTTCACGATGCTCTGTATGGAGAGACTTGGTAGAAAGAAAACCCTAGCTGGAGAGTTCTTTTTAGTAGCTGCAAGTCTGTCATTGATGTTTATTTGTACTGGAAGGTAAAGAATGTATAGATTTAAATGTAATTTTGTACCAGATTAACTTTTAAAGGTAATACAGTCAACTCTTGCCTTGTGGACACCCTGTTATTACGGACACCCGCTATTACAGACAAAATCAGAAAGCTATAGAGGTTTGATTGAAAATGACTCCCGCTATTACGGACTCTCGCTATTATGGACTCCAAACTACGTCCCGAGGGTGTCCGCTATAATGACAGTTGGCTGTAGTCTGTTCCAATGCTGAGGATCGGATGAGCAAAATGGCTTATCGGTGACTAGGAGTATTCTACTTCTCCTGAATAGGGAGACGAGATGGTTAGTGCGAGCACTGGCCGGGGTCACTGTGTTGTGTTCATGGGCAAGGACACTTTACTCTCACAGTACCTCTCTCCACCCAGGAGTATAAATGCCGGGTACCGGTGAACTGTTAGGGTAACCTGACAAAGTACTGGGGGTAACCTGCGATGGACTTGCATCCCATCCAGGGGAGTAGTGATACTCCTAGTTGCTTCATGCTATGGAATCCGGGATTAGCTTCAGCAGTGTGGCCAGTTTGGCCCAAGTGCGGTCAACCTACCCTTACCTTTACCTGGTTAGGATGCTTGTCAATCGCAGGTTACCCCCCAGCATTTTTGTCAGATTGCCCTTTCTGTTTCATGGTTATACTCCTCGTTGGAGAGAGGAACTGTAAGAGTAAGGTGTCTTGCCCAAGAACATAATACAATAACCCCAGCCAGAGCTCAAACCCGGACTGTGTCTTTCAACAAAGTTGGAGAAACTTTCTCACTGAAGAATGCATTAAAGGGAAGTATCACGGGGATTTAGTGACATTTCAAAAAATAAAAAACGTTTTTGTATTAACAGCAACCTAAAAATAATGGTCAGTTTTGTTATAAATTACCACCCTAATGAACTAAAACTGTGGATGAGTGTCTCTGGCCATAGATGGACTGGTCAAAATGGATTTCAACTTGAAAAAATTGGCTAATTTTTTTCAAGTTCTCGCATTTTCGTTTCCAAAATGCGCCAGAATAGAACATGATTTGTTCCTCAGTCACGAATTCGATTTATTTATTTCTCTTGGTGTTCTAGAACTATTTTCTAAATAAGTAAAGGTATTGTAGCACAGTTTTGACCAAAAAGGTCAAAATCCCGTGATACTTCCCTTTAATTTCACAGTGATTATTGAACTCGGGACAGCCAGTGTTATTCCTTGTGATTGTGTAAAGGGATGAAATAACTATTCCAAAATTAAATTGTTGTTTTAACTTTTTATTCAACAGGAATCTGATGCTAGTGTTTATATTCATGGTGCGTGGGTTTTCATTAGGTGTATTCCAGGGATTTTTTGTATATGCCCCAGAGGTGAGCCAAATTGCAATATAGCTATACGTTGTTGTGCATGTGTGATGACATTTCAGATTTTACCCGCACATGATTAGGAGAATTCTTTTATTAAAAAAAATCAAAATCATTTTCTGTTTCCAGTGAGTTATTCACAGTGCGAGTATGCACTGTCTCTTAAACAATGTCTTCACTTTGGCCCAGTGGTTAGAGTGCTGGATTGAAATACAGTGGTCCCGGTTCAAGTCCTTCACTCTGGCTGCTAGCTGGTGTTGTTTGCGGTAGTTCGACTCCTTAGCTGAACTTGTAAACTGGCCAACTGGTCTGCCTCCTGTTTGTCTTTCCTCTTTTCCATGTGTACGTGAATTTTAATTTTTTTTTTCGTTGGTAGTTAATTGTATTTTTTTTTATCTGGTTAAACTGTAGGTTTATCCCACAATCATTCGATCAATAGGACTTGGTTGTTGCAGTACTTGGGCCCGTATAGGAGCAATGTTAACACCGTATGTGGCTCAGGTAAGGCTGTACAGAAACTAAGGGATGTCTAATTACTTCTAGAGCAAAATATTAATATTATTTAGCGTCTTCACACGCATTGCAGACCTACATGTATTAACGCTAGATAATTATGCTAGATAATTATCTAGCGTCTTCGCACGCATTGCGGGTCTATTGGCCCTAGATTATTGTCGAATGGATTACGAACACTAGGTTTTGTTTCGTTTTGCATTTGCTGAGCTTAGCTGAGCTGGATAACATCATGCAGAATGCTCTAACTAACAGGAATGAAGGTTGTTTCGAGTACATTGTGTCACTGATTTATAACTTCTCAAGAATGAAGGTGTGCCGACCCCGGGGGGGGGGTACTCAAAAAAGTTTTATACGGGGAGGCTCCGCCCAGAGGTCCAACCCCTTACCCTTTCATATACCATTTTTCACAGAAAAGGTACCCCTTTCATATACCTTCCATAGAAAATGGTACCCCTTTCATATACCTTCCGTAGAAATTATGAAAATGGTACCCCTTTCACATGCCTACAGTAGAAGCACTGCATCCCTTTTCTATACCCTTGTAATGAACTTAATGAACAATATATATCACCAAAAATCATCAAGCATTACCAGTAGAGATGTTAACCAAACAATAATATCATTTACTCGTGAAATCCCTACCCTTTCATATACTTCAACTCGTGAAATCCCTACCCTTTCACATACCTCGAGCCTAGAAAAGGACCCCTTTCGGGCGGAGCCTCCCGTATAGTCCATTATAGGGAGTACCCCCCCGGGGTGCCGACCGTTTGCGCAGCAAATCAAATGCTTTCCACCGATTCAGACACGTTCTGTTTGACCGTACTGCGTTGTGTCAGGAGCCCATGGTTGTGTGTGATACGAGAGATGCTCCCTCTCCTCAGTTTTATGACGTAATCAAAACCAAATTACTCACATCTGGCCAATCACAACGAACGTAAACAACGTAATGAACCAATCATAACTTGAATTCGGTGCAACCGGTGCTAAGCGCGGGAAACATGCAACCGGCGCCAAGCGCGGGAAAAACGTGCGTAAGCCAAGCCACGATTGGTTTTGGTTTTGCTACTCAGTACTGATTGGTTGAAACAAACAGCACGTTTGCTGTGATTGGTTGGATTAGAGTAGAGCTCCGCGAACACAAAACCAAAGCAAATACAATTGGTTTTGACAGTTAATATTGAAAACTGCTCAATAAACAGTGATTTGATGATGTTTTACATTCTTTATTGCTGCAGGTATTGCTCCGAGTCTCATGGAACTTGTCTCTTGCTGTTTACATATCGTTAAGTCTGATGGCTTTGGTTGCCACACTACTTCTTCCTTATGAAACCAAGGGACGCCCGATGCAGGTCAGTGAAGCAGCTAACAAGTCTTGTTTGTAATCCGTCTCAATCTTCCCCAATCTTAACCATCCTTGTTCCTGTTTGGTTTATTTTTACTTCGATGATGCTTGTCTACCTTAGTAAGCTATATTTTCGAAGTTCCCTTAGATTTGAAGGTAACGACACTTATGGGTCGCGACACTTAT
Source organism: Desmophyllum pertusum (assembly GCA_029204205.1). Taxonomy (NCBI): domain Eukaryota; kingdom Metazoa; phylum Cnidaria; class Anthozoa; order Scleractinia; family Caryophylliidae; genus Desmophyllum; species Desmophyllum pertusum. The sequence continues at coordinate 4,436,351 of MU825874.1, forward strand.
TGCTCTTGTATCGTCAAGAAGTTGTATTATTATACATTCAACTCACTATCTCTTTTCTGATTGGCCGAAAGCGTACAGCGAATTTTCGAAATCAGCGCCTTTGAAAGCATCTACGTCATCTACCTACAGATTATACAATAATCACGTCAAGTTCGCGAGAGGATCATGGGTAATAACCTGCAGATTATACAATAATCACGCCAAGTTCGCGAAAGGATCACGGGTAATCATGTCAGGTTCGCGCGCTTTGCGTTGCTTGCCGCTTAAAAGTAAACAACATCGGTGGCAGAAGCATTATTTGTTTTCGTTGAATGTATAATAAAACAATTATTAGATTCGGTTTTTGTGATATCCAGAATAATCAAGGTCTCGGTAAGAGTTATCAGCCTCAGCCTTCGGCTTCGGCTGATAACTCTTACCTCGACCTTGATTATTCTGGATATCACGAAAACCTCATCCAATAATTGTTAATTGTTTGAAAGAAGGGAAAGTTTGACACAATGAGCATTGCTTGATTCGCGTGTTATTTTTTGCCCACTATTGAGTGGAGCTGGTTACAATTAAAAGTCCTTTATTTCGATTTATTTCTCTCTTGCAGGAAATGTGACCAAAAATGATCAACTCTTATAAAACAGAATTCTAATTCTAATTTTATTTAGTATTAACGATAAAAATGGTTCAGTATCTAGTGCTCATTAAAATATAGACTGAAAGCTGCGCGCGCTCTGATTGGTTAAAAACCATGTTTTATCAGAGTATAAAACACACAAAAGCCGTGTTTTATCGTTTCGCCCGCGTAAATCTACATTTTAAAGCACATAAAGAAGCCAAAGCCATGTATTATACTGTCATAAAACACTCCGGGAATTTGAGAACACTTGAGAAATATAGAAAACGCTCGCCTGCGGCTCGTACGCGTGTTTTCTAAATTTCTCTCGTGTTCTCGAATTCCCTTCGTGTTTTATGCCAGTATAATACATGGCTTTGGCTTCTTTATTTGTTAAATATATTTAATGCACCGGGAGGTTATATTCAAGAATTCAATGCGAAGTATTTAAGTTTATTTTAAAGCCGAAAGAAACGAGAACGATGAGTTGACAAGAGTTCAAACTCTAGCTGTCGTTTGACTGCTAACTCTGTTGCGCTCTCAGAACTTGCTCAAATATTTGAGTCGACAAGACAGTTGGAGCAACAAGTACCAGTTGAGGGGGAAATCCCGTCTCCGAGACGGGACTGAGCCCGCGGTTTTCGTCCTGAAGTTGCTAAGCAACATGACGTATCCTCATTACGCTACACAAGCGTAACTGCTTTCGGAGTGCTAGCGCTGTTTTTGATTGGATAAGAAGAATCACGAGACTCTTCCGAGTGCTTCAACGAAGATTTGAAAAAAAAAAATCCCCGACACTTATTCCCCTGACTGAAGAGTTTTCGCTCGTCTAAGAGGCAATTGATGTCAACTCTGGCGTGCTCTCAGCTCGTTTGATCACGCGAATATGATATTTGATGAGGGTTAAAGAAAGCTCTTGTCAAGCTCTCAACCCTCAACTCTCGTTGACCTTATTCTCGTTTGATGCGGACTTTAATGTTTAAGTTAAGAATGTTACAATTTTTAAGTTAAGGTTGCTAGGCCAAGCGAGGGTTATCCTTCATAAATAATGTCTTAAGTTATTAATCTTCAATATTTATTGTTACTGTTGTAAATTTCGTATACACAAGGCTGCATGAGCGCTATAGAAATGTTATTATAGTAGTCGATCAAGTATGGATTGATCAATTCAAAATCCTCTTTTGGAGGTAGAGGGTATTTTACTATCAACTTGTATAAAATAGAGAAGCAAGTTCTATATTAATATCAAAGTAGTTTTGGTATCGCAAGAACATTGTATTGTACGACTACACGACCGAGAATTCTAAGCTCTGATTGGTTGAACCTGTTGCACGCGTTTCTTGAACCAATCACAAAGCTGCTTTCAAAAGTCATTGAAAAACCGATCTAACGCGGAAAGTGAATTACAGCCTTCACGAACGATCGATCGAACGAACGAACGAACGAACGAACGAACGAACGAACGAACGAACGAACGAACGAACGAACGAACGAACGAACGAACGAACGAACGAACGAACGAACGAACGAACGAACGAACGAACGAACGAACGAACGAACGAACGAACGAACGAACGAACGAACGAACGAACGAACGAACGAACGAACGAACGAACGAACGAACGAACTGTTAAGGATGGTGGGGATCTAGAGGGATCTATTACTACGAATCGAGTTTGCAAGGTCCGGATGTTTTGCAAACTCTACGATTTCTTGAAGTTCTATTTTTAGAAGGTTACAAGTAGAATTCTAGTTCTCTATATATTTATAACTTTATTTATATCTGGCCATAATGGACAATAATGTAACAAGAAGCTTAATGTGCTTCGCAGATTAAAACCAGGCCTTAGAATATGTAACTGGGATCAGGTTTTTATAATAAAGGAGAGGTTAACTTACTTGATAGCTGTTTTTCATTTCTGTTTTTTTTTTTCACGTCACGCAAAGCTTCTCCTGGTGGTGGTGGGGGGGGGGGGGGGGGGGGGGAGTGTTGCGTGACGACCCAAATACCGATTGCGAAGGAAACTAAAAAGAGATACTACTTCAAACTTTGATATGCATCTAAAATAAGAGGGCCCGAGATGACGCTTAAAAACAAAAATAAGGGAAAGTATTTTTGGGGAGATTAACAGAAAAGAGGCAGTTTACACAAGCCGTGAAGACGAAGGCAACAAGAACGTCACTAGAAATGTTTTAATGAGCTGCACGTGGCACGTGCGTTATAATCTTGGTACATTTCTAATTAGCCGTCCTCTGCAAAACAACAACGTGAAGTCACCAAATTCTGCGTATTTCGGAGAACTAGAACCACGCCAGTAATTTATTTTTGGCCCTGTTTGGAATTTGAACGCTGTCTTCATATATTCAGCTACAGGATAAGAACTTTCGAATTTTCATGTTTACTCCCAGTGGAAGTTAAAACACAATGGCTGAATAATTTGCATTATAAAAGCCGAACTGAAGGATTCTAATCAAAGAATATTCATGTAAATAAATTTGCTGCAAGATTCTACATTAATATTCAATTATTCATATTTTATCGACACTCGAAGAGCATGGCGAACGACGCTAAAATCTAAACGTCGCTCTGTAGTAATTCTGTGGTAAAGAAATCAGCCAAGTCAACGTTTTTAGCATGGAAAATGAAAGTGGTAGATGCTGTTTGGTGCGGGACTTGCACGAGAGAGTATGGTGGCTTGTCTTGCATGAACTTTGCCTGGAAACGATGGCCGCAAACACGTGCACATTCAACGTCGAAGAAGTGGAGGACTGTTTCGTTGGAAGGACATTCTTGAGAGGTAATTAATCAAATTGTATTTTATTTTTGTAGTAGCTCTCGATAAGTAATTGTTATACGGAGAAAATGTATTTTACACGTTGACAGATATTTTTTTAGTAGTAGATATAATTATCGGTTTTGTGGGGGGGGGGGGGCGGTCATTATTGATGTCGTCGGGGGAGGTTGGGGAGGTTGTTTGGGACTGGGAGGGAACCAAAAGAATGGATGAAAAGGAGAATCAATTTAATTTAATAGATTTAAAAAGAAGGAGGCGAATCAAGTGAAGATGATACAAAACATTTAATTATGACAATATTTCTAGCGTTACTTTGGTTTCGTGACGTTATTATAAGGTCTAAGGGCCTGTTTATATGGAGAAACGTTGTCCTTGGTAGGAGGGTCACCCTCCATACGAGCAACCCCGAGCGAGAGAACCTTTCATACATTTCTTTACATCTGGCTTGAGGGGCAGGATGACCCTGGGTACATGGGTGGAGGGTTACTGTCCTGGGGGCGAGCCAACTTTTTTTCCATATAAACACTTTGGCTATTTTTGCCTCGCCTACCAGGGACAAGTCGGGACATCTAGAGAGTTTGGCTCGGTCAGCAGGGACAACGTTTTTTCATATAAACGCTCGGCAAAAGATGGCTTCAGGGGCGAGAGAGGGTAGCACTACTACCAGGGACAACGTTTCTCCATGTAACACTAATACTGTAAAATTCCGAGAACAAGTCTATTCGTTTATTTAATTATTTATTATTGTTTAAAACTCTTTTTTGGTGGCTTATTTTCGGGGAAGTAGGGCGTATCATCAGAAGAGATTTTGTGTTTCAAAAGTGTTTGGGCTTATATTTGGAAGGGATTTTGCGTCTGAAAATCTTTAGGTGCATACAAGAATACTGCATGGTAAAACTCTCTAAACATAATGGTATGAAACACAAAACAAGTTTTACAGTTGTCAAATGAACATCAAATCTCTGAACACGCCTTTAATAATTAGAAATACAAAACGAATTACAATTTCTCCCGCTATTACAATCTGCAGTTGAAAACATTTTGACGGAATCAAATTAAAGAAACGAAACAGAAATAGGGTAGGAGTGCGTGTCACTTATCAAGTTTTTTTCATACTACACCAAATTGTTCATCATACCACAACAACGATAAAGCATCATGTTATTAAATTTTGTTCCCGGATTTTGGTCAATGTCGATTTTATCAGAACCTATTGAAAAACTTAGATTCAATGTGCATTTTATCAGAACCTATTGAAAAACTTAGATTCAATGTGCAGTGGCTTCTACTGTCTAGACGATGATGATGATGATGATGATGATGATGATAATTTTGAGAGGGACGGGTGTCCATGGAATGTTTTTCCCTTCATTCGAAACCAAATCATCCGACCCCCCACCCCAGGGGGTTCCAGCAGATAGCTGTCATCTCGGTTGCATGAAATGCGGAAACCATTAGTTGATAGTTTGGGTAAACATATCCTCCTTCCATAATAGGTTGGAAAGCTTCTAATGAACAGTTTACAAGCTTCTAAGTGCAGAAGATGGGGGGGGGGGGGGGGGGGGACGTTACCCTTTTGCTCGGAACCACTGTGGAGGTATTAGCTGTCTGCAAGAGAGGATGATCTAAGAGAAGCATTCCCCATACATGGGTCTCTTCCAATGAAATCTGTTTTTAATTTTCAGTCCATAGCTGAGCTATTTTAAGAGCGCTACCTGATTAGTCAGTTCGAGTAACGTGATGTCGGTATCTCGATGAGAAGGAAATAAAAATAACTTTCACAGCATGACGCGAAACTATTAATAGATTTCAAAACATTATTATGGGGCACGGGGAATCCTTCTCTTAGGTTATCCTCTCTTGCTGTCTGTAATGAACAACTGCTATACGACCTTATCTAATCATTTCATTCTCTTCACTTGGCAGACACGATGTCATACAGCTAAAGGAATTCTTCATGATTGACATGAACAGACAGATATGAGGATAACAGTGCTCCTCAAACCAAAGTAAGTGTTTTATGAATTGTCTCATCTTTGCTGGCCAGTTGCAATTGTAGATGTAGATGTAAGCTTTTTCTTTCCTCGCACGAAATACTAGTTCCACGCGAGACGTTTAGCTGGCTCAGGGAAGAATCGCTGAAACGTTTTTTTGTGCCTGTAATGAACAATTGTTATGTCAGCCTTAACTTATCATCACATTCACTTCACTTGTCAGATACTCATCACATGATGTCATACGGCTGGAGAAATTCTTCATGATTGACATGGACAGACAGACAGTGGGAGGAATAATGTTCCTCAAACCAAAGTAAGTGTGTTGTATGAATATTATCATCTTTGCTGCTCAGTTGTAGATGTAGATGAATATAAGCTTTTTCCTTTTTCGAACGAAATAAATGTCCTACGCGAGACGTTTAGCTGGCTCAGAGGAGAATCGCTGAAACTTTCAGTGTTGGGAAGAAAGAGCATTCTTATATTAGTAAATAAGAGCTTTATACTGCTGACTGTGCAGATGCCGGAAGAAAAAGCCGATTGATTTTTAGCAAGAGAAAGATGGACTGTCTGTAATGACCGTAATGAACAACTGTTATGCCAGCCTTATCTAACGATCACATTCACTTCACTTGTCAGATACTCATCACACGATGTCATACGGCTGGGAAAATTCTTCATGATTGACATGGACACACATACAGTGGGAGGAATAATGTTTCTCAAACCAAAGTAAGTGTGTTATATGAATATTCACATATTTGCTGGCAAGTTGTAGTGTAGATGGAAGCTTTTCCTTCCTCGCACAAAATACTAGTCCCACGCGAGACGTTTAACTGGCTGTTTGTTGGGAAAAGAGACCATTCTCATGATTGTATCAACGCTAGCTTAATTCTGCTGACTGTGCAGACTGTTGGAAGAAAAATCTGATTGATTTCTAGTCATTTGGGCTGACCAGTAAAATTATCACCCCTCCAGCTCCTCTCCCTAGCTCACTTTACTTTCACAGATGTTGTTTGGGTTCTCGGCTAACACGTCTTCAGAGGTGGTGGTGGTGGGGGGGGGGGGGGGGGGGGGGGGGGGGATAGGGGTGTCGGGGACTGGGCACAGGCATTTTTGTTCTTACTCAAATAATCAGTCGAGGCAAGAAATATAATTAATTAGGTTTACAGTCAATCAATCAATCAATCAATCAATCAAGTGGATAAGAGATCGATGTCTACAAGAACTTTGTTTCACAAGATATATTTGATCAAGAAAAGCTCAGAACTAAAACCTGTCGAACTGGCGAACAACTCTGTGATCAACTTGTGATCAAGTAGTAATAAAACGTAGAAACTGTGAGCTTGTTTTGATACTCACTCCGGCTGCCGGGCAATCCAGCAAAGGGGGGTCGGGGGGGTCGTCGGTCCTCACGATTTCTTTGTTCCTGGCAAAAATTTGTTTAGCAACACCGAGGAAAGCTCGCAATGCATGAGACACTAGCTCCATATAATGAACAGTTTTAATGACAGTCTTATCTAATCATAACGTTATTTTTATTGTAAATAGGCAAAGACTGATCACACGATGTCAGACAGCTGGACAAAGTTCTCTTGTTTGACATGGATTGGACAGATTCAAAGAAGGATGATGTTGTTGCTCAAAACATAGGTTAGTATTTGTATGTTATTTGAAATATTCTTACGAGCGAACATTTGATTAATCGATTTGAACACGAAGGCGCAGTCTAAAGGGGGATTCCCAGGGAAGACCAGGGCTCATTTGTCAATCAACAACAACAACAACAACAACAAATTAGCCGTTACTAAATAATTTTCTTTGCGAATTATTTTAAACCCAACAGAATATTGAACTTTTCTTCTCGATACATATATGTTTCTTGAATTTTTTCTGGTTGCAAGAAATACATGAAGCTAGCAAAATGTGATAGAATTTTAATACAAAATTATCATAACTAGCCGGCGTGCGTGTTTGCGTGTTCACGTGTTTGCGTGTTCGCACTGGCTGCAAAATCCGCGAAATTCAAATTCATTCAAAGTTCACCTTTGATATTTTCTAAAGGACAGAGTTGAGAAAATGTGAGAACTTGCAAGGTTTTATTTTCACAATAAATTTCAAATTTCGAAGGAATTCAAGAACTTTGAATTGCAAAGCTCTAGTTTAAAATGCAAATTTATAGATGGTGCGTGTTGAAGGAGTGCGCCTTCGTGTTTTAATTCGCCGCTTGTTGGATAATTATTTATCGCATTTCTTAGTTTGCTTGTTATTCAGTCAAGGCTGGTTTCCATGTTATCGTTGGAGTTGCTCGTTTAATTGCCGTACGCGCACAAATTTCTCTCTTAGTTATTTCCAATTCTCTTCAGTGAAAGCAAATAAAAATAATATCGTGCGCTCGTTTTCAAATTTCCCTCGCTAGAAAGCGCTCGCTAGCAATCTTATGGAAACCAGACTGTAGTCCGTGAATTTAATAAACAACAGTTGTGAGAAGAGGAGAAACTTTCAGTGGCAGTCGACAAATCTAAGGCAAAGGATCAAAAGTATTTCGGAGGAATGGACTGTTTATAAACAGTTATTATTATTATCAACTCATTGATAATGTTTATGCGACTGTCCCCTGGCCTTTCGACTGCAAATTTTACATGTTGAGCGCTTAAAAAGCCAAAAACTAATTTGTTATTATAATAATATTGAAAGCATTTATTGATTTTTCTATTTTATTTTTTTGCAGATTGCCGAGGGCCTTCGATTCTTCATGTCAGATGCACGGATTAAAAGAAAGCAAGAAAACCAAGCAAGTGAAAGACAAGTTTGAGCAGAGGTAGAAAACAAACTTAGCAGATTTTAATTCAGTCAAGAGGATTACTCGCCAAGAATCGCAGCTGAAATTGTCTTTAAAACAAACTTAATCAGTTCACTTCAAGATTTGATTTTTGAAACCTCTCGTGTAAAATTTATTACTGGATTATTTCAAGAAAATTTTTTTCTAAGTGTCTTCATGTAAATTTTTTTTGCCATAATTGTTTCCTTGTTAACATCTGTTTAAAACGTTTTAATTTTCCCGCCAAAAGACTTAGAAAAATACGGGGCGCTCAAAATACGCATGCGCCATTTTTTTATTTTTTCGTTATTATTGTTTCTGTAAGTAACATCTGTTCAATTTTTTAAAATTTTCCCGCCAAAAGACTTAGAAAAATACGGGCGCCCAAAATACGCATGCGCCGTTTTTTTTTTTCTTTATTCAACATAATAATTTATTTTAATTATATTGTCAAATAAATTATATTCATTGTTTGTCTGCTCTCTTTGATGTAATATTATTAATAGTTATAAGTCAATAATCACAATAATATATTCTTTTATTATCTTTAATAAAGTATTTCAATAAATAACAACAAGTGTTTTGTCTTTCAATTAGTTTTATTATTCTCTAATAATCTTTAATTAGTTAAGTGAATTCAATTCAATTAAATAAAAATGTATGAAGAAAAATACTTGAAAAACTGTACTAAGTCTTTTGGCGGGAAAATCTGAACCAATTTGCACAGCGTTTCCCCTGGCAACATTCTCGACAAAAATATTCAAAATGGCTTCCCTTAAAATTTCCCGCCAAAAAACATGTACTGAAACACCACCTTGTGCAAAAATTTCGTATAAAAATTATTATACAGCCGTTTGCATCTAAGGGCCTCCACACAGACTAGAGAGATAAAACGTTGTCGATAACAACAAAAAAGCCAGTGTGTGAAGCTAGTTGTCGATAACAAACATATTTTGTTATCGACAACCAACTTCACACACTGGCTTTTTTGTTATCGACAACTATTTATGATCGACAACTAAATAGTTGTCGACAACTATCTCTCTAGTCTGTGGAGGCCCTAAATCCTCGAAGTTAAAAAATATTTTCTACTCACTTTTTGCACAAGATGGTGTATACATATAAAACTATGACCTTTTCCAGCCGTCAATTCTCGCTTGTAACACAAAATAAATAAAAACTAACCTATCTTTAAAATGCTTGGCCAAGAAATTTTTTGATCAATAACAAGACAATTGTTGGCCTTTTCTTTTCAAGTTCTAATGATTACATGGGCAAATTCAAAATATTTTTTGCCGCAAGGGCTCAGAAATATAACAATTCAGTTGCTTTGCTCCATGTTCTTTATTGTGATAAACTTTTTATCAATTCAAAATTCAATTGTATTTCTTATTACTTCTTTGTCCTGTGTTACATCGAGTGACGGCAGAAAAAGGTCTTCGTAAATAAATATGTTATCAAACCATAATAAAACCCAATGTCTGGTGCAAGGAATAAATCCGTTGTTCTTAGTTCAGTCCCACCAAAAATACGAGCTTTTCCATCAATAAACAACGGCAAAAATGACTAAAATAACAGTTATACAGACCACAGTGAAGACAACAAATAAATGTTCAAAATAATTCGTTGTTGTTCGTCCTGAATATTTGTGTTTTGGAAAATATAAGTTCGACTATGTAATAACTCTTCAAAAGATTTCACAAGACTAACAATTCACAATTAGTGCTTTGAACAAAACAGTTTTTTAGCTGATAAGGACTCGCGATAACGTATGTGAGAAAATGTTCGAGCCAAGAATATGCCGTTTAAACATTGTCGAGAATTTTCTTTTTACATGTAAATCGATGGTGTTTTTGCAAGATGCGATTTGTCACAACTATTTCTAGTTAATGCTAATTCCATTGTATTGCCTTGTCAGCTAAATTCTGAATATTAAATCTTGTTTCACGGGTTTTGTGGAATAATTTACGTCTTTTGATGCAAAAAATTCATGCCGACTTAAGAATCGTGAACTTTGTCGATTTTTTTCTTAATATACAAAATATTAGCAGAAAAACGACAGTGATTTTACAAAACCAGACAATTTAACACAGATTGCGTTTTTTCCTATGATCGGTTCTGACAGCTAGATTCTCACTATTATTAAATTTTGTTTCACGGATTTTTTGAAATCAATTTAATGAATCATGATCTTCGTCAAGATTTTTCTTAATATCGAAAATATTAGCAGAAAAACGACGGTGATTTTAGAAAACCAGACAATTTGATACTATTTCGTGAGAATCAAAAAAGCGTGAATACTTTGATTTAACTTTGACATGATCAAACCGCAAGAAGAATAGTCAGGAAACTCAAATTTACACTTTGTTTTAGCAGAAATCTTTGCGAAAATAGCAAAAAATAGGCCCATTTTTGGTAAACGAAATTCCAAGCGTTAAATCAAAGTGTTCACATTTTTCTGATTCGCACAGTAACATGCACCAATTCCGTTGTTTTTTGTTTGTTTGATTTTGATAGCGTAGATTCTTGATATAAAATATTCGGTATCTTTTTAGCCGATTTGTTTGTTTCTTTATAAATTAGTAACCAGTGTTCTTTTCCTGTGATGTAGTAAACTGTTTTTGTAGTGAAAAATTCCTTCCGAACTAACCTTTGCAAAGTTTTTTCTCAATATCGGAAATGTTAGCAAGAAAACTGACCGATAGTAATTTTACAAAACCAGACAAATTTCAGCAGAGGTCTATAACTAGTTATAGACCTCTGATTTCAGTTGTTATTCTTTTGATCGATTTTGACAGTTAGATTCTGAATATTTTTACAATTTTGCGAAATCGCTCAGCACAGCGTTCAAAGTTTAGTTTTGCAGTTATTATTTTTTTTGCCGTTTTTGTTTTGCTCAAAAGAAACTGTTTGATTTTGTGATCTGCAATATTAGAAAGAAAAACGAAACTGTTTTTACAAAGCCCGCGAAATATGTTCTAGACAATTATCAAATATAAATTCCGTTGCTTTTTTGATCGATTTTGTTTTCGTGGTAAAAAAAGGTCATTCCAACTTAATCTTTGTCAAGTTTTGTTATTAATATTGGAAATATTAGCAAACAAACGACAGTAATTTTACAACTAAACCGGACAATCACAAACAAATTGCGTTGTTTTCTTGTGATCGGTTTTGACAGCTAGATTCTCACTATTATTAAATTTTGTTTCACGGATTTTGTGAAATAACTCTAAACAATCATGATCTTCGTCGAGAGTTTTCTTAATATCGAGAATATTAGCAGAAAAACAACAGTGATTTTACAAAACCAGACAATTATTAAACACCAATTCCGTTGTTTTCTTTTGCTTCATTTTGACAGTGTGGATTCTTGCTATAAATGTTTTGGTATCCTTTAAGCTACTTTGGTGTTTTCTATACATAATCCGAAACGATTTTCAAAATAAACTAATAGATTTTGTGGTCTGTAATTTTAGCAAGAAAAACGATATTGATTTTACAAAATCAGTCAAATATTGTCCAGACTGATATTACATAAACACCAATAGACAATATTCGTATTCTCACGGTTGGACTGGAACTAGCTTGCAATCGAGGCTAATGCGGGGAAATCTTTTCAAATGCAAATATTTTTAGCGACATTTCCCCGCATGAGCCTCGATTGCAAGCTAGTTCCAGTCCAACCGTGAGAATACGAATATTATCTATTCAGTTGTTTTTTTTGGATCGATTTCTGATTAATGTTAAATTTGTTTCATCACAGGTTTGTCAAATCAATCAGTACAGCGTTCGAGGTTTAGTTGTACATCAATTTTGTTTTTGTTCATATTTTTTTCATAAGTAATCGGTGATGATTTCTTTCCAAATAACCTGATTTTGTGATCTATAATGTGAACAAGAACAAACTATTTTGATCTAACAAACATATTGAACATTACTTCTGTTGTTTTCTTTTGCTCTTTTTTCCATGAAATACGATTCTATTAACCATCAATTCCATCATTTTTGACAGCAAGATTCTGACTATTTTTCTCGTTTTTTTCATGAAATCAGTACGCAATTATTTATTTGGTTGCTTGCTTGTTTACTTAAAATAATATTTGGTACTGTTTTGTGGCGAAATATTCATACCGAATTGGTTTTTTTCAGAGTTTTTTCTTGATATCGAAAATGTCAGCAATAAAAAACACAGTGATTTTACTAACAGACAATTAAGACTGCGTTAATCCATTGTTCTCTTTTAAATGATTTTGGTAGCTAGATTCTGACTATAATTGTGATGAAACATTTATGTCCTCATACTCTTTAATTTCTCGATTTTTTTCTTCCACTGACAATTAGATCCAATTATAAAACATCAATTCCGCTGTTTGTTTTCTCCACAAGAAACTGTTTGATTTTGTGGTCTATAATGTTAGCCAGTGTTTTCAAAACGTAAGCGAAATATGTACTAGATTATTGTTGAATTTTTAGTAATCATCACTTTATTAATTAACAATCAATGTTTTTGCTGAGAAAAATTCATGCAGACTTAATCTTTGCAGGAAAAAAACGAGACTATTTTCATCAAACAAGACAATCGCATACTATTAAAAATCAATTCTGTAGTTTTCTTTTGATCGTTTTTATCAGCTAGATTCTGACTATTTATAATTTTGTTTCACGGATTTTCTGAAATCGCACTATAGCAGTATCGTTTTAGCCGAATCAGAACTTTTTCGTCCTAAAATTCCTGTTTGATTTTGTGGTCTGTATAACTGTAAACCCTGGAGTTATCTCGAATGCTTGTTAATATCCTCTGCCGGAACCAGACATTAGGGTTTTATATACCAAGCTCACAAAATGACAAGAGAACATAGGCACACGCGTGTTCCGTACGTCTTTCTACGTCTTTCTGCGCGCAAGCCAACTTCTTAAAAAAAAAAAAAAAATTGTCTTATGCCGATTAAAACACATTTCCGACGAAGATGTTGTAAATTTTGCATTGGAAAGCCAGTGTTCTCTTGTCATCCGTTGATGGGGCAAACATTAAGGTGGCACTGTCAAGTGTATTGTAGACTGAAACTCGTTAATCTCGGCTGAAAACGTTGAAAGAGAAAAGACGAATCGTACCCTCCTCCCATCCCTCCAAAATTAATTTTAAGAGTTCAAGACAATTGTTTTTTGATGACAAAGCTAAATTAAACCAAGTCTCTGCCTCCTTCCCCCCCCCCCCCCATCCCCCAAATCAATTTTCTTGTTCAAGACAATTGGATCCTTGATGACAAAATCAAGTCTCCGTTAACGAATTTGTCAAATTATTTTGTTGAATCACTGTTTGCAGACCTGTTTTTGAATCACTGTTTTCAGCATTCCAAATCTTTTTGTTTCGAATACAGTGCCACCATAAAGTAAAAATGGTGGCTGCGATTGAACTACTTTAACAAGTATTTTGCGCCAATTTCCTAGTCCCTAGTGTTTGTAATTTCCACGATCCGATACAGATCAATAATATAAATCCAATCTGATAAAACAACTTGTGACGTTCCGTTACAAATTTGGACATTTGTCAGCCACCATTTTTACTACAATTATTTGATAATGTCAAAGTTCTTATCTTTGTAGTATTTCCTCCTGATTCAGTGATTCCAGTTTGTCCTCTTGAATTCTTTACTCTTCTCTCCTCTTCATGAAGTCAGTCTTACTGAAAATAGAAACGAGATATTCAATCATCAGTAAATGTAACACATTTTTAAAGACATTAACAAGCCAACCAAAATAACGTTTTGAAGGACAAAGTAAGGTTCTTGGCGAAGTTAATTTCTCCCAAAATATTACACAGTATTAGCTCACGTCAAAAACGTTTACCCCAAGGCCGTCGCCCTTGCTATATTGCGAACGGAATAAAAGATGCTGTTTAGCTGTCGAGTCTCAAGTTGAAGCGACGCTCAAAGCGAACAGCAAGCGCACGTGTTAACACTTCGGTAACATTTCTTTCTCGTTTAGCTCTCTGAACAAACTTAAAGTAGTATTTATCTAATATTTTCTAAAAGCAGTGCTCACCTTCGACTGGAATGGAGTAATGACATCTTTTCTTCTTCTTCATGCATCAAGCATCTTCTTCAGTCTTTCTGAAAATAGAAATGAGTAATTCAATGATCAGTAAATGTTACAATTTTTTACAAAGTTTAACAAGCTACCAGAATTCTAACGTGTATAAGTCCATGACAAATGGGTGTGTACACACGGGCTAAATAAACTCCCAAATAACATTTTGAAGGCCGAAGCAAGATTCTTACGACGGGGAAAATTATTTTAGTGAAATGGTCCTCTTCGCCCTTGCTATATATTATTGCAAACGAAATAAAAGATAATGTACTCCTTTGCTGTCGAGTTTCGAATTGAAGCGACGCTCAAAGCGAGCAGCAAGCGCACGTGTTAACACTTCGGTAACATTTCTTGTTCGTTTAGCTTTCTGAACAAAATTAAAGTAATATTTTCCAAAAGCAGTGCTCACCTTCGGTTGGAATAGCGTAAAGACTTCTCCAGTGAAGCTCCAATCCCGTCACAAGCATATTCTTCCCAGACACGTCTTCACACATCCAGGACCTGTTTGGTTTGAAGCAAATTCTACAATTTGTCATGAATATGGATTAGAAATTCAAGCCAATCGCGGACAAATACGCGGCGCGGATTTCGTTTGCACGCTTTTTTAGCGAGCGAATCATGAAGCGCGAAAAAGGCCATAGTTGTTTTTGTGTTTGAAAAAGTATGCATGCGAAATGAGAAGAAATGAAAAAGGGAATGTATTTCGTTACAAAATAAATCTGACCACAGAAAGAAAGAATGCCGTGAAACAGAAAGCTAAAGTTCTTTGAGTGAAAAATTGCAAAATTAAAGTAAATTGATACCCGAGCTGAAAGCAAAAAAAACAAAAACAAGTTCTCGGATTAATTATTCAGAGCTCATACGAACTCTCCGGATTTGAACCAGAGAAATTCAGATCTTCAGTCTGACGCTCTCCCAACTGAGCTATCTCGGCATTCACGACTGATAACCAAAATAACAACAGGAATAACAATAGTTCTAAAAGAAATAAAATATAAAATGTTAGCCAATTTTACTGTATCTTTTTTAGATATTTTTTTGTACAGTTGAAAACTAAATATTTTAACAGTAAAAATCCTTTCAACAAAATCCTGTGCATTGTATTTACTGGAAATAGTAAAACAACAACAACAAAATAAGAAAAAAAAAAAAACTTTGCCGAGACCCGGGATTATTCAGAGCTCATACGAACTCTCCGGATTGAACCAGGGACCTTCAGATCTTCAGTCTGACGCTCTCCCAACTGAGCTATCTCGGCAACTGACAGAAAGGATGCCAACTGATAAAATATGATAATTTTGAAAGTCGAATACCAACTTAGGCGCGCGCGTTTGCCAATAATGGGTGCATTAATTTATCAGCAAAGTTTTAACAACCATTATAATAGAAACAAGACGTCGATTCACCAACGCTAAAATCACCACCAAAAACTGCCCCCCCTTTCACCATCGATAAAATTACCACCGAAAACGTCCCTCTTTCGCCCTCGTTAAAATCACCACCGAAAACGTCTCTCTTTCGCCCTCATTAAAATCACCACCGAAAACGTCCTCTTCAGTCCCTCGTTAAAATCACCACCGAAAACGTCCCTCTTTCGCCTTCGTTAAAATCACCACCGAAAACGTCCCTCTTTCGCCCTCGTTAAAATCACCACCGAAAACGTCCCTCTTTCGCCCTCGTTAAAATCACCACCGAAAACGTCCCTCTTTCGCCCTCATTAAAATCACCACCGAAAACGTCCCTCTTTCACCCTCGTTAAAATCACCACCGAAAACTGTCCCCCTTTCAGCCTCGTTAAGATCACCACCGAAAACTGTCCCCCTTTCACCCTCGTTAAGATCACCACCGAAAACGTCCCTCTTTCGCCCTCGTTAAAATCACCACCGAAAACGTCCCTCTTTCGCCCTCATTAAAATCACCACCGAAAACGTCCCTCTTTCGCCCTCGTTAAAATCACCACCGAAAACGTCTCTCTTTCGCCCTCGTTAAAATCACCACCGAAAACGTCCCTCTTTCGCCCTCGTTAAAATCACCACCGAAAACGTCCCTCTTTCGCCCTCGTTAAAATCACCACCGAAAACTGTCCCCCTTTCACCCTCATTAAAATCACCACCGAAAACTGTCCCCTTTCACCCTCGTTAAAATCACCACCGAAAACGTCCCTCTTTCTCCCTCGTTAAAATCACCACCGAAAACGTCAGTGAAACGTCCCTCTTTCTCCCTCATTAAAATCACCACCGAAAACGTCCCTCTTTCTCCCTCGTTAAAATCACCACCGAAAACGTCCCTCTTTCGCCCTCGTTAAAATCACCACCGAAAACTTCCCTCTTTCGCCCTCGTTAAAATCACCACCGAAAACTGCCCCTAGCCATCGAAATTCTGGAAATTACATTTCGTCCCTTTTGTAAGTGATGAAAAGAAAAAGAAGGGAAAGATGCTTTATTATTGAAAATGGAATGTTTATATTCCAACAAAAATTGCGCAATGAAAGTTTTGTTCGGGAATGGTGTAAATGAAAACAAAGATAAACAACCAAACAAAGAAACAAAACATTAAAGCAATAAAATAAAAATAAAAAAGTAATAAACGAAAAAACATTGCCGAGACCCGGGATTATTCAGAGCTCATACGAACTCTCCGGATTTGAACCAGGGACCTTCAGATCTTCAGTCTGACGCTCTCCCAACTGAGCAAAAATTGGTAAACATAACTTTAGACTACAATATCTGGTCTTCGTTCCTCGGTAATCGAGCCTACAACAATCTTTATTTTGCTCAAAATAGAACATACAATAAACTAGATAGAATAAAAAAATTGACACGTTTGATATTACAATACATATTATAATATGAGAATAAAATTATAATAAGCGTGGAGTATAATTTAACAATGTCACTGGTATCGCGGAAAGTGTCCCAACACTATGGACCGCATTGTACGTGTTCTGAACTTCCTCTATGATAAAAGCGAAAAAATAAAAAAATAATAAAATAAAAAATACCAGACTAGCTTAGTACATAAGCCGGTGACCTGTATAAATTATGCGATTATGCAAGAGGCACGTAATCAGACCACCAGCCGGTAAGCTAGGCATTAGCAGCTGAAATGAGATTACATGATGACGATGATGCAAGGGACACGTACATTTGGCGGGACTAATTTCATTTAATTCTAAGAAACGAAAGAACAAGTAAACGATTTTATCATATAGAGAAAACAATGGATTTACATTTGATGTGTTTAGCGCGGGCCAAACGAGGATGAGAGTTGTTGAGAGTTGGCCCTCATGAGAGTTTTCTTCAACTCTCATCGACCATCATGAAGCGTGGGCCAAACGACAGAAAACTCGTGACGACTCAAGGAAAATTGAGCAGGTTCAAATTTGATGAGAGCGCATAAGAGTCTGTGAGAGCGCGTGAGAGTTTCAGGCCAAACGAGAGCGAGAAAGCTCTCATCCTCCTTTGGCCCGGGCTTATTTTACATTTCAACTTCACTCGTAACACTGCTGCGAAATACAGTGCAACCTCGTTAGTACGGACACCTACGGGCCAAGAAAACTGGTCGTAATAACGGGGTGGCCGTATTAAAGGGGTTCTTTAAATCAGAAAATTACTGACTGAGCTTTTGTTCGGGCCAAAATAAAGTGGCCGTAATAACGGGGTGACCGTATTAACGGGGTGGCCGTAAGGCGGGGTTCCACTGTAGAATACCATGGACCAAGGAGAAACAAAGTAACAAACAAACAAGAACGCTAACAGAACTTGCATGTGACATGATAGGAATTTTATTCCAGTCCCCCAGTCCCCCAATTCACCCTATTCATGCCATTTCAAACCTTTTTTCCCCTCCAACTTACTCAAGAAAAGTCAGCGTTATTCGTTATCGACGGACTCTTTATTTTCGAAGCAAAACCGCGCGCGACGTTTTTTGACGAAACAAATGAACGCTTTGGAAGTTGAAAAACGGTTTGCACAATAAACCGAAGTTGGTAGTTTGAAAGCTGCTATAAACTGTGCATCATGTCGTGACTATATATTAGTCACCACACAACCGCCGAATTGACTTTGAAAAGCCGGATAAAAATAGCTTGAAGGATTTTTCTTTTGCCTTCCCTCCCGTAGACTTCTGGAAAACGTAAAAATGACCACTCGTGTTAATCTTGTTGAACCCTTTAAAATTAGCATGTCATTCCAACTCTCGTTATAGCGGACATCCGCCGGACGTAGTTTGGAGTCCGTAATAGCGAGAGTCCTTTGCATTGGTCCTTTTAGTCCGAAGTCTTTGGAAGTGTGTTGATACAAGTGACACATACCAAACAACAGACTATGAGAAGTTCAAGGTGTCCGCTTTATCGAGGGTCAAAACAATAAAATTGTTATGTTGGTACCACGAAAGTGTCCGTTATTCCGTAATAGCGAGAATCAAGAGAAAATTTTCTCTTGCGAGAATCCGTAATAGAGGGAGTCATTTTCAGGTGTAAACCTCTATAGCTTTCGCCGGGTTTTGTCCGTAATAGCGGGTGTCCGTAATAACGGGGTGTCCGCAAGGCGACACGAACTTACACGAACTCAGTACACGAACTATAGGAACTGATAGAACGGCATAAACTATCATGAGCTACTCGATCTAATTACACTAAGTATATATTTCACGGCAATAGAATGGTCCATAGGAGTTGCTAGTTTGTGACGGTTATCATAAATCTGTTACAGCCGGTAAAAAAACACCTTTTCCTATAATTCGGTGTTCTTTTCGAACGCTCGCAATAATTTTCTATTCTCATATTCGATAGGAATACAGTGAACTCTCTCTTAACGGACACCTCTATAAGACGGACACCTCTGTAAGACGTACACTTGGTGTTGGTCCCTGCGCGCCATTTTTCAGTCATGTTGTCCGCTTATCGGAGAGTTTAGATACAGTACCTCTTTAAGACGGACAGTTTGTGCCGGTCCCGATGGTGTCCGTCTTAGAGAGAGTTCACTGTAGTTAGAGTGATTGTGCTTGATATTACAGTGAACTCTCTCTAAGACGGACACCATCGGGACCGGCACAAACTGTCCGTCTTAGAGAAGTGTCCGCTTATAGAGAGTTCAGAGGTTTAGATACAGTAACATGACTGAAAAATGGCGCGCAGGGACCAACACCAAGTGTCCGTCTTACAGAGGTGTCCGTCTTATAGAGGTGTCCGTCTTATAGAGGTGTCCGTCTTATAGAGGTGTCCGTTAAGAGAGAGTTGACTGTACTGACCATTTTTTACAAAAATTTGTAAGAGCACTTAACATTATCCCGTTAAATGTAATACGATGCTCGCAGGCCTCGCGAATCTTGAGATGGTGTAAATTTGGTTTACATACAAACACGGATAAGCTTCTAAGTCCGCTAAACACGTCACCGGGTAATAAAATGCTGTCCCATCGAGCCCTCTATTAGCAAATCCATGCAATAACACCTTACAACGTGTTTATGAACAGCTACTGTACTCCGCGATTCGGGTCGCAAAGGGAAATACAACATTTGTCTTCATTTCTTGAGGACGAAACATTTTCAGACCTTAACGTCACTATTTTTTTTAATTTTAAAAATCGCTTCTAGAAGTTTCAGTTGAGAACACTAAAATCTCTAAAAGTCGAAAAAAATCGCTAAATAACTAGTCACTAAATCTTGGGAAAGAAAAATCGCTAAATTCAAGGGCCCGCAACAAGGAAATTTAAGCAAAACAAATTTGATTGTTTTTTTTGCTGTTTTCCCGTATCGTTTCAGTGGAGTCTTTTAAAAGGATGTTGGTGTAAATTACAGTAACCAACACAATTTGATCACAGAAAGAGACCGGCATCTTGATATGTATGACCCGGCCTGTATGATTCAATTATTAAAAAGTTTAAAATACATGAGTCATGTGTGGTGGTTTATCGTCATCCCAGGCCGTGTGCAAGGCTTCTTTTTTGCGAGATCACTTTTCAGCCTTCGGCCGAAGAGAGAAGAGTGATCTTGTATTCGAATATTCTGAGGCGATTATAGGCCTTCCGAACAGATATTCTACCGGAACGATCCGTTGGGTTCTAAATTTAGTAGCCGCTAAAAATAGGCGTAGTATCAGCATAGCGTCAGCGTAATTCGTTTAGGCGTAGTATACCGACTGCCTGCTTACAGCTCTCACCGCACATTATGCGCCGGTGAGTCTGGTCTCACGCTAGCCTGCGAATCAAGCGGCGCGCGATGGAAGTCGGCTGTATTCGCTTACGTGTCGTCTAAAACTTCCTGGCTCACAAATTTGAGCTTCTACTCAAATCCCGGGGGGGGGGGGGGGGGGGGCACTCGATAGACGCTCGGGTAGGGAGTTTCGGCCGAGACGCTCAAACTATGACCCTTTTTAAGACACAAATATCTGATTTTCCTACCCTTAGACAGTATTCCGATTTTTGAGAGCCCGTCTAAAAAATTATTTACAGAGTCTCTGAGCCGGTTTAATTTTCCATGTTTACGCTAATTGCGCCAACAAAAACTGGTAAAAATTCGGCTTGTAGAGAGGTTTCTATAAATTAACCGTATATGCTTATCATTAGGCCATATAAAGATACCCGTTTAAGACAAAAAATTATAAAATCAACCATACCCTATCGGGCCACCCGTCCCCGTTAGGCAATATAAGGGAGTACAACCCCCCTCGCGGGACTCAAATGAATTATTTTCGTGAAAATTGCGACCTTGATCCACTCAGAACTATTCAGTGGCGGAATATTACAGTTGTTGCAAATTCTCCACTTGACTTTGAAGGGAAAATACCTGGAGAAGATCGAGGCTAAAATTAAGTAATTAAATCAAATTAATTTGAAATTTTGATGGGGGTGTGCGGCCTGCTTCTTGAAACCCTTACCCTATTTCAGACCAAAATTTCAAACTCTATTTCAGACCTGACTCAAATTTCAGACCTATAAAATTAGTACACGTGTCTAATACCTGACTTCATCTACCCAGGAATGGGTTCCGTTTGTGTAAACATTTGAGAAGGGCCTCAAATTCCCCTATTCTTTAATGGCAACAAATAGTTTCATCTAAAAGCCAAACCAACATGACCAAATTCCACGCCAGAGTGCGCAAAACATACCCTATTTTAGACCAAAATGGTCAAAATCTATACCCGACTATTTCAAACAAAAAACGTGATCTTTTAATGAGAGCATATTCATTTACCGTGTGTACCGGGTATGAAGTCTTGCCAAACGAGTAATAATCTCATCGGCATTATGCCATATCGTAATGAATTTGAATGAGAGTTTCCTTTATTTTGCCGAAAAAAAAAATACAAATATGACCGATTTCCTAAAATGGTGGAAACTGGTCGGGATCCGGCATGCCTGCACGTGGATATAAATAAAGGTAACAGAACAGGAACAGCCATGTACAGCCCTGAAAGGTTCTCGGTGCATTAACCTTGTTGCCAGTCGGAAAGGGACAGGAGCTAGACTACATGGATTTGACACATGTTTCTCTAGTAAGTAAAATTAGTGATAACCTGGTTACAACACTGAAGTTGCAGTTTTAGATACCTTTGGCTACTTCTCGCTTTAATACTAATCGGATACTAATTTTCCGCGAAACCGGGGTGCCGCGAAAATTATTGAAAATGACACGAACAATGCTCAGTTCAGTAAAGTCTTTTTTAACACATACAAAAAGCCTGCAAAGTATGTATGTATGTATGTAAGCCTGTGAATGGCAATTTTGACGACTGCACCAGAGCAGAGCGTTGATTCAGAGCCGTAAGAACTGAATGATTGAATTGTGACGGACTTGTCCAAAACAAAGGACCTCTTTGGAAATATCACAGTGTCAATCAGTTTGCTTGTGTGTAATAGGGTAGTAAATTTCGTAAAGTGACTATAACCAACGTTGATGATGTATTTTAAATCATTCCTTCCAGAAGGTGGGACTTTTCGCGTGTAATAGCTTTTACGTTTGAAATCGAGTTTACTTTTATGGGACTCCCATATAAAAGTGACAGGGGTGATCGTTGGAAATTTTGAAAAGAACCCCTAAAAGCTAGGTATTCATTTTCACCCCTAAGAGGTACCAATTCTAAGACAAAACTAGTTCCTGTCATATTTTTTCCCCGCCAAAATACCCTAAAAGGTACCTGAACAACTCTAACGGTAGACATTTTATGTACGACGATCATCCCCGTCACTTTTACATAGAAGTTCCCCAGGGCTCATTTCATCACGGACAATTACCCGGGACAATTACTATGTTTATCCGTATTTGATTTATAGATTGTACTTACGTGCTTGCTGACTGGTGGATCAAGTCAGTGGAGTCGACCGAATCTATTTCTCGCAAGCCTCGGCTCAGTGTTCAAACAAGAAGCATGCAGTGGACTGAGTGGAGGCAACCTCATTAAGATTGCCACCCATCAATGTCAAGCTTCAAACGGAAAGCGGCAGTGCAAAGCAAAGTGCAATGGATTATCTACCAGAGAACCTAAAGCGAGTAAGGAATAAATACTTGAAATAAAGTGTATGTACGCGTGTTCTTTCTAATTCGAACAGTTTAAGCCCTGGTCAAACGGCGCATGATAGTCGATGATAGCTGAAACTCGCGCTCCCGTTTGACTACCAACTATCATGCACTATCATTCACTGAACCTGTTCAAATTCTCCATGTTGAGTCTTAAACTATCCTCGACTATCAGTGCGCCGTTTCGGACCAGGGCTTTACAAATGAACTATAAAATGATCGTCACAACAGAAAGTATTATACAACTACCTCTCTGATCTATTATATAAACTCAAGAGAATATTCTCTTGATAAACTACAGTGTTTTACAAGGATTTCTACAACTGAGAAAACTCGTATCATCGCATGTAAAAAGTTATCGTAATTTTAAGTGTGATGAGATCGATAACGTCACGTCACGTTTGCTGACGAGTTTGACATGTTTCAATGCTGAATGAACCAAAGTTTATCGATATTAAGTCGAAACATCTTCGGATCTTCCTCGGCAATCTTCGGAAATGTTTGGAAATGTCCGGAAACGTTCGTATGACCTTCGGGCAACATTCGGAAAATGCCTCGGAAATCTTCGGAAAATCGTCAAAAACTTTGTTATTAGTTGAACACGAAGATAAATTTCATATCTCCGCGCACCCATGTATTGTTCTCTGCCAGACACATACACAGCTCTTATTTAATCGTAACAAAGTCTATTGTTTCCAGGTTTTTGCTAATTGTATTTTATTTGTCATAGTATTTATGTTTGTTAACGTACGTGGAAGGAGGTGCATTCAATTCACTGATAAACGGGACGGTACTGAATATGCACTGAAAGTCATCGACAAGGGAAGGAATGTTACTTTTGAGGTGAGTTTTAAACACTACAGTTGTTTGCTGTAAATCCACTCAATCTAAGATTGCGTAGCAACTTAAAGGGACACTGTCCCGGCGTATTTGCTGAAAACTGTTATAAATGCATGAAAATGGTCCCTAAATCTATGAAATAAGAACTTAATAAACTCTAACTAAATGATAAAAAGCAATTTCTTCAAGAAATTCCATACTGCAACAAAATTTTTGCAAAATTTCTACGATTTCCGAGCCAAATTTGAAACTTTGAAAAACTGACATCCTGACGTTTTTTCAAAAATCCATATTGCAATCCATTTCCATCCTCGCTGTTGTTTGTCATCCTCACTTCCTAATAGGTTCCTGTCATTTGTCGAGTGCTATTCTACATAATTAAACCATTATTGATCAACTTCGTATGATCTAGATATGTTTCTGAGCTTCCAAAAATCATGCTAAAATGAGGTTAGTGTCCCTTTAAGGCCCGATCAAAAGGTCACAACATTCTCATAACATTTGTTGTGACATGTTGTGACCATGAGTAATCCGCTTCCCACAGTCTGAAAAGACCCACATAAGGTTTGAAATATTGAAAGTTGATTTTTAAGCGGTTCAATGCTAAGCTTTGAAAACGGTATGGGACTGGTAGTGCAGTTCGAGCGATATTATTTTAAAAGAATGTGCGCGCAGAGACTTGCCGATTACGCAAGCTAATTTTTGATCAGCATTGGCATACACTTGCACCAGCACCCGGGGGGGGGGGGGGGGAGTACTCCCTATAATGGACTATACGGGGAGGCTCCGCCCGAAAGGGGTAGCTTTTTCAGGCTGGAGGTATATAAAAGGGTAGGGATTTCACGAGTTGAAGTACAGAAAAGGGTAGGGAAAACTGTCATTTAGGTGTTTAAAAGGGCATTTCAAAATATCTTGAACAGACGCACCTAACGGCTGATTCATCCAATATTTTAAGGGGCTACTCAAGCGAAAAGTTTAGTAAAAGTCGTAAAAGGGATGTAGTGTTTCAACTGTAGGTATGTGAAAGGGGTACCATTTTCTATGGAAAGTATATGAAAGGGTTACCTTTTCTGTCAAAAATGGTATATAAAAGGGTAAGGGTTTGGACCTCGGGGCGGAGCCTCCCCGTATAAAACTTTGTTGAGTACCCCCCTCGGGACCAGCACATGTACAGCCAGTGTTGGCAAGAGAAACGTTTTTTAAGAATTGTTTATTGAATGATTGTTTTGTTCAATTGCAGGAACAGCGATGCGACAATACAGCAGATGACAATTTTCTGTTTGACGAGGAAAGAGTTGGCAGACATTATCAATATAAACACAACGTTATTAATAGGACGATTAGCGTATGCGTGCCTAAAGGCTGTGATGAGAACTTATCACTTATAAGTACAAATAATAGAGAAAGGCGATGTTTATTTAAAAAACGTTAGAAAAAATGACTTCCCGGCAAATATGGACTACCGAAAAGTTCCGAAAGTAACGACCCCCCGAAAGTAACGTCAAAACTTTGTGGCTGCTAATAAATCCCGAAAGTAGCGAGACATTATACATAATTATATACATATCTTTTTCTAATCAACAGTCAAATATACAAGTAATATATAAACAATAGCCTCCATTTGGCGAGGAAATATGCTCGGATATTTGTCCGCGGACATTATCTGTTCCGAGAAGCGAACAGTTTTCCGAGAGCGAAGCTCGAGGAAAACTGTTCGCTTCTCGGAACAGATAATGTCCAAGGACAAATATCCGAGCATATTTTTGAAGCCAAATGGAGGCTATTGTAGTTATTATCCTTCAAATATTTTTTTCACAAGGCCGCTCTGTTTGCCGTGGAAGATCGCGGTCGGCCAAGCTGTTAAACGAAAACATCAAAATAATTCTGTTGACATTCAAAAATATTTCTAGTCTGTTCAAAACAATCAGTTTTATTTAATTTAGCAATTTATTTGAGACGAAAACTGAACCTGCGAACGTGAAACGCAAATTTTCAAAACTGGGGAATATCATTTGGGGAATATCACTCGGATATTCCCCAGTTTTGGCTGCGTCACGTGACGTGTTTAGACCAATCGCGCGCGAGAAAATTTTTTGATGGATTATAATTTTCGATATTTTCGTACAGTGTCATAACTTGACCACGATAAGGCACTTTACTACAAGGAAAGCTATCGCTTATGCTACAAAAATTGTTTTTACAAATTTTGGTCTTTCATTTCGGAAAAAGTGCTTGCACCAGCTTCAGTTATTTAACGGTTTTCGTTCCCCAAGTCCACGGTCTCCTCCGTCAGAGGTTGGTCGTCGCCAGCTGTGTAACTCTGGGGGAATGGAATTTTGGATACCAGAAATCTGGTATTCCGGTCACTTCCGCCAACATTCTTGTTACACGAACAGCCAATAAAAAAATTCGATATTTATTCCATTTCCCCAGAGTCTAACCTGGCGACGACTACCGCTGACTGAGGAGACCGTTGACTCTGGGCACGAGATTGGGAACTTTACGGTATCATCATTGATAAAATCCAATATGGCGTACAACTGACGAGGCGTGAAATAGCAAAATATATCTTGTAGCCGTATATTTACAGTATTTTTATACTGAATTTTACAGTGTGTCGAAAGAGTAACAGAGACGTTGTGTCTTACTCGTCGTTTTTAAGGTCATCAATTGTTCGTATTTTGTACTGAGTTAACAAAAACCTTTTGGGTTGGCAAAATAAAAATTATCTAGTGATAGTACAGCTGTGTCCGTGTCTGTCTGTTTATTTTCACTGAGTTGAATTTATTTTGGATTTCTGATTGCTAAAAGCTTTTTGACAACTTATATTTTTAGCTTCAGTTGTAGCATACCTTAAGGCGGGACTTAACCTAAATGCCATTTTTCCGCAACTTTAAAACATGGGTTAAATGGAAATATCTCGTTTTCGTTTCAAGCAATCCAAAAACTCTATGCTCATCCCATGAATCTATGCTATGGGGCGTTTTGTAAATTTTTTGGTGATTTTTGGGTATATTTGGGAGGAAATAATTTTTCTCAAAGGAGTTGTAAAATTTAGGGAAATAAGAAATATTGAAGATTTAATGTAGTTTTAAAAGAAAATTTTAAGTTAAAAATTAGTAGATTGTCCTATGTCCTCGCTGGATGGCGTTATTCATCGCAAAATATTTCAACTATTAGACTGCAGGCAGTCTCTTTCTTTCCCTAATGTTTCTGGGGCGGGAGATGCTATCGACGATCGAGCGGCGAGCCGCGAGAAGCCCGCGCGCGGAGAAGAACTCTCCCCAATCTCTCCTCGTTTTTACACCTGATTTGCATAATTATTACATTTCCGCTCGTGCCAAGGATGTGAGGAAATTAGACCGACTGCTCGCAGTGGAAGTATGGGCCAACGAGAATTTTGACAGATAACATTTTTCCATGTTTCAATTGTTTCTGTAATTACTTTCCATTCTTTCAGTGCTTTAAGTAAAATTAAGCATTGCATGAGAAGGCTCGTTAATAACAATTCTCGACCAATGAACGCCACTATAGTCCTCCGTTAAATAAACCTATTGTTTTTTCCACCATTTTTAAAGTAACTCAAGAATAGATCACATGAGACTTAAGCTAAGCTTGACCTTTTATAGTTTTGAATTCGAAGACATTTTTGCAGGCACGTCCGAGCGAAGGTAAGCTGGAAAGAAATTTATCATTTTGTCGTCAAATTTAGAACATATCACGGTTGCTATAGCAAGCATTCTGTTAGATTTACAATTACCGTAGATTTCATCTGAATGGCTGCAAACCAGATATATTTATAAGTTAAGGAACGTCGAATTAAGTTGATCCTCTCAGTTTTTGCACGCTGTGGGATGTTGTTAAACTTCAAACACAGAAACTGAGCCAAATCAGACGATCGAACCAAACTAGGTGTAGATCACAAACTTGCAATTTATGTTTAGGATTTTGCATAAGATATGAGATTTGACTGGTAAACTGAAATTATTATAAAGAGGATTTTAAAGATTATTATGTCCAATTTAGCTGACATCACTGCAATGAAAGTGACTCTAACTAGGAAATCCCAGTTTAAACGCGTTTTTCTTGCAGCCAATTGCAAACTACAAGTTACAGAGACCTTGTAAATAAATACGGACACCTTATTATAACGGACGCCATCCTATTTACACGAGCATCCATTCGTATAATGTATTTAGCGTAGAGCAATGAAAATCAGTCAGTACAGTGTTTTAAATCGGTCTAGGCTCGATTGAAAATCACATGAAGTTTTATTTTGACGAAAAAATACATGTATTGAGTCTTATCCAGTGCGCTCAAAGATAAAGCATTTCCTATTTTAAATAATCCAGGTGAAGAACCCCGATAAATTTTATTATTGCGATCGAACTGATATATATCAGATATTTTGGAAAGAAATTGGGTTTCTGTGAAAACGGAATCAGGTTTAAAGGTTCGTTAACCCATTTATCTTTAGTTGAAAAGACGTGTTCGACAAATATAGGAGAGCAAAATATTTAAATGTCTGCATTTTGTCGAGTTTTTATCAATGTTCTAATTTATATGCAAATTGAAAATCTTGAAAACAGGCAAATCGAAAGATGTATTGTTTACGAGATGCAACGATGCAAAACAAAGTCATATGTTCATTGTTTTCTTGATCTTTCTTGATTTAAGCTGTGTGTGTTTTGTTTTGTATGTTTTTATTTTATATTCCTTTGGGAAGGGAAGGGTGCTTAGTCAATTAGGTTTCAATTCTATTTGTCGTTAACATATATTAGACAAATCGAGACAGCTGACAAACTATGTCACTAGAAGTTTTAAAAAGTTCCTGACAGAAGTTTCGGTTTTTTGAAATTTCATTTTGGCGCCGAAAGTCCATGTTGAAAAAGTAGAGACTGGGCTAGAGCCGAATTCATGACTTTACGGCAGCCACTGGTGAGATTCAGGATGAGATGTTATGTCACACTGGGTTCTAACGGTCCCATAGTGCCATGGGAACGTCAGTTCCACTATTGGTATTACAAGGCTTGTAAGACCCTTTACAATGGTCTTCGGTGACGTTAAGCCATTGGCCTTGTTTCCTACACCTCTTGGTACTACTGTAAATTAAAAGGTGACGTTAAAGCTAAGAAACCACATCACTTTTCGAAAAGAGTAGGGGACGTAGCTCGATGTTGAGGTCCGACCTGTTCACATGGCATGGGTTGGGTGGGTGGGGTGAGATCATGAATGGACTGATAGCGGCTGCCATAGGCGCCTTTACAAGCTGACGTCCGATCTCACCCCTGAGTTCAATTATAATGCACATTTGAATATGCATGTATATCTTATATTCTTTCTTTTAAAAATGCTATATACTGTTTTACATGACCTAGACCTATTTTCATTTTAAATTGCCCAAGAGAGCCAGCACCTCTCACTATACTTGGGGAAGATTATTCCATTAGAGGGTCCCACTATAACTGAAACATCCATTCACTTCACATGCCATGGGTTGGGTGGGGAACAACGAGATCAACAATGGACTGATAGCGGTATAGCCAGAGGCGCCTTCTATACTTCCGATCTCATTGTAAGATACAATGTAAGCGGACACGTCTGTTGTCGGCTCATAATCCAGACAATCATTATCAACTACGTATACGTTTCAAATAGTTGGAGTGAGGCTTAGGAAATGCACTAAATAAATGCATTACATTACCATTAGCAATATAGCCAGTACTGAGCCATGGGGAAGCAACACATCATGCTGTCTTACCAATGGAACAAGCAGGAACTAGCGGAGAAGGTGTATAACGGTTTGCGTAACCATGGAATCAACGCCTGGATGGACGTGCACGGTGGAATGAAAGGAAACATCAACGACAGGTGCGTCAAATTCAAAATTCTCTTATTTTGTTTCGAAAATAAAGTGTTTTGAATGTGTCCCGGATGAACGTGTTTCTGATATTTTTGACATTTTTTAAATTTTCAGACGTAATAATAATTTAGAAGTGATATCTAAAGAGCTTTGAAGTAAAAATTAATGATATTGATGGTAGAATTCACTCTATTTCTTGTACAATTTTATGGCCGCCATATTGGTGCCCCAAAGAAGGATACAAATGGTAATCGAGCAGTTGTCGTGTGACGTCATCGGTTAAATTCGTCGCACAACAGTCCACTGCTGTAGTAACTTTGATTGACAGTTGTAAGTTTAAGTTTTACATTGTAAGTTTATTCGGTTCAAGCCACTTTCGAAAAAGTTTAAATGAATTTGTCCGTCCGACATGAAGGAAAAATGTTTGTACTTTTAATCAATGTTCGTGAGCGGTCCATCTTAGCGGTCCCGGTATTGCAAAATTCGGACTGCTCATGATGCTCCTTTTCATTGTGGACCGGTTTGATATTTCATGGTTCACGCTAATGTCTATCCTCTTCAAACTGAATAAACTCCCGATTAGTAAAACTCTACTAGTATACTAATGCAAATGAGACAATCTGATTGGCTGAGCTACTCGTACACTATCAGCCATTAGTGTGCAGTGGCTGGAGGTCGTCTACAAAATTGCGGTTTCTTCTCATTTCTCCGAATTTTCGGAAGAAGATTTAGAGTTAATACTAGACAATTGTTATGATTTTTACTAAAACAATTAGATTATGAGCTCGAGATTTCTATGATGTGATAGTTGATGAGGCCGTAGGCCTCATCAACTATCACATCATAGAAATCTCGAGCTCATAATCTAATTGTTAACTAGTCCACAAACAAGCTAATTGTGCATGTTGTCTGTATATGAGTGTCAACGTGCGTTTGCTTTGGTTTTACTTTACTGCACTCTGATTGGTTCGAAAAACTTGCGCCACTTTCTTAACCAATCAGATGCCAAACTAAATCCAATCATGACTTGGTCTCACACGTTTTTCCCGCGCTTGGCGCCGGTGACATGTATTTGCTTCGAGTTCTGATTGGTTCCTTGTGTTGTTTTCGTCTGTTGTGATTGGCCAGAGTGATTACTTTGGTTTTGGTTTTACTACACTCAATTGGAAACCACTCTATAGTTCACAAACAAGCTAATTATGTGTGTTGTCTGTATTTAGTATGGCAGAAGGAGTGGATGGAGCGGCTACTGTATGCTGTTTTATGACCGCTGATTATTCCGTAAGTTATTTAAAATATCAGTATTTCTCGCCTTCCAGAGGCGAGTCATTTCGTCATTCTGGGTCGCCGTCTCTTTTAGAGGTGTAAATTACAGATTTTGGTATCACTTAGGGTGTTCAGGACACAACGCCAATAATTTTAGCCATCAATGTATCGTTTAGGGTTGCACGCGACGAAATACTGTGTTGGTGGTCTACACCGATCAGACATGAAAATCTGGTATCTTTTAGGGGTCAAATAAAGCTTGAGCCACGCCCAGATTGGTCTCCTTTAGGGATTTAATTCAAATTTTTCGACGAGCACATCGCCCCTTTGACATGAAAGTCCCCCTCCCCCCCCCTCGGGATTTTAGCTTACAATACCGATATTGTCGAGATGACATGTACAGGTGACGAAGTCACTAAATTCTCAGAACTAATATTAATCGAAATATACGGTATTCAGTATGGTTAAGAGAGGATGATCAAAGAGAAGCATTCCCCCATACATGGGTCTGTTCCAATGATTATTTTTTGCAATCTATTTTTAATTTTTAGTCCATAGCTGAGCTATTTTAAGAGCGCTACCTGATTGGTCAGTTCGAGTAACGTCGGTCGTTGCCTTGATCAGAATTAAAGAAAAATAACTTTCAGAGATGGCGCGACACTATCAATAGATTTCAAAACATTATCATGGGGCACGGGGAATCCTTCTCTTAGATCATCCTCTCTCGGTATGAAGAATTAGTATTTTGAGCTTCAGATCGAAACAGTTCAAACTACTAGTTTATCGATTCTTATTTTTATTTCAGGGTTCAAGGAATTGTAAAAAGGAATTAAATTACGCTGACTCCCAGACGAAAGTCATTGTTCCTTTGATGTGCGAGAAAGGGTTTAAAGCGCAGGGCTGGCTTGGTATCATCACTGCTGGACTGTTATGGATTGACTTCAGGTGAAGAAACCATCCCCTTTTTGTATTCTTCATGCACGAAAAGTTGGTTTTGACTCACCTTTGATTCGCATCAAAGATGAGACAAAGATGGACGACTGACCTTGACAAAAGCCAAAAGCGCGCGAAAAAACCGAGCGAGAGAACAGGGTCGTTCAAAAATTGGGGGCAGATTAATTTTCTGTGAGGGTAGGTGGAAACTGCTCGTAGCGACGTCCCACGTATACACGAAGTGCACAAGTTGTATGATAATATATTTTTGTCTTACAATTAGAGATGAAACTACATTCGAGAATTCTATACAATCTCTGGCGAAGGAGATCATTAACTCCTTGGAGTCTGGGTCCGAGGATGATATCAAGATGGATCCTTCGGAGATGTCTGAAGGAGCTATCGCGCATGCTCCACAGATAGATATCCAAAAGAAACCTGGAAGAGCCTTCCTGCACAAGCTTACTGGACAATTCTTGGCCGAATCAGGTACACTCTTTATTGATCAGC
Organism: Desmophyllum pertusum; assembly: GCA_029204205.1. Classification (NCBI taxonomy): domain Eukaryota; kingdom Metazoa; phylum Cnidaria; class Anthozoa; order Scleractinia; family Caryophylliidae; genus Desmophyllum; species Desmophyllum pertusum. Next base: position 4,468,584 of record MU825874.1, read on the forward strand.
TAGTAAGTGTGAGACTAAAACACGCAACGGTATCAAGGAGAACAAGGTTTTAGGCTCCTCGGCGCAAGTGTGCTTTAAGAGCTGAGCCCGCATAATTTTCAGTCAGCAGCAAGATATGGTCACCGCTGGACAAGAAACGCGGGTTTCTGGGAACGAGTTTTGCTTCCACGTCGATTTGCTTCTCGGAAATACAAATACAATATCGACCTTAAAATGGTGCTCGTAGTGCGCCTCGTATTATGTTCAGCTCATCGACATGCACTAACTTGTGGTCAAAATACCGTAATAGTTCAATTTACCGCCCAGGGCGCTAATTTACTTTTGGTAGCTCAAGGGAGGGCACTTATTGGAGAGGGGGCGCTTATTAGGGATATTAGGGACGGGGTGCTTATTTTAGAAGAGATCCTGCGTTTGAAGGAGTTGTGCTCTCCTATGGACATAACAGTCGAGACACTTAGAAGACCAGATTTTTTGTAATGCGGTAATGACTAGGGGATATTCGAGGAATTGAAGAACCGGTTTGCAGAGATGGACCCGGGACTCGAGGGACGGGAAAATAAGAAACCTGCTACGAACTCTTTGCATTTTGTTTAACACTTTATTTTCTGATTATTATTGCCTTTTATTGCATTTCCAGGCCAAGTGAAGTTTCACCCACAGAGTGGTAATCGTAGTACTTTGGTGATGAGAGACCAAGCGGAAGACACGAGCTACTGGGTCGAGGAAAAGAAAGACAAATCGGAGATTCATTTCTTCAAAAACTACGCCACCAACGGATATTTAGGTAAGTGCATTTTAACTACAGAAACAGTTGAAACAAAAAAGAACAAACTAGAAAATTACCTTCATACTTTAATCAACGAAATTACTGAATATCTGATATATCGGATTCCCACACGGCAAACATGTAAAACAGTATATTAGCATTTTTTTTAAACTTTTTTTTTAGCCTTTACTGATGTTTTGTAAACCGTGTAATAAATAAAGATTCTATTCTATCAGTGTCCCACGTCCTTTACGAGGTTTAAGGTCCACTTCGGGAGCCCATTTTCTGCATGAACGTTTTATGTTTTACGGGATGTGAAATGCTTGCAGGTTGGAGGATAACTATTTTTATAAGCTTTGATACAGTATCTGAGTCGTGGGGTAGATGGGGCACAGCATAATAAACAGGACCATAGAAAAGTACTGCTCAATTACCGCAATAGCTTTCATTTGAATGGTCACATACTTGGGCCGGTTTTATCCACAGACTTAAAAGTTAGAACAACTCGTACGGCATAATAAACTCGCTAATAAACAGTTCTACATGAGGGTACAGCGCAATAGCTCAGCGCAAAAGCTTTCATTTGAATGGCCACACACTAGGGTTTTATCCACAGAACCACCTTGTACAACATAATATAATAAACTGTACTACATGAAAGTACTGCTCGATAGCTTTCATAGCTTGTCACACACTAGGGTTTCATCCACAAAACTAAAAGTTAGAACTACCCGCTTGCACAGCAAACTAACAGTACCACATGAATGTACTGCTCAATATCTTTCATACACTAGTAGGGTTTTATCCATAGACCTATAAAATTAGAATTACAGCAATTGACTTGCATTGAGGCTTGCCTCTGGGCGTGAAAGGGTAATGACTAGCATGACAAGATAGCCCCAGTGTTAGAGTTATACATCAGTTCCCAGGGGTAAAGGCCCGGCTAAATAACTTCCTATGTTACATTTCTTGACAGGGTACGACCCCAATGGTGATTACATCTACACCAAGGGTCAGCACTACGGAGCGGAGGAATGGATCCTAAAGTCTGATGACCAGTCCACCGACGGTCGCCGGGCCGTGGTCCTGTTTGCAAACTTCGGCAAGAGATACCTGGCGATAAGGAGTGGAAAGCTTACTGGAGTCTCAAGCTATTCTGAGGACTGTGTCTGGATTTTGGATTAAAATTTAACGACGTTTCCGTTGCTCTAGACAACGTAAAGACAAATAATCAAGACACTCGCTAAAGACTTAGATGTAAATCAGACGTTTGTTAGGAATATAAAAAGTTTATCATCAGTTTGTTTTCTTGTCCACTGCAAAAGATAATTTAACATGAAAACACTTTATCAAGGTTTCATCATCGTTTCTTCACCCCTAAAATTGTTGGACGCAATGTTACAGAAATAGAATCGTTTTCTACTTCTCCAACATTGCACGCAACAATGATTGCAACCCATGTTCACTAGTGCGGTTTGCATTCGAGTGTCGTAAAACCAAAACCAAAGCAATTACACGAGCGGGCTCCAACGGATGAAACACGTCCATCTCAAGGCACAGTGTCCGTGGATGTTGGTGCCATTACCTCCACCATTTCTGCCGTAATATCACAGGCTATTAAGACGGCATTCTCTGCAGACAACCTCGCTACTATCCAATGAGCCAATGAGAAATCAAAGCAAATATACATAACGGTAACCTGTGCCAAGCGCGGGAAAACGCGTGCGACCAAGTCGAGATTGGTTTTGGTTTTGCATCCGTCAGTGATTGGTTGAGCAGGTGGCGCGAGTTTTTTTAAAACCAATTACAGAGCGTTGTAAAGCAAAACCAAAGCAATTCCGTATCACTTTCGACACTCATCTGAAAACCGCTCTATCTGCCAGATTGCGTGCAATTGGGCGGCACAACTATCATCCATTTCTTGTATCCAATCTCTGACCCAAACATAGACTGCGAGCAGTCCCTCTTTCTTTCTGATATCGAGCGCGAAGCGCGAGTGAGTGGAAATCGAGCGCGAAGCGCGAGCGAGCGGGAGATGGGCCGAGCGGAAGTGAGTCGCTCTTCTCACTTCTCATATCTTCTCACTTCTCATATCAGAAAGAAAGAGGGACTGCTCGCAGTCTAACCCAAACACGACGACCTATCAGTCCTTTTTCAACTTTTCTCCTTTGAGAACAAAAGTACTAAACAGCTGCGGTTTATTACTTGATCCGGCAACTGTCGCCATTTTGGTTAAGACATTGTAAACACGAGAACTTGCTTGCCGCGTCAGCAATGTTAAAATTGAGTACATAAACAGGTCTAACTACACAACAACAAGAAAATTTAATTGTCAAGTGCAGCTTAAATTATACATGGAACCGCAATATAAATAAGACGTCAATTAAACGTTATTCAGATGATCTGTTTTTCGTTTTTGAAAAATTAATCACTTTTTGTTACCCCAGCAAAGCTGTTTGCTTTCTGCGAGCTCAACGCACGGAATTTTCTTAATTAAATCCAGAGTGACTTCGTAAATAATAAACTGTAAAGCCATCGTGAATAGGGTTGGATTAAGTTTTAAAGCGTTATTTGCATAACAGTCAAGTGCCGCATTTGACTTCCAAAAAGACTCGTGTGTAAATCTACTTCAGCTTTTGTTGTCTGAGGATGCAGTTAATGAGCCACGCTATATCTTATCATGTTGTTTTTTGGGAGTACACTGCACTGAATGGAAGTTAAAGGATACTTTCTAACGACAGAAAACTTCAACTTGTAACATGGTTGTTAGGAGTTGTAATTTCAAGCTGAGCAAAGCTTGTATTTTGTGGCAAAGTCGACAAGAAGCATTGATCGCTTTGTCTCTCATGCAGTGACTCAGGTTTGTTTATAAACTGTAATGTGCTAAGTGATATTTGTTGGAACCCAGGCTGATATAGTTTTAGAGGTTAAAAGGCTGTTTTAGTACTTGATCGTTACTTTTTCACTTAATGTGGCACCTGGTTTCAAAGTCAAATTATTGTGTTTAGCATAAAATTGGTTTCATAACAAACGACGCTTGTAGTTTAAGCTGCCGAATATGTTTTCTCTTTAAACCATAACTTTTGTTCAAATGAAACTCTATCTGCATATGACACTTGGGAAAAACTTTGCAAACGGGCGAAATTACTCATTTTTGCATTCAAAGTTGACGCGTACAAGGAGTCAACAAAGTCTTCCCGATAAACAAATGAAAGTGATTTTGATGGTAGCGCGCACAAGTTATAATTAGTCAATTTTCTTTCCGGCAGGTTTAAACTTCTCGTGAAAACATTATACCTGTACAAGGAAGGTGAAAAGATTCAGCAACGGTAGGGTCTTAAGTTGCTGGTGAAATTAGTCAGAAGCAAAGCCACGTACTTTATTGTCCACAAGCAAGATGTTAAAACGAGTGAAAAGGCGAGCTAGTAAGAGCCATGTAAGTATATACGCTATTGTGTAAGATTGAAGTAAGTACTAATGAGTTAACCAACTAGCCGGCGAGAATTACATTAGCTCCTGTTTAGAAGCATAATTTTGCATACTCTATGCTACGTACTTTCTCAGTAAGGATTTGCCGTGCGTGTTATTGAGAGGGAAGAATATAATATACCCGATTCCTGAATTCACTTTCTCTCTTGTTAGTCTTGTTACTGAAAGTATTCTTGTTACATATAGATTTTAAGCTGAAATATGTCAAAATTACTGAAATTACAATAACAACAACGTTCTCAATACCAAAACCGGGATTTAAGGTAAACTGACACAACGTTTGGATTTTGATACCGATATCACTTTGAAGGACTTTGGAGACTGACTGCATGCGTGAATTTTGGACTCGAGATTTCACTGAGCGCCGAGAAGTTTGTTCAAGTAAAGTATGGATACTGAAGCGAGGAACACAGTTTCTATGGCAAGTGGTGCCACGAGAAACTTGAAAATCTTACTATCAGTAAGTTTTGTTTTTATCCAAGGTGTATTCGTATGAAAAGAGATTAAAAAAACAACAAAAATCACCGTAAATTCCTAGCATGTCCCTAGTATCTACCGCCAAAGGGTTTTTAACCGAAGTTTACAACTGGATGCTCTACTCAAAAAATAATCCGTGTTACACTTGAGAACTTTTAACGCAACATTGTTGCGGCAACGGTATGTTATACACAAGACGAAAACACGATTTTTACTGAAAGCAACATTAAAAATTCTGGCAACAATGTTGCAGGTCAGTTTTTGAATTGCTTTAAAAAAACATGCAACGTGTTGCCGCAACAAAATGCGTTAAAACGCGTTCAGCGCGCCACGTTGCGCTGAAAATCGTCTAGTGTAACATCACCTTAATGCACGATCGATACACAGTTTCTTAGTAATTGTTTACCGTATTCTATCGCGTTTTTTCCATATAAAGGCCCGATCAAACCGGTCACAACATTTGTCATAACATTCTCACAACATTTGTTGTGAGCCAATGTTAAGACCGTTTGACCACCCCTCACAACAATGTTGTGACAACATTTCTTTTGTTTCTTGAAATGTTGAGAGGTTGTTGTGGCCGTTTGACCGGGCATGGTCACAACATGTCACACAACAAATGTTGTGAGAATGTTGTGACCGTTTGATCGGGCCTTAAGAAACATTTTTCGTGTTTCTATAGAGTTTATTACAGAAATTACGAGTGGATGCTTTGGAAAACGAGAAACGCTGTTTCCACCGCGAGTTGCATATTTCTCAGTAGTTTTCCCAAACTTTCACGAGTTTTTCTATAACTCTACAGAAACACGAAAACATATAATATCTCTCTTTGTTTTTTAGGACCCCTTTCAGAGTTATAGAGAAAAAGCTCACAGCCAATTAGACAGCTCATTTTCTGCGGGCAACACTTGATTAAATTCTAAATGAATAACATGAAAAACCGCAAATTTTTCATCCCAGCCAATGTGTTGGAAGGAAAAATTAACCTAAAGGTTTCACTGATCTCATTCATCCTACAGACATGCAGGACCAAAAAAACTGTTGACCGCTTTTTTAGGACGAGCTAAAGCTTATTTCTCTTATTCATATTATAGTAAGAACGTGTCAAAAAATTCGTCTTGCAACTGAGCTGTAAATGAGTCGAACAGTCTAACGAGCCACACTTAAAATCTTTTAAAACATGTTTGTTTATTCCGATGAGAAAAACTGAGTTTGTGCGAAGTGCGATTTACGTCATTTCGCGATAACTCCATTTTCGATCATTAGGAAATTAACAGTAAAAATCGATGTGCCATTGGATAAAACTCAAACGTTACTAATCATAACAAGTCGTTAGCATAAATAGTAGTCGACAATTTTCACCAGTTGTAAATTTTAAAACAGTGTGTCACAGCAATTAGCGATAATTTACTGTCGCTTTCTGTTTTTTCGCCGCAGAGCTTAGAGAAACCTGAAGATTTTTCGGCAAAGAAGGAAGGTCCCTCGGAGGCAGAGGTTTTTCAACAAGTTATCGCAGAGCTAAGAACTGAAGTGAAAGCTTTGAAGGAGCAAGTGGAACAAGAAAAGAAAATCACCAGCGATGTGAAGAGTTTGAAAACACAACAAATAAGCACCTTGACATCTAAACTGGCAAATGCTGTAAGACAGCGAGAACAAGCTGAGAACGAACTAGCGAAGGTGAACAAAGAAATGGAAGAATTAAAGGAAGTGGCGAAGGCACAGGCTGAAGAAATTAAAACTAAAGAAAGTAAAGATGACACTGACGGACAATTGACGCAAGATGAGCATGAAGCACAACAGTGTGGTGAGGAAGAAACGGGCGAAGTAAACAAACAAGACAAAACGAATGCTAACGACGACATTGCTTTGTTTTGCCTCGAAAAGGACTCGGTTGAAAATGATTCAGTGGATGAATCAGCAGTGAAGAATGGTAACGACGAAGACACTGCTTTGTTTTGCCTCGAAAAGGACTCGGTTGAAAGTGATTCAGTGGATGAATCTGCAGTGAAGAATGGTAACGACGAAGACACTGCTTTGTTTTGCCTCGAAAAGGACTCGGTTGAAAGTGATTCAGTGGATGAATCTGCAGTGAAGAATGGTAACGACGAAGACATTGCTTTGTTTTGCCTCGAAAAGGACTCGGTTGAAAGTGAATCAGTGGATGAATTAGCAGTGAAGAATGCCAACGACGAAGACATTGCTTTGTTTTGCCTCGAAAAGGACTCGGTTGAAAGTGAACCAGTGGATGAATTAGAAGTGAATGGAAATGGTTCTTTGCAGTTAGAAAACAACTGCGATCAGCTATCGATGGAAAATAGTCTACACGAGAATTCTTCGAAAGAAGAATTGTACCAAGGCGTCTCTCGTACAGAAGATTCACAGAGTTCTTCGGAGTTGAGTTATTTTTCTTTGACAGGAAACTTATCCGTACAAGATGACTCGCATGAAGATGTACTGATCCATCTTGAAGATTTACAAAATTCGCCATCAGAAATGTTTGATTCTAATCATGTTAATCCATCTTTCAAAACCCACGAAGAAAACCCCAAAGAAACAGAAGAAACGCCACAAGAATTCACGAAGATTCAAGAAGATCTTTGCGAAGTACAGGAGAAATTATGCTCAGTCTCAAAGATAAGCCGTGATGTGAACATTGTCGCTGAGAAACGCCTGGAGATAATAGAGACCACAGATCTGTCTTCAGCGCGTAAAAACAGACGAATACGCACGCAAAACAGTGAAGAAGAACAAGAATCGTCCCCACCCACCTCCCCCGAGGCAGTGTCGTCTGGTTACACTTCAAACAGCGCGGACGAGAAGCTTGCAAACTTACTGATGAATCATGGGATGGCTGATGATCATACCACCGCAATGTTCCCTGGGAACGACAGCGAAGAGCAAGAGGTGCATTCAAAGGGTTTCTTGGTTGAGTATGATGACGTCATAGGCGGAAGTAAAAGAGCGCAAGATGAGAAAGCTCTAGAGGGTTTTATCACGAGAGAGCAAGTAGTTACACGGACAGTTCTAACGAATAATTACACGAATTTAGAGGAGAGATGCTTGAGTTCCAACACTATGACGGACGGAGGAGAAAATGACGCTAGAAAAAGCAGTGAACAGCAAAATAATTTCATGTCTCAAGTCATGAGCGAGGAAGTCGAGGATTTAAAACAGCAGCTAAAGAACGCTGTGAAGGAGATTGGAGAACTGCGGCTTGAAAACAAAGAGATGAAAAAGGAAATACAAAACCTGTCATCCTCCACGGCGGAACAAGCGTTCCTCGTGAAAACGACAAAATTTACAGATCGACTTTTGAGAGAGATGAAAGAAAGAGAGACCAAAGTACATGTCTCACGAAGGCACTCCGCTTATGAGAAATATGGATTGGACAGGGAATGCGGCTATCAAGGAATCACGGAACAGGGTCAAATGCGAACGACTGGTGAGGTCATGAATCGATCTGCGCGAAGGAAGGTATCCATGCCGCTGAAACTTATTGGTGCGAAACTCAAAGAAATTACAAGATCGGTGGAAAACATGGCCATAGATACTGACCTACCTGAAGAAACCTTCTCAGATGAATGCGCACCAGATTTCGTAGATTATGAGCACCTTCTCTCAACCTTTAACGATCATTTTGAACTGGAGGAGTCGTTGACAATGGAAACAGAATCATCTAAAACACTTGCTGCTCAAAGCGCACCTTTTAAACACGAAAACCGGGGGAAATACCAAGAGGTGCTGGTTATACGTCCGTGGAAAAACTCGGCGAGGCCGATAGTTTTCTTGCTCCTACAAAATCTCAGCAGCAATTTACAGAGAAAGATTGCGCATTGAAAGAGAACGTATTTCAACTTGCCAATAGACAAGAACAGAGCGGTTTCGAAAGCCCTTGCGCCGGTAAAGATTATGTCCAGCGGTATGTAGTTCGCTCGTCTGATCATATCGCTAAAATGCGAGACTTGAAACCAGAAGAACTCGCATTCTATTCCAAGTTAGGTTAAACCCGATATATTTTTTGCCGGTTTATCGCTAAAACAGCTATTGTTTCGTACTATAGAGCGGTTTTCAAATGAGTGTCGAAAGTAAACATGCGTTTGCTTCGGTTTTGCTTTACTACGTTCTCTGATTGGTTCAAAAAACTCGCGCCACTTTCTTAACCAATCAGATGCCACACTAAACCAATCGTAACTTGGTCGCACGGTTTTCCCGCACTTGGCGCTGGTTACATGTATTTGCTTCGAGTTCTGATTGGTTCCTTGTGTTATTTTCGTCTGTTGTGATCGGCCAGAGTGATAACTTTGGTTTTCGTTTTACTACACTCAATTGAAAACCGCTCTAACGGGTATATCACTATCGCACATTTTCTCTGACTGAAATGGGGCATCAAAATAAGAACCGCACCCAGTTCTATTCGGTTTCAAGGAGCTAGGAATACCACTGACTATAAGAAAAGTCACAATCTGTTTAAAATCCTCAAGCCGTAACTATGATTTAGCGCAGCAAATGTTTATTTTATGTATATCAGTGAAAAAGTTTTTTGGGTTGCGTATTTTGCTGTAAAGGGCACAATCTTCCGTCAAACTGCCTGAGTTTCATTTTTCAAGAGTTATTAATTAATTGTGGCGATATAGAGTAGACATAGTAATTTTATGAGGACATTAGGTTTGTGACACCAAGTCATATATTTTAGGCCGCGGCCTAGTATTGCCCCGGGGGTACTCTCTTATGTGGCCTATACGGGGACGTGCCCGGCTGGACAGGGTATGGTTTTTGGCCTCTCTGCCCTGAACAGGGTATATAATTTAATGCGAGTCTGTCCTAAACAGGGTCTGAACCTGTCCTAAATTAAACGGGGTATGGTTGCACGATTGTCGTCGTAAAAATATGGTTTATACAGTATTTAGAGATCGGAGACGTTTGCCGCGTATCAGTCAAACGCGATTCGCTAAATTGCAACCTAAACAGGGTCCTAAAATAGAGGATGATGCCCTACACAGGGTAGGTATTTTAGGGTTTTTTATTGTTTTTTGTTGTTGTTCTAAACAGGGTCAGGTTTTCAAACCCTCAGCGGCACCCCTATACCCAAACATGGGTCAAGTACCCCCCCCCCCCCCCCCCGCGGGGATCAGGAGTTAGATTTCAGTTATTTCATGCTCGCTTCCCGCTCTTTTCGGCGATTGTTGCTTCGCCATTCATTTACACAAATTAATACAGGGCAGTCTGATGCAAAACCCTTCTGGGGCACCGAGGAGGTCATTGAGACATCGATATTACATATTTCAATAAATAACGGATGGTGATATGTTTCCTTTGATTCTCAGTGCGCCTTAAGTTATCGGCAATATAATCATTACCGTAATATTTGCACATTATCATGATTTCCAATAAAAATGTTTAGGGTACATGATGTACTTATGTCCGGGTTAATAATAATAATAATAATAATAATAATAATAATCAACTTTATTGGGGAGGGTTCGAGCCCGGCCCCGTTGTGTTGCGTTCTTGGGCAAGACACTTTACTCTCACAGTGCCTCTATCCACCAAGGACCTGCATGGTAGTTGTTGAAAGGCGCTATCCACCAGATAAATCACTATCCACTGGATAACGTAGTTTATTTTGTTAACACTTATCCATAGCCTCCTCCGCAGGCAACTCCTGGGTCTGGGGCTAGAAAGGGGCAAAAGAGCGGGCACTGGGGCCGAGGCGAGCGAGTGTCCCCCACCCCACCCCACCCAGTCACCTTTTTGTCCTCCGCACCAGTCTCTCACTCGTGCCTTTATGTAAGAGTTGCCTGCGGAGGAGGCTAACTTATCCACTGGATAGCGAAATATCCGGTGGATAGAGTTATCCACCTTTGAACAACTGGGCCCAGGAGTATAACTGGGTACTGGCAAATTGGTCAGGACAACCTGAAATGCTGGGGGGGGGGGGGGGGGGGGGGGTAACCTGGCATTGGACTAGCATCCCACCCAGGGGAGTAGTAGTACTCCTAATCACTTCATGCTACGGAAAAACGGCGGGGTAAGCTTTGGTGGTGTGGACCATGCACTCTGGCCTGAGGGTAGACTTTCATTTACCTTATATTTTATCAACTATCACGAGAGAGAACCTGGCAATACTCATCATCTATATTAGTGTTAATATTAATCATATATTAATAATCATATATGAACTGCGGATGAATTTGGTTCGGGTTCGAGTCCTAGCCCTACCCCGGCTAGGGTCGCTGTGTTGTATTCTTGGACAAGACACTGTACTCTCACAGTACCTCTCTCCACCCAGGAGTATAAATGGGTGCCAGCATCTGGCTCCTTTCGACCCTTTTACATTTCATGTTCTCTTTAGAAATGTCTCCCGTAGTTTATGAAAGCAAAATTATTTTAGTTGGCTGGCGGTTAATTTCCACAGAGACAGTAAAACAGGGACAACATTTTATACCTGACTTATTTCAATTTTATTACAGTCAAACGGTACGGTAACTGGCTACGAAACTCTAAACGTATATGACGACGTTATAAGTAATATTTTCTTCTAAGAACATTGAATTTTTTTAAAATTATGTTTTCTACAGTTTTGTTTTAAATAAAGGTTTACAACATCTGTTACCTTGATAGTACCAATTTATTTTACATTGATATTATATACAAGTGTGTGGAATTATTGTATTTCTGGTTTATTTATAACATTCAGACTTTACATCGAGTATAACTTACTCGGCTTTTCAAAGACACCTTGTTCGTCGTGATCGTTAAGTCAAATTATTTATTTAAGAAAAATTCCCAGTTCAAAATTTCTTCCAAGTAAAACATCAATCATGCGTCCATTGTATAATTCATTCAATACAAGTAGTAGATGATACGATGTGCTTTGTCCTTTTGAACAACTACGGTTCTACGTGTATTGTGTATAATAAATGGGTAAATGGACACCGGAAAATTGTCGGGAGAACCTACAGCAAAATGCTGAGGGTGGTGGTGATGCGGGAGGGCAGGGGGGAGGAACTTGCGATGGACTAGCATCCCATTCAGGGGAGAGTAGACAGAAATAATTCTAGTCGATTCACGTAAGACAGACTGCCTTCCCTTGTCAATCAACAAAATGACAAACTTGCCAGTTTCCGAGGACAAAATGTGTCAACTCGACACAGAGAAAGGAAAATGCACTTTTTTGTTTAAAAAGGATGTTGGTTAAAGGCGTCCAACGGCACACCCTTGCCACGCCCCTCCCTGTCACGTCCTCCCCGATCCCAGGCCGACCCTAATACTGGATAATGTATTATACAAATTAGAACGCAGACTTTTACGTTAATTTTATCTAAAAATCCCTCTGTATTGAAAACTATCCTGGCTCCTTTTTAAATTAACACACTTGCTGTGTAAGGTATGGTGTTATTCTACTACTTTAGATGGAGCTAGATCTGTTTCGACTCTTGCCAGACTCGGTGGCGCTCTGTAACGAAAACAGGAAAAGAAAACTGATAATTAGAGAACGTTAGGATAGAACAGAGAGAAACACTGAGGTACAAGTTAAAACAATAAATTATTGCCGGCCCGTAAACTTCTGGATAACGTATTACCATACAAATTAAAAAGTACGCTCCCGCTTGCCACAAGTGGACCTTCGATGCTTAGTCAAGTCACGAGAGCTCAAGTCGCTTATCTCGAGGGCGAGCGAAGTCACAAAGAAACTAACATATACAGTCGGGAGAACAAGTACCAGTTGATGGCGAAATCCCGCCTCCGAGACGGGACTGAGCCCGCGGTGTTCGTCCCCGAAGTCGCTAAGCAACATGACGTATTGCTGGCGTGATTGCTTTCGGAGTACTCGTGAGTGCTCGCGCTAGTTTTTGATTGGATAAAATGATTCGGAAACTCTTCGAGTGCTTCCACAAAGATTTGCAAAACCAGCACTTGTTCCCCAGACTGTATGGAGCTATATGTGGAAAACAATTTTGGAAAGGACTTTAAGAAAGTCTAACTGACTGATTAGAAAGCAGACTTTTGCGTTTATTTCATCTCAAAATCGATTTGTATTGAAAACTGTCCTAGCTCCTTTCTAAATTAATTTTGTAACGCGAACAAAATATCCAATAAAACCAAATAGATCAAGGGAAAAAGAAGTAGAAAATTACATTTCTGGAAGCCATGATATTAACCCTTTAAGCCAAAAGTGATCAGCACTTACTTTCTTCTTATCGTGTCAATATATAATCAAGCAAAAAGGTCATGAGAATTGAGGAATTGGTCACCAAAGGGAAATTGGACGATTAAAGAAATTCTCACAACTGATACAATTTTGTGAAAATCGACTTCAGACATCTGCATGTATTTATTGCAAAATTTAGATTTCATCAAGGGAAATTTTATCTCCTTAATAGTTCCAATCAGTATATAGTTTTCCAATTTGTTTCTGTCATACGAAGAGAAATACGAATTTAGGAATAAAACGTTCTTTTCATTAACATATTTTAATTACTTTATATTGAAGTTGTTGTATGTTTCTAGCAATAAATGATATTTTTGGATATATTTGGCGGACTAATGTCCTTCCTATAAATCTTCCGGTTAGTTCTCCTTCGAGTCATTAAAATCGCTCATAAATCAGAGTGGTTTCATTAAGCACTTCGGCTGCCAAAAAAAAAATACAATTTTGTTCCGAGAATCCATTAACATCTTTCTCATATTACTACCAAGCAAATTTTGTTAGTGTTTGCTGTTCCTCTTTAAAAAAATAACGAGTTAAAAGAAAAAAATATATCTAAAAATACGTTTTTTTTTGCAAATTGTTAGTGCCCGATGGAAGCATATTTATTATTTATTCCCTCCGGGGAAAAAATATGTTTTACATTGCTCAGAAATCAACTTTTTTCACTCAGTGCTAAATTTAGATTTTATCAACGGAAATACCATTTCCTAAACATTCTCAATGACATAGCACTGCAATTTAGTTTTGCTTTTATTTTCGAGAAATTTCTTAAAAAAAAAAGCGCCTAGAGGCTGTATTAAACCTATTTTTATCTTTAATATGTTGATTTTTTCTTTTTGACTTGGCGGTTGACGATATATGGATATATTTGCGCTTTTTTCATTTTATTTCACGGCGGTTTTTGATCATATTGCTGGTAAATTAATTTTAGTTTAGTTTAACACTTATAAGCTGCGAAACGAAAAAGGTGGTCTGGAAGGTCGCAATTTTTAAAATTACAATAGCTGAAAAGGCGAAATGTTTCCCTTAGTAAATACTTTTTCTCCGCGGCATTTTCCGGCTCACTCGTACTGATGTATATACTATTTCTGCATTAATTTCTCCTCTGGAAAAAAGGCCTGTCTGATTTATTTATTTATTCTGCTAAAATCTCTCTGGGTGAAAACTGATTCTGTTTGGCATACTCAGAAATCTACTTGTTTCTTGACCTAAATTTAACCGGTTGCATTGCCGGAAATCCCACTTCCTAAAAATTCCCAATGACATACTGAACACTCCAATTTGCCTTTTTTGCTTAGATATTTACGAATCGAATATACTGTTGTTTTCTTTTTAACATAACATAACATTTATTCAAGATGCAAAAAAGAGAAGAAGAAAAAAATATACATTTTGAAAAGTAAACACGAGGTTATCCCTACAACGTTTCCTTAGGATATATTTGGAGATGTTTCAGCACTTAGACATTCAAATAATTGCAATATATCTTTTACTTTGCAATAATTTTGCAGAATAATTTATCGTTGCAGATTGCCACGTATGTAATATAGAATTATCTTTTTTTCCTGAGAGAAAAGTCTGTCGGATTTTATTTTAATCTAAAAAATTGTAATTCTCACAAATTTGGAAACCATTTTCCAGTTTTACAAAAATGAATACTGAGAATTGGTCAGCGAAAATCTATAAGCTAAACAATGACCAAAGTTGTTGTCTGAGCCGAAGAGACTTAAAAAGCCTGACCGACAAACAAACAAACAACTTGCTAGCTTTACAAGCCGCTTCCGATTTCTCACAATCTAAACTATCGGTGTCCCTCTGTAGTTTCCTATTGCTTATTTCATTCATTTTTACCGCAGAAAACCAAATTGAAATCAAACAGTAGTGAGGTTTCCGTTAATTTTAAGGTGATTTTATTTTTTTCGCCGGCATTGCCTTTCCAGATTGTAGTCTTGTTTTGCCTGGTTGAAGTCTTTTTACAAGCCTAAGTCAGGCTTACAAGCCTGATATATAAGGCCGGCGCTTAACTCAGGCTAGGCATGAAGCGACTAGGAGTATCGCTACTCCCCTCTGGATGGGATGCAAGTCCATCACAGGTTACCTCCCAGCATTTTGTCGCCGGTACCCATTTACACTCCTGGGTGGAGAGAGGTACTGTGAGAGTAAAAGTGTCTTGCACAAGAACACAACACAGTGACTCCGGTCAGCGCTCGAACCCGAGTCCAACGCGCCAACAATTAGGCCGGATCAACATCTAGTTTCTCTTTACAATATCAATACACTTTTAAGGAGACAAGTGATGAGAATAAAGAAAATAATCAACTAAAGGGATATTGTCTTAATTTTTGAGAATTATTTAATATTACGAACTTTGGTAGAAATCCTTAAAACAACCGGAGGAGAAAGTTTTAAATAAAGACAGCAAATTCCCCATGCACTCTGGACTTTACTTGGCATGAAACCCCAACATGGTCGAAAAAAAAAACCCCATAGCATTGAGTTCACTTTTCACAACAAAGGCTCCATCTGTGACGTCATTAATCTTTGCTGCCATATGTCGGAAAACTCAGTGAAATGTTTTGAAAACGCGCATTGATAAAATAAAATTAAAAAACTCCGAACCCCTCGCTAGACGAATAAGAACAAACTTACCTTTTCCCTTGTTCCAACAAAGCTAAATGGAGGCAAGGCCTCGTCATAATCATCTTCCATATCACTTTCTGAGAAGCTCCAATCTTCGACGCGAATCAAGGGAACACAAAATCGTGCCGAATCCTTTCTCGTAATCGCTCGTGTTTCGCTCGGATAATCCTCGGCAATGTCCATTTCGGAGCCGCTGCCGTCTCCTTCTGACACGAGAAAGTCTGACGAACTGTCATCAACCGACGCGAAGCTCTCGGCGTCACTGTCCAACTGTTTTCCACGAGGGAAACGCGGCAACTTGCTGAAGGAGTGTCCATGATTCTGGTTTGGAAACACACCTTCCGTGTTTATACCAATTCCAGTAAATGAAGTTTCCATATTTTAAATCGCTGGCTGGCGGGGTTGGATATCTTCGCTGAATGCGAAAATGGCAACAGGGCAACGAATATGATTTGTTTCCACTGTTCAGTGCACCCCAAAATGTTGTCGTTGTTGCTCTTCCTTGAGAAAATTGCAGATGTATATCCTTTGTAATGTTCAATTAATGTTCAAAGTTGATTGGCGCCACAAGGAACTGAAGGTGGTCTTGTGTGTCGACTTCGCCGCGTTTTTCCCATCATCAATTGAACAAACAAACTCAGACGGAACTCGTCTCGCGAGAGAACGAATAGAAAAGCACACATCTGATCAGCGTGTCGCCTCTTATGAACATTTCACTTGTCCTTGTTTTTTTTTCTCTCTTATTAATGTCTTCCACGGTAAATAAAACAAAAATGGTTCCGCTAGTCAAGTGTTCCTACGCAAAAAATTTCACTCTATTATACTCATCGTATTTCATTGGCTCCACCAAAAACAATCATACCAAATTCACTTTAATATTAACAAACCGTGCGCGTAAAATATGCTGCTCAGCGTTCAATATCAAAGTATTATAAACGAAAGCAACAGTACGTGAATAAACGCAAAATATTTATTTTTTCTGAAAACGGAGCATTCTCTAATAAAATCCTCTAGCCACTTCTATTGGTAATTTAGAACCCGCGCAAATGCGACCGGTCTATTTTCCGGTGTCGGAAACGGTTTGATGACAATATTTTCCTTTCGTGAAAGCCGACGTGATATTAGTATAAAAAAGCGCCATTGTTTTTTCCGGTTGTGAGCTAATGATTTCGTGAGGACGGCGCAAAACAGCAACGAAAATTCGGGCCACGAATCCACATTTATTGAACATTGCATTCGTTGTGGAAATGTCGGAGAAATGTTTCTAACTCTGGAAGAACGCCGCATTTGATGGCAACAAATTGAAGAGTATGAACTCTGTTGTCATTTACATGTGTAAATTTCCTTGCAAAGAATTAAATCAGTACGAAGCAATTCAGTTATGGCTAAATTTAATGCTGTAGACTCACATTCACAGGGAAAATTATGAAATTATTTCATTATTTTTCGTATTATTTTACGGTCCTTCAGACCTGTCTACGCGACCGGACATTGAATAAATTTTCAAAAATGCATTAAACTTTTGGCGTACAGTTTCAAAAACAACATTAAGAATTAATTGTTTTTAGAGCAAAAAAATCCATCAATAAAATGAAAATTGGCCATCTGTCCTTGTCACCACAACGTAACACTCATAAACGTTCATTATACACGATGTGTGGGGAATAATTTTTCAAAACGCAAAATATATTAACCGTATTCATCCCTGAGGTCGAAAAATATAAAATCGCCTTACTCATCAATGTATCGATATTGCAAGATGAAATTAGACTTTATCAGACTTGGGAATTTTAAAGGAGCTATGTCACGATATTTTAAGTCATTTTTGCGATGCGCAAAATCACCCTCAAATTGAAGAAAGCCTCCGAAAATAATAGTAAACTAAGGTAGAAAAAACACCAAAGAGGTGACAATAAACCACTGAAAGTGGAACAAGGATGGTCGAGGATGGAGAAGATTAAGACGGATTACGAACGAAGAACTTAAAAAGCCGATCCGCCTTTACAAAAGTCAGTGATTTTTTTCTCTCTCTGTAGATTGCCCCGGCTGAAATTAGAACGATAGTAGTAAAGAAGATATTATTTTGGTTGCCTCCCAGGGTGAAATAAAGTCGAAACATTTAAACAATAATTTGTGGGAAAAACTGACGTTGCATAACATTGTATCTCTCGCAACAAGCACCGCCTCCCGAATTTTCGCTTTTGAAAAACCCGAGTACCCGAAGATTTCCCGATTTGTATAATCCGCGACACGAAAGTTGTCGTCAGCATCAGCCGAAAACCGCGGGCTCAGCCAGATTCAAATGTTGTACCCAGTCTTCAGCTTTCTCGGTCAGTAGAAGTTGGGTATGAGATTGACGGCAGTCTGACCGAAACAGCTCGTTGTTCGGCCGAATGTACCCATAAACATGATAAATGGGTTATTTGTGACAAATAAATGGTACCCGTTGATTAATATCAAAAGCCGAACACCCTTTGGCAAGGAGATGGTATTTATACGGAACTTAGAACGCTACTTTTCATCGGTGCCGAGATAGCTCAGTTGGGAGAGCGTCAGACTGAAGATCTGAAGGTCCCTGGTTCAAATCCGGAGAGTTCGTATGAGCTCTGAATAATCCCGGGTCTCGGCATATCTTTTTTTTTACCAATTATTTTATTTTATTCTTTTATATTTATCAGTAAATCACATAGAACAAGTTTATTTTTTTTAATAAAAAAAGAAAGAAAATTATCCAGTTTTTAACAAAATTGGCTCTGATCGATCTGAGTTGTTATGATAGTCACTGAAAAGCTGGGTTGATTCAATCTGTTTTTTAGCACTCAAATGCCGTTAAAAAATATAGATAAAGTCCGTCGAAGTTGACTGAAGGCCGGTTATAGCAACGAGAAATGAAATCAAATCAAGGCGCAAAGCCGCCATCTTGAATTCTACGCGGAGACCCTGGGCACGAGGCCCGCGTCCGACATTTGCTTTGATGGAAATTCTGTAAGTTTGTAAAGAGTCGTGAACACTGAGGGGAAGAATATTATAGCTAGCAATGAATGATAGCGAAGAAACAATATGCGATGATGTTGAAGATTCAATAACACTGAGTCAGTCCCAAATGTCGCCTTCGATAATCGCTCCGATTCCTCGGTAAGCTTTTGACTGTCACGGTAAAACGTGATTCACAGTCATGATCATATTGAAGATCGTTGAACCTAATGCATTCTTTTTTGTACATGTAGTAGAGAAGATGTCTTGGATCAGAAGGCTTTAGCTGAGAGTAAAATCACAAGCGATGTTCACGGTTCCCGGAATTCCTTCCTCCGAGTGCTAAAATCCAGAGACTAGCTAAAGAGA
Source organism: Desmophyllum pertusum (assembly GCA_029204205.1). Classification (NCBI taxonomy): domain Eukaryota; kingdom Metazoa; phylum Cnidaria; class Anthozoa; order Scleractinia; family Caryophylliidae; genus Desmophyllum; species Desmophyllum pertusum. The sequence continues at coordinate 4,487,510 of MU825874.1, forward strand.
AGCCAAGTCTGGAAGAGGAATCGGCAAAATCACGTGTCTACCATGAATTGCAGAGCGAACAAGCTACAACAGCCAATATGGAAAAGGAGCCAGCAGAAAAATTGACCATAATCAGGGAACAGGAAGAGAAAATTGAACAGTTGCTGGTGTTACTCGAGTCGAACGTGAAGAGAGGTCAGAAAACATATTTAAGGAAATGATATCTTGGGCGTATGCACTAGGTCTCTGACCCAGATTGTATTTTCATATTTTCATGTGCACTAGCTGATTTATTATTTGAAATGTAAAGCTCTGTAAGTCTTATTCCAACCAAAATGCTTCACCGCCCTTACCCTCAAGACCTCTATTTATAGATGGGGGGAGGGGTGGGCTGGGGTGGGCTGGGGTGTCTATGAGAGAGAGAAGAGGGGGTAGGAGAAATAGGAAACAATTTTGCAACATTGCACAACAGAAGGGGAGGGAACCAAAAGTACAGTTGAACCTCTATTAAGTGGCCACCCTCGGGGAATTGGGAATGGCAAGTGGCCACTTAATAGGGGTTCATTATAAATTAGCATAAGGCGTGGTAGAAAAATCAAAAGATTAGTGACAACGGAATCACAGGACAGCCAAAAGGTGGCCATATGCATGCCGGCTAATAGTGGTGGCTGCTTAGGGGTTTTATTTACAGTATTCTACTGACAATAGTTTCGGGACTTTGCTAACTGGCCACATCACCGACTAGATAGCGTGAAAGTAAAATGAAAATTCTTATGAATAAGATTTATTGCATTGTAGGTATGGCACCAAGAGAAAACCCAATATTTGCACAAGTAAAACATCTAATGAATACAGTTAAAACCCAGCTTGCTGACTTTACCCGCTACCAACAACAGCAACGGCAAGAGATTGCACACTCTAGTAATGGGGCGCAGGGCAGTCAAGATGGCTCTTCATCTCAGTGGACGTCTGAAACAAGACGCAAGTTACTTGAACTTGCTACTCAACAAAAGGAGTTGCTAAAACTCTTGCAATGTCATAAAAAGCTTCTTGAAAAGATACAGGCATTAAAGCAAAAAGCAAAGTCGCTTACTCTACATATTATACCAGCAGTAGAGGCTCACTGCAAATCTCACAGAGGGATTAATGTGGAGCAGGAAATTATAGATAAGAATACTTGGCCATCCTTACCAATGACTTTGTCTGCATCAAATATGAATACATCGGCAATCGTTACATGTGCAAAACTTACACCAAACAGTGCATCCAAGCATGGTGATGAACAAACTGTTAACAAGCATACTTCAATATCCCTCAAGAATGTCCCTTCTAGCTACACACAGAATAGATACAGGCCTGTCCCCTCACATCCCTCAGCTGTCTCACAAGTTGCAACCTTGGGTCATCAACCACAGTCTTTTGCAGCGTCAATAAGTCACACTCCTGCAACCGTACGTACCGTGTCACACAACGTTTCAAATGCGACTCAGATTTCTGTGACACCTTCAGCCACACCACAGTCAAGGGTTCAAAATGTCATCTTAACTGGGGGACAGCTTTATCAAGTGGGGGAAAAGCAAGTGTACATGTTACCACAAGGATGTATTACGAGTGTTACATCATCATTTGCAGTGACACAGGCAACCCAGCCACAGCAGGTTACAACAGCAAAACTCTCATCCAATACCACAACAGCAGTAGCAAAGAAAGCAACAGCGACACAGGAAACGGCTTTTATTCCTGACTTATCAGTGGCAAAATCAACACGGGGTAACTCAGTATCATCTGCGCAGGATCCACAAATGTTTTCACAGCTCTCCAGTAATAACACACCTGTATCAAGTTCTCGTGTTACATTGCCGCTATCTCTCAGCAACAGTTCATTGCCTGTTTCTACTGCTAGATCTTTCCGTAACAGTGCCGTGCAAAATACACAATCTCTTTCAATTGATAATCAAGGGAGTAACCAAGCAACACACTCAAGCCACAATGCTTCTATTTCTCATGCAACAATTGACAACACTAGCACAGTACCACAGTGGCAGAAAAGGGCCGGGGTACAATCACAACATACTGCAGCATCCTCCCAAAACACTGCAGGAGTACAGAGCTCATTACAGGCTGCCAAGACAACAGCAACTGTTGCTTCAAAGGGGTCTGTGAGTATTATTAGGTAGACATTTATACAGATGAAATTCCTCTTCCATACTTTTTTGCGGTTTGGAAAAAATAAGGGGGCCCTCCCCTAAATCTGCCACTGCCATGTAGCTTATATACAGGAGTTACTCCCAACTCCCCCCCCCCCCCCCAATTCTCTAGGATCTATGAAAGCACCCAGGTTAACAGTGTCTTTACATTTTAATACTGCAGGCCGTTCAGTCCAGGAGTAGTCAAAGTCTGCAAAGAAGAAGCTCCTTTGGGTCAGACCTTCCTGATGTGAAAAGCCTTCTTAGTCACAGTGTCATCGAAGCAGGCTCAAATGTTCTTTCTATACAGTTTGAGGTCAGTGCAGATTTAAAGCTATTGATTAGCAAGTATTGTTGAGTTAGGGTACAATGTATAAATGACGTTGCATTTGTAAGACGGTGATACATAACCCATTTCTTGTTGCAGTTCTGTTTTAGTTAGTGGTGTAATAGTAAAGTTTGAAAAATTAATGTGAATTTTCTCGAAAATATATTGTTTGAAATAAGCCCCCCCCCCCCCCCTTCTTGAGGCCTAAAATTAAATAAGCCCCCCATAGAGCTTTTACGGTATATTTATCTTGATACAATTTCGTCCAAATTTAATATTACCCTCTACTGTAGACCTTGCTTTGCATTATATATCATTAATAAAATATAGACTGAAAACTGCGCGCGCTCTGATTGGTTAAAAACCATGTTTTATCAGAGTATATAACATAGAAAAGCGTGTTTTATCGTTTTGCGCGCGTAAATCTATATTTTAAAGCATATAAAGAAGCCAAAACCATGTATTATACTGTCATAAAACACTCCGGGAATTTGAGAACACTTGAGAAATATAGAAAACACTCGCCTGCGGCTCATGTTTTCTAAATTTCTCGTGTTCTCAAATTTCTGTCGTGTTTTATGACAGTATAATACATGGTTTTGGCTTCTTTATTTGTTAAATATAATTTTGATGCAGAGCTTGTTTTCGTTATGTCGCTGCTTAGTTTACCGCACAGTATTGTTTTGTGCACCTCAAATTTTTCAGACACAAAAACCCTGTCCAAGTAAAAAAAAAAACATTTTTGCAATGCAAAATTCCTTCCAATAATAAGCGACCAAAGCTTATTATCATAATTTTATGGTACCATGTTTTTTTACTGTCCAACAGGGAAGGAGTTTTGAAGCGTCATTAAGAGCAAATGGTTTAATAGAGTCTGCAGGAGAGACATTTCGTACCCCTATGGCATGGATGAGGGCAGTGACAGGAAGTTGGAACACTGTTAAACAGTCTCTTGCTTATAAGATGGTAATATCAACATTGCCATAGAAACATAATAGGCACTCCTATGGAGTACAATTTGGAATTAATTGTACTGCTCTTGACCAATCAGAATCAAGTCATTTTGTTGAGTGTACTATAAGTAAATGTTAAAAGTGTTCATTTACTAATACAATGATATACTAAGGGAATAGTTAATGCACCCAAGTGCACTGTTGAGTTATATAAGCACAAGATAACTTTTAAGAACACGAGAGAAGTGTTTAAAGAAGCACAAGGCGTAGCCGAGTGCTTCTCTCACTTCTCGAGTGTTCTTAAAAATTCCAGGTGCTTATATAACTCAACAGTGCACGAGGGGCAAGTTTACTATTTCTTTTATGAAATGTTCATGGAATTGCGCGTGCTTAAACTTGTGACAGAGTGCATTATAACACGTGTGACATAGGGCGCATGCTTTATCGAGTTATAATGAACTCGAATTGACCAATCAGAGCGCGTGTTATATGTCAGACCAAAATTTTATAATACTATAAATTATTTTTTACCACTTTGTTTTTGTACAGGTCCACTATAAAGGAAGACCCCTTGCATTGTTCACAATACCAACCACAGAGAAAGGTAGGTACATCTACATGATGACCTACATGGTAAATACCCTCAGACTGTTTTTAATCGCGACTGACTTGCAGTTTATTTTTACGTAGAAACGTGTCAAAGCGGAGGCAAACAGAATGGTTCGAATGCTACAAACACAGCACAGGATACAGCCGGGTAATTTGATTTCTTTGCTGTAAGAGTCTCAAGAAAACCAAGAAATATAATAATAAATTATGAAAACCAATGAGCCCATTTAGAAAACATTTTAAAAGGTTATTTTGTATTACATATAGACTAGAGTCTAAGGACTTATAATAGTATTTGGAAATTGGACACTAAAATAAAATGTTACTGTTAATAGTTCAGTTCAGTTCAACCGTTATGCATGTGGTACTGTGCAAATCTATCTATATGGGTGTTGAGACAAACAGTGTTAATATATGGATACCACAGGGACAAGCTGAACTTGAGTGTATATATCACAGAGGTAGAGTTTGTGTGAAGTTTCATAAGACTCATTATTCTGGGAGCAAGTGAACTGGCCATAATAATTGGGTGTCTGTATTATGGTCTCTCTGGGACCATGATAAGGTCTCTGCTTTATGAAGGCATAACAATAGGTTTGACTGTAGATGCCAACAATATTTCATAAGTTGCCCCGGATTGTGAAATAATAAATTATTTTTTTGCATTGCAAAATTCAAAATTATTTCGAATTTTGCAGTGATTATCTATGGCGATATCAACTCAAACACTCTGATCAATTTCAGATCCAGTGAACTGCCATGTAACTGTGTTCAAGACAAGACTAGCAAGAAGAGTGGGCTTATAACTTGCTGGGATGATATGGCCCAGCTTCTCACTGATTGTAAAGTGATACCTATTGGCAAGAATGAATTGATACCAACGGATAGCTTTTTACCGCAAATTTCTGGGACTCGACAACGGAGGTGGATATACCACAATCTGTCTTGGAAGAACTAGATTTTTGAAAAAAAAAAAAAAAAAAAAACTATTTTTTGAGCCAGTTGTCCACTAGGGGCTACTTGTCAATACCTACGGTTTAGTAATGTTGGCCAAGAAAAATTTGATTGTCACTTGTTTGCGCAGCCATTATTATATACATGTACTCTCTAGATACAATAAGGTGATAGAAGTGTTAATTTTAATCCATGTACTCCCAAGAGGGCAAAAGTTCACGATTAAAACTAACAATGTAAAAGGAGAGCACTAGCCAATAGCATTTGTTACATGGGTCACACACTATGGTAACCAATTCTCGGAATGGTTAAGCACTGGCATCATTTATGTATTGTTTGTACTGCCCTGGAGGAGTTTTGCATGGTCAGATTACATGCACTGTCTTATTTAGTCCACAAGCTAACCATTGGGTCCCTTTGTTTAGAGATCAAGACTCTTGCTTTCTCAATGTAAATATGTCAAGAGTTTATATTAGTACATCCTTTTCTATTTGCTTGATGTACATACATGTATTTGTTTAATAAAGAAGAGACAACCAGGATAGATACATAATACTCAAAGTAGTGTATAGTTTTGTCAGTAATGACTTCAAGTCAGCAGATATATATCTTATTAACCAAGCACAAGGGCTGTACTGGGAGAATATCGGCCCTAGACCTTGACTGTACGGATCGAGCGCAGCGAGGTCCGTACAGAAAAGACTGAGGGCTGATATTCTTCCAGTACAGTCCCAATTAGCAAGCTTGGTTAATAAGAGATTTATTACACAACTTTATTGTGCTTAAAAATAGCTGTGGAAATTAAACCATAACAATGTAAGGAACTTTACCCGGTATGATACATAGAAAATATCGGACTGGCAAGAAAGCATTCTGATTGGCTGATTTTAGTTATTGGCCCTCTCAACTGCCTTAGTCGTGTAATAAAATGTACTTACAAAACATTGCCAATTACGCATCTTTAGAATAACTGTTCAGTTTAAGCCTTTGTAGGTTACAAGAACAAGGCAAACTTCTCTTTTGCATTAACATGCTTTTTATCCAATTAAATTATCATCGTCATGTTTAAAAGCAAAACCAAGTACTTTTAAAATCTCTGATTTAACTAGTTTTCACACTAATTTGTTTCTCCTGTCCAACACAGGTGAAATTAATAAATTGTTTCTATAATGACCTTATGTTTAAAATCAAACTTTAATTGTTATTAATAAATTTCTCACTTAAACTATGGATACAAAAGAAATTATGTTGTTTAGTTAACACAAAGACTTATAAATGTTTACAGTACATGTAGGTACAAACAGTTCATAAAAAATCCCTTTTTTGTGCTTTTTTTCTTCACAATATTAAACCTCATAAATGAATATAAAAGCCACCTCATGATCATAATCTCTACAGTGGTGGTGTGATTTTTGCATGGAATTCTTACTGATCTAAATAGTTATTGCCTCTCCCCTATGTTATTGCTACCTTCACATATGCTTGTCTCGACACAGACATCTGCATGTTGCTCTATCTGAGCCAAAGGGAACAATTTGGAACACATCGGACATGGTATCAAGTCCACATTGGGTGTGGCCACTCTTGGTGGTGAGGCTACACTTCGTGTAGCACCTGTTTCACCGGTGCACAAGGCAGCATGGAATTCCACCTCTGTTGCGGGAAAGAACGTGCTGCAGATTGGACATTCTACCATCGACTCGGAAGACTTCTTGATGGGTGATGGTTGATAGTCGCCATCATAAAATAACTCTTGCCTTGCTGGTATGTTGTTTTCATTAGAGTATAACATAGAAGGCAACTCGTCTATGTCATCATCTAGAGGAATTCTTGATGAAGTTGAGGTGATGTCCTCCACCTCAAATACTTCATCTGGGTCAGGAATTCTTGGAGCTTTCGCACTTCTATGGCCCTTATTCTCAGGTTTAGGCACAGTTGATGTGGAAGGCAGTGGGCGCTGTGCATTGGATGTTTGATCCCTGCGACACATCGAGGGGACGTCCACCTCAAATATTTCATCATGGCCAGGAATTTCGTGAAGCTTTCTCACTACTATAGCTCTTGTTCTGAGGTGTAGACACAGTTGACGTGGAAGATGGCAGTGGGAACTGATTTTGTTTTATACCCTTACGGGCTTTCTCCTGTGGATTTGATGTTTGATTTCTGCTCACAAAAAGACAAAAAAAAATCAACATTAGTTTAAAAAGGCAGATGAGATTTCTTCAATATTGAATATAATATATGTTAATTGAATCAATAACCTTTCTTTGGCCTGTTTCTTTGTTCTGTTGGGTTGTTCAGTCTTTTGAACAGTTGGACTGACATCATGTTTGTTTCTGGATAATTCCAAAACATCCTGAAATATCAAAATTAACGAGAAGCAGACTTAACAAGAAGCAGACCTTAAATTCCAGATCTTGTGGCAGCTAATGCTTGGACAAAACTCTATACTTTTTCACCAGATTTCCAGATATTAACTTCATTTTGCATACTTTTTCCAAGTCTGAAGTTGACAGTAACTACTATATACAGAATATTTTCCAGACTCTATACTGTCTGTACTAACCTTGCAGAAGATTACATTATGACTTCCAAAAGTTATGGCAAATTACATTTAATTACAAATAAACTCTAACAAATCTAAACTGTATGTCTGACACTGACTAATGTACTGAACATTATGTACAACGTTCATAAAAACTCAAGACGTTTCGACCAAAAATCTTCTGACTTCATCGGTATGTCATTGCCGGACAATGAGCATATTGACATACCAGCAATTTACAAGTCATTCGCGTGATTCAATCCTGCGCGACGATCACTTTGTTACATTACTAGCACTGGGCATGCGCAAATAGTGAAACGTTAGAAAAAAAGCCGTTGCTGCTTTTATGACATTTGAAAGATTTTTGGTCGAAATGTCTTAGTTAGTTTATGAACGTTGTACATGACATTCAGTACATTAGTCATTGTTGGACACAGTTTAGATTTTGTTATGTCCATCCCTGACTGCAATTTCAGCATTTTTTCGTACAATAAATTTTTATTATTGTATGGTACCTCTTGATCATCACTATCATCCCCAGCTGGCACAGCCTTTTCAATGGCAGCCTGGTCATCTGTATAAAATAAATTGACATTTAATTCATGCCTGACAAGAAAACATTTTCATAGACTATAAACAAGAGAGCTTATAGCTGATCAAATGAAAAGTAGCTGCCAATATTATAAACAATACCCAATGTTGGTTGACTACGAGTAGTCCCTCATTTTTCTCAGGGATCGAGCAGGCGAGCGCGCGCGAAGCAAGTGGAAATCAACTCTCGCGAGGAGACGCGACGCGAGGCGGCGAGAAAAATGAGGGACTACAGACAAAGCCAGGGGTTTACCTTTCACGGCCGAGTGATTTTGGAGTGTCACTCGATCCCTGAGAAAAATGAGGACTACTCGTAGTCTATACCCTATGCAAGTATGCATGCAAGTTCATATTTCAAAACTTGTGACTGTCAAGCTCAGATTTTTTTAACGGGGAACGAAAAAACAAGCATGAACCGCAAAAAATCAAGCTCAAAGCACATGCAAACACCAAAGGGGGAGCTTGACTTGTTACGGGCGTGGGCCTGGGGCCCAGCCCGGTTAGTAAAATAGCTTCTGTTTTTTTTTTGTCGTGAATCTCTTATACCTCTACTCCGCCAAAGTGCTAGGAGGAGAGCTAGGGGTGAGTATGAATATATATGAATGTATTCGCCTTGTGAAAGATTTTCTCGGGGAAGAACGAAGCCCGGAACTAGAGAGAGCGGCGGAAATCGAGCCTATGTGAAAGTTGGACTGGTCCAAATAAATATTAATTTAGGACCGCGTAAACACATCGGAGCGGCGTACAGATTTCGCAACGTCGGTGAGTTTGACTCGTCAAATAAATTAAATCATTGTACTCACTACTAGGTGGACACACTAGGAGCGCCATTAGATCAATTTTTTTTATCAAGGCTACGTTACATTTCGCCAGGGTCATAATATTGTCCTGTTTGTTTTGTGTGAAATACATTCTTTTCCGTAAAGGAAAACAGAAACTTGCCCAGACTCGCAGATTTATGTAAACAGAAACTTGCTGAGACGTGCAGATTTATATTTGGACGATTACGTCATAGGGTCACGTCGAATCGTGACTTGAAGAGATTGTCTGTGAGGTGCGTACGTACATCACATACACTGGAAGCGCCATTAGATCAATTTTTTTATCAAGGCTACGTTAGATTTCGCCAGGGTCATCCTTTGCCTAAATGATATTTTATGAATATTGTCCTGTTAAATAATTGTCATTTTGTGTGAAATACATATCTTTTCCGTATATTTTCTGAGAAAAACAGAAACTTGCTGAGAAATGCAGATTTATAAATAAGGACGATTACGTCATGGGGTCACATGAGTCACGTCTAACTGTGACTTGAAGAGATTTCGCAACGTCTGTGATAAACCAGGGTCGCCGTTAGGTCATATTACTTTTGATTTGAACATGAATACTCTGCTGTTTATTTAGTGTGAAATACATTACTTTTTCGTGTTGGTGCAGCAATTCACTTCCTTGTATGCAGAAGATTTATAAATAACAACCATTACGTTACAATATCACATTTTGACTCACGCAATTTGTCGAACTGTGACTAGAATAGCTGCGAATGATGATGGTGCAACGCGGAACGTCTGCGATTGATGGTTCAACACCGATTCGTACCTATGTTGTCGTGTTTTTTCCTCTTATTCAACTTTGGCTTTATATTGAGGAATGATCTTCAAAGACTGCTCAGAGGCAAGAAAATTGACAGCAGGCACTATACGCAAACATCAGACTTCAGCGTGACTGCCGTGACTAATCTGATAGATTTCAAGCAAGAAAGCAGGTAAAACGGCTTGCTTGCTTGATAAAAAAAGCCTGGTTATATTTCTTCGAAAATTCTTGTTTCCCTTGCAGTAAATTGAATGAAGTGACATCATTTTGGTGCAAACTTTTCAGTGTCTTGTGTTTCTTGTGGGCAGAGCTATCAAAACACAGAACAATGATGAATTTATATTCTAAGCAGCTAAAGCTAACAAGCACTTTGTTAACACCACTTCTGATCAATTGGATAACACCACTGGAGGAACATTTAATTCTCACATAAATTTGGCACGCTGCAAGTGATAAAAAGTCCTTTGCGCTGGGACCTACTCCCAGACCGGTAACGAGAAGCAAAGGACTTTGAGAAAGTCTAGCCAAGGCTTTTTTTAATACCTGTAGAAATACTTTCTTCTCCGGTTTAGTCAGTGAACAACCCCGCTGTGCCTCCATTTGGCTCCTCAAGTCTGAGAAATCAAAATGAATGGAATATTCTACTATTAAAAGTTTGAGAACAATGAACAAGATTAGCTTCCATTTATTAGACATGACTGTTGTAAACTGCAATGTTAATTTACCTTCATGTATTCTGCAAAATCTATTTTAGTTTCTGATGATAAGATTGCCAAGTATATATTATTGTGTTGAAAGAAATGATGATAAAATGAATTTTTTCTGAGTAGCTTGTGTCACTGACTGATAAAACATCTTTCTCATTTTTTCTACCAAGCTTAAAATTCAACATCATTTCTTTCTAAACAAATGCAGTTGAAGCTCTCATTGCGACCACTCTTGTGCGTAAGCGACCAAGCTCTAGTTACGACCACCATTGTGAAATCCCGTTAGAATTGTCACTCAAATCCTGCAATTAAAAGCTCTCATAAGCGACCTCTCCCAGCATCCACAAGCGACCGCGACCACGTTTGGGAATTACCAACTGTTTTTTCCTTTGTTTTTAAGCTATCGTAAGCGACCACTTGTTGTGCTATACATTTATCAGACATTGTATTATTAGTAATCATTGGAATGAGAGAACTTTTCAATCTCTGTGGATGCGTGACCTGTACATTCGCTTTCGTACATTTCGTAATAAGTGGGCAGCCTCTATTTGTTTTGCACGCGGTCACTTATGACAGCTCATTCTCGTAAGCGACCAGCTCTAGTTAAGACCACTTTCCTGAGGTGGGCGCTTACGAGAGCTTCAACTGCATATAGTTTACACTAACAGTACCATGACTGGAAAAATATAGAGATAAAAAATACCTTTAAATGTAATATTTTGAAGATCAATCTTGGTGAAATCAATTTCCTCAAGAAATAATGAAACTTCATCACGGATCTATCAGAACAAGATACATTGTAGAATGTAATAAGTGTTGAGATCTAGCGGTAGCCAAGGTAAAAACAAAAACACACAAACTCATAATTTATTACAGTGAAGATGATGCTACCGTTGCCACTCGACAAAGTTTTTGATTAATTTTTGACATCTTTTTGACGACTTTTCAAATGGGTTCCGTTTGACTTGACCAATCAAAATCCAAGGAGTGTTGGAGGAGGAGTCGTGACATTTGAATGGTTTTAGTTTTCTAGTCTAGTTCAAATGTGGCGCCACAAAACGGAACCCATCAAAGTTGTCAAGAAGATGTCAAAAATTAATCAAAAAACTTTGTCGTAGTGGCAACAGTAGCATCATCTTCACTGTAATAATCTTTTTAGCAAGAACAATAATAGTATTAACTGGGCAACAGAAAAACTTGCACTGCTGTATACAACGTATATTTGGGCTACTAATTAATAATTCTTCAAGTAAATTATAATTTATGCCATTCTTACATCCCCAGCAAGACTCCACTTTCTTTCGGGTTTCTTCTTCTTCTTCTCATTTGGTCCTATAATGAAGACAGAAGGATAATAATGTTGTACAATCACTCACTCACTGCAGTGCCTCAAGCCCTCTAGATGACAGAAGCCTGTTTTTCCTTGTGAGGTTTCAGTTATTCAGTAACATTCTATTTTTTACAAGGCAGGGTTGTTAGCCCCCAACCTGGAGGACCAAGGTGCCCTCTCCCGCAGACCAATCAACTGCCAGGGGCAAAAAAACTCCTGCCGGCATAGCTCTGGGGGTCGCAAGGGCACTTGAGCCTCCCACCACAACAAGGCACAGCACCAGGGGAGGTCAATAGTCTACCAATACTTGGTTGTCAGTTAACCAATACTCGGTTTGGTCCAGGGTTTCGAGCCCAAAACACTTTACTCTCACAATGCCTCTCTCAACCCAGCAATTCGCCAATATTCATTTATACTCCTGGGCAACCTGACCAAAAATGCTGGAGGAGGGAGGGGGGGGGGGGGGGGTATATCTGTGATGGACTCCCATCCTGGGGAGTAGCAATACTCCTAGTCTCAGCATGCTATGGAAACTGGAGTTAAGCACCTGATAAGGCGCTTTACCTTACAAACATGTGAGCTTTATAAAAAACTTTCAACAATTGTTGTAACTTGTACAAACTAATTTAACTAACCTTCACTGGGTGATTGAGAGTTTCTCTTCCTGAAGGGACTTTCAGGACTTGATGCTATCTCTGGCGATGACTGAGAAGATGATCTTTTGTTCCTAGGCTTGATTCTCGGAGTTGTGGGAGATCTGCTATCAAGAGCAGCCTGTAACATTTTTCCAGCTCTGTTAAGTGGACTCTCGGGGCTACCTTTTTCTAAACCCCTGTAAAATCAACATAACAACAGTAAAGCCCAGGACAAACAAGAATAAGAGTTTTTGGAGAGTTTAAACTCTCTGCATGCACTTTCGTTTGACCTGAAACTCTCAGACTCTCATCGACTCTCATGCACTCTCATCGAATTTGAACCTGCTCAATTTTTCTTGAGAATTGTCAAGAGTTTTCTCTCATTTGGCCCAAGGTGATAGTCGATGAGAGTTGAAGAAAACTCTCACGAGAGCCAACTCTCAGCAACTCTCATACTCGGGCAGGCCTGGGCTTACATGTAAAAGTATGGTTGTTAAACTAAGCTTTCACTAAAATTGCATGTACTTACTATTTGTCAATCACCTAATGAATGATACCATGTACTTGTACATAGATCATGTATACTACTATAATTTATTTCTTGGTTTGCATCTGACGTCATCAAAATTCTAAAATCTAAACTGTTAATTCTACAAAGCTATTCTTTTCATATATTCTACGCATACAAAACATTAATCTGTATGCAAAGTTTGGTATCCGTTTAGTGTTCCGTTTCGAAAATAAAGCATTTTGAAATTTGCGATGTCCCGGATGAACATGTTTTTGAACTGTCACAAAAACGGGTATTTTTATGTCATTTTAAAACTTTTATACGTAATAATAATTTAGAAGTGATATCTAAAGAGTTTTGAAGTGAAAGCTAATGATATTGACGGTAGAATTTACTCTACTTCTTGTACCGCAGTTTTATGGCCGCCATATTGGTGTACCAGAGAAGGGCACCAACATGGCGGCTACATACTAAATACTGTAATTTTCTGAAAATTATTTTCGTAATAACTCGGTTATGAAAAACGCTACAAAGCTATAATTTAGACAGAACGTTTCTTTCTGCCTGCTCTATAACTTGTTAATTTTCTGATTATTCATGCAAGCGAACAGTTTTGGTAACATTGATGCAAACCAGCAATAGAGGTTTGCAGTGCTATGATATCTTGAGCAGGGGAAGAATAAGATGCATGAAGAGTGACATCAGTTCTGTTTAATCAGGCTAAAGTGTGACTGTAATACAATTGGACGGATTGAGACGGTCATACACCCTGTCAAGAAACTGAAAATATGTATTTTACCTAAGACATCCATAAGTCCTGAAGCCTTCTTTAACCTCATTACACCATCCTCATCATTTTCTTCATCTGAAGGTTGCCCTGATGTAGTTGTGGAAGTTTTGCCACACACACCTTCAGGAGAGGAGGATGGGGACTTAGCGTCATCTGGAACAGATCCCATTCTCATGAATGATAATCCAAATTGTTTGTCCTGCCTGTAAGGCTGACGGCAGATAACTCTTATACGATCCCACTGACTTGCAAGGGCTGGCTTGTAAAATGCATCTGCATGAGAAATGTTGGACATTCCTTTAATACCATCAGATGTTAATTAATATTCTAACATGCACATACAGGGCTGCAAATAACAGTTGGTCATTGGACAATGGCTGACCAAAATTTGCCAATGTCCGATGAAATCCAACATTGGTCGGACATAATGTTGGGACAATTTTTTTTTGCCTTCCAACGTAAACGTATTTTGTTCTAAACGCAAACTAGTTTACTTTGCGTTGCCAACGTGTTAGGTTAGCAGGTTTACTTAAAAATAAATTATCATGTCCGATCTTATTTTTGTTTTGTCCGACCAAAATGGTGACTTCGTCGGACACATGTCCCTTCAAGAAAAAAAAATTAATTGCAGCCCTGCACATACATCAAGGCAAGACTTTGTTTATGCAGTACCCCTTCTCTATGAAAAGGCTAGCAGCCACTCCCAGTGACCCCCTTAATTATGATTTCCCTATCCCGCTTACATAGGTGTAAGACAGGAGTACAGACCATACCTAGGGTTAATTCCTTTTCTGCAGGCAAAGAAGCCCATCAAAGAAAAACATCACTGTCTTGAGAGTGTGAATCAAGCATAACTCAAGGATAACTCTGAATGATTTAACTGAAAAAAGTTGGCCATACCAAAAGTGAAATACAGTGAACTCTCTCTAAGGCGGGCACCCTCGGGACCAGCTCTAGCTGTCCGCCTTAAAGAGGTGTCCACCTTGTAGAGAGGTTCGTTACAGAAAAAGAAGAGAAACTTGATTTGGTCAGGACCAGCCAACCATGTCCGCCATTTAGAGGTGTCTGCCTTACAGTGGTGTCCGGTTTGAGAGAGTTTACTGCAGTAATACTTTCTTGAATTTGCTACTTACAATTTATTCTTGCAGTTTCTGATTGGTAGTAACATAATAATATTTACATGTAGAGTTTATTGGTGCTCAAACACAAAATAATGGTTTCACTATAAATAAACCCTATTACAATACATACTGTGGTTAAACATTCGAACAGCATGTGTCTTGATCCAGTTTTTACATTCAGGAGGATTCATTAGCGTGGCTGACGGCAATAGAGTTACAAAGGGCTTGTCTGGAGGCCACATGGAGTTTCCAACCAAAATCTCAATAAAGGCAGAACCACAGTTTCCTGACAAAATTGAGTATAAACGAACAGTGATCAACATCTCATTTCTCATTACAATATTAGATAGATAGATAGTTTATTAGTGATACTATTGCAGCTTGATGGCTGAATTGTGTAAAACTTTACAAAAATACATGTAATAAAAATAATATTAAAATGGCTTGCAATTGACATTAAAAATTTTAAATTAGGAAATATATTGATCGATCGTAAAACTAGAAAGGCTCTGTAATTAACTACAATTACTATATATAAAACTGTTCTTAAGTCTGTTCGTCTTGCATATCGGAATATTAAAATTGCGCTTACTTCTAAGGTTGACATCACTTGATTATTAATAATAAGGCATCACTCGAATATTAAGGGGGAACCTTCTTAACTACCACTCTATTCTTAGGAAGACTTCAAACTATCATATCTTTGGATCTCCAACTTCTACATATAAGCCCTGCTGTTTGGCCATGTTTGTTCAAAAAATTATTGAAAGTCCCTTCAAAAATTTTAAGTCACGACCATATTTGGCAAGTCACGTGACCAGGACAGAAAACCCCTAAAAGTCAAACTTACTTTATTTGACATTAGAAACAATGCCAATGATTAAAGAACGTTCCAATGCATAAAGAGGCGTATGCATTTTTTGAAATTCGTACGTTTTCTTTAATAGATTTGCTGTTTTAAGCGTAAACGGTAGTCCCATACAGTCATTTATAAAGGAGGATAGGTTGCCTCTGATCCTCAAAATAAATATTGAAACTTTAATACCTTTCCTTCGAGTTTTAGGGAATTCTAATTATTGCGCGCGGTTTGGGACTGGCAGTAGTTACACACGCACAAATTATGTGCATTTTTTAACACTAGGTGTTCGTATTAATATCTCTTGCCATGTTAGCTCATTGCATCACGCAGAATTTTCGAGCAACAAAATAATGTCCTTCGCAATAAGTCTGAATCTTTTTCTAAATATGACCTTCCTTGGGGTGGGTATGGATATTTTCTAGAACCACACAGTTGACAATATTAATTTCAAAGGCAATAAATGCCCCCAAAATTACAGATTCAAAGGTGATGTTTATCCTGGATTACCTTTAATTTATTAATGCTGTATAAGGAACGGAGGACAGTAGTTTTGAGGGCTCATTATCCAATGGATTTGGAAACTGCCACACACCGAATGAAAACTAAAATGAAAACTACAATCTCAATATAAACGTTTTGTCTCACATTAGCACCAGAATAACTGCTGACGTAATTGTTCAGCTATTGTTACTGGTGCTTCGGTTAGACAAAAGATCTTATTTTGCATTGTACGGTGCAAAAGCTGGTTGAAATGTGATCTACGCATGCAAGCGTCCCCCCATGCAAGCTAAAACTCTCTTTTCATAACAATTGATGAGTAGGACAATGGTACATTTAAAACACAAAAGGATTCGATTAATACACATTATTGGAGATATCCAAGGCTTATAATACACACCAATGTCGATGTGGCTTATGTACGAAGCCTTTTCAAGTTGAAATTCAGCCTCGATGCTTCCACAGTTCGTGTCCTCCTTCGCGCATTTCCAAGCGCCCGTCGCATCAGCCTTCCCATTGCACAGATTTCCAGCCTTGAAGATGGCATCCTATGCAAAAAAAAACCAAGCCATTTTGTCAGATAATCATTTGATGGACAAATAATTACGAAAATTGAAAACAACGGAGCTTTTTTCAATACCTCGGAGCTGAAGCGAACCACAAACGAGAATGTCAAGGGCGCCATCTTGAAATTTGGCGGGAAAACGAAAATGTTATCACGTGACAACTGTCACTAATTTAGGCACCAGTCCTTGCAGTTCCAGCGTGGTTGTTGCCTGGTTGATTTCTGGTCTACGATGGTCGAAGTTGTGCGAAACAACTTTGAGGACCTTTTTCCAGAAATTAAGGAAGCGATCGAGCAAAGTGCCTTCGTGGGTGAGTAGAGGATAGCTAAAGGAATCGACCCTGCTGGTGACATGTTAACGATTAAGCCGGGGTTTGTTTATCTCTCATAAGAAATATAAAATGGCGCGCATGTTTACATGGGCATGATTGCCAATACGAGGGAAAGTTTGGGAGAATTCGAAAGTTTATGTAATTCTCCCAAACTATCTCGAGTGTTTGCATCAGGCTACAGGGTTCAAAATAAAATCACAGCCTTTAGCTTGAATTTGTAGGCTTTTTTGTCAAGGCTCATTTTTTCCTGGCTGTCAATAATGAATGAGCATATTGTACCCAGAAATGGCACATATGAATTGCTTTCTTTCGCTTTCTGCGATTTGCGTGTGTGTACTGCTACACTAATTAACGGGAATCTGCCAAGAACCCGTTGCCTAGCACGTGACCAAAATCTTCTTGAATTTAAATTTCACTTTCTTCCTTGAGAAACCTTGAAATTATAAACTGATTTTAAAAAGATTTCGCACATATCGCATGCTTTGAACTGCTAAAATAATGTCAGCTTCAGAATCTTCATTTTAATTAACGTTTTTCGTTGCAACAATTTCCTTCCAAACAGAGCATCGTGAACGGCTCTCTTTTTTAGGTGTTTGTTCAAGCGTAAAATATGCAACTTTGTCTAGACAAACCGTCGCGCTTCTTCACTCACAAACATGGGAAATCCTTTCTGTGGAGCAATATGAATACAAAACTGACTTTAATTTGAACGAGTGAAAAGGCTTAACAACCGGCACTAAACAAGCTTTTGTGCAAAATCAATCTTGATTATACGTGCAGAAACATAAACGCGGTAACGCAACAGTTTGTCTAGACAAACTTGCATGTTTCACGCTTGAACAAACGCGTAAAAGAGTTAGTCGTTCATGGTGAACAAGATTATAATCCTCCATTTCAACTTTTGCAGCACGCTTCAAATTTCCAAACCTTTTTCTACTCTTTCTACTCATTTTAAAACGTTTCCAAAAAGCTTTTAAAATGTTTCTTGGCTAATTTATTGGCAGTCTGATATGAAATGTTTACTATAACATTACAGCGACTTTGATTTCAGTTGGCCGATCAAAGCATGACATTTTCTATTTCTTCGGTGAAAAGTGGCCGGCAAGTGTGGTCAAAGTGCCGGCTTCCGCCGGCAGCCGGCTGCTATTTTGAACCCTGGGCTATGCAAACAAAGAAGCGGCCGTTTTTTATTTCTTTTATAAAATAAAGTCAACAAATTATGCAATGATGTCGTATTAAACAGGCGCAGATCCAGGAAAAAACTTGACCGGTTTACTAGAGTCTGAGCGCCGAATCTATGGAAGTCCGGAGGCAAACGTTTTTAGATTTTCACTCTCTAAAATAATATTATATTTCCCTCGATTTTGAGTCATTTAGAAAATTTGACTGATTTCTGTAAAGCGATGTAAGCTGGTCTGGATCCGCGCTAGCCTGCGTAGCTGGCGGTATTGTTTGCACAAGGTAAAGTTTTGTCAGCGGAGCGGGCAAAATGAGTGGTGAAGCCGCGACAACGAGCGGAGCAAGCCGTGAGAGAAAATACCGCCTGCAAGAAAACTTGGGTTTTTTGAATGCCGCCCACTTCTATCAGTTTTGTTGATCCAATTAAAACAGCCAATCAGAGTGAAGCTGTAATGCGGAACGTATCCATTATCTAATGATGAAATAAAGTGATGACAGGTGAAACAGTAAAACGCGACCTTAGAGTTTGGCTTTTACGAGTATGTCACTCAAAGATTGAAAAGTCTCAGTCAGTTTAAAGTGCGTGCGATTCACCTTTATAGATTGTAGTGTCCAGAAAGTATATTTCTGTGTCTGATATTTCAGCCGTGAATTTGATTGTTCACTGAGACAAAAAAATTATTCTATCTCCTTTCTGTCAACGCTCCACAGTACTGCCATTACATTCCACAAAGCAACTCTTTCACTGACGTCTCCTGCTCCTTCTTCAAAACAATTTACTGATTTTCCATTTGAATGTCCAGGAAATTTAACAGAAATTAAACTCCCTTCAACAGTAACCATTTTCATTCGCAGTCAAGCGGAAATGTTGTGGTAAAATTGGTTCATTTGCCTTGGGAGAGACATGGCAGCTCAACTAACACGTGTTCACGCCACTGGTGGACGGACTATTCAAAATACCCAGGTTTTGTTGCAGGCGGTCGTTCAGAACTCCCCACCCCAGACTCTCGCGGCTGTGTCGTTCGCAGCAAGACCGCCAGCTACGCAGGCTACTGTAGATCTGCGCCTACATAACCATGCTATGGAAAATGACTGTGCAACCAATCACAGCGCATGTTATATATTATATCTCAGGGTGTTTCCTGGTCATAACACGATATGCAGTTTATAGCAACAAGTCCCGGGTTCGCACCTCCATATCACTAATATACCTGAATACTCTCCCCCTGGAATTACAATTCTCGTTATACAGTAAGTCTTGGGACACTTCATATTTTTGACGACAAATGGTCATTGTCTTCACCTCCCCCTCCCCACTCCTAATGCAGTGTTGACTTTTATTCCTCCAATCTTGCGACCATATTTCAACATTGTTTTGGGGGGCAGGGGGTTCAAAAAATTGAATACTGACTTCTCACTTCAAACAACATTGCCACTGGGTAGTATTTTTTTAAAAGCTGTCTGTTCAAACTGGAGTGATCAGAGGAGCCAGGTGGTTCATCAGTCTCAAGTTATGCTTATCTCCTGTTTCCATAGCATGAGGCAACTAGGAGTATTGCTACTCCCCCTGAATGGAATGCTAGTCCATTGCAGGTAATCCCCCAGCATGTTTGCCAGGTTGCGCTAACAGTTTGCCGATACCTTCCTGGGTGGAGAGACGCACTGTGAGAGTTGAGTGTCTTGCCCAAAAACACAACACAAAGACCAGCTAGGCCAAGCTTGAACCTGGTCCTCTCCTCCAACACCACTTTAAAAACTATGAATGTGGAGGGGGCAGGCACCAGGGGATCAGAACTTCCCGCTTCCCTTACATTTACCTTGTACATGTACATTGTACTTCTGGTTCCTGATCCTGCCCCTTCTGTTTTGGTTCCGCTTCTTTATGCTTTAATTATTCTATTGCAAAATATCATGCAATGTTTCAAATTTTTTCCTATTTCTCCTGGTTCCTGCTGCTCATTTAATAATAATAATTAATTGCTTATTAATAATCTTGCAGCTATTGACACAGAATTTACAGGCCTCTATACAACTGATAGTTCTCAGCCAAGGTAATTTGATATTAATGTTAGTGATTATATAGTGACCTCTCATTTTACATAATAAAGTAGTATTTTCATAACAAAATGAGGTATTGACTGAGGTGTATTTTGTCTTCTTTCAGTACCTCACTGAATGAATGATATAGAGTAACACTCTACCAAGAACCAACCACTTGCAACCAGTATGTGTTTTACCATGAAATTTACTGATTTTTTTGTAGCTTGTTTGACGACCCTGAAACACGATACAAAAAGTTGAAGAAAACTGCCTCACAGTTCCTGATCAGCCAGTTTGGTGAGTGATGCATAGTTTTGTGTTGATGTTGTGGTTCAATTTTTTTTTTTGGTTTAAATTTTTCAAACCAGTTTGATTTTTATTTTCCTTTGTCTAATATTAATATTACCATAATCTGAAACAAAGGAAAATCAAAATCAAACTGGTTTGAAAAAAACAAAAATAAATTTAAACCACAACATTAATCTTTCTTCATCTATTCATGTTGATACTGTTAAAAAGGTTAAAGTCTGTCTACAAGCCTAGTGGCTATCAGGCCGGTGCTTAACTCCGGTTTCCATAGCATGAAGTGACTAGGAGTATCTCATACCTCCCCTGGATGGGATGCTAGTCCATTGCAGGTTTACCCCCAGCATTTTTGTCAGGTTGTCCTGACAATTCGCCGGTACCCATTTACTCCTAGACGGAGAGAGGCACTGTGAGAGTAAATAGTCATGCCAGTGCTTGAACCCAGACCGCTCGATCTGGAGTCCAACATGCTAACCGTTAGGGCACTGCACCTCCCACTATTTGATACTGTAGGTCAATAATGAACAATTATTGGATGAGGTTTTTGTGATATCCAGAATAATCAAGGTCGAGGTAAGAGTTACAAAATGTATCTGATAACTCTTACCGAGATCTTGATTATTCTGGATACATTCAACAAGCGGCAAGCAACGCAAAGCACGCAAACTTGACAATCACATGATTACCCTCGGAAATCATGCACCACGGTCATAGATGACATGATTACCCTATGACCTTGAGTGTCCTTGACATGATTATTGTATAATCTGCAGGTTATTACCCGTGATCCTCTCGCTAATCTGTAGGTAGATGACGTATAGTTGATGCTTTCAAAGGCGCTGATTTCGAAAATTCACTGTACGCTATCGGCCAATCAGAAAAGAGATAGTGAGTTGAATGTATAATAATAATTATTATTATATTTTTGTATTTTTCTATTGCACAGGATTGACAGCTTTTATTCAGTCTGAAAAGGATTCCAACCAGTAAGCTACCACAAGATTTACTCTTGTTTTTTTTTACATTGAATTTACTATCTCAATGACAATTTACAATATTAATAATACATATGACAAAATTAGCTCTTGATTGCATCATTCTGTAATTTTTGGGACATGGGACAAGCTAACATAGAAATAAAGAATCTGAAAAGTGGGCATCTTGGAGGCATGTCCCCAGGCCATTAATTTGGTGCATTTTACATAATTTCTTGCCAGGATTGGGTGTCCACAGGACGTCCGACAGGACAGTGCTAAACCACGAAACACCGAAACACCGAAACACCGAAACACCGAAACACCGAAACACCGAAACACCGAAACACCGAAACACCGAAACAGCTATTTATTTTTTAATGGTTATATTTTGCTGATATAATTTCCGATGGCAAGCTAAAGCTATGTACAGTTAAGCCCCAGCAAGTTTATATTTGGGAGAAGCGTTGCGCGACGGACTGTGCTAAACCACGAAACAGCGAAACGAAACAGCGAAACAGCGAAACACCGAAACGAAACACCGAAACACCGAAACAGCTATTTTTTTCCTTCTTTTGTTTTAACGAAACACCGAAACAGCTATTTTTTTGTAACGGTTATTTACTGAACAAAGGCTCAAGAGATGTAGTGGTCTGTAGTGTATGTGCGATTGCATGACCTTACATGCAGTACGCCATGTGCATGACCACTTATCGGCTTTAGATTTACTCAGTACTTTATACCTTCTTGGAGAACAGAGAATATCTCGCATTTTTCTTTACGTTTATATAATCGGAGAGCTAGCTAAATGGTTTTGTCAAATTTAATTGGAAAACAGCCCGAGCCGTTCTACTGGACTTTTTGTAAAGCTTGCAATTCACTTCAGAAACGTTCGATTAATTGTCGTCGTTTTGTTTTGGGCTCCTTGCATGTAAATTCGCACTGGTAAATTTCACTGCTTCTTTTGTGGCTATATAAATATATCTGTAAAATCGTGATAAAAATGCTTGTTACTGTGGTGGGTGTCAAAACATAGTATAATTTTGCAGCTTCAGAAATCCGTAATATAATTTTTCAAAGCCAGTCATTTTCTTAGAAAAGTCAACCGAAATTTCCGGAATATTCGCCGCGCACCAGACATCACAGCTTGCCCTATTCGTACCCAAGTGGATCGTTCTTTTGCTGCGAGGATCGTTATAATTTACTGACTGAGAAGCTTCGGAAAGCTTTAAACTGGGCGTCTGCTGCGTCCGTATGCCGAATGCAAATTCTGCCGGGATTTAATTACCGGTAGAGTCAACAAATCCAACTTGAACTTGCGAGGAAGACATTCATTCTTCGCTCATCACTAGTATAAGGGGTGGATCTACAAGCGACCTTAAAGTTTTTTGGGTAGTAGCCTTTATTTTATTTGGAGTATTTATCTAAGATCGCGAGCTCATGTTTATAGCCAATGTTTCACTATACTAGTCGCCGTGACATACAGTCTAGTCGCCGTTTATTTGTGTCGTCGCGCAACGCTCCTCCCAAATATAAACTTGCTGGGGCTTAACTGTACATAGCTTTAGCTTGCCATCGGAAATTATATCAGCAAAATATAACCATTAAAAAATAAATAGCTGTTTCGGTGTTTCGCTAAAAAAAAAAATAAGAAAAAAATAGCTGTTTCGGTGTTTCGGTGTTTCGGGGTTTCGTGGTTTAGCACTGTCCCGTCCGACACCCTTCTTGCTCAGTCCAGAAATCATGAATGAAATAAAACAAGGGGAAAAATTAGTCAGATCATACTGACGTCTTGTCCGGCTAACATTGTTGCTGGAATGACAAATGACCTGCTTAGAGAAGACAATAATTATGTGCAGGCTTAAACTTGCACCTATTAGTTCCAGATACAGGGGGGACGGGGGTTGGAAACTGGGAGTAATGGGGGTGGGAAGTGAAAAGTTCAAAACCCCCTGTCCCCTCATGATATAATTAATCACAATAAACAGTAATTATTATTGTTTCCTTTTAAAAACAACATATACTGTTGTTATTCTAATGCTATGCTTCTGTTTCCTTGTACAGATATGTAGCACATACGTATAATTTCTTCTTATATCCCCAATCCTTTGGACCTTTAGATGTCAGATGGCTAAGTCAGGTAATTAAACAATAATTATTATTGTTTGAATAAATTCCTGATCACCATCATTAATCCATTTTACGCCTTTTGTACATACAATGTACCTGCCAACTTTTCCACATCATGTGTCTTATAGAGCGTTTTCACCAAAATAACGTACCGACTAATATATCAGTAACTGTTGATGTATCAGTTATTACTCGATCAATACTCGATAGACACTTAATCCACGATCAAAATCGACACATGACCAATATCCTGCTCGACTATCAGTCAATCGTGTGTCAACCACTAGCCTACCGATATAGACTATCAACCATCAATTATTGATAAAAATCCATCAATACATCACTGATATATTGTCGACACTTGATCGACTTTCTGTCGTTATTTGACCGACAAATAGGTTGTTACTCGATCGACCCTCGACAGCAGCAAAGTCATGTTTTAATTAAGTTGAGCTTGTAGCTGAATGAATTAAAGTTTAACGTTTTGGTATAGAATAATATCATTTACCAGGAAACTGATCAGTGGTATGAAGAATGTATTCTAGAATAAGAATTGACACTCTGAATTGAAAGAGCCTTACATAAATGGAAATACAAACCATCGCGACAACTTTATAAGTAGCTTTAATTGGAAAGTGTTGACAGTACTGTAGGATAGGAATTTTTAGTGTCTAGTCTAGAATAGGGTTGCAAAATGCAGATGAACATAGGCTGGTATAGGGTAAGGGTTTTCGGTGTCCCCAGCAGCACACCCCACCCAAAATTTCACAGAATACCCCCCACCCCCTGGGCATGTAACCAATCATGCTTAGAGACTTACAATGTACATGTATTTGAAATCTCATATCATTTTTGACAGGCATCAAGTCTGGAATTTTTATGTCAGCATAACTTTGACTTCAATAAGGTAATTAAGGAAAATTAAAAGACACTTTATTTTATGTATAGCAACAATGTACGTTATGTGCCTTCTTCCATGATCCGCTGAAATAATAGAGGGTTGTACATGTGTACTCTGCTCACCCCTTCAGTCCTAACTCGATTCTTAAATTATCCTAACTGATTGCAATACAATGTACACAAACACAAAACAGAGTATGCCAGTTAAGTTTTGAGAATTTGGCGGTACAGTCAAACCTTCCTGTAAGTGGACAACTCTTGGGACCAGAAAAGGAGAGGTGTCCATTTATGGCAGGTTAAAATGTAGTGTTTTATATGTGGCTGGAACCATATATAACTAAGTGCTCACAGCAGGCTAATGGGAGGTATCAAGACAATATTATTATATCCCCTAGTTGATGATTCTTAGTCCAGAATTGATCACCTGAAGTGTTTTAAAATATCATTGCAGTACTAATGTAATCATTATAGGAAAGAAGTAGTTTCTCATCCTTTATTTATTTTATTATTATTTTGCAGTTCATATACAATGGAATTCCTTTCTTAAATAATGATCAGGTAAATTTAATGTAATATATTGTTTGCATTGCAATAGTCTGTAAACTAAATTTACATGTAACATAAATTTTAATTATAAAGGCTGAGTCTAGTCTCCTATGCAGCCGTTATTTGTGTCGTCACGCAACGCAGGTTTGAGCAGCCGTTAGTGGGGAGAAGCGTTGTGGGACGACACAAATAACGGCTGCGTAGGAGACTAGGCTGAGTCCTGCTGCAATTATTATTGATGATTACTTTGTGGGAGATGTGGTGGCCTAATGGTTAGTGTATTTAGTTCAATGGTTCGTATTGCGATCCAGGTTCAAGCCCTGCCAGGGGTCACTGAGAGTTAAAACTCTTTCACTGCCTCTCTCCACTCAGGAGTATAAATGGATACCGATGAATTGTCATGGCAATCTGCCAAAATGCTGGGGTTACCTGTGATGGACTTAAGCAGCCCATCCAGGGGAGTAGCGATATTCCTAGTCGCTTCATGCTATGGAAACCAGAGTTAAAGGAGCAGTGTCATCAAGATTTAGCACTACTTAAACATCCTAGCAGAAGTGTTTGTATCAATGGAAATCCACAAATAGTGGCCTGGTCTTGCTAAAAGTTACAGACTCCATCCGCGCTAAGTTATTTGCATAACTTAAAGACTCCAAAAAAATGCCAATTATTTTCACTAATTTATATTCATTTCTCAACTAAAAATTTTCACTCTTCCCTTGATAATGATGATAGAATCATCGAAACGTTGGACAGCAATAATTTTTGTATTTCTACTATACTAGTACAGAAAAACTGTTAAGAATAGGTAGAAAAGAAGTGGAATGAAACTTGAAAAAGTCGGGCCAACGTTTTCAAGTTTTACGGTGCTCTTGGGAAAAATAGCTCAAAATCAATGATTCTGGTTTGTTCCCACCTCAGGAGAGTGAATTGATGTCTTTCTCTTGTTGTTCAGGAGCCATTTTGTGCATCAGCGAATGTACCTTCATAATTCAAGTGTAGTTTTCACAAGAACGTGGGAGAATTCTTGTGATACTGCCCCTTTAAGCACCGGCAGTGTGGGCCAGTTTGGCTGGAGTGCGGCTTTACCTTCATACACCTGGGTGGAGAGTGGCACTGTGAGAGTAAAATCTTTCCCAACAACACAACATAATTATTAAGGACCCTAGCCTAGCTTGAACTTGATTCAGAGTCCAACACACTAATCGTTACACCACTGTGCCTCCAACAGTGCACATAAATGCCCAAAGATCTTTGCACTGTTATCTCTTATAAACATGCAATAAGTTGTCTTTAATTTTGCTAATTTGATAGTTGTTGTACCATTTTATTTTCAGGTGGCATTACTGCAAAAATATCACACAAATGGTGATTTGTATACAAGTTTCCAGTCACAAACATTAAGGTACAATGTATGTAAAACCCGACTATTGCCTTTAACCCTTTCACTCCCAAGAGTGCTAAGTTCAAAACTGAGGGAAAAAATTTTAAATTTTTCATTTTGCAAAAAGGTCAAAACCAAACAGCACCACTTAAAAGTACTGCTCAATAGCTTTCATTTGAATGGTCACACACTTAAGGTTTCATCCACGACAACATTTATTGACTCAAGGTTTGACTCTGGGAGTTAAAGGGTTAAATATGTAGTGGCTCCCACCTCTTTGTGCTTTTTCTATTTCAAATATTATACAATGTTGCAACATTTTTTCCGATTTCTCCACCTGCTTCCTGCCTGCACCTTAGGAATGCCACCTCCTGCCCTCTCTTTTCTCACCTCCCGTAGACCTCCAGTCCTTTACTCCCAGTACCTCTTCTCCTGTCCCCCTTCTAATGGTGAGGGTGTTGAACTCTGGATCGAGCAGCTCAAGTTTGAGCGCTGGCCGGGGTCATTGTGTTGTGTTCTTGGGCAAGACATTTAACTCTCACAGTGCCTCTCTCCACCCAGGATTATAATGGGTTTAGGGGGTTGTAAAAGCCATACAATTGTACACATGTGATGTCAATGGGTACCAGTTAGGGCAACCTGACAAAAATTGATGCTGGGAGGTAAGTACGATGGACTGGGATGCTAGTCCATCCAGGGAAAGTTTAATGTTACAGAAACCGTGATAAGTTCTGGCAGTATGGGCCACTATTTACTAGCGGTTGAGTTTGTCTGTGACACATGCAAACTAATCACAGCTTACCCCCCAGCATTTTGTCGCATTTTGTCGCTGGCACATTTATATCCTGTAAGTAAGTAAGTAATTTATTTAACCACATCACGGATGAGTTCGAGACTCATTTAAACGTGAACGTGCAAAATACAGAATAAGACATCTAATGAAATTGAACTATACATTAAAATCTAAGATAAACACGAATGATGAAATAGGCTAATTGAGAAATAAATAACTGACTAATTAGTATATAATAAATATTAAAGTGCACTAGAACTATTAACTTACATAACGTTGGCACTCTTAAATAAACTTAAATAATTGTAAATAATTGAAATTGAAATGACTAGTCTCCACAAAGAGACTGAGCAGCAGCATTGGACCCCAGTGGTCAGGTTTACATCATTTAGCATGGCCTTCAAGATGTTGAGGGAAGAAGCCCTCCTGACATAGTCAGGTAAATTGTTCCATAAACGTGAAGTCATATATATTGGGTGGAGAGAGGCACTGTGATAGTTATTATAAGTGTCTTGCCCAAGAACACAACACAATGACCCGAGCAGTGCTTGAACCCGGTCTGCACTAACCAATAAGCCTGACTACATCTCCCACTTATTAGCATGTACATCTACTAAAAATATTCCTCCACAGGATAATAGATGAAGATGTCCTGGACAGATGTGAAAAACTAGAGGAGTGGGTCTCATCAGCGCAGAATGGAGACGAAATTGAGTTTAACCTTGGTAGTTGTAAGTAATTAGTGTGTAGCTATGCTGTGAAATAATATATTATGACATAACTGATTGTTGGGTAACTTTTGTTGTGAACTATATTTTTTTAAATAACACTCATGTAATGAAGCTTCAATGATGAAAGAACATCAGTTTTACAATATATGTCAAAAAAACGCAGCCATGATAAGAAACGCAATGGCAAATGCAGAAAGGATTGACCAAGACCAGGAGGATGTAAAAAGACGATCAATGGACCACATTATCTCATATTCCATGGAAAGCAATGTCGGGGTACCAAAAACCGATTCGACCGCGATGTGCATCGGTAAGCCTACAGGGCTTCTTTGATTTTGATCGAATCATTATTCCCTTTCTAACCTTGCATGGCTACATTGGTCACTCGGCTGTGACTCGGAGAATAAATTTACTCAGCTTATAACTCTTTTTTTTTCAGTTGAGCGGCAGAGTTTTGTCGAGTAGAAATTTGTTTGCGAAGAGATTTGTTGAGTAGAGTTTTGCATGTTGAGTAGAGTTTGCGCCTCGGTATATCGGAAAGCGCAGCAGTAACATGAATTCATTCCCTGGCCTCACTGGCTCCTTTCAGAGATGTAGCTCTAGACATCAATTTCGGTGAGCAAAGAAGGCTACATAGCCCATATAGATTCGAGAGAAGTTGTGTTTCTGTTTCGCTTACATGGAACGTGATGATTTTATCCGCTCTGTTATACTGTGGAATAATATACCATTCCAGCTCAAGAACACTTTTTTGAATTATTGTTTTCAAGTAAAAACGTTCAGTTCCGCACAGTGGTTATGATTCTTTGTTTCAAATTTTATGAATTTGAATATCTCAATCATCCAACTGTAACTACTCACATTACTAACAGAACCGCTTCGATGTTTCCCAGTAAAGCTGAGTTTACTTGGAATTAGAGATCGACTGAGCGGCCCTATACTCAGAGCAGGGTAACCGTAACTAGCGAATCCAGTTTGTGTGTTTTGTGCAAATCAAGGATCGAGTATGTTTCTGGACCATTTCAGAAGTTGTGGAACAGATTTCCATTCGCGTCTAGTGATGGCAAAGTAAGAAAAGTTGAAACTCTTCAAGGTTATTGAAAACATTTCAATGGTTCACCTTCGTTTCCATTTGTGTGTAAATTTTCTCTTGTTGATAGATTATATTGAATTAATAGGTCATTCTGTGTACAAATAATAAAGACTGATAAATCGAAACTGCTTGAATTGACTGAAACTGCATTAAAACTTGAAAACCGCATTAAATATTCAGTACTCTCATACTCTTTAGCCGTTTACTCAGTGTACATTAACGTACAAGCTTTTCAGTTTTGATGTATTTTGGGGCTCATTTCGGACAAGTATCTGAAGAATCAATCCTCTATATAAGCCAGATTACGTGACTGGTTCAAAAGAATGCAACGCTTACTTCTTGCTACAAACTAACGGTCTCAGTTGTTTTCGTCAACTGTCCAAGTCAAACAACCGAAGTGCTGTCACTGTTCTCAGGCAATATAATAAAGCGCGAGTACACATTACTTAGTTCAAAGTCTGACTGCGTTCATCTTTGGATTTCCTTATAAACTAGTTTAAATTCCAAATCAGTAGTATTGGGGAGTGTGTACTATCAAAATGTCCATTCGAAGGCATTGGAGGCATGAGAACTGAGCTGGTAGCAATAAACTGCAACCGACTGACACAATCTTGTTTTGTCGTACTCTTTCTCTTATCAATCCAGCTCAAGAACACTTTTTTGAATTATTGTTTTCAAGTAAAAACGTTCAGTTCCGCACAGTGGTTATGATTCTTTGTTTGAAATTGTTCAATTTGCATATCTCAATCGTCCAATTGTAACTATACTGACTTTGCTAGCAGAACCGCTTCGATTTTTCCCGGCCAGAAAAGCTGACTTTATTTGGAATTAGAGACCAAAGCGGCCCTACTCAGAGTCGGGTAACCGTAACTACAGAACAGTCCACTAGAAACTCCACAGAGAACACCACGTCCGAAGAAAGCCCTACTGTAAAGTTCGAAAAAGGTGGATTTGAGACCCTAGCCCTTTTCACAGTACAGTCCAACATAGAAGAGAGGCAAATTCGGCGACAAGTTGCAAAACATCGTTTAAACTCTTTTAGTGTATAAGCAGTTGTAATATATGTATGTATCATGTAGGAGAACTACAATTGTTTCCTTTGGCGTTGTTTGCTGAAATAACTCTAAAACAGACTTCGCTATAAAAATATAAGAGTAGATTCAGATAAGCAACAGTGAGATCGTTTTACGATCTTTACCGCAAACGTAAGCTTAAAGAGTTGTAGATGTAGGTTTTCTCCGTTCTTAAACTGCTTGTATTCTAACATAGTTCAAGAAGCTCAACAAAATCACGATGTTTTGCTGTTTGTGCCCGAAATTGCCTGGCTTCAGTTGTGTGTGCCTTTAGCT
Source organism: Desmophyllum pertusum (assembly GCA_029204205.1). Lineage (NCBI taxonomy): Eukaryota > Metazoa > Cnidaria > Anthozoa > Scleractinia > Caryophylliidae > Desmophyllum > Desmophyllum pertusum. Next base: position 4,518,018 of record MU825874.1, read on the forward strand.
GTATTGTTGTGCAAATATCAGATGACAAGTTCACCGTGCCGTGAAAAGCCGGGCTTTTATTAGCTCTCTCGCGCATAAATTAATACGGCTTTTGGTCTGAGATGACAAGTTCACCGTGAAAAGGTCTTTTTTTAGCTCTCTCGCAGCTCTCTCTCGCGCATAAATTAATACGGCTTTTGGTCTGAGATGACAAGTTCACCGTGAAAAGGTCTTTTTTTAGCTCTCTCGCAGCTCTCTCTCGCGCATAAATTAATACGGCTTTTGGTCTGAGATGACAAGTTCACCGTGAAAAGGGCTTTTATTAGCTCTCTCGCAGCTCTCTCTCGCGCATAAATTAATACGGCTTTTGGTCTGAGATGACAAGTTTCACCGTGAAAAGGGCTTTTATTAGCTCTCTCGCAGCTCTCTCTCGCGCATAAATTAATACGGCTTTTGGTCTGAGATGACAAGTTCACCGTGAAAAGGGCTTTTATTAGCTCTCTCGCAGCTCTCTCTCGCGCATAAATTAATACGGCTTTTGGTCTGAGATGACAAGTTCACCGTGAAAAGGTCTTTTTTAGCTCTCTCGCAGCTCTCTCTCGCGCATAAATTAATACGGCTTTTGGTCTGAGATGACAAGTTCACCGTGAAAAGGGCTTTTATTAGCTCTCTCGCAGCTCTCTCTCGCGCATAAATTAATACGGCTTTTGGTCTGAGATGACAAGTTCACCGTGAAAAGGGCTTTTATTAGCTCTCTCGCAGCTCTCTCTCGCGCATAAATTAATACGGCTTTTGGTCTGAGATGACAAGTTCACCGTGAAAAGGGCTTTTATTAGCTCTCTCGCAGTTCTCTCTCGCGCATAAATTAATACGGCTTTTGGTCTGAGATGACAAGTTCACCGTGAAAAGGTCTTTTTTTAGCTCTCTCGCAGCTCTCTCTCGCGCATAAATTAATACGGCTTTTGGTCTGAGATGACAAGTTCACCGTGAAAAGGGCTTTTATTAGCTCTCTCGCAGTTCTCTCTCGCGCATAAATTAATACGGCTTTTGGTCTGAGATGACAAGTTCACCGTGAAAAGGGCTTTTATTAGCTCTCGCAGTTCTCTCTCGCGCATAAATTAATACGGCTTTTGGTCTGAGATGACAAGTTCACCGTGAAAAGGGCTTTTATTAGCTCTCTCGCAGCTCTCTCTCGCGCATAAATTAATACGGCTTTTGGTCTGAGATGACAAGTTCACCGTGAAAAGGTCTTTTTTTAGCTCTCTCGCAGTTCTCTCTCGCGCATAAATTAATACGGCTTTTGGTCTGAGATGACAAGTTCACCGTGAAAAGGTCTTTTTTTAGCTCTCTCGCAGCTCTCTCTCGCGCATAAATTAATACGGCTTTTGGTCTGAGATGACAAGTTCACCGTGAAAAGGTCTTTTTTTAGCTCTCTCGCAGTTCTCTCTCGCGCATAAATTAATACGGCTTTTGGTCTGAGATGACAAGTTCACCGTGAAAAGGGCTTTTATTAGCTCTCTCGCAGTTCTCTCTCGCGCATAAATTAATACGGCTTTTGGTCTGAGATGACAAGTTCACCGTGAAAAGGGCTTTTATTAGCTCTCCCGCAGCTCTCTCGCGCATAGATTAATACGGCTTTCGGTCTGAGACACCAGAATCAATCAATCCTAAAAATAAGTTCGTTAAAACGTGAACGGAGGAGGAATAACTCGCTGAATAACGACTCAACACTTGCCCCAAAAACTCAGCCGTAACAAAAAAGCAATGGCAAATACAGAAAGCGTTGACCAAGACCGGGAGGATAAAAAAAGACGATCAATGGACCATATAGAAAGAAATCACATGTTCCATGGAAAACAAGGAAAGAGCGTTTTTATGTCAAATAACCGATGTGATGTCTGGGCACTAATTCAAGAGACATTGACTAACCCTGATACGACAAGCCTACACAGATCAAAGAAGGAAAGACTAGTGTACAAAAAGAACTTTGCTACTCCCGTGGGAGTTGATGGTCTTACGGGAACTTGGTGTTATTTTGTAACAATAATTTACGACACGAGAGACAACTTCATAATCACAGCGTTTCCTTCTGTGTGATGCGAAAGACAATATTAAGCTTCTTTTTACATCAAGGTTTGGAGCTTTTCTGCACAACTTTACGCTTAGTTTATTTTATACTTACGGGTAACCGTAACTAGCGAATCCAGTTTGTGTGTTTTGTGCAAATCAAGGATCGTGTACTATGTTTCTGGACCATTTCAGAAGTTGTGGAACAGCTTTCCATTCGCGATGGCAAAGTACGATTAGAGGTTGAAACTCTTCAAGGTTATTGAAAATATTTCAATGGTTCGCCTTCGTTTCCATCCGTTTGTAGATTTTCTCTTGTTGATAGATTATATTGAATTAATAGGTCATTCTGTGTACAAATAATAAAGAATGAATCGAAACTGCTTCAATTGACTGAAACTGCATTAAAACTTGAAAGCCGCATTAAATATTCAGTACTCTCATACTCTTTAGCCCTTTACTCAGTGTACATTAACGTACAAGCTTTTCAGTTTTGATGTATTTTGGGGCTCATTTCGGACAAGTATCTGAAGTATCAATCCTCTATATAAGCCAGATTACGTGACTGGTTCAAAGAATGCAACGCTTACTTCTTGTTACAAACTAACGGTCTCAGTTGTTTTCGTCAACTGTCCGAGTCAAACAACCGAAGTGCTGTCACTGTTCTCTGGCAATATAATAAAGCGCGAGTACGCATTACTTAGTTCAAAGTCTGACTGCGTTCATCTTCAGTTGGATTTCCATATAAACTGTAGTTTAAATTCCAAAACAGTAGAACTGGGGAGTACGGTATGTACTGTAAATGGCCATTCGAAGGCATTGAAGACACGAGAACTAAGCTGGTAGCAATAAACTGCAAGCGACATGACACAATCTTGTTCTTACTCTCTCGCCATTGTCCATTCAAGCATGTTATCGGCCAAATTGCCCTGAATGATCTTTTCTTATTTTTAGGCTAAAATATCGCACGGTTGTTTGTCGGCGGTGAGATAGCTCAGTCAGGAAGGCCACAGACATAAGAGTAGTAGTTTGTGCGGGAAGTCGTGCGTTCCACACTCAGCAGATCCATAGTAACAAGTCAATTTTCGCTCGAAGTTCTCCTGAGCAAGGAAAAAGAAGGCAAACAAAAAAAAAATCAAAACGAAATTTCAAAACATTGAATGATGATTAAATTTAAAACAGGAATGAGGTTCAACATATAAGGTTCAACACAATCAATTTAAAGAAAGAACAAGCAGTTTGACCAACTCATAACAACTCCGCAGAAAGAAAATCGGCGTTGTCGACCGAAGAACAGTTCGCAGAAACTTCATCGCAGAACAGTCAACAAAAACTGAACTCCGCAGAAAACACTGCGGAACAGTCCGCAGAAACTGTATCGCAGAACAGTCCACAAGAAACTCCACACAAAACACCGTTAACTTGTTGTATTTTTATAACAATACAGTCGAACATTGAAAAGAGGCAAATTCGGGCACAAGCTGCAAAACATCGTGTTTTTCTTGAGCCTCTTAAACTCTTTTGGTATATTGGAAGCAGTTTTAAAATGTAGCAGAATTACAATTGGACCAATTGTTTTCCCGCTCGATCGCCTGCGGGCTTTTGTGTCGAGAGGACGTTTACAGGTACAGCAGATTCTTGTTCTTTCCGTTACGTCACACTTGTTTATTTATTTAAAAAGAGAAGGACATATATTGCATTCCAATAAACCCGCGCTTGTAAGAACTTGTAAGTGTATTATTAATATAAGAGTAGATCCATATAAGCAACAGAGAGATCATTTTACGATCTTTACGGCAAACGTAAGCTAAAAGAGTTGTAGATGTATAGTTCTTCTCCGTTTTAAAACTATTTTTATATACTAAGATAGTTCAAGAGGCTCAAGGAGATTACGACTGTTTTGCAGCTTGCATGTGGTTGAAATTGCCTGGAGCATTGTAAATATGACGAGTTAACCGTGAACTCAGCAGGAAGTGCACATAGCGGGGTGGTCATGTGTGACACGACAACACAACACAACACACAAACCGTGAAAAGGGCTTTTTTTAGCTCTCTCGAACAGGTTAATACGGCATTCGGTCTGAGACATCATAGAAGAAGGAACTGACAAGGCCGGAGGAGGAACAACTCGCTGAAATACGACTCAACACTTGTCCCCCCAAAAACGCAATGGCAAACGCAGAAAGGATTGACCAAGGCCAGGAGGATAAAAAAAGACGATCAATGGACCACATAGAAAGAAATCATATGTTGCATGGAAAACAAGGAAAGAGCGTATTCCTTTCAATTAACCGATGTGATGTCTGGGCACTAATTCAAGAGACATTGACTAAACCAGATACGACAAGTGAACACAGATCAAAGAAGGAAAGACTAGTGTACAAAAAGAACTTTGCTACTCCTGTGGGGGTTGATGGACTTACGGGAACTTGGTGTTATTTTGTAACAATCATTTACGACACAAGAGACAACTACATAATCACAGCTTTTCCGTCCGTGTGATGCGAAAGACAATATTAAGCTTCTTTTTACATCACGTTTTGGAGCTTTTCTGCACAACTTTACGCTTAGTTTATTTTATACTTACGGATAACCGTAACTAGCGAATCCAGTTTGTGTGTTTTGTGCAAATCAAGGATCGTGTACTATGTTTCTGGACCATTTCAGAAGTTGTGGAACAGCTTTCCATTCGCGTATAGTGATGGCAAAGTACGATTAAAGGTTGAAACTCTTCAAGGTTATTGAAAATATTTCAATGGTTCGCCTTCGTTTCCATTCGTTTGTAGATTTTCTCTTGTTGATAGATTATATTGAATTAATAGGTCATTCTGTGTACAAATAATAAAGAATGAATCGAAACTGCTTCAATTGACTGAAACTGCATTAAAACTTGAAAGCCGCATTAAATATTCAGTACTCTCATACTCTTTAGCCCTTTACTCAGTGTACATTAACGTACAAGCTTTTCAGTTTTGATGTATTTTGGGGCTCATTTCGGACAAGTATCTGAAGTATCAATCCTCTATATAAGCCAGATTACGTGACTGGTTCAAAAGAATGCAACGCTTACTTCTTGCTACAAACTAACGGTCTCAGTTGTTTTCGTCAACTGTCCGAGTCAAACAACCGAAGTGCTGTCACTGTTCTCTGGCAATATAATAAAGCGCGAGTACGCATTACTTTGTTCAAAGTCTGACTGCGTTCATCTTCAGTTGGATTTCCATATAAACTGTAGTTTAAATTCCAAAACAGTAGAACTGGGGAGTACGGTATGTACTGTAAATGGCCATTCGAAGGCATTGAAGACACGAGAACTAAGCTGGTAGCAATAAACTGCAAGCGACATGACACAATCTTGTTCCGTCTTACTCTCTCGCCATTGTCCATTCAAGCATGTTATCGGCCAAATTGCCCTGAATGATCTTTTCTTATTTTTAGGCTAAAATATCGCACGGTTGTTTGTCGGCGGTGAGATAGCTCAGTCAGGAAGGCCACAGACATAAGAGTAGTAGTTTGTGCGGGAAGTCGTGCGTTCCACACTCAGCAGATCCAGCAGATCTATAGTAACAAGTCAATTTTCGCTCGAAGTTCTCCTGAGCAAGGAAAAAGAAGGCAAACAAAAAAAAAATCAAAACGAAATTTCAAAACATTGAATGATGATTAAATTTAAAACAGGAATGAGGTTCAACATATAAGGTTCAACACAATCAATTTAAAGAAAGAACAAGCAGTTTGACCAACTCATAACAACTCCGCAGAAAGAAAATCGGCGTTGTCGACCGAAGAACAGTTCGCAGAAACTTCATCGCAGAACAGTCAACAAAAACTGAACTCCGCAGAAAACACTGCGGAACAGTCCGCAGAAACTGTATCGCAGAACAGTCCACAAGAAACTCCACACAAAACACCGTTAACTTGTTGTATTTTTATAACAATACAGTCGAACATTGAAAAGAGGCAAATTCGGGCACAAGCTGCAAAACATCGTGTTTTTCTTGAGCCTCTTAAACTCTTTTGGTATATTGGAAGCAGTTTTAAAATGTAGCAGAATTACAATTGGACCAATTGTTTTCCCGCTCGATCGCCTGCGGGCTTTTGTGTCGAGAGGACGTTTACAGGTACAGCAGATTCTTGTTCTTTCCGTTACGTCACACTTGTTTATTTATTTAAAAAGAGAAGGACATATATTGCATTCCAATAAACCCGCGCTTGTAAGAACTTGTAAGTGTATTATTAATATAAGAAGAGTAGATCCATATAAGCAACAGAGAGATCATTTTACGATCTTTACGGCAAACGTAAGCTAAAAGAGTTGTAGATGTATAGTTCTTCTCCGTTTTAAAACTATTTTTATATACTAAGATAGTTCAAGAGGCTCAAGGAGATTACGACTGTTTTGCAGCTTGCATGTGGTTGAAATTGCCTGGAGCATTGTAAATATGACGAGTTAACCGTGAACTCAGCAGGAAGTGCACATAGCGGGGTGGTCATGTGTGACACGACAACACAACACAACACACAAACCGTGAAAAGGGCTTTTTTTAGCTCTCTCGAACAGGTTAATACGGCATTCGGTCTGAGACACCATAGAAGAAGGAACTGACAAGGCCGGAGGAGGAACAACTCGCTGAAATACGACTCAACACTTGTCCCCCCAAAAACGCAATGGCAAACGCAGAAAGGATTGACCAAGGCCAGGAGGATAAAAAAAGACGATCAATGGACCACATAGAAAGAAACCATATGTTGCATGGAAAACAAGGAAAGAGCGTATTCCTTTCAATTAACCGATGTGATGTCTGGGCACTAATTCAAGAGACATTGACTAAACCAGATACGACAAGTGAACACAGATCAAAGAAGGAAAGACTAGTGTACAAAAAGAACTTTGCTACTCCTGTGGGGGTTGATGGACTTACGGGAACTTGGTGTTATTTTGTAACAATCATTTACGACACAAGAGACAACTACATAATCACAGCTTTTCCGTCCGTGTGATGCGAAAGACAATATTAAGCTTCTCTTTACATCACGTTTTGGAGCTTTTCTGCACAACTTTACGCTTAAGTTTATTTTATACTTACGGGTAACCGTATAAACTAGCGAATACCGGTTTGTGTGTTTTGTTTTGTGCCAATCAAGGATCGTGTATGTTTCTAGACCATTTCAGAAGTTGTGGAACAGATTTCCATTCGCGTATATTGATGGCAAAGTACGATTAAAGGTTGAAACTCTTCAAGGTTATTGAAAACATTTCCATGGTTCAGGTTCGTTTCCATTTGTGTGTAAATTTTCTCTTGTTGATAGATTATATTGAATTAATAGGTCATTCTGTGTACAAATAATAAAGAATGAATCGAAACTGCTTGAATTGACTGAAACTGCATTAAAACTTGAAAGCCGCATTAAATATTCAGTACTCTCACACTCTTTATCCGTTTACTCAGTGTACATTAACGTACAAGATTTTCAGTTTTGATGTATTTTGGGGCTCATTTCGGACAAGTGTCTGAAGTATCAATCCTCTATAAGCCAGATTACGTGACTGCTTCAAAAGAATGCAACGCTTACTTCTTGCTACAAACTAACGGTCTCAGTTGTTTTCGTCCACTGTCCGAGTCAAACAACCGAAGTGCTGTCACTGTTCTCAGGCAAACATCGTGTTTTTATTGAGCCTTTTAAACTCTTTTGGTATATTCGAAGCAGTTTTAAAATGTAGCAGAATTGCAATTGTTTTTTCCGCTCGATCGCCTGCAGGCTTTTGTGTTGAGAGGAAGTTTATACTTCTTCATCCCAAGGTTGAATCATCACGCAGGCTCTCTTGCTTCTGTTTCGTGCCGTTCTTGGTAGACAATAAATGTGACCTTGTTTTTTTTAGGTCACATTTGTTTGTCAGTTTAAAATTATTGCATACCATGCAAGAAACACGCGGCCAGTCTTTGTGGAAATAATTCACAGGTCTCGTAATCAAATATGACAAGACTTCGCTGTTGAGTAAATCCGTATCGGCAACAGAGTTATCGTTTTACGATCTTTACCGCAAACAATTAAGCTAAAATAGTTGTAGATGTAGTTCTTCTCCGTTTTTAAACTATTTTTATATATTCTAAGATAGTTCAAGAAGCTCAAGGAAATTACGATATTTTACAGCTTGTGCCCTTGTGGAACAGCTTTCCATTCGCGTCTAGTGATGGCAAAGTAAGCGGATTAAAGGTTGAAACTCTTCAAGGTTATTGAAAACATTTCAATGGTTCGCCTTCACGTTTTCATTCTTGTGTAGATTATCTCTTGTTGATAGGTTATATTGATTAATATGTAATTATGTATACAAATAATAAAGAATGAATGGAAAATGCTAGAAATGAGTGGATTGAATATTCAGTATTCTCGTACGCTTTAGCCGTTTACTCAATGCACATTAACGTGCGAGATTTTCAGTTTTGATGTATTTTGGGTCTCATTTCCGACAAGTATCAATATCTATAAGCCAGGTTAAGTGACTGTTCAAAATTAAAGTTGTTGTTAGAAACAGTACCGCACAACAGTCCTCAGAAAATGTACCGCACAACAGCTTTTGAGCAGAAACTGTTTCACACAACAGTTTTCAGAGCAAGAACTGTACCGCACAACAGTTCTTGAGTAAGAACTGTTGTACGGCACAACAGTTCTTGAGCAAGAACTGTTGTACCGCACAAGAGTTCTTGAGTAAGAACTGTTGTACCGCACAAGAGTTCTTGAGCAAGAACTGCATGTTGTACCGCACAACAGTTTTGAGCATGTACACTAAATGTACAGTGGATGTTATTCAGTGCTAGTTTGGGCTATGAACATCCTCTCGCATTCATAAAACAGAGGAATTGTTTTTTAAGAGTAGATTTGTCCATTAGAGTTTTGTCGAGTAGAGTTTGCGCCGGCTCAGTTTGATATCACGGCTCAGTTTGATATCACAGTTTGATATCGGAAAGCGCAGAAGTAACATGAGTTCATTCCTTCACAGGCTCCTTTCAGAGATGTAGCTCTAGACATCAATTTCGGTGAGCAAAGAAGGCTACATAGCCCATAAAGATTGAGAGAAGTTGTGTTTCTGTTTCGCTTACATCGAACGTGATAATTTTATCTCTGTTACACTGTGGAATAATATGCCATTCAAGCTCAAGAACACTGATTTGAATTATTGTTTTAAAGTCAAATCGTTCAGTTCCGCACAGTGGTTATGCATGATTCTTTGTTTCAAATGTTATAAATTTTAATATCTCAATCATCCAATTCAGTGTAACTACTCACATTACTAACAGAACCGCTTCGTTGTTTCCCAGTAAAGCGGACCGACTTCGTTACTTGGAATTAGAGATCGACTGAGCGGCCCTACTCAGAGCCGGGTAACCGTAACTAGCGAATCCAGTTTGTGTGTTTTGTGCAAATGTGTCCGGACCATTTCAGAAGTTGTGGAATAGCCTACCATCCCCTCCGCGGAGCCTATTTATAGGCTAGTTGTGGAACAGATTTCCATTCGCGTCTAGTGATGGCAAAGTAGGTTGAAACTCTTCAAGGTCATTGAAAACATTTCAATGGTTCGCCTTCGTTTCCATTCGTGTGTAGAGTTTCTCTTGTTGATAGATTACTGCATTGAAATAGGTCATTCTGTATACAAATCTGACAAATAATAAAGAATGAATCGAAACTGCTTGAATTGAGTTCATTGAATATTCAGTACTCTCATACGCTTTAGCCGTTTACTCGGTGTATCTCAGTAAAAACGAGATTTTGAGTTTTGATGTATTTTGGGGCTCATTTCCGATAAGTATCAATCCTCTATAAGCCAGATTAATTGACTGGTTCAAAAGAAAGTCACGCTTACAGCTAGCTACAAACTAACGGTCTCAGTTGTTTTCGTCAACTGTCTGAGTCAAACAACCGGAGTGCTGTCACTGTTCTCCGTCAATATAATAAAGCGCGAGTACGCATTACTTAGTTCAAAGTCTGACTGCGTTCATCTTTGGATTTCCTTATAAACTAGTTTAAATTCCAAAACAATCAAACTGGGGAGTACGGTATGTACGGTAAATGGCCATTCGAAGGCATTGAAGGTACGAGAACTAAGCTGGTAGCAATAAACTGCAAGCGACATGACACAATCTTGTTTCGTCTTACTCTCTCGCCATTGTCCATTCAAGCATGTTATCGACCAAATTGCCCTGAATGATCTTTTCTTATATCGCACGGTTGTTTGGCGGAGGTGAGATAGCTCAGTCAACAAGGCCACAGACATAAGAGTAGTAGTTTGTGCGGGAAGTCTTGTGTTCCACACTCAGCAGATACAGCAGATCCATAGCAGAAAGTGAGTTGTCGCTCGAAGGTCCTCCTGAGCAAGGAAAAAGAAGGGGAAAAAAAAAAATCAAAACGAAATTTCAAAGCATTAAATGATAATTAATTTTAAAAGATGAATGAGGTTCAACATATAAGGTTCAAACAATCAATTTAAAGAAAGAACCAAGCAGTTTGACCAACTCATAACAACTCCGCAGAAAGAAAATCGGCGTTGTCGTCCGCGGAACAGTCCGCAGAAACTTCATCGCAGAACGTTAACAGTCCATAGGAAACTCCGCAGAAAACACTGCGGAACAGTCCGCAGAAACTGCATCGCACAACAGTCCACTAGACAAACTCCGCAGAAAACACTGCGGAACAGTCCGCAGAAACTGTATCGCAGAACACGGCCACAAGAAAACTCCACACAAAACACCGCGGCTGCAGAAAGCGCCACAGTAAAGTTTAAAAAAAACGTCGATTCAGCGAGACCTTAGAGAAATTGGCATGAGACAAGCAGTAGTGCAGTTTTACATAGAAGAGAGGCAAATTCGGGCATAAGCTGCAAAACATCATGTTTTTCTTGAGCCTCTTAAACTCTTTTAGTATATTAGAAGCAGTTTTAAAATGTAGCAGAATATGACAATTGTTTTCCCGCTCGATCGCCTGCGGGCTTAACGGTTAAACTGAGAGTTTATATTCAAAAGGATCTTGGTATAAAATAAATTTGACCTTTTTTTTTTAGGTCACAGTAGATCCGTATAAGCAACAGTGATCGTTTTACGATCTTTACGGCAAACGTAAGCCAAAAGAGTTGTAGTTCTTCTGCGTTTTTAAACTATTTTTTATATCATCCAGTTTGTGTGTTTTGTGCAAATGTGTCTGGACCAGTTTCAGAAGTTGTGGAACAGATTTCCATTCGCGTCTAGTGATGGCAAAGTAGGTTGAAACTCTTCAAGGTCATTGAAAACATTTCAATGGTTCGCCTTCGTTTCCATTCGTGTGTAGATTTTCTCTTGTTGATAGATTACATTGAAATAGGTCATTCTGTATACAAATAATAAAGAATGAATCGAAACTGCTTGAATTTGGTGCATTAAATATTCAGTACTCTCTCAGTAAAAAAGAGATTTTGATGTCTTTTGGGGCTGATTTCCGACAAGTATATCAATCCTCTATAAGCCAGAATAAGTGACTTGTTCAAAAGAAAGCAACGCTTACTTCTTGCTAGAAACTAACGGTCTCAGTTGTTTTCGTCAACTGTCCGAGTCAAACAACCGGAGTGCTGATACTGTTCTCAGTAGTTTAAATTCCAAAACAATAGAACTGGGGAGTACGGTATGTACGGTAAATGGCCATTCGAAGGCATTGGAGGCACGAGAACTAAGCTGGTAGCAATAAACTGCAAGCGACATGACACAATCTTGTTTCGTCTTTCTCTCTCGCCATTGTCCATTCAAGCATGTTATCGGCCAAATTGCCCTGAATGATCTTTTCTTATTATTAAGCTAAAATATCGCACAGTTGTTTGTCGGCGGTGAGATAGCTCAGTCAGGAAGGCCACAGACATAAGAGTAGTAGTTTGTGCGGGAAGTCTTGTGTTCCACACTCAGCAGATCCAGCAGTTCCATAGTAACAAGTGAATTTTCGCTCGAAGTTCTCCTGAGCAAGAAAAAGAAGGCAAACAAAAAAAAAATCAAAACGAAATTTCAAAACATTGAATGAGAATTACATTTAAAACACGAATGCGGTTCTACATATAAGGTTCAACACAAGCAATTTAAAGAAAGAACAAGCAGTTTGACCAACTCATAACAACTCCACAGAAAGAAAATCGGCCTTGTCGACCGAAGAACAGTCCGCAGAAACTTCATCGCAGAACAGTCCACAAGAAACTCCGCAGTAAACACTGTGGAACAGTCCGCAGAAACTGTATCGCAGAACAGTCCACTAGAAACTCCACACAAAACACCGCGTCTGCAGAAAGTGCCACAGTAAAGGTAAAACAAAATTGAGAGACACAAGCAGTAGCCCTTTTTACGGTTAACTTGTTGTATTTTTATAACAATACAGTCGAACATAGAACTGAGAGAGGCAAATTCGGGCACAAGCTGCAAAACATCGTGTTTTTCTTGAGCCTCTTAAACTCTTTTAGTATATAAGCAGTTTTAAAATGTAGCGTGCAGAATTACACTTTTACTCCGCTCGATCGCCTGCGTGCTTTTGTGTCCAGAGGACGTTTCCGTTGTGTAAAAATATGTAAATATGACTGAAGCTGACTGTGCTGTCATAGTGTGATGCGGCACAGAAACCGTAAAAAGCAGGTTAATGCGGCATTCGGTCTGAGACACCATAGAAGAAGGAACTGACAAAGCCGGAGGAGGAACAACTCGCTGAAATACGACTCAACACTTGTCCCAAACAACTCAGCCCGACAGAAAAACGCAATGGCAAACGCAGAAAGGATTGACCAAGGCCAGGAGGATAAAGAAAGACGATCAATGGACCATATAGAAGAAAATCACATGTTCCATGGACAACAAGGAAAGAGCGTTTTCCTTTCAACTAACCGATGTGATGTCTGGGCACTAATTCAAGAGACATTGACTAACCCGGATACGACAAGCGAACACAGATCAAGGAAGGAAAGACTAGTGTACAAAAGAACTTTTCTACTCCCGTGGGAGTTGATGGATTTACGGGAAACGTGGTGTTATTTTGTAACAGTCATTTTCGACACAAGAGACAACTTCATAATCACAGCTTTTCCGTCCGTGTGATGCGAAAGACAATATTAAGCTTCTTTTTACATCTAATCACGTTTTGGAGCTTTTCTGCACAACTTTACGCTTAAGTTTATTTTATACTTACGGGTAACCGTAACTAGCGAATACCGGTTTGTGTGTTTTGTTTTCGGTGCAAATCAAGGATCGTGTTAGCCTGCGTGCAGACGTCTCCTTTTCCTTGCAAGTTCAGTTTTAATATTGTAAAGTCATCTTCGCTTCCGTAGCTTTCCAACGCATTGGGTTGTTTCCCGGTTGTTTACAGATGTACGGCGATGTTAAGTGAACTGCAAACGGCAGAGAAAGGATTTCTTCATAATCTTTAAATTCTCCGCGACATTGATTAAGATTTGTTTGTCGTTATGATTCACGATCGGCGAAAAAACACAACACAGAATCACACGACATCACCGAACATCGCCGACATGTTTTACCTCCGTTGAATTCATGCAGCATAAATTATCTTGAGTATTTCGGACGATGATTCTAAACAATGCCTACTGTCAAGCAACCAATCAGAGCGCGGTCCCCGAATTCTGGAGAAACAGCTGGACACTGGAACACGATTAGGAACGCCGTTTCGCAGACGTCACTTTTCCGCGAGAAGCAAGGAAAAGGAGACGTCTGCACGCAGGCTAGGATCGTGTACGTTTCTGGACCATTTCAGAAGTTGTGGAACAGATTTCCATTCGCGTATATTGATTTCAAAGTACGAGTAAAGGTTGAAACTCTTCAAGGTTATAGGAGTGTTCACTGTTTATCAACATTTGTTTTGTTATTCAAATTTGCCAACCATTAAACAAAAGAACTCTTTGTTTCAACAGCCAATAGTTCTCTGGTTGGCACATTAATAACAATAGGTGACGTAACGAGAAACATCGCTATTGAAAACATTTCCATGGTTCAGGTTCGTTTCCATTTGTGTGTAAATTTTCTCTTGTTGATAGATTATATTGAATTAATAGGTCATTCCGTGTACAAATAATAAAGAATGATAAATCGAAACTGCTTGAATTGACTGAAACTGCATTAAAACTTGAAACCCGCATTAAATATTCAGTATTATTTTTTTTCTGAGAGCGCGAGCGGGCGGAACTCTCGATTCCTGCAATCTGATTGGTTCCGAGAGCGGGCAAGATTTTCCCATCTTCGTCAAAAATATTAATTTACTGGCGAAAAATGTCTGATTGGTCGACGCGCGACCACGTGACTTTACTATTTTTACAGAAAATGGCTGCCATTCTATGACTTCCATTCTATGACTTCTATGATATTTCCTGATAAAACTCCACTCGATTCGACGAAAGGGTTAATGCTTTTGACTTGTACTAACAAAATCATCCGAGCTTAAAGCTTAGAATTCAGCGACGTTTAATCCAAGGTACATAAAACCGAGAAATGTGAGTTCAATGGGCACATACAGGGCACATATCTCCGATAGACTTGATTGCTAATTCCAGTTGTGTAAGATCGAAACATCTCTCGGCGGATTGTATCAGCTTCCCTGATTCTTCCATCCAAAAAATACCAAGATTTCTTCCGTCTGATGTGTAAGTGTTTAATAATACAATTTAGTTTTGTAATGATTGTGTTAAACAAATTAAAACACGAACGAAGTATTCTCTGTTGTGTTATTGTTTTCATGCATGCTACAACTTTATCCTTCAGTATTTTAGGGCAGGTATATTTTGCAGGTTGCCGGTTAAGACTACTTTTAGAAACATTACACACGCGGTTAGCCCAATTAGCCCAACTGATGAAGGTTAGCCTATCAATTCTAACTGAAGATTAGCCTAGTTTGGGTTAGCAGACACACTGTTGACCTGCAAAATATCCCTGCCGAGTATTTTATGCCATAGCAGGAAGAGGGGGGAAGCAACTGCCGACACAGGTGAATCCAAGTTGTGGGGTATTCTGCAATCGCTCCTTTTACAGTTTTACCAGCTTATTACCGATTATTAGCTCCAGTGAGTCAAGTGCATATCATACCACTGCATTAAAAGTTATTCTTGGAATATCCAGTGAGTAGGGGGGGGGGGGGGGGGTACTACAGTAGTATACTACATATATAAGCTATACGGGTATGTGCTGCTGTGAAGGGTATGGTTTTCAAACAGTTTAGTTTGGGATACCATAGAGTATAGCAATCAGAGAGTTTTGGTTAACAAATAAAGAAGCCAAAACCATGTATTATACTGTCATAAAACACGACGGGAATTTGAGAACACGAGAGATATATATTTCTCAAGTGTTCTCAAATTCCCGGAGTGTGTTATGACAGTATAATACATGGTTTTGGCTTCTTTATGTGCTTTAAAATATAGATTTACGTGCGCGAAACGATAAAACACGCTTTTCTATGATTTATACTCTGATAAAACATGGTTTTTAACCAATCAGAGCGCGCAAAATTTTTAGTCTATATTTTAATCTAGAATAGAATACATATAGGGTATCATTTACCAGGAAACTGATCTGTGGTATAGAAAATTTAGTGAGTCTTTAGTCTAGAATAGGAATAATTGACACTCAGAAATTGAAAGAGTCTTACATAACAAATCATTACAGCGACTGTAATAGCAACTTTCATAATAGACCATAATAGAAATAATTTTCTGCAAAATAGTGAGTCTGGGAAAACGTAGAGATTTTTGGTGTCTAGTCTAGAAAAGGGTTGCAAAATGCAGCTAAACATGGTCTGGTATAGGATAAGGGTTTCAGAGTCCCAGCGGCACACCCCCACCTAAAATGTCACAGGGTACCTCCCCCAGGTCTCTTGTCTCCTTCACAGCCATTATTTGTGTCAAGACGCAATGCTTCACCCGAGAAGTGTTTGCGTGACTACCCAAATGACGGCTGCGTATGTGGCCTGGGTTATATGTGATATTTTCTTGATTAAACACCAGGATCAAATAACCATTTTATAGGCGAGTAAATTGAAGGAAAAGTTTATGTAAATCAGGACAAAATCTGTATCCGATTAATTCATTAAACGTTCATTTCTTTTGTATTTTCTTTATGAATTATTAATGAGTGTTGTGATACATTACACATTTCTGAGTGTTTATGAAATCTTTTCCGCCCATACAACTTTTCAAGGCTCTATAATCTGCCACCTCATCACCTTCTGTCTTCAGAAGGTCTAACTCGTTGGCAATAAAACACCCCCAGCACTTACATGTACACTAGTCTTGTATTGTTGTCAGGTTTGGTGTTTATTTGAACCCAACCTCATGTAGCTGATTCTCATTGATCAATAAACACTGTACTAACAGGTTTCATTGACCACCACCAGGTGGTGCTCAGTTAAATTTCACCCTAAGATGTATGACACTCCACTGTTCTTACATGTATAATATTGACCAAACGAGTAGTTAGTGACATTTTTATTCTTGTTTGGTTGATGTTTATTGTTAAATGCTTTTATTTCAGTGAAGTTTTAAAAGTAATAATTTTAAAATTACTTTAAAGCAAGGTTTTCAAATAATGATTCCCAGTGTCAATACATGTTCAAAGTGCTGCTGTTCAAAGTGGAGTTTTAAATAAAATCCCCTCAGCATTTATTTAAAAAAAGAAAATATGTAAGTTGTTACATGTAGGTGTATTAATAACAAATGTTTTTGCCTATGGTGATGTTAATCAATCCACCATGAATTAAACTTAAAAAGTGTTGGGAACTAGCTATGACTTGAAGGTCACATAAACTTTTATCTGCATTGTATTGGAATCAGTATCGGTACTGAGTGTGACAATCTGACATGACGACAAAACTAATCCCCATCTACAATCAATCCTTTCATATGGAGATTTTCAAGATCATGTGCAATATTATTTCCAATGCTTAGGCCAATTTTGTTCCCAAAATAAACTAGAGTAACCAAATACTTGAAACTAGATGGTTATACTAAGAAATTAGATCTGTGCAGAGGGTATTTGGTCATTCACCACCTTAACCTCTTTATCTTATAACCCTCCCTTTCAGCCAATGAGTATCATATCCCTGCAAAAATATTTGACCTGCAATTCAAACAACTTCATTACCAGGGTCTCTCTTCTTCCCACCCCCAGATTGCAATTCAAATGGCACATGTGAATGTTTTTTGTTATTGTGGATCCCAGTAGATGTACTTCCAATCCAGCTGTACCTGTGAGATTAACAATGAGAAAGGCATCATAATCACATTTGTAACACTTTACAAACAAATATGCATTTTTGAAACACACATTGTAATACAAGAGATTTAGATATATGTAGACTTTATTGGACAAATCTTCTGAACTGCTGAACAAACAAATTGGTACAGTGGAACCTCTACTTTGGGATACCTCCATTAAGGGGACACAAACTTTTGTCCCAGCAAAAACACTCATATAATCTTTGTATTTATAACCTCTACGGGACAGTTTTTGAGCGTACTGAATGCTATTTTGACCTCATAAGGTAGCCTGTTCCAGGCTCTTGGATAGTGGGGACGAAGCGAAAAAGCAAATGGCCACGCGAAGGTAGTCTGGGAGACACTGCCTAAACTCTCTCCCACACTACCTTTGTGCGGCCATTCGATTTTTCGCTTCGTCCCCACTATCCAAGAGCCTGGAACAGGCTATCCATAAGGAGACAACATATGCTTTAAAATCTTTTAAATCCTAGTTATACAGTAGTATTTTGTAACCAGTTGTTGTTCTAGTTTTTGTCTGCATTTCAAAATAAAAAGGAAAACATTCTATTTTGTACTGTAATTACCTATAATCATATATGGCGGGCTATTACAGTAATCTACAAGTGACAAGTCAACATAATTTAAGCAGACCAAGGTTGCTGTGCAACAAAGTTTAAATCATGCATTCCTAGTCAAGAAAACAGGCATTTTTGTTTATGTGATTAATTATTAATATACACCTACACAACCTCCATTGAGGGGACAGTTGTCCTTCTCCCGAGGGTGTCCCCTTAATGGATGTTCTACTGTAATTAATTTTCTTCAAATTGTACCAAAATGGTTGTCGAATTTGAGAACTTTTCATGACAATTATACTGATACAGTCACACCATCAGCATCTGCAGTAGCCTGCGAGCAAGCTCTCCCAAAACCCCAAGAGAGCTTGTTCACAGGCTACATCTGCAGTGAAAGAACAAATTCAGCTAGTGCAAGATTCCTAAGCCTTTGAGCTACATGTATATAATTTTTTAACCAACCAGCTGTATGACAATCAAATGAATGATTTATTTGTCAAAATCTATTAAGCATGAAGCATGACTGTCTCTTTCGTTTAAGCCTAATCCCATATCACGATTTAATCATTTTAGTATCCACAAAAATGTGAAGGCTTACAGAAAATTTTATATTTCCAAAATGCTACATTTGTTCTCATAAGTTTAAATGCTTCAATCTATATAAATATACCAATAATTGTTCATGTAAATATTCTTCGGCTGCACATAAGCTTAATGGAGGAACGTTTGTTGAATATTTTGCAAGTGTTAGGAACAATCACTCCATTAAACAATATTATTCTTATAAAATAAATCCAGAATAAAAAAATAAATTGACTTTACCATGACGTCATGTGCTCCCAAGTTAATTAGAAATTATATGAAAGTATGTGGTTTGGATTGTAGTATTAGAGAGCATTATAAATTATATTTAAAATCAGATTCAATAATTTTGAAGCTCTACATGTATATCAATTTTTTGGCAGACTATGAGGTACTGAGGTAACACAAACCTCAGCCTTGATATTTCTCACTATTATTATTGACGAGTTATTAAAAATGATTTCTAAATTAAGCCTATGAAGCATCTTGTAATCATCACTATTAAATCAGCTGTGTAATATATAAGCTCAAGACAAGCCTTCATTGTTTGCGAGATTGTTTGATGCTTTTATAATATATAACTTATATACTTATTCAACATCTTCAAAGGCTTGAAAATCTGCTCAATCGTACGATTTTCACTCGATCGAATCGTTTATGTTCAGGTCACGCGCTCAGCAAAACGCGAGATTATAAATCGCACAAAAATAGTCTACATGTCACACAACAATGTACTTTCCCTGCAACCTGGTACAGTCTAATTCATGTATCAGAACAAAGCCCAAGAATCGTACCTTCAACCCTTTATAATATCTCACTGTACCAGGTTGCAGGAAACTTGCACTATCAATAAATGTGAAAATAACTCACCTTTTTCGCGCGCAGATCTTTTTGGCGTAAACATCTGAACCCAACGCCGATTTTTACTCGAAAACAAGCTGGAATGGATCTGTTAAACGGTGTCACAACGTAAAATTTTGTGGCGAATACTTTCCACTTGAAATCGGCGAAAACGAAGCCCCGATCTCTCAAAAAGGGAGGAAAACCAAGAGGCTATCGACGCCGAAACGGCAGACATTTTTCCTCGCATCTCGAGGGAATTTTTACCTGAGAGCCAATTAAAACTGCGGAATCGAATCACGTGATTTTTTGCACAGCGCCTGCGCAGACATTTTTCGCCAGTGAAAAATATCAAATGACTTTGCCGCCAGGCATGCGCTGCCCTAGTCTCCTACGCAGCCGTTATTTGTGTCGTCACGCAACGCTTCTCCCCACTTAATTTCAGCAACGTGCGAAGCCAGCGAGACAGCCAGCGATACCCTGGGTACCAGAGGTTTATTTCTCCGTCGCGTCGAGATCCGAAGTCATTAGCCTGCGTAGCAAGCGTTCCTGTCACAGGGAGCAGAGGAGCTAAATTTGACTTGTGCCAGTTTCGATCCAAATGCTTTATACGTACGTGACCTTTGCGAGTTTCGATCTGTTTGCTTTCATACGCGGTGTATTGCGTTACTGCGTTATTCGATCTTTTTGTTTTCGTTTTTTCGTCCCAGCGGGAATTCCTTAGGGTCACATGCACACAAGATCGTTACGCTGTAGAAGAGAGACAAGGGATGAAACTAATTTGAGCCCAATTTTCGATCCCCGATAACTCGCTTTTGATGCATTAAAAAACCCTGATTTTCGGCATGTGGTCTTATATGGGCAGTCTCAAGACAGCTGTTTAAAAATTTTGATGAAGAGATCCATCAAACACTCCTTTCGATGATCGCTTTTTATGGCGTTCAAAGTTGACTTTCGTTGGATGTGCACCGTAACATACTAGTGACGGAAATACGTCATATGTATTGTTGCGAGCATCACCGGAAGCTAATGGAATAAGTTTATTCATCTGTACAGTCTGGAACAGTAGTTTATGTAATCATCAAACGCCGCTTTCTTGTAAAGAGAAGGCCTGCAAAAGAAATACAGCGATTTATCGATCTATCGATCCTAAGATAGCTTATAAAAACGCAAAACAATCCCCACTCTTTATATTAGAATAGTTGAGCGAGCGCGAAGCGTGAGCGAGATGGAGTTATTCCTGCGATCTTTGCCTTTCGCTTATTTCCTCTGGGAAAGATTATCCTCAGTTGAAAACGCGTTTCGTTTTAAATCTCCCTCCGATCAACTGTTGTTTTGAATTTGAATTCGTAATGAATGGCCAACGAAAATTTGGTACTATGTTTCATCCCTTGTCGTTATTTCTTCTCGGCACTTCGTGCCTCGCTCGGAAAGCTTTCGCTTTCCGGTCGTTGCCCTTCGGGCAACGACCGGAAAAAAACGACCGATTACCCGCTGGGACGAAAAAACGAAAACAAAAAGATCGAATAACGCAGTAACGCAATACACCGCGTATAAAGCAAACAGATCGAAACTCGCAAAGGTCACGTATAAAGCATTTAGATCGAAGCTCGCACAAAGTCAAATTTAGCTCCTCTGTTCCCTGTGTTCCTGTACGAACGAAGAGCTTTTTTCCCGCGATCGAAGAGCTTTTTCTGCATTTTGGCCGCGCGAAAATTGGGGCGAGAGCAAAAAAGTCGCTCGGGTGGGTGGGGGAGGGGGGTGGGGGTTGGCGCTGAGGGAACGCTTGCAAGCAAACCCCATGATTCTGAAAAAACGCCCACCGATTTTTTCACGGTTGATTTCATTCGTTGATTGACAGCTTGTCAACAAATTAGCCAATAACAGATTACGGATGTAAAATTACACCCTTCAAAATAAAATGTCTGGAAAAAACGCTCCAGGTCGGGAAGTCCGCGATGTCCGCGATGTCGGAGCCGCGACAGTTGGAACTCTAAGCGATATCGATCGCTGCAGAGTTTGTCGGTGTCATTTCAAAGTAAAATTTGGAACTGCAATCTCACCCAGGAACCTGGTAGACTGCGAGCAGTCCCTCTTTCTTTCTTTATCGATCGCGAAGCAAGCGCGAGAGAGCGGAAATCGAGCGCGAAGCGCGAGCGAGCGGGAAATGGGCCGAGCGGAAGTGAGTCACGAAGTGACGAGCGGAAGTGAGTCACGAAGTGACGAAGAGCGAAAATTCGCTCTTCGTCACTTCGTGACTCACTTCCGCTCGGCCCATTTCCCGCTCGCTCGCGCTTCGCGCTCGATTTCCGCTCTCTCGCGCTTGCTTCGCGATCGATAAAGAAAGAGAAAGAGGGACTGCTCGCAGTCTAGGAACCTGGTTATATTTCAGTTCAGAAAAATATTTTCAAACCATCGAAAAGAAAAGGAGAAATCCTTACCGATACTGAAGTTGTGTTGACTGTGTTTAAAAACACCAAATAATCCTTGCGCTCGCAAAATTAGAAATTTACATTTGGGGACACTACGAACTCGCACATAGTTCGATAGGTAGCCAGGCTGCTGCTTGCAAAACTCCACCGAAGCAGAGCATCATCATAACGTCTCCAAGCGGCTGCTCGAAACGCCACCTGCCGGGCAGCAGTCTTTGTCGCAAAACTGTTCGTGTCTATTCTCCGTCTCACAAAAAGCTTCTCGGAAGACGTTTCAGTACAATTTGCAACCACAGAACAGTCACAGCCAGGGGGGGCTAGCAGCGAGGCCTGGGACCTAGTATATATGATTGCACATTTTAGAAATTTGGCCGAGCGAGACTAAGTACTGGTTTGTTTAAAATAAACATGGCGGACGATGGCTGACATAACGTGCGTTTGTGTTCGTTCAGAAATATTTTGGCGATTCCACGTCCAAACATCTATGGGAACGATTCGGTCGCTGTTTAACTGAACTTTGGTCATTGTGGGACACCTTGGATGAAAATTCCACAGCAAACTCCCGTAGAGGTACGTTTCTCGAATGATTGACAGATTTCTTTACTTGTGCGATCATGTATTGCGGAAAAGCGGCAAGATCAAAGGGCGCTGCCTGCCCCCCTGGTCACAGCAAATGCCCAAAATGATTGCGTTGAATCGAAGTTGAACATCGACGATTAACCAACTGATGGGACAATTCTAAAGTAGTGTAGATGATTCTACCGGCACAGTGACAACAAGAATTCCTCACGAGGAGGAAATATTGGCAAGCGGCCGCAAATTGCAACAAAAAACGTGACTAAAAGTGTTTCTAAAACCCATTCAAATGGCGCTGAACTTCTGCAGACAGACATACTAGTAAACGAGACCAGGTTTCGTGTTATCTACTTTATTAAAATATTGTAGTATCACAACTTACTACTATCAGGCTACTATCAATAGTATAAATTCACAGAGCAATTCACAGGGCAAACCATATTTAGTTTTAAATACAATGTTAAACAGCGGCGAACAAGCTTACCTCAGCCCCGTCCAGGTTTACACGGTTATGACGGCTTTCGTCTACAATATACGCAGCCAAATTTTCGTTAAATAAGGAATCTTGAATTGATAAAAACGCTTATCCATGGCGGCTCCCAACTGACACGTAAACAATGTTGAATTTCCTTTGGTGTATTATCGTCCAAACAGTCCAGTTTTTTCATTTAAATCGCACACCGTCATCCCCATAGAATTATTAACCTCTACTACTTGATGATCACAGATGATGCTTTGTAATGGAGAAATAACAATTATACTCGCGAAGCCCGTTCCACCTTGCCTTTTACTTCGCACTCCGCACATTAAAACAAACAACTGAAAAATTAGGCTCTTGGCGAATCCTGTTGGCAATACGGCCAATACATATTTACCGTTAAACAGATGACGCAGTACCCTTTCTTGTTCGGTTTTCAGAGTAAAAGCGAGCTCCGCTGCACTCAGCTCTGAAAGAACTTCGCTCAAGCACGATTCGAAATCTACGACATCCGACATATTTTGATCGTTTACTTTGATCTCAAGTCCACGCTCGAACCTTTTTTGCGCGAACATTTGGACAACTACTTGTCAAACTTGTCAATCAACGAAACAACGCCGCACCAATCAGAAACCCCGTTCGCCCACGAACGGGTTTTTCAGAATCATGGGGTTCCCTCAGCGCCAACCCCTTCCCTACCCCCTACCCCCACTCCGACGTTTTTGCTCTCGCCCCAATTTTCGCGCGGCCAAAATGCAGAAAAGCTCTTCGATTGCGGAGGAAAAAGCTCTTCGTTCGTACAGGAACGCTTGCTACGCAGGCTACGAAGTCATAAGGACGGGCCATAAGAGAGATTTGAAACCGGAAACCGCGCAAGAAAAGCCTCTGGCACCCAGGGTAAGCCAGCGAAGGTCGATGCGAAGAAGCTTTAACCTAATTTTTCACATGATATTGCTCTCTTATCGTTGTCAAGTGAATGGAGAACTACGCAGTGGAATTAAAGAGCTTGCATTTCTTCAAAAAGGCGAGTGTTCATTTGATTTTAACCGACATAATTTGAGTTTGTTGTTGTTTTGGAAATCACTTTCACGCTCTCTAGACTTGCGATTTTAAATTACATATGTCCGTGTTTAGACTCAGTTTCCTTTAATAGTTTTAGTAATTTGCTTTTCGTTTCTCTTTTTTCCGAAACAGCCCTTCAATAACTTTCATTCAAGAAAGAACTTAGTGATTACCGGTGGCCCAGAATATAATTCTCGGCTCGTATAAATCAGTAACTGTTGTGTCGGTACATGTACGTTCAAACTGAAATGCATGAATACAGTTTGTCGATCAAGGTTTCGCATAAAATGAAAATTGTAAATGGCCACCGAATGGCAAGAATTAGATTAACATGGCAATGAAATTGTAGAAAACTGAGGAAACAGTTTGCTCGGAAAATGCTTTCATGATACTACGCAAGAGAATGGAAGATTGGTCTAAAATTTTGCCGGTTACGCCGGACTTTGAATGGTTTTTATGCTAAATTTGAAATAGCTTCTCGTTTCAGCTGCTTTTTAGCGGTGAAATTCCGAGTCTCCATCGTCTGTTCTTCACATCTACCTTTCTGTAACTCTGGTGTAAAAATTAATCGTCTGAGTTTCTTGTTATTTGGGTTAAGTTTTATTTCTTCGGTAGTTTTATTAGTGACCTTGCGATCAGCTAAAGGAATACGCGCGCGCGTGAAATACAGATTTTGCAAAACGAGATTTCAAGATTTCTAGCATTACCAAACCAAGTAGCAAAAAAATAAATACGTTATTTGCTGGCCTTGGTCGGTCCGTATTGAGAAAAAACTGTGCCCTCGGTCTTGAGTACGGCCCTCGGCCTACCGGCCTCGTGCCGTACTCAAGACCTCTGGCACAGTTTTTCTCAATACGGACCTCCCGGCCGGCAAATAACATATATCTCTCATAGTCTTTAGCCGTTTACTCAGTGTAAATTAACGCACAAGATTTTCAGTTTTTGATGTATTTTGGGGCTCATTTCGGACAAGTATCTGAAGTATCAATCCTCCGTAAGCCAGATTACGTGGACTGCTTCAAAAGAATGCTAATTGGGCTCAGTTGTTTTCGTCAACTATCCGAGTCGTCAAACAACCGAAGTGCTGTCACTGTTCTCGGGCAAACATCGGTTTTTATTGAGCCGTTTAAACTCTTTTGGTATATTCGAAGCAGTTTTAAAATGTAGCAGAATTGCAATTGTTTTTTCCGCTCGATCGCCTGCAGGTTTTTTGTGTTGAGAGGAAGTTTATATTTCTTCATCCCCAAGTTGAATCATCACGCTGGCTCTCTTGCTTCTTTCTGTTTCGTGCTGTTCTTGGTAGACAATAAATATGACCTTGTTTTTTTTTAGGTCACATTTGTTTGTCAGTTTAAAATTATTGCATACCATGCAGACTGAAACACGCGGCCTGTGTTTGTGAAAATAATTCACAGGTCTCGTAATCAAATATGACAAGACTTCGCTGTTGAGTAAATCCGTATCGGCAACAGAGTCTGCAGAAAGCGCCACAGTAAAGTTAAAACAAAATTGTCAAACACAAAGCAGTAGCCCTTTTTACGGTTAACTTGTTGTATTTTTATAACAATACAGTCGAACATAGAAGAGAGGCAAATTCGGGCATATAAAATAAAGCTGCAAAACATCGTGTTTTTTCTTGAGCTTTTAAACTGTTTTGGTATTAGAAGCAGTTTTAAAATGTAGCAGAATTACTATTGGACCAATGGTTTTTCCCGCTCGATCGCCTGCGGGCTTTTGTGTTGAGAGGACGTTCATAGGTAGAGCAGATTCTTGTTCTTTCCGTTACGTCACACTTGTTTCAGAAGAATGTAACATTGCCAAACGATCTGTATATTAGCAGAAGACGATCAATGAACCATTATAGAAAACTGATCACGTGTTTTGTGGAAAGCAATGTCAGGGTACCAAAAAACCGATTCGACGAGAGGCGTCGGTAAGCCTACAGGGCTTCTTTTGATTTCGATCGAATCATTATTCCCTGTCTAACCTTGGGTACATTGGTTATTTGACTCGGACTCGGGTGTGACTCGGAAAAAAGATTTACTCAGTTTTGATAGAACTCTGTTATAATGTGTAACATGCAGTCTTGCGCTTTCCATGACAATTATTTCATACAGAGTAGAGTGCAATAGAGGTTTGTCCCGTAAAGTTTTATGATTTGTCCGCGAGAAGAGATTTGTCGAGTGGTGATTTATACATTTGTTTTGCGTAGAGATTTGTCGAGTAGAAATTTGTTTGTATATAGAGATTTGTTGAGTAGAGTTTTGTCTAGTAGAGATTTGTCGAGTAGAAATTTTTTAGCGTAGAGATTTGTCCAGTACAGTTTTGTCGAGTAGAGTTTGCGCCTCGGTTTATATCACACGGTATATCGGAAAGCACAGCAGTAACATGGGCTCATTCCTTCGCAGGCTCCTTTCAGAGACATGTGTTTCAGAGATGTAGCTCTAGACATCAATCTCGGTGAGCAAAGAAGGCTACATAGCCCATAAAGATCGAGATAAGTTGTGTTTCTGTTTCGCTTACATCGAACGCCATGATTTTATCTCCGTTACACTGTGGAATAATATGCCATTCCAGCTCAAAATTAACGTTCAGTTCCGCACAGTGTTTAGGATTCTTTGTTTGAAATTTTATGAATTTGAATATCTCAATCATCCAACTGTAACTGCTCACATTACTAGCAGAACCGCTTCGGTGTTTCCCAGTAAAGCTGAGTTTACTTGGAATAATAGATCGACTGAGCGGCCCTACTCAGAGCCGGGTAACCGCAATGAGGGAATCCAGTTTGTGTGTTTTGTGCAAATCAAGGATCGTGTATGTGTCTGGACCAGTTCAGAAGTTGTGGAACAGATTTCCATTCGCGTCTAGTGATGGCAAAGTAGGTTGAAACTCTTCAAGGTAATTGAAAACATTTCAATGGTTCGCCTTCGTTTCCATTCGTGTGTAGATTTTCTCTTGTTGATAGATTACATTGAAATAGGTCATTCTGTATACAAATAATAAAGAATGAATCGAAACTGCTTGAATTGAGTACATTAAATATTCAGTACTCTCTCAGTAAAAAAGAGATTTTGATGTCTTTTGGGGCTGATTTCCGACAAGTATCAATCCTCTATAAGCCAGAATAAGTGACTGGTTCAAAAGAATGCAACGCTTACTTCTAGCTACAAACTAACGGTCTCAGTTGTTTTCGTCAACTGTCTGAGTCAAAGAACTGGAGTACTGTCACTGTTCTCAGGCAATATAATAAAGCGCGAGTACACATCACTTAGTTCAAAGTCTGACTGCGTTCATCTTTGGATTTCCTTATAAACTAGTTTAAATTCCAAAACAATAGAACTGGGGAGTACGGTATGTACGGTAAATGGCCATTCGAAGGCATTGGTACAAGCGACATGATACAATCTTGTTTCGTCTTTCTCTCTCACCATTGTCCATTCAAGCATGTTATCGACCAAATTGCCCTGAATGATTTTTTCTTATTATTATTTTTTCTTATTATTTTAATAATAATTTTTAAGGCTAAACTAGTGAGCAGCACTGAACGAACTTAAATTGCAAAACTTTTATTTTCCTACGCGTTTCGTTAGACTATCGCTAACTTCATCAGGGAGTAGTTTTTACAAGTAATAAACATGCTTGTATATATACACAGAATGTACACGTTTACGGATTTACGTAAAGGAAACAAGCTACATGTTTTTGCAAGGAGTGACTAAGGTGTAGCATATGTGTGACATATTGTTACATTACATATGCGTGACATATTTATTTTGGGGGGTCACAGATTTAGTGCTAAATCTGTGACCCCTACGGGCTCGTGCAATTTTGTTAGTCTTTGAAAAAATTACTCGTGCTTATTTATTCCAAATTGCACTCGAAATCATGCGATTACCTCTACAAATCCATCCGCATTCTATTAATAATTTATCTACGATTCTACGCTTCTATGTTTTTTTTTTAACAAACCATCCACATTCTAATATCTACGATTCTACGCTTCTATGTTTTTTTTTTCAACAAATCCATCCGCATTCTAATATCTACGTTTCTACGCTTAATCTACGCTTATTTATTCCAAATTGCACTCGAAATCATGCGATTACCTCTACAAATCCATCCGCATTCTATTAATAATTTATCTACGATTCTACGCTTCTATGTTTTTTTTTAACAAACCATCCACATTCTAATATCTACGATTCTACGCTTCTATGTTTTTTTTTTCCAACAAATCCATCCGCATTCTAATATCTACGTTTCTACGCTTAATCTACGCTTATTTATTCCAAATTGCACTCGAAATCATGCGATTACCTCTACAAATCCATCCGCATTCTATTAATAATATATCTACGATTCTACATTCTAATATCTACGTTTCTACGCTTCTATGTTTTTTTTTTAACAAACCATCCGCATTCTAATATCTACGATTCTACGCTTCTATGTTTTTTTTTTCAACAAAATCCATCCGCATTCTTAATATCTACGTTTCTACGCTTAATCTACGCTTATTTATTCCAAATTGCACTCGAAATCATGCGATTACCTCTACAAAATCCATCCGCATTCTATTAATAATTTATCTACGATTCTACGCTTCTATGTTTTTTTTTTCAACAAATCCATCCGCATTCTAATATCTACGTTTCTACGCTTAATCTACGCTTATTTATTCCAAATTGCACTCGAAATCATGCGATTACCTCTACAAATCCATCCGCATTCTATTAATAATATATCTACGATTCTACATTCTAATATCTACGTTTCTACGCTTCGATGTTTTTTTTTAACAAACCATCCGCATTCTAATATCTACGATTCTACGCTTCTATGTTTTTTTTTAACAAACCATCCACATTCTAATATCTACGATTCTACGCTTCTATGTTTTTTTTTTTTCAACAAATCCATCCACATTCTATTAATATCTATGATTCTACGCTTCTATGTTTTTTTTTTTCAACAAATCCATCCTACCCTGGTCCTAGCCTGCGTGCAGACGTCTCCTTTTCCTTGCTTCTCGCGGAAAAAGTGACGTCTGCGAAACGGCGTTTCTAATCGTGTTCCAGTGTCCCGCTGTTTCTCCAGAATTCGGGGACCGCGCTCTGATTGGTTGCTTGACAGTAGGCATTGTTTAGAATCAACTCGGATTGGCTATCGTCCGAAATACTCAAGATAATTTATGCTGCATGAATTCAACGGAGCTAAAGCATGTCGGCGATGTTCGGTGATGTCGTATGATTGTGTGTTGTGTTTTTCGCCGATCGTGAATCATAACGACAAACAAATCTTAATCAATGTCGCGGAGTATTTAAAGATTATGAAGAAATCCTTTCTCTGCAGTTTGCAGTTCACTTAATCGCCGTACATCTGTAAACAACCGGGAAACAATCCAATGCGTTGGAAAGCTACGGAAGCGAAGATGACTTTACAATAACTTGCGAAAAATCGAAGAGGAACTTTTAAATGACTACAGTTCTAAAGCTTGCAGGGCAGGACTGACAGCAGTTACTGTAAAGAAGAAGGCCCAAACACTTGGAAAGGACAGGGTGGAAACATCGGCTTCTCCCGAGAAGCGAATTCTTTTGGACGAAATTATCGTATTAACAGTCGAACTTGAAATATCAACCGTGAGGATTCTGTTGAAACACTGGACAATTCGCATTGTATTACTCCTGTTAGACCTGTGATCTTGAAGCGATCAGATCAAGATCCTGCCTCTGTAAATACGGTAAACGTAAATAAAACTATGAAGTTAAATTTATGCGAAATTTAAAACCCGAACAGCAGGGTGCTGGAACACGATTAGGAACGCCGTTTCGCAGACGTCACTTTTCCGCGAGAAGCAAGGAAAAGGAGACGTCTGCACGCAGGCTACCCTGGTCCCAGAGGTTTTCTTTCTTCTTTCTTCTTCTGAACTTGATCGAAGCGATCAAAGCGACGCGGCAGAGAAGAAAACCTCTGGTGGCAGTGGATACGATCTCATTTCCATGCTGACACCAACTGTCAAATTTTCAAAATAGTAATTAAAGAGCCGGCCAATGGCAATTAAGATATCACGTGTTGATCAGCCGTTTATTTTGTTCAGTGGGGTAGACCAAGGTATATTGTTCACGCGAATATTTTCTTCACTTGGGTGGTGAAGACTGGTAATTTGTCAGTTGACCTTTTCCGGTTTGGTCGGGTCATGTCAAGCGGCTGTCAAGAGATATATACTTTATACGCGCGCTCTTCTCGTATTTGATAATCTCCGAGTTGCAAAGACATTTATAATATACAAAACAAATGCCAGCGAATGATGGATCGAAACCGCGTCACACAATTGAGTAGCTTTGAGTCAAACACAACATCTCTATAATTCCCGGCTGTAATTGGATCAGGACCAACGCACCGTAACTGAAAGTCGCGACAATAAACAACACTATTCCAACAGTTTATTAATTTATTTTTTAAAAGGAATCTAACAGCTGGGATCGGCGCGACAATATTCGGGGCTCAAACTCATTTCTTTTCGCAGACGTAGAGATGGGCTACTAGCAAAATATCTCTCGATAAAAGCGTGTACGTGTGCTACGGAGCGACGTTAAGTGAGTGTCAAATTTACCTCACGCAGTGATGCGACAAACATCCTCGCCGTCCCCTCGGTGGTTTCAATCTTTAAAATATCTACCAATCAGAGCCCGAGGGTCAGATCTTGACCCTAAATTCCAGCATGGAAGTGAGATACTGCGCCCAGAGGTTTTCTTCTCGCCACTCCGCGACTCGCTTCCGCCGCTTCGCGGCTTGTTTCGCCCTTCGATTGAGAAAGAAAAGAAAGAAAACCTCTGGGCCCAGGGTAAATCCATCCACATTCTATTAATATCTACGTTTCTACGCTTCTATGTTTTTTTTTAACAAACCATCCACATTCTAATATCTACGTTTCTACGCTTCTATGTTTTTTTTTTCAACAAATCCATCCGCATTCTATTAATAATTTATCTACGATTCTACGCTTCTATGTTTTTTTTTAACAAAACCATCCACATTCTAATATCTACGTTTCTACGCTTCTATGTTTTTTTTTTCAACAAATCCATCCACATTCTAATATCTACGTTTCTACGCTTCTATGTTTTTTTTTTCAACAAATCCATCCACATTCTAATATCTACGTTTCTACGCTTCTATGTTTTTTTTAACAAACCATCCACATTCTAATATCTACGTTTCTACGCTTCTATGTTTTTTTTAACAAACCATCCACATTCTATTAATATCTACGTTTCTACGCTTCTATGTTTTTTTTTCAACAAATCCATCCGCATTCTAATATCTACGATTCTACGCTTCTATGTTTTTTTTTTCAACAAATCCATCCACATTCTAATATCTACGTTTCTACGCTTCTATGTTTTTTTTTAACAAACCATCCACATTCTAATATCTACGTTTCTACGCTTCTATGTTTTTTTTTTCAACAAATCCATCCGCATTCTATTAATAATTTATCTACGATTCTACGCTTCTATGTTTTTTTTTCAACAAATCCATCCACATTCTAATATCTACGATTCTACGCTTCTATGTTTTTTTTTCAACAAATCCATCCACATTCTATTAATATCTACGATTCTACGCTTCTATGATGTTTTTTTTGGATGTTACTAAAATCAGGAACGAGGAACGGGGAACGGGGAACGGGGAACGGGGAACGGGGAACGAGGAACGGGGAACGGGGAACGAGAGGTCAGCGGTATTTTTCATAAAAATTCAAAATGGTGGAGAAAAGGGAGGAGGGGTCTGGAAACCAGTTGTATCAAAATGGCGGCCAATTCTTGTTACTGTTGATGTAGAGGTCAAATCTTTGTCAAGAATCCTTTGTTACGGCTTGGAAATGATAAAGAAAACAACGCGTTATGTGTACTAAAGCGCAACGAGGTATTCGGTTTTCTAATTGACAAGAATATGCTGTTTTTTTTCAGTCTTACTCGATACGGATCGATATAAAGTTAAGCTTATCTCGATCATGCGGATCGCGGATCATGCGATCTTTCGTGGCATTCGATTTTCCATCGCGAATATGGGCCAGCAGAGAGTCCTGGAGTATCCAGACTTTAGGAGAAAATGAAGTGGACGGATATCTTTCAATTTTGGTTAAATAATTTTCGTTAAAGAAGGTACAACTTCTGCTTGTTTACTGTATTTTTAGGATTATTTTTGTAAAGATTGTTCTATGCATTTAGAAATGTCAAAAGACCTCATCAGCGCTATTGTGGCATGCTTTTGCATGTAAGATATACCATGTACTATAGGGCGGGTTGTGTAAACTGCAGGATGCAGGTTGAAAAAAAAAATAAAAAAATAAAAATAATAATAATAAATATTGAAAAATAATAACAATAAAAATTAATTAAAAAATGTTCTTTTTTGTGTAAAAAGAAAAAAAAACAGTAGATTATTTTGGAAGATTTAGAACTGGACTGGACTCTTAGTATGAGAATTTGCAGAATTCCAAAGTTGACCAGGAGTATGGTGGCCGAGAACTGCCAATGAAAAATTCGCTTTTATTTAGTAATTTTACCCCCCAAAATAACATTAAAAAAATGAAAAAGGCATTGTAATTTAAAAATGAAATAATTTTTTTCCAAAAAAAATAAAACAAAATCGAAATGAAATGAAATATAAAATAAAAACTACAAAAATAAAAATGAAATAAAATAAAAATAAAAATGTCCGTGGCCGAACGCTGCCATATGGCCGAGAGCTGCCAAACCAAACCACAATGCTTTGCGCAGTGTACGTCAAGATTCCAACATGGCGGACGTTTGGAGAGAAGATATGCAACTGAGAGAAGATATGGAAAGATATGTTAGACAGGGATATAAAAGGGAAGAAGTCCTGGATTTTTTAAAGCGAGATTTTCCGCTGTATCTTTGGAGCATTCGTACGCTAGGACAGACGTTTGCGTTATTTCGAAATCTATTACAATGATCCAGAGGCAGTTCTCGGCCACCATACAGGAGACTTCTGCAGATGTCCGAAGATATCCGAAGATGGCCTGAAGACTTTTGTCAATTCAAAGTGTTGTTACTGTTCAGTATAGTTAATGTTATTGACTGTCAAAAGTAGTTGTTTACTTTTGCGTTTGCTGAGCTCTGTAATTAGTTATGAAGAAACTCGTACAACATGCTCTTATCATAGCAAACATCCTGTGTTTTCAACAAATCAGGAGCAAAATCAAATCCAGTTGTGACTTACTTACACACGTTCATGGTGCCAGTCATGTTTTTGTTTCAAGTTCTCATTGAGTTAAATATTTGCATTTGTTGTGACTATTATTCCTGATATATAAATATTATATATTGTTTATTAATAATCACAGGGGCCCTACTGAAAACCTCTGCGGTAAGTGGGCTAAAAATTAATACAAATTTAAAAATCATAATAAGTCGGGCCATCTTCGGATATTCTTCGGACTTCTCTTCAAGTCATCTAAGGAAAACTTCGGAAGTCTTCTGGTCAACTTTGGAATTCTGCAAATTCTCATACTAAGAGTCCAGTCCAGTTCTAAATCTTCCAACATTATCTTGTTTTTTTCTTTTTTTACACAAAAAGTAACATTTTTTATTAATTTTTTATTATTATTTGTTAATATATTTTTTCATCCTGCAACCTACAACCTGCAGTTTACACCCTCTGACTATAGGGAAAGTTTTGGAATTGAAAAATATTTTTTCCCCTTGACTCTAGGTGTCAAACACACTTTTATAACTGACTTCTTCCTTACAACAAAGGTGTCAAGAGAAACATCCATAAACATTATATAAAGCTGGTGAGTCAATGAACAGGAGTAACCCTCCCTGCTAAATAATGCAAGGGTTTGCTGTAGTACTGCTACCCTGAATATTGCAAAGAGCACATTTTGCCTTAGTTTCAACAGTCTCTATCGGAAGTAATATGTGCTTTTTACAACTAACTTTACAGGGTTTGACTTAATCTTCTATTTCCAAATTAAAGTAATATAACTACATGGAACATGTAACTGCGTTGTTGCAAAGAGATTAATTTGACTACATCACCATGCAATCTCTTCTGATGTGTAGTTCATTGTAACTTATTCAGTTCATGGCAATGATTCATGTAAAATTATTTGTTTTTTATCCTTTACTTTGACTTAAACAAGCACCTCAATCATCATGCATATATATGATCAACTATAGACTTTAAATAATCCGAAAAAGATTCACAGGGAAATACAATTAAGTATTAATAGAAGTTTTGTTTTGCCTTTTACATTTCTGTCATTTCTTAATGCATAGAACAATCTTTACAAAAATAATCCTAAAAAATACAGCAGAATATACAGTAAACAAGCAGAAGTTGTACCTTCTTTAACGAAAATTATTTAACCAAAATTGAAAGATATCCGTCCACTTCATTTTTCTCCTAAAGTTGGATACTCCAGGACTCTCTGCTGGCCCATATTCGCGATGGAAAATCGAATGCCACGAAAGATCGCATGATCCGCGATCCGCATGATCGAGATAAGCTTAACTTTATATCGATCCGTATCGAGTAAGACTGAAAAAAACAGCATAAATTCTTGTCAATTAGAAAACCGAATACCTCGTTGCGCTTTAGTACACATAACGCGTTGTTTTCTTTATCATTTCCAAGCCGTAACAAAGGATTCTTGACAAAGATTTGACCTCTACATCAACAGTAACAAGAATTGGCCGCCATTTTGATACAACTGGTTTCCAGACCCCTCCTCCCTTTTCTCCACCATTTTGAATTTTTATGAAAAATACCGCTGACCTCTCGTTCCCCGTTCCCCGTTCCTCGTTCCCCGTTCCCCGTTCCCCGTTCCCCGTTCCCCGTTCCCCGTTCCCCGTTCCCCGTTCCCCGTTCCCCGTTCCTCGTTCCTGGTTTTAGTAACATCCGTTTTTTTTTTCAACAAACCATCCACATTCTAATATCTACGTTTCTACGCTTCTATGTTTTTTTTTAACAAACCATCCACATTCTAATATCTACGTTTCTACGCTTCTATGTTTTTTTTTAACAAACCATCCACATTCTAATATCTACGTTTCTACGCTTCTATGTTTTTTTTTAACAAACCATCCACATTCTAATATCTACGTTTCTACGCTTCTATGTTTTTTTTTTCAACAAATCCATCCGCATTCTATTAATAATTTATCTACGATTCTACGCTTCTATGTTTTTTTTTTTCAACAAATCCATCCACATTCTATTAATATCTACGATTCTACGCTTCTATGATGTTTTTTTTTTCAACAAACCATCCACATTCTAATATCTACGTTTCTACGCTTCTATGTTTTTTTTCAACAAACCATCCACATTCTAATATCTACGTTTCTACGCTTCTATGTTTTTTTTTAACAAACCATCCACATTCTAATATCTACGTTTCTACGCTTCTATGTTTTTTTTTCAACAATCCATCCGCATTCTATTAATAATTTATCTACGATTCTACGCTTCTATGTTTTTTTTAACAAACCATCCACATTCTAATATCTACGTTTCTACGCTTCTATGTTTTTTTTAACAAACCATCACATTCTAATATCTACGTTTCTACGCTTCTATGTTTTTTTTTCAACAAATCCATCCGCATTCTATTAATAATTTATCTACGATTCTACGCTTCTATGTTTTTTTAACAAACCATCCACATTCTAATATCTACGTTTCTACGCTTCTGTTTTTTTTTTTCAACAAATCCATCCACATTCTAATGTCTACGTTTCTACGCTTCTATGTTTTTTTTAAACCAAACCATCCACATTCTAATATCTACGTTTCTACGCTTCCTATGTTTTTTTTAACAAAACCATCCACATTCTATTACATATCTACGTTTCTACGCTTCTATGTTTTTTTTTTCAACAAATCCATCCGCATTCTGAATATCTACGATTCTACGCTTCTATGTTTTTTTTTCAACAAATCCATCCACATTCTAATATCTACGATTCTACTCTGCTATGTTTTTTTTTCAACAAATCCATCCACATTCTAATATCTACGTTTCTACGCTTCTATGTTTTTTTTTTCAACAAATCCATCCGCCATTCTAATATCTACGATTCTACGCTTCTATGTTTTTTTTTAACAAACCATCCACATTCTAATATCTACGTTTCTACGCTTCTATGTTTTTTTTTTTCCAACAAATCCATCCGCATTCTATTAATAATTTATCTACGATTCTACGCTTCTATGTTTTTTTAACAAACCATCCACATTCTAATATCTACGTTTCTACGCTTCTATGTTTTTTTTTAACAAACCATCCACATTCTAATATCTACGTTTCTACGCTTCTATGTTTTTTTTTTTAAAACAAATCCATCCGCATTCTATTAATAATTTATCTACGATTCTACGCTTCTATGTTTTTTTTAACAAACCATTCCACATTCTAATATCTACGTTTCTACGCTTCTATGTTTTTTTTTCCAACAAATCCATCCACATTCTAATGTCTACGTTTCTACGCTTCTATGTTTTTTTTAAACAAACCATCCACATTCTAATATCTCGTTTCTACGCTTCTATGTTTTTTTTAACAAACCATCCACATTCTATTAATATCTACGTTTCTACGCTTCTATGTTTTTTTTCCAACAAATCCATCCGCATTCTAATATCTACGATTCTACGCTTCTATGTTTTTTTTTCAACAAATCCATCCACATTCTAATATCTACGATTCTACTCTTCTATGTTTTTTTTATAACAAAATCCATCCACATTCTAATATCTACGTTTCTACGCTTCTATGTTTTTTTTTCAAACAAATCCATCCGCATTCTAATATCTACGATTCTACGCTTCTATGTTTTTTTTTTCAAACAAATCCATCCACATTCTAATATCTACGTTTCTACGCTTCTATGTTTTTTTTTAACAAACCATCCACATTCTAATATCTACGTTTCTACGCTTCTATGTTTTTTTTTTTCCAACAAATCCATCCGCATTCTATTAATAATTTATCTACGATTCTACGCTTCTATGTTTTTTTTTTCAAACAAAATCCATCCACATTCTAATATCTACGTTTTCTACGCTTCTATGTTTTTTTTTTCAACAAATCCATCCACATTCTAATATCTACGTTTCTACGCTTCTATGTTTTTTTTAACAAACCATCCACATTCTAATATCTACGTTTCTACGCTTCTATGTTTTTTTTTCAACAAATCCATCCGCATTCTATTAATAATTTATCTACGATTCTACGCTTCTATGTTTTTTTTTCAACAAATCCATCACATTCTAATATCTACGTTTCTACGCTTCTATGTTTTTTTTAACAAACCATCCACATTCTAATATCTA
The DNA here is from genome assembly GCA_029204205.1 of Desmophyllum pertusum. Lineage (NCBI taxonomy): Eukaryota > Metazoa > Cnidaria > Anthozoa > Scleractinia > Caryophylliidae > Desmophyllum > Desmophyllum pertusum. Next base: position 4,555,227 of record MU825874.1, read on the forward strand.
CGTTTCTACGCTTCTATGTTTTTTTTTCAAACAAATCCATCCGCATTCTATTAATAATTTATCTACGATTCTACGCTTCTATGTTTTTTTTTCAACAAATCCATCCACATTCTATTAATATCTACGATTCTACGCTTCTATGATGTTTTTTTTTTCAACAAACCATCCACATTCTTAATATCTACGTTTCTACGCTTCTATGTTTTTTTTCAACAAATCCATCCACATTCTAATATCTACGTTTCTACGCTTCTATGTTTTTTTTTAAACAAACCATCCACATTCTAATATCTACGTTTCTACGCTTCTATGTTTTTTTTTCAACAAATCCATCCGCATTCTAATATCTACGTTTCTACGCTTCTATGTTTTTTTTTAACAAACCATCCACATTCTAATATCTACGTTTCTACGCTTCTATGTTTTTTTTTTTCAACAAATCCATCCGCATTCTATTAATAATTTATCTACGATTCTACGCTTCTATGTTTTTTTTTAACAAACCATCCACATTCTAATATCTACGATTCTACGCTTCTATGTTTTTTTTTTCAACAAATCCATCCACATTCTAATATCTACGTTTCTACGCTTCTATGTTTTTTTTTAACAAACCATCCACATTCTATTAATATCTACGTTTCTACGCTTCTATGTTTTTTGTAACAAACCATCCACATTCTAATATCTACGTTTCTACGCTTCTATGTTTTTTTTTTCAACAAATCCATCCGCATTCTATTAATAATTTATCTACGATTCTACGCTTCTATGTTTTTTTTTTCAACAATCCATCCACATTCTATTAATATCTACGATTCTACGCTTCTATGATGTTTTTTTTTTTCAACAAATCCATCCGCATTCTAATATCTACGATTCTACGCTTCTATGTTTTTTTTTTCAACAAATCCATCCACATTCTAATATCTACGTTTCTACGCTTTTACGTGTTTTTTTTCAACAAATCCATCCGCATCATAAAGTGTACGATTCTACGCTTCTATGTTTTATAACCTCATCATTCTAATCCGTTACGTTTCTACGCTTTCTACGCTTTAGTATTCGCTCATTATAATGTCTAGAAATTGGCATGAGACAAGCAGTAGTGCAGTCTTACATAGAAGAGAGGCAAATTCGGGCATAAGCTGCAAAACATCATGTTTTTCTTGAGCGTCTTTTAGTATATTAGAAGCAGTTTTGAAATGTAGCAGAATAACAATTGTTTTCCGCTCGATCGCGTGCGGCCTTAAGGGGCACTGTCACGGATTCGCATGCGCGAAAACTGCTCACTTCCTGTCGACCATAAATTATTTGGCCGCCATTCCATAATGACGGTTAGTGAAAATATTTGCATGTATTTTGTTTCTAATCACGATTTTGTAAAACAGATAAAGTCGTAATATTACTGTAACAGCGTGCGCTGTTCGCATACGTATTTCCGAAACATGATTTGCATACAAAATATTTTTGCAACGGCCGTAACGCAACGCACTTTCGACAGCCAAGCTTAGATTTATCCATTCGTACATAAGTTTTCAACGGATAACCGTTGCCGTTTGAACGGCTCAATATTTTTTCTCAACGGATAACCTGGCTTAGCTTCGAACGGGTGAAGATTTTTTTCTGAACGGGTAGCAGCAGCCGTTGGAACGGCTGAATATTTTTTTCGAACGGCGCGACACATTTGTTGTTGAGGAGACGAGTGATCGAAACAGATGTGACCTCAGCTGTGACCTCTCACGCGAAAACGTACAACACGGCTTTCCGTTCGAAAGGCTAAAAGCCGTTCACTACCCGAACGGTTAGCAAGCCGAACGGCTGCTACTAACCGTTCGAAAAAAAATGTTCGAACTGCTGCCGGTATCGTATCACTGTATCCTTCGTAACCTGCAACGAATTTCGCTTCAAGCCATGTTTTGAAACTGTTATCTTCAAGATAAATGCGTTTATGGGGTTTTGTCCACTCTCTCTTGGCTCTTGTCGGGGTATTGAATATTCTTTTTCGCCCTGAATTGCTACGCTTTCCACCGTGTCCGCCGCCGCCACTAGTCGACGCCATTTTGGATTTGGCAACTCAAACTTGAAAAAGTTGGCCCAACCTTTTCAAGTTCGACTCGCGAGACTGGCGCATGCGTCCTTGTGACAGTGCCCCTTTAAGTTGAGCTGAGAGAAGTTTATATTCAAAAGGATCTTGGTATGCAATAAATGTGACCTTGTTTTTTTATAGGTCACACGTCTTTGTTTAAAAAGTGATGTCACATTTAATAAGACAAGATTTGGGAAACATTTTATGAGAAATATTAACGCGGATAAAAGCATGACGTTTCGACGACTCCATGTCATCATTTTCAAATGCAAATTTTGGAAGTTTTACAGGTATATATATAAGCGGATTAAAGTGTGAAAATGTGAATAATACAATGCAGCGAAATTAAGAGTAAATAATACAAGAAAAGATTGTTCATAGATTAAAACAAAAAACAAAAGGAAAAAAACAAAAAACAAGTCTGATTGAGTGTTCAATTCCGGTCTCTTGTTTTTAATGTGGAGCATTTCGTAGATGAGGACATTCCAGCTTCCCGCGGCATTTCTTTAGAACCCTGAAATGTTCCTGCAAATTTGATGGTGTCTCGTTGTGCTCATCCCGAAGATGTTTTCCGATGGAGAAAAGACGCAAGATCACGTAGATCTCATTTCATCTACGAAATGCTCCACATTAAAAACAAGAGACCGGAATTGAACACTCAATCAGACTCAATTCGCGCAAAACTTTTGTTTAATTTTTTTTTTTTCCTTTTTTTTTTTTCCTTTTTTGTTTTGTTTTAATCTATGAACAATCTTTCTTGTACTATTTACTCTTAATTTCGCTGCATTGTATTATTCACATTTTCACACTTTAATCCGCTTATATATATACCTGTAAAACTTCCAAAATTTGCATTTGAAAATGATGACATGGAGTCGTCGAAACGTCATGCTTTTATCCGCGTTAATATTCTCATAAAATGTCACATTTGTTTCCGCATAACCAGAAACAGAAATACTGTAATTATAAAAGAGACTTAGCTGTTAATATAAGAGTAGATCCGTATAAGCAACAGTGATCGTTTTACGATCTTTACGGCAAACGTAAGCCAAAAGAGTTCTAAATGTAGTTCTTCTGCGTTTTTAAACTATTTTTTATATAATCCAGTTTGTGTGTTTTGTGCAAATGTGTCTGGACCATTTCAGAAGTTGTGGAACAGATTTCCATTCGCGTCTAGTGATGGCAAAGTAGGTTGAAACTCTTTAAGGGGGGAGAACCTAAACTACAAGGAATCACAAAAATGTTGCTAAGGAAATCTCTAAACCTCCATAACTTTGGTTCCTGGACTCCAGTGGGCATCAAACGTTGTAGTGTTTGTTCAAATCACGTTCCCTTTAAATATTTCGAACCATGCCCATATTTGGTGTGTCACGTGACCAAAATGAAAAATGTCTAAAAACTCGGAAGGATTTGATCGTTTTCAAATTATTACTTTAGAATTTGCTGAAGAACGTCAATATCGACAACTTGTAGCATGCGTTTGATGAAATGTACATATATTTCGGAAGTTATAAAGCTTTAAAACTCTTAAAGCTTTATAACTTCCGAAATATTGTACATTTCATCAAACGCATGCTACAAGTTGTCGATATTGACGTTCTTCAGCAAATTCTAAAGTAATAATTTGAAAACGATCAAATCCTTCCGAGTTTTTAGACATTTTTCATTTTGGTCACGTGACACACCAAATATGGGCATGGTTCGAAATATTTAAAGGGAACGTGAATTGAACAAACACTACAACGTTTGATGCCACTGGAGTCCAGGAACCAAAGTTATGGAGGTTTAGAGATTTCCTTAGCAACATTTTTTGTGGTTCCTTGTAGTTTTAGGTTCTCCCCCCTTAAGGTTATTGAAAACATTTCAATGGTTCGCCTTCGTTTCCATTCGTGTGTAGATTTTCTCTTGTTGATAGATTACATTGAAATAGGTCATTCTGTATACAAATAATAAAGAATGAATCGAAACTGCTTGAATTTGGTACATTAAATATTCAGTACTCTCATACTCTTTAGCCGTTTACTCAGTGTACATTAACGTACAAGCAGTTTTGATGTCTTTTGGGGCTGATTTCCGACAAGTATATCAATCCTCTATAAGCCAGAATAAGTGACTTGTTCAAAAGAAAGCAACGCTTACTTCTTGCAAGAAACTAACGGTTCAGTTGTTTTCGTCAACTGTCCGAGTCAAACAACCGGAGAGCTGATACTGTTCTCAGTAGTTTAAATTCCAAAACAATAGAACTGGGGAGTACGTTATGTACGGTAAATGGCCATTCGAAGGCATTGAAGGCACGAGAACTAAGCTGGTAGCAATAAACTGCAAGCGACATGACACAATCTTGTTCTTTCTCTCTCGCCATTGTCCATGCAAGCATGTTATCGACCAAATTGCCCTGAATGATCTTTTCTTATTATTAAGCTAAAATATCGGACGGTTGTTTGTCGGCGGTGAGATAGCTCAGTCAGGAAGGCCACAGACATAAGAGTAGTAGTTTGTGCGGGAGGTCGTGCGTTCCAACTCAGCAGATCCAGTAGATCCATAGCAGAAAGTGAGTTGTCGCTCTAAGGTCCTCCTGAGCAAGGAAAAAGAAGGCAAACAAAACAAAAAAATCAAAACGAAATTTCAAAACATTGAATGAGAATTAAATTTGAAACACGAATGCGGTTCTACATATAAGGTTCAACACAAGCAATTTAAAGAAAGAACAAGCAGTTTGACCAACTCATAACAACTCCACAGAAAGAAAATCGGCCTTGTCGACCGAAGAACAGTCCGCAGAAACTTAATCGCAGAACAGTCCACAAGAAACTCCGCAGTGAACACTGTGGAACAGTCCGCAGAAACTGTATCGCAGAACAGTCCACTAGAAACTCCACACAAAACACCGCGTCTGCAGAAAGTGCCACAGTAAAGGTAAAACAAAATTGAGAGACACAAGCAGTAGCCCTTTTTACGGTTAACTTGTTGTATTTTTATAACAATACAGTCGAACATAGAACTGAGAGAGGCAAATTCGGGCACAAGCTGCAAAACATCGTGTTTTTCTTGAGCCTCTTAAACTCTTTTAATATATAAGCAGTTTTAAAATGTAGCGTGCAGAATTACACTTTTACTCCGCTCGATCGCCTGCGTGCTTTTGTGTTGAGAGGACGTTTCCGATGTGTTAACCGCGTGAACTCAAGAAGGAAGTTTGTGCTGTCATAGTGTGATGCGACACACAAACCGTGAAAACTGAGGGCTTTTTTAGCTCTCTCGAACAGGTTAATACGGCATTCGGTCTGAGACACCATAGAAGAAGGAACTGACAAAGCCGGAGGAGGAACAACTCGCTGAAATACGACTCAACACTTGTCCCAAACAACTCAGCCCGACAGAAAAACGCAATGGCAAACGCAGAAAGGATTGACCAAGGCCAGGAGGATAAAGAAAGACGATCAATGGACCATATAGAAGAAAATCACATGTTCCATGGACAACAAGGAAAGAGCGTTTTCCTTTCAACTAACCGATGTGATGTCTGGGCACTAATTCAAGAGACATTGACTAACCCTGGTACGACAAGCGAACACAGATCAAGGAAGGAAAGACTAGTGTACAAAAAGAACTTTTCTACTCCGTGGGAGTTGATGGACTTACGGGAACTTGGTGTTATTTTGTAACAATCATTTTCGACACAAGAGACAACTTCATAATCACAGCATTTCCATCCGTGTGATGCTCAAGACAATATTAAGCTTCTTTTTACATCACGTTTTGGAGCTTTTCTGCACAAATTTACGCTTAAGTTTATTTTATACTTACGCCGGGTAACCGTATAAACTAGCGAATACCGGTTTGTGTGTTTTGTTTTGTGCCAATCAAGGATCGTGTATGTTTCTAGACCATTTCAGAAGTTGTGGAACAGATTTCCATTCCCGTATAGTGATGGCAAAGTACGATTGAAAGGTTGAAACTCTTCAAGGTTATTGAAAACATTTCCATGGTTCAGGTTCGTTTCCATTTGTGTGTAAATTTTCTCTTGTTGATAGATTATATTGAATTAATAGGTCATTCTGTGTACAAATAATAAAGAATGATAAATCGAAACTGCTTGAATTGACTGAAACTGCATTAAAACTTGAAACCCGCATTAAATATTCAGTACTCTCATACTCTTTAGCCGTTTACTCAGTGTAAATTAACGCACAAGATTTTCAGTTTTGATGTATTTTGGGGCTCATTTCGGACAAGTATCTGAAGTATCAATCCTCTATAAGCCAGATTACGTGACTGCTTCAAAAGAATGCTAATTGGGCTCAGTTGTTTTCGTCAACTATCCGAGTCAAACAACCGAAGTGCTGTCACTGTTCTCAGGCAAACATCGTGTTTTTATTGAGCCGTTTTAAACTCTTTTCGTATATTCGAAGCAGTTTTAAAATGTAGCAGAATTGCAATTGTTTTTCCGCTCGATCGCCTGCAGGCTTTTGTGTTGAGAGGAAGTTTATATTTCTTCATCCCAAGGTTGAATCATCACGCTGGCTCTCTTGCTTCTTTCTGTTTCGTGCCGTTCTTGGTAGACAATAAATGTGGCCTACAAGGCTTCTTTGATTTCGATCGAATCGTTATTCCCTGTCTAACCTTGGGTATATTGGTTATTTGACTCGGACTCGGGTATGACTCGGAAAAAAGATTTACTCAGTTTTGATAGAACTCTGTTATAATGTGTAACATGCGCTTTCCATGACAATTATTTCATACAGAGTAGAGTGGAGTAGAGATTTGTCCCGTAGAGTTTTGTGATTTGTCCGCGAGAAGAGATTTGTCGAGTGGTGATTTATACATTTGTTTGCGTAGACATTTGTCGAGTAGAAATTTTTTAGCGTAGAGATTTGTCCAGTACAGTTTTGTCGAGTAGAGTTTGCGCCTCGGTTTATATCACACGGTATATCGAAAAGCGCAGCAGTAACATGGGCTCATTCCTTCACAGGCTCCTTTCAGAGACATGTGTTTCAGAGATGTAGCTCTAGACATCAATCTCGGTGAGCAAAGAAGGCTACAAAGCCCATAAAGATCGAGATAAGTTGTGTTTCTGTTTCGCTTACATCGAACGCCATGATTTTATCTCCGTTACACTGTGGAATAATATTCCATTCCAGCTCAAAATTATTGTTTTTTAATGTCAAAACGTTCAGTTCCGCACAGTGGTTAGGATTCTTTGTTTGAAATTTTATGAATTTGAATATCTCAATCATCCAACTGTAACTGCTCACATTACTAACAGAACCGCTTCGATGTTTCCCAGTAAAGCTGACTTTACTTGGAATAAGATATCGACTGAGCGGCCCTACTCAGAGCCGGGTAACCGCAATGAGGGAATCCAGTTTGTGTCTTTTGTGCAAATCAAGGATCGTGTATGTGTCTGGACCAGTTCAGAAGTTGTGGAACAGATTTCCATTCGCGTCTCGTGATGGCAAAGTAGGTTGAAACTCTTCAAGGTCATTGAAAACATTTCAATGGTTTGCCTTCGTTTCCATTCGTGTGTAGATTTTCTCTTGTTGATAGATTACATTGAAATAGGTCATTCTGTTTACAAATAATAAAGAATGAATCGAAACTGCTTGAATTGAGTGCATTAAATATTCAGTACTCTCTCAGTAAAAAAGAGATTTTGATGTCTTTTGGGGCTGATTTCCGACAAGTATCAATCCTCTATAAGCCAGAATAAGTGACTTGTTCAAAAGAAAGCAACGCTTACTTCTTGCTACAAACTAAACTAACGGTCTCAGTTGTTTTCGTCAACTGTCCGAGTCAAACAACCGGAGTGCTGATACTGTGCTCAGTAGTTTAAATTCCAAAACAATAGAACTGGGGAGTACGGTATGTACGGTAAATGGCCATTCGAAGGCATTGAAGACACGAGAAGTAAGCTGGTAGCAATAAACTGCAAGCGACATGACACAATCTTGTTTCGTCTTACTCTCTCGCCATTGTCCATTCAAGCATGTTATCGGCCAAATTGCCCTGAATGATCTTTTCTTATTAAAATATCGCACGGTTGTTTGTCGGCGGTGAGATAGCTCATTCTGGAAGGCCACAGACATAAGAGTTGTAGTTTGTGCGAGAAGTCGTGCGTTCCACACTCAGCAGATCCAGCAGATCCATAGTAACAAGTGAATTTTCGCTCGAAGTTCTCCTGAGCAAGGAAAAAGAAGGCAAACAAAAAAAAAAATCAAAACGAAATTTCAAAACATTGAATGAGAATTAAATTTAAAACACGAATGCGGTTCTACATATAAGGTTCAACACAAACAATTTAAAGAAAGAACAAGCAGTTTGACCAACTCATAACAACTCCACAGAAAGAAAATCGGCCTTGTCGACCGAAGAACAGTCCGCAGAAACTTCATCGCAGAACAGTCCACAAGAAACTCCGCAGTAAACACTGTGGAACAGTCCGCAGAAACTGTATCGCAGAACAGTCCACTAGAAACTCCACACAAAACACCGCGTCTGCAGAAAGTGCCACAGTAAAGGTAAAACAAAATTGAGAGACACAAGCAGTAGCCCTTTTTACGGTTAACTTGTTGTATTTTTATAACAATACAGTCGAACATAGAACTGAGAGAGGCAAATTCGGGCACAAGCTGCAAAACATCGTGTTTTTCTTGAGCCTCTTAAACTCTTTTAGTATATAAGCAGTTTTAAAATGTAGCGTGCAGAATTACACTTTTACTCCGCTCGATCGCCTGCGTGCTTTTGTATTGAGAGGACGTTTCCGATGTGTTAACCTCGTGAACTCAAGAAGGAAGTTTGTGCTGTCATAGTGTGATGCGACACACAAACCGTGAAAACTGAGGGCTTTTTTTAGCTCTCTCGAACAGGTTAATACGGCATTCGGTCTGAGACACCATAGAAGAAGGAACTGACAAAGCCGGAGGAGGAACAACTCGCTGAAATACGACTCAACACTTGTCCCAAACAACTCAGCCCGACAGAATAACGCAATGGCAAACGCAGAGTGGATTGACCAATGCCAGGATGATAAAAGAAGACGATCAATGAACCATATAGAAGAAAATCACATGTTCCATGGAAAACAAGGAAAGAGCGTATTCCTTTCAGCTAATCGATGTGATGTGTGGGCACTGATTCAAGAGACATTGACTAACCCTGATACGACAAGCGAACACAGATCAAAGAAGGAAAGACTAGTGTACAAAAAGAACTTTGGTACTCTCGTGGGAGTTGATCATGATGGACTTACGGAACTTGGTGTTATGTTGTAACAGTCATTTACGACACAAGAGACAACTTCATAATCACAGCGTTTCCTTCTGTGTGATGCTCAAGACAATATTAAGCTTCTTTTTACATCACGTTTTGGAGCTTTTCTGCACAACTTTACGTTAAAGTTTATTAATACACTTACGTACATGTCAAATTTATATCACGCACTTGTCTTATGTTGCAACTGAGGGATTAAATCTTCTTTTTTCCAATGTACAGTAGATGAATTATTCCGTGCTAGTACTGATGGGCTATGAGCATTCTCTCGCATTCATAAAACAGTGGAATTGTTTCTTAAGAGTAGATTTGTCGAGTAGACTTTTGTTTTTTTAGGTCACATTTATTTGTTTAAAAGTGAATGTCACATTTATTGCGTACCATGCAAGAAACCCGCGGTGTTGATAGAAATACTTTGACTTGAATATTCAGTACTCTCTAGTTCGCTTTAGCCGTTTACTCGGTGTATCTCAGTAAAAAGAGATTTTGATGTCTTTTGGGGCTCATTTCCGACAAGTATCAATTCTCTATTAGCCAGATTATCGTTGCATTCTTTTGAACCAGTCAATTAACTTCTTCTATAGCAACAAACTAACGGTCTCAGTTGTTTTCGTCAACTGTCTGAGTCAAACAACCGGAGTGCTGTCACTGTTCTCAGGCAATATAATAAAGCGCGAGTACGCATTACTTTATATAATAGTTCAAAGTCTGACTGCGTTCATCTTTGGATTTCCTTATCAACTATAGTTTAAATTCCAAAACAATAGAACTGGGGAGTACGTTATGTACTGTAAATGGCCATTCGAAGGCATTGGAGGCACGAGAACTAAGCTGGTAGCAATAAACTGCAAGCGACATGACACAATCTTGTTCTTACTCTCTCGCCATTGTCCATTCAAGCATGTTATCGACCAAATTGCCGTGAATGATCTTTTCTTATTATTAAGCTAAAATATCGGACGGTTGTTTGTCGGCGGTGAGATAGCTCAGTCAGGAAGGCCACAAACATAAGAGTAGTAGTTTGTGCGGGAGGTCGTGCGTTCCAACTCAGCAGATCCAGTAGATCCATAGCAGAAAGTGAGTTGTCGCTCTAAGGTTCTCCTGAGCAAGGAAAAAGAAGGCAAATAAAAAAAATCAAAACGAAATTTCAAAACAAAGAATGATAATTAAATTTAAAAGATGAATGTGGTTAAACATATAAGGTTCAACATAATCAATTTAAAGAAAGAACAAGCAGTTTGACCAACTCATAACAACTCCGCAGAAAGAAAATCGGCCTTGTCGTCCGCGGAACAGTCCGCAGAAACTTCATCGCAGAACAGTCCTCAAGAAACTCCGCGCAAAACACCGTGTCTGCAGAAAGCGCCATAGTAAAGTTCGAAAAAGTGGATTTGAGACCCTAGAAATTGTCAAACGGTACAAGCAGTGCCCTTTTTACGGTTAACTTGTTGTATTTTTATAACAATACAGTCAAACATAGAAAAGAGGCAAATTCGGGCACAAGCTGCAAAACATCGTGTTTTTCTTGAGCCTCTTAAACTCTTTTAGTATATAAGCAGTTTTAAAATGTAGCAGAATTACAATTATTTTCCAGCTCGATCTCCTGCAGGCTAGGACTGTTTACAGGTTGATTCAACAGGCTCTCTTGATTACTTCCATTTCCGTTGCGTTTGCTAATGTTAGTCTTTCGACTATATTCTAGCTTGACAGGAAATAAATGTGACCTTTTCTTTTTAGGTCACATTTATTTGCATACCATGCAAGAAACCCGCCGTGTTCAGGTAGAAATACTGTAATTATAAAAGAGACTTCGGTGTTAATATTATAAGAGTAGATCCGTATAAGACGTATAAGCAACAGAGATATCGTTTTACGATCTTTACGGCAAACGTAAACTACAAGAGTTGTAGGTGTAGTTCTTCTCCGTTTTTGAACTATTTTTATATACTAAGATAGTTCAAGAAGCTCGAAATTGTCTGGCTTCTATGTTTAGCTGCATTGTAATGCAAATATGACAAGTTAACCGTGAAAAGAAAGTGAACGAGTTAGTACGTCATTCGGTCTGAGACACCACAGAAGAAACAACAAGGCCGGAGGAGGAAAAAATCGCTGAAATACGACTCAACACTTGCCCCAAAAAACTCAGCCGTAGCAAAAAAGCAATGGCAAATACAGAAAGGGTTGACCAAGACCGGGAGGATAAAAAAAGACGATCAATGGACCATATAGAAAGAAATCACATGTTCCATGGAAAACAAGGAAAGAGCGTTTTTATGTCAAATAACCGATGTGATGTCTGGGCACTAATTCAAGAGACATTGACTAACCCTGATACGATAAGCGTACACAGATCAAAGAAGGAAAGACCAGTGTACAAAAAGAACTTTGCTACTCCCGTGGGAGTTGATGGACTTACAGGAACGTGAGAGACAACTTCATAATCACAGCGTTTCCTTCTGTGTGATGCGAAAGACAATATTAAGCTTCTTTTTACATCAAGGTTTGGAGCTTTTCTGCACAACTTTACGCTTAGTTTATTTTATACTTACGGGTAACCGTAACTAGCGAATCCAGTTTGTGTGTTTTGTGCAAATCAAGGATCGTGTACTATGTTTCTGGACCATTTCAGAAGTTGTGGAACAGCTTTCCATTCGCGATGGCAAAGTACGATTAAAGGTTGAAACTCTTCAAGGTTATTGAAAATATTTCAATGGTTCGCCTTCGTTTCCATTCGTTTGTAGATTTTCTCTTGTTGATAGATTATATTGAATTAATAGGTCATTCTGTGTACAAATAATAAAGAATGAATCGAAACTGCTTCAATTGACTGAAACTGCATTAAAACTTGAAAGCCGCATTAAATATTCAGTACTCTCATACTCTTTAGCCGTTTACTCAGTGTACATTAACGTACAAGCTTTTCAGTTTTGATGTATTTTGGGGCTCATTTCGGACAAGTATCTGAAGTATCAATCCTCTATATAAGCCAGATTACGTGACTGGTTCAAAAGAATGCAACGCTTACTTCTTGCTACAAACTAACGGTCTCAGTTGTTTTCGTCAACTGTCCGAGTCAAACAACCGAAGTGCTGTCACTGTTCTCTGGCAATATAATAAAGCGCGAGTACGCATTACTTAGTTCAAAGTCTGACTGCGTTCATCTTTGGGTTTCCTTATCAACTATAGTTTAAATTCCAAAACAATAGAACTGGGGAGTACGTTATGTACTGTAAATGGCCATTCGAAGGCATTGGAGGCACGAGAACTAAGCTGGTAGCAATAAACTGCAAGCGACATGACACAATCTTGTTCTTACTCTCTCGCCATTGTCCATGCAAGCATGTTATCGACCAAATTGCCGTGAATGATCTTTTCTTATTATTAAGCTAAAATATCGGACGGTTGTTTGTCGGCGGTGAGATAGCTCAGTCAGGAAGGCCACAAACATAAGAGTAGTAGTTTGTGCGGGAGGTCGTGCGTTCCAACTCAGCAGATCCAGTAGATCCATAGCAGAAAGTGAGTTGTCGCTCTAAGGTTCTCCTGAGCAAGGAAAAAGAAGGCAAATAAAAAAAATCAAAACGAAATTTCAAAACAAAGAATGATAATTAAATTTAAAAGATGAATGTGGTTAAACATATAAGGTTCAACATAATCAATTTAAAGAAAGAACAAGCAGTTTGACCAACTCATAACAACTCCGCAGAAAGAAAATCGGCCTTGTCGTCCGCGGAACAGTCCGCAGAAACTTCATCGCAGAACAGTCCTCAAGAAACTCCGCGCAAAACACCGTGTCTGCAGAAAGCGCCATAGTAAAGTTCGAAAAAGTGGATTTGAGACCCTAGAAATGGTCAAACGGTACAAGCAGTGCCCTTTTTACGGTTAACTTGTTGTATTTTTATAACAATACAGTCAAACATAGAAAAGAGGCAAATTCGGGCACAAGCTGCAAAACATCGTGTTTTTCTTGAGCCTCTTAAACTCTTTTAGTATATAAGCAGTTTTAAAATGTAGCAGAATTACAATTATTTTCCAGCTCGATCTCCTGCAGGCTAGGACTGTTTACAGGTTGATTCAACAGGCTCTCTTGATTACTTCCATTTCCGTTGCGTTTGCTAATGTTAGTCTTTCGACTATATTCTAGCTTGACAGGAAATAATGTGACCTTTTCTTTTTAGGTCACATTTATTTGCATACCATGCAAGAAACCCGCCGTGTTCAGGTAGAAATACTGTAATTATAAAAGAGACTTCGGTGTTAATATTATAAGAGTAGATCCGTATAAGACGTATAAGCAACAGAGATATCGTTTTACGATCTTTACGGCAAACGTAAACTACAAGAGTTGTAGGTGTAGTTCTTCTCCGTTTTTGAACTATTTTTATATACTGAGATAGTTCAAGAAGCTCGAAATTGTCTGGCTTCTATGTTTAGCTGCATTGTAATGCAAATATGACAAGTTAACCGGCGTGAAAAGAAAGTGAACGAGTTAGTACGTCATTCGGTCTGAGACACCACAGAAGAAACAACAAGGCCGGAGGAGGAAAAAAATCGCTGAAATACGACTCAACACTTGCCCCAAAAAACTCAGCCGTAGCAAAAAAGCAATGGCAAATACAGAAAGGGTTGACCAAGACCGGGAGGATAAAAAAAGACGATCAATGGACCATATTGAAAGAAATCACATGTTCCATGGAAAACAAGGAAAGAGCGTTTTTATGTCAAATAACCGATGTGATGTCTGGGCACTAATTCAAGAGACATTGACTAACCCTGATACGATGAGCGTACACAGATCAAAGAAGGAAAGACCAGTGTACAAAAAGAACTTTGCTACTCCCGTGGGAGTTGATGGACTTACGGGAACTTGGTGTTATTTTGTAACAATAATTTACGACATGAGAGACAACTTCATAATCACAGCGTTTCCTTCTGTGTGATGCGAAAGACAATATTAAGCTTCTTTTTACATCAAGGTTTGGAGCTTTTCTGCACAACTTTACGCTTAGTTTATTTTATACTTACGGGTAACCGTAACTAGCGAATCCAGTTTGTGTGTTTTGTGCAAATCAAGGATCGTGTATGTTTCTGGACCATTTCAGAAGTTGTGGAACAGCTTTCCATTCGCGTATAGTGATGGCAAAGTACGATTAAAGGTTGAAACTCTTCAAGATTATTGAAAATATTTCAATGGTTCGCCTTCGTTTCCATTCGTTTGTAGATTTCTCTTGTTGATAGATTATATTGAATTAATAGGTCATTCTGTGTACAAATAATAAAGAATGAATCGAAACTGCTTCAATTGACTGAAACTGCATTAAAACTTGAAAGCCGCATTAAATATTCAGTACTCTCATACTCTTTAGCCGTTTACTCAGTGTACATTAACGTACAAGCTTTCAGTTTTGATGTATTTTGGGGCTCATTTCGGACAAGTATCTGAAGTATCAATCCTCTATATACATGTAAGCCAGATTACGTGACTGGTTCAAAAGAATGCAACGCTTACTTCTTGCTACAAACCAACGGTCTCAGTTGTTTTCGTCAACTGTCCGAGTCAAACAACCGGAGTGCTGTCACTGTTCTCATGCAGTCAATATAATAAAGCGCGAGTACGCATTAGTTCAAAGTCTGACTGCGTTCATCTTTGGGATTCCTTATCAACTATAGTTTTAAATTCCAAAACAATAGAACTGGGGAGTACGGTATGTACGGTAAATGGCCATTCGAAGGCATTGAAGGCACGAGAACTATAAGCTGGTAGCAATAAACTGCAAGCGACTGACACAATCTTGTTCTTACTCTCTCGCCATTGTCCATTCAAGTATGTTATCGGCCAAATTGCCTGAATGATCTTTTCTTATTATTAAGCTAAAATATCACACAGTTGTTTGTCGGCGGTGAGATAGCTCAGTCAGGAAGGCCACAGACATAAGAGTAGTAGTTTGTGCGGGAAGTCGTGCGTTCCACACTCAGCAGATCCAGCAGATCCATAGTAACAAGTGAATTTTCGCTCGAAGTTCTCCTGAGCAAGGAAAAAGCAGGCAAAAAAAAAAAAAAACGAAATTTCAAAACATTGAAAGATGATTAAATTTAAAACAGGAATGAGGTTCAACATATAAGGTTCAACACAATCAATTTAAAAGAAAGAACAAGCAGTTTGACCAACTCATAACAACTCAGCAGAAAGAAAATCGGCGTTGTCGTCCACGGAACAGTCCGCAGAAACTTCATCGCAGAAACAGTCCGCTAGACAAACTCCGCACAAAACACCACGTCTGCATAAAGTGCCGCAGTAAAGTTAAAAAAAGTCGATTTGAGACCCTAGAAATTGGCAAACACAAGCAATAGCCCTTTTCACGGTGATTTCGATCGAACCCTTTTTCCCAGACTAACCTTTGGCACATTGATGATTTCGATGGAAACATTATTCTCTGTCTAACAGTTGGTACATTGGTTATCAGTTTGACTCGGACTCGGAGAATAGATTTACTCAGCTTATAGAACTCTGTTATAATGTGTAACATGTCTTGCTCACTGGTATTCCATGACAATTATTTCATACAGAGTAAAGTGGAGTAGAGATTTGTCCTGTATAGAGTTTTGTGATTTGTCGAGAAGAGATTTGTCGAGTAGAAATTTTTTTGCGTAGAGATTTGTTGAGTACAAGATATAACACGGTATATCGGAAAGCACAGCAGTAACATGAGCTCACAGGCTCCTTTCAGAGATGTAGCTCTAGACATCAATCTCGGTGAGCAAAGAAGGCTACATAGCCCATAAAGATCGAGATAAGTTGTGTTTCTGTTTCGCTTACATCGAACGTGATGATTTTATCTCTGTTACATGGAATAATATACCATTCCAGCTAAAGAACACTTTTTTGAATTATTGTTTTAATGTCAAAACGTTCAGTTCCGCCACAGTGGTTATGATTCTTTGTTTCAAATTTTATCAATTTGAATATCTCAATCTTCTCATTGTGATTACTCACATTACTAACAGAACCGCTTCGATGTTTCCCAGTAAAGCTGACTTTACTTGGAATTAGAGATCGAAGCGGCCGGGTAACCGTAACTAGCGAAACCAGTTTGTGTGTTTTGTGCAAATCAAGGATCGTGTATGTGTCTGGACCATTTCAGTAGTTGTGGAACAGCTTTCCATTCTCGTCTAGTGGTGGCAAAGTAAGATTAGAGCGGGTTGAAACTCTTCAAGGGTATTCGTTGAAAACATTTTTTTTTTCCCCATGGTTCAGCTTCGTTTCTATTTGATGGGTCATTCTGTATACAAATAAGAAAGAATTAATCGAAACTGCTTGAAATGAGTTCATTAAATATTCAGTAATCTCATACGCTTTAGGCGTTTACCCAGTGTACATTGACGCACAAGATTTTCAGTTTTGATGTCTTTTGGGGCTCATTTCCGACAAGTATGACAAGTATGAAGAACTCTGTTATACTGTGTGACGTGTCTTGTTCACTGGCATTCCATGACAATTATTTCGTACAGAGTAGAGTGGAGTAGAGATTTGTGATCCTGTAGAGTTTGTGATTGTCGCTGGAAGAAGAGATTTGCCGAGTGGTGATTTATAGATTTTTTCAGTTGAGTAGAGTTTTGTCGAGTAGAAATTTGTTTGCGAAGAGATTTGTTGAGTAGAGTTTGCGCCTCGGTATATCGCAAAGCGCAGCAGTAACACTGATGAATTCATTCCC
Source organism: Desmophyllum pertusum (assembly GCA_029204205.1). Lineage (NCBI taxonomy): Eukaryota > Metazoa > Cnidaria > Anthozoa > Scleractinia > Caryophylliidae > Desmophyllum > Desmophyllum pertusum. The sequence goes on from MU825874.1 coordinate 4,572,291, forward strand.
TGGCCTCACAGGCTCCTTTCAGAGATGTAGCTCTAGACATCAATTTCGGTGAGCAAAGAAGGCTACATAGCCCATAAAGATTGAGAGAAGTTGTGTTTCTGTTTCGCTTACATGGAACGTGATGATTTTACCTCTGTTACACTGTGGAATAATATACCATTCCAGCTCAAGAACACTTATTTGAATTATTGTTTTAATGTCAAAACGTTCAGTCATAACAACGCCGTGTCTGGACCATTTAAGAAGTTGTGGAACAGCTTTCCATTCGCGTATAGCGATAACAAAGTAAGATTAGAGGTTGAGGTTAAAATTGAAAACATTTCAATGGTTCGCCTTCGTTTCCATTCGTGTGTAGATTTTCTCTTGTTGGTAGATTACATTGAAATAGGTCATTCTGTATACAAATAATAAAGAATGAATCGAAACTGCTTGAATTGAGTACATTGAATATTCAGTACTCTCATACGCTTTAGCCGTTTATTTAGTGTACCGCCATTTAATAATGTAATCTCAGTAAAAACGAGGCTCCTTTCAGAGATGTAGCTCTAGACATCAATGTCGGTGAGCAAAGAAGGCTACATAGCCCATAAAGATCGAGATAAGTTGTGTTTCTGTTTCGACGATTTTATCTCTGTTACACTGTGGAATAATATACCATTCCAGCTCAAAAACAATTTTTGGTGAATTATTGTTTTAAATGTCAAAACGTTCAGTTCCGCACAGTGGTTATGATTCTTTGTTTCCAATTTTATGAATTTGAATGTCTCAATCATCCAACTGTAACTACTCACATTACTAGCAGCACCGCTTCGATGTTTCCCAGTAAAGCTGAGTTTACTTGGAATTAGAGATCGACTGAGCGGCCCTACTCAGAGCAGGGTAACCGTAACTAGCGAATCCAGTTTGTGTCTTTTGTGCAAATCAAGGATCGAGTATGTTTCTGGACCATTTTCAGAAGTTGTGGAACAGATTTCCATTCGCGTCTAGTGATGGCAAAGTAAGAAAAGTTGAAACTCTTCAAGGTTATTGAAAACATTTCAATGGTTCACCTTCGTTTCCATTTGTGTGTAAATTTTCTCTTGTTGATAGATTATATTGAATTAATAGGTCATTCTGTGTACAAATAATAAAGACTGATAAATCGAAACTGCTTGAATTGACTGAAACTGCATTAAAACTTGAAAACCGCATTAAATATTCAGTACTCTCATACTCTTTAGCCGTTTACTCAGTGTACATTAACGCACAAGATTTTCAGTTTTGATGTATTTTGGGGCTCATTTCGGACAAGTATCTGAAGTAACAATCCTGTATAAACCCAGATTACGTGACTGGTTCAAAAGAATGGAACGCTTACTTCTTGCTACAAACTAACGGTCTCAGTTGTTTTCGTCAACTGTCCAAGTCAAACAACCGAAGTGCTGTCACTGTTCTCAGGCAATATAATAAAGCGCGAGTACACATTACTTAGTTCAAAAGTCTGACTGCGTTCATCTTTGGATTTCCTTATAAACTAGTTTAAATTCCAAATCAGTAGTATTGGGGAGTGTGTACTATCAAAATGTCCATTCGAAGGCATTGGAGGCATGAGAACTGAGCTGGTAGCAATAAACTGCAACCGACTGACACAATCTTGTTTTGTCGTACTCTTTCTCTTACCAATCCAGCTCAAGAACACTTTTTGAATTATTGTTTTCAAGTAAAAACGTTCAGTTCCGCACAGTGGTTATGATTCTTTGTTTGAAATTGTTCAATTTGCATATCTCAATCGTCCAATTGTAACTATACTGACTTTGCTAGCAGAACCGCTTCGATTTTTCCCGGCCAGAAAAGCTGACTTTATTTGGAATTAGAGACCAAAGCGGCCCTACTCAGAGTCGGGTAACCGTAACTACAGAACAGTCCACTAGAAACTCCACAGAGAACACCACGTCCGAAGAAAGCCCTACTGTAAAGTTCGAAAAAGGTGGATTTGAGACCCTAGCCCTTTTCACAGTACAGTCCAACATAGAAGAGAGGCAAATTCGGCGACAAGTTGCAAAACATCGCTTAAACTCTTTTAGTGTATAAGCAGTTGTAATATATGTATGTATCATGTAGGAGAACTACAATTGTTTCCTTTGGCGTTGTTTGCTGAAATAACTCTAAAACAGACTTCGCTATAAAAATATAAGAGTAGATTCATATAAGCAACAGTGAGATCGTTTTACGATCTTTACCGCAAACGTAAGCTTAAAGAGTTGTAGATGTAGGTTTTCTCCGTTCTTAAACTGCTTGTATTCTAACATAGTTCAAGAAGCTCAACAAAATCACGATGTTTTGCTGTTTGTGCCCGAAATTGCCTGGCTTCAGTTGTGTGTGCCTTTAGCTGTATTGTTGTGCAAATATCAGATGACAAGTTCACCGTGCCGTGAAAAGCCGGGCTTTTGTTAGCTCTCTCGCGCATAAATTAATACGGCTTTTGGTCTGAGATGACAAGTTCACCGTGAAAAGGGCTTTTTTTAGCTCTCTCGCAGCTCTCTCTCGAGCTCCGCATAAATTAATACGGCTTTTGGTCTGAGATGACAAGTTCACCGTGAAAAGGGCTTTTTTTAGCTCTCTCGCAGCTCTCTCGAGCTCTCGCATAAATTAATACGGCTTTTGGTCTGAGATGACAAGTTCACCGTGAAAAGGGCTTTTTTTAGCTCTCTCGCAGCTCTCTCGAGCTCTCGCATAAATTAATACGGCTTTTGGTCTGAGATGACAAGTTCACCGTGAAAAGGGCTTTTTTTAGCTCTCTCGCAGCTCTCTCTCTCGCATAAATTAATACGGCTTTTGGTCTGAGATGACAAGTTCACCGTGAAAAGGGCTTTTTTTAGCTCTCTCGCCGCTGTCTCTCGCATAAATTAATACGGCTTTTGGTCTGAGATGACAAGTTCACCGTGAAAAGGGCTTTTTTTAGCTCTCTCACAGCTCTCTCTCGCATAAATTAATACGGCTTTTGGTCTGAGATGACAAGTTCACCGTGAAAAGGGCTTTTTTAGCTCTCTCGCAGCTCTCTCTCGCATAAATTAATACGGCTTTTGGTCGAGATGACAAGTTCACCGTGAAAAGGGCTTTTTTTTAGCTCTCTCGCAGCTCTCTCTCGCATAAATTAATACGGCTTTTGGCCTGAGATGACAAGTTCACCGTGAAAAGGGCTTTTTTTAGCTCTCTCGCAGCTCTCTCGAGCTCTCGCATAAATTAATACGGCTTTTGGTCTGAGATGACAAGTTCACCGTGAAAAGGGCTTTTTTTAGCTCTCTCGCAGCTCTCTCTCGCATAAATTAATACGGCTTTTGGTCTGAGATGACAAGTTCACCGTGAAAAGGGCTTTTTTTAGCTCTCTCGCAGCTGTCTCTCGCATAAATTAATACGGCTTTTGGCTGAGATGACAAGTTCACCGTGAAAAGGGCTTTTTTTAGCTCTCTCGCAGCTCTCTCGAGCTCTCGCATAAATTAATACGGCTTTTGGTCTGAGATGACAAGTTCACCGTGAAAAGGGCTTTTTTTAGCTCTCTCGCAGCTCTCTCGAGCTCTCGCATAAATTAATACGGCTTTTGGTCTGAGATGACAAGTTCACCGTGAAAAGGGCTTTTTTTAGCTCTCTCGCAGCTCTCTCGAGCTCTCGCATAAATTAATACGGCTTTTGGTCTGAGATGACAAGTTCACCGTGAAAAGGGCTTTTTTAGCTCTCTCGCAGCTCTCTCGCGCATAAATTTAAAATACGGCTTTTGGTCTGAGATGACAAGTTCACCGTGAAAAGGGCTTTTTTTAGCTCTCTCGCAGCTCTCTCGCGCATAAATTTAAAATACGGCTTTTGGTCTGAGATGACAAGTTCACCGTGAAAAGGGCTTTTTTTAGCTCTCTCGCAGCTCTCTCTCGCATAAATTAATACGGCTTTTGGTCTGAGATGACAAGTTCACCGTGAAAAGGGCTTTTATTAGCTCTCCCGCAGCTCTCTCGCGCATAGATTAATACGGCTTTCGGTCTGAGACACCAGAATCAATCAATCCTAAAAATAAGTTCGTTAAAACGTGAACGGAGGAGGAATAACTCGCTGAATAACGACTCAACACTTGCCCCAAAAAACTCAGCCGTAACAAAAAAGCAATGGCAAATGCAGAAAGCGTTGACCAAGACCGGGAGGGATAAAAAAAGACGATCAATGGACCATATAGAAAGAAATCACATGTTCCATGGAAAACAAGGAAAGAGCGTTTTTATGTCAAATAACCGATGTGATGTCTGGGCACTAATTCAAGAGACATTGACTAACCCTGATACGACAAGCCTACACAGATCAAAGAAGGAAAGACTAGTGTACAAAAAGAACTTTGCTACTCCCGTGGGAGTTGATGGACTTACGGGAACTTGGTGTTATTTTGTAACAATAATTTACGACACGAGAGACAACTTTATAATCACAGCGTTTCCTTCTGTGTGATGCGAAAGACAATATTAAGCTTCTTTTTACATCAAGGTTTGGAGCTTTTCTGCACAACTTTACGCTAGTTTATTTTATACTTACGGGTAACCGTAACTAGCGAATCCAGTTTGTGTGTTTTGTGCAAATCAAGGATCGTGTACTATGTTTCTGGACCATTTCAGAAGTTGTGGAACAGCTTTCCATTCGCGATGGCAAAGTACGATTAAAGGTTGAAACTCTTCAAGGTTATTGAAAATATTTCAATGGTTCGCCTTCGTTTCCATTCGTTTGTAGATTTTCTCTTGTTGATAGATTATATTGAATTAATAGGTCATTCTGTGTACAAATAATAAAGAATGAATCGAAACTGCTTCAATTGACTGAAACTGCATTAAAACTTGAAAACCGCATTAAATATTCAGTACTCTCATACTCTTTAGCGTTTACTCAGTGTACATTAACGTACAAGCTTTTCAGTTTTGATGTATTTTGGGGCTCATTTCGGACAAGTATCTGAAGTATCAATCCTCTATATAAGCCAGATTACGTGACTGGTTCAAAAGAATGCAACGCTTACTTCTTGCTACAAACTAACGGTCTCAGTTGTTTTCGTCAACTGTCCGAGTCAAACAACCGAAGTGCTGTCACTGTTCTCTGGCAATATAATAAAGCGCGAGTACACATTACTTAGTTCAAAGTCTGACTGCGTTCATCTTTGGGTTTCCTTATCAACTATAGTTTAAATTCCAAAACAATAGAACTGGGGAGTACGGTATGTACGGTAAATGGCCATTCGAAGGCATTGAAGGCACGAGAAGTAAGCTGGTAGCAATAAACTGCAAGCGACATGACACAATCTTGTTTCGTCTTACTCTCTCGCCATTGTCCATTCAAGCATGTTATCGGCCAAATTGCCCTGAATTGATATTTTCTTATTATTAAGCTAAAATATCGCACGGTTGTTTGTCGGCGGTGAGATAGCTCAGTCAGGAAGGCACAGGCATAAGAGTAGTAGTTTGTGCGGGATGTCTTGTGTTCCACACTCAGCAGATCCAGCAGTTCCTAGTAACAAGTGAATTTTCGCTCGAAGTTATCCTCAGCAAGGAAAAAGAAGACGAACAAAAAAAAATCAAAACGAAATTTCAAAACATTGAATGATGATTAAATTTAAAACAGGAATGAGTTTCAACATATAAGGTTCAACACAAGCAATTTAAAGAAAGAACAAGCAGTTTGACCAACTCATAACAACTCCGCAGAAAGAAAATCGGCCTTGTCGACCGAAGAACAGTCCGCAGAAACTTCATCGCAGAACAGTCAACAAAAACTGAACTCCGCAGAAAACACTGCGGAACAGTCCGCAGAAACTGTATCGCAGAACAGTCCACAAGAAACTCCACACAAAACACCGTTAACTGTTGTATTTTTATAACAATACAGTCGAACATTGAAAAGAGGCAAATTCCGGCACAAGCTGCAAAACATCGTGTTTTTCTTGAGCCTCTTAAACTCTTTTGCTATATTGGAAGCAGTTTTAAAATGTAGCAGAATATGACCAATTGTTTTCCCACTCGATCGCCGTGCGGGCTTTTGTGTCGAGAGGACGTTTACAGGTGCAGCAGACTCTTGTTCTTTCCGTTACTTCACACTTGTTTATTTATTTAAAAAGAGAAGGACATATATTGCATTCCAATAAACCCGCGCTTGTAAGAACTTGTAAGTGTATTATTAATATAATCCATATAAGCAACAGAGAGATCATTTTACGATCTTTACGGCCAAACGTAAGCTAAAAGAGTTGTAGATGTATAGTTCTTCTCCGTTTTAAAACTATTTTTATATACTAAGATAGTTCAAGAGGCTCAAGGAGATTACGACTGTTTGCAGCTTGTGTGGTTGAAATTGCCTGGCGCATTGTAAATATGACAAGTTAACCGTGAACTTAGCAGGAAGTGCACTTAACGGGTGGTCATGTGTGACACGACAAGACACAACACGAACACACAAACCATGAAAAGGGCTTTTTTTTAGCTCTCTCGAACAGGTTAATACGGCATTCGGTCTGAGACACCATAGAAGAAGGAACTGACAAGGCCGGAGGAGGAACAACTCGATGAAATACGACTCAACACTTGTCCCCCCCAAAACGCAATGGCAAACGCAGAAAGGATTGACCAAGGCCAGGAGGATAAAAAAGACGATCAATGGACCACATAGAAAGAAATCATATGTTGCATGGAAAACAAGGAAAAGAGCGTATTCCTTTCAACTAACCGATGGTGATGTCTGGGCACTGATTCAAGAGACATTGACTAAACCAGATACGACAAGTGAACACAGATCAAAGAAGGAAAGACTTGTGTACAAAAAGAACTTTGCTACTCATGTGGGGTGATGGCCTTACGGGAACTTGTTGTTATTTTGTAACAATTTTTTACGGACACAAGAGACAACTACATAATCACAGCATTTTCCTTCTGTGTGATGCGAAAGACAATATTAAGCTTCTTTTTACATCAAGTTTTGGAGCTTTTCTGCACAACTTTACGCTTAGTTTATTTTATACCTTACGGATTAACCGTACTAGCGAATCCAGTTTGTGTGTTTTGTGCAAATTCAAGGGATCGTCCCTTGGTACTATGGTTTCTGGACCATTTCCAGAAGTTGTGGAAACAGCTTTCCATTCGGCGTATAGTGATGGCGAAAGTACGATTAAAGGTTGAAACTCTTCAAGGTTATTGAAAATATTTCCATGGTTCGCTCTTCGTGTTCCATTGACGTTTGTAGATTTTCTCTTGTTTGATAGATGATATTGAATTAATAGGTCATTCTGTGTACAAAATAATAAAGAATGAATCGAAACTGCATTCAATTGACTGAAACTGCATTTAAACTTGAAAGCCGCATTAAATATTCAGTACTCTCATACTCTTTAGCCGTTTACTCCCCAGTGTAACATTAACGTACAAGCCTTTTCAGTTTTGATGTATTTTGGGGCTCATTTCGGACAAGTATCTGAAGTATCAATCCTCTAGATAAGCCAGATTACGTGACTGAGTTCAAAACAATGCAACGCTTACTTCTTGCTACAAAAACTAAAGAGAGAGGGTCTCAGTTTGTTTTCGTCAACTGTCACACCGAGTCAAACAACCGAAGTGCTGTCACTGTTCTCTGGCAATATAATAAAGCGCGAGTAGCATTACTTGTGTTCAAAGTTCTGACTAGCGTTCATCTTCAGTTGGATTTCCATGTAAACTGTAAGTTTAAATTCCAAAACAGTAGAACCTGGGGAGTACGGTATGTACTATGAGAATGGCCATTCGAAGGCATTGAAGACACGAGAAAACTAAGCTGGTAGCAATAAAACTGCAAGCGACATGACACAATCTTGTTCGTCTTACTCTCTCACGCACATTGTTCCATTCAAGCATGTTTATCGGCCAAATTGCCTGAATGATCTTTTCTTATTTATTAGGCTAAAAATATCGCAGCGGATTGTTTTGTCGGGCGGTGAGGATAGCACTCAGGATCCAGGCAAGGGCCACAGACATTAAGAGTAGTAGTTTGTGCGGGAAGTCGGCTGCGGTTCCACACTCAGCAGATCCAGCAGATCTATAGTAAAACAAGTCAATTTTTCCGCTCGAAGTTCTCCTGGAGTCGAAGGATAGAAGAAGGGCAAAACAACAAAAAAATCAAAACGAAATTTCAAAAAGGCATTGAAATGATGATTAAATTTAAAACAGGAATGAGGTTCAACATATAAGGTTTCAACACAAGCAATTTAAAGAAAGGACAAGCAGTTTGGACCAACTCATAACAACTCTCCGCAGAAGAAAATCGGCGTTGTCGACCGGAAGAACAGTTCGCAGAAACTTCATCGCAGAACAGTCACAAAAACTGAATTCTCCGCAAGGTATAAACACTGCGGAACAGTCCGCAAGAAACTATCGCAAGACAGTCTCACTAGACAAATTCGCGTAAAACACTGGCGGAAACAGTCCGCAAAACTGTATCGCAGAACAGTCCACAAGAAAACTCCACACAAAACACGCGCGAACCAGTCCGCAGAACTGCATCGCAGAACAGTCCACTAGACAAATTCCGCAGCTAAACACTGCGACAGTCCGCGAAACTGCATCGCAGAACGTCCACAAGAAACTCCACACTAAACACCGCGACAGTCCGCAAAACTGTATCGCAGTACAGTCCAGCAAGAAACTCACACGAAAACACCGCGGAGACAGTCTCGCAGAAAACTTGTATCGCAGACAGTTCCACTCTGACAAATTCCGCAGAAAAACACTGCGGAACAGTCCCGCAGAAACTGTATCCAGAACTGTTCCACCAGAAACTCCACACAAACACACGCGGCTGCAGAACGCCACAGTAAAGTAAAAAAGAAAATTGGAGACCAAGCAGTAGCCTTTTTACTGTTAAAACTTGTTGTATTTTTTATAACAATACAGGGGGTTTTTTTTCCCCCCCCCCCCCCCCCCCCCCCGGAACATTGACAAAGAGGCAAATTCGGGCACTAAGCTGTCAAAACAATCGTGGTTTTTCTTGAGCCATCTTAAAACTCTTTTGGTAATATTGGTAAGCCAGTTTTAAAATGTAGCAGGAATTACAATTGGACCAATTGTTTTACACGGCTCGAATTCGCCTGCGGGCTTTTGTGTCGAGAGGGACGTTTACAAGGTACAGCAGATTTCTTGTTTCTTTTCCGTTACGTCACACTTGTTTATTTATTTAAAAAGAGAAAGGACATATTATTGCATTCCAATAAACCCGCGCTTGTAAGAACTTGTAAGTGTATTATTAATATAAGAAGAGTAGATCCATATAAGCAACAGAGAGATCATTTTTACGATCTTTAGCGGCAAACGTAAGCTCAAAAGAGTTGTAGATGTTATAGTTCTTCTCCGTTTTTAAAACTATTTTTAATATAACTAAGATAGTTCAAGAGGCTCAAGGAGATTACGACTGTTTGCAGCTTGCATGTGGTTGAAATTGCCTGGCAGCATTGTAAATAGGACGAGTTAACCGTGAACTCAGCAGGAAGTGCACATAGCTGTGGTGAGTCATGTAGGTGAACACGACAACACGAACACAACACGACAGAACCAAACATGAAAAGGGCTTTTTTTAGACATCTCTCGAACAGGTTAATACGGCATTCGGTCTGAGGACACCATAGAAGAAGGAAACGACAAGGCCGGAGGAAGGAAACAACTCGCTGAAATACGACTCACACACTTGTCCCCCCAAAATACGCAAAATGGCAAACGCAGAAAGGAGTGACCGAAGGCCAGGAGGGATAAAAAAAGACGATCAATGGACCACATCAGAAAGAAACCATTATGTTTGCATAGGAAAACTAAGGATAAGAGCGTATTCCTTTCAATTAACGCGATTTGTGATGTCTGCGGCACTAATTCAAGAGGAACATTTACTAAAACAGAGTACGACAAGTGAAACACGAGGATCAAAGAAGGAAAGACTTAGTGTACAAAAAGAAACTATTGCTACACATGCCTGTGGGGGTTGATGCGCTCTTACGGGAACTTGGTGTTATTTTGTAAGCAAATCATTTACGACACAAGAGACAACTACATAATCACAGCTTTTCCGTCCGTGTGATGCGAAAGACAATATTAAGCTTCTCTTTACATCACGTTTTGGAGCTTTTCTGCACAACCTTTACGCTTAAGTTTATTTTATATACTTACGGGTAACCGTATAAACTAGCGAATACCACGGTTTGTGGGTTTTTTGTTTTGTTGCCAATCAAGGATAGTGCGTATGTTTCTAGACCATTTCAGAAGTTGTGCGAACAGATTTCTCCATTCGCGTATGAGTGGATGGACAAAGTATACGATTAAAGCGTTGAAACTCTTTCAATGGGTTATTGAAAACAATTTCCATGGTTCAGGTTCGTTTCCATTTGTGTGTAAATTATTCTCTTGTGATAGATTATATATGAATTAATAGGTCAATTCTCTGTGTACAAATAATAAGAGAATGAATGAAAACATGCTTGAATTGACCTGAAAACTGCATTAAACTTGAAAGCCGCATTAAATATTCAGTACTCTCACACTCTTTATATCCCGTATTACTCAGTGTACAATTAACGTACAAAGAGTGTGTCAGTTTTGATGTATTTTGGGGCTCATTTTCGGACAAAGTGTCTGACGTAAAGTATCAATCCTTCTATATGTAGCCAGATTACGTGACTGCTTCAAAAGAATGCAACGCTCATAACTTCTTGCTACAAACTAACGGTCTCAGTTGTTGTGTCGTCCACTGTCCGAGTCAAACAACCGAAGTGCTGTCACTGTTACTCAGGCAAACATCGTGTTTTTATTGAGCCTTTTTACAACTCTTTTGGTATATTTCACGAAGCAGTTTTAACAATGTAGCAGAATTGCAATTGCTTTTTCCGCTCGGATCGCCTGCAGGCTTTTGAGTTGCAAGAGGAAGTTTTATACTTCTGTCATCCCAAGGGTGAATCATCACGCAGGGCTCTCTTGCTTCTAGTTTATCGTGCCCCGTTCTTGGTTAGACAATAAATCCCCCCAGTTGACCTTAGTTTTTCATTTAGCGTCACATTTGTTTAGTGCCAGTTTAAAATTATTGCATACCATGCAAGAAACACGCGGCCAGTCTTTGGTGCGAAATACATTCACAGGTCTCGTAATCAAATATGACAAGACTTCGCTGATTGAGTAAATCCGTATCCGGGCAAAACAGAGTATATCGTTTACTACCGATACTTTACCGCAAACACAATTAAGCTAAAATAGTTGTAGAGTAGTATCTTCTCCGTTATTTTAAACTATTTTTTATTATATTCTAAGATAGTTCAAGAAAGCCTCAAGGGAAATTACGATATTGTACAAGCATTGTGCCCTTGTTGGAACAGCTTTCCATTAGCGTCTAGTGATCGGCAAAGTAAGCGGATTAAAGGTTGACACTCTTCAAGGTTATTGAAAACATTTCAATGGTTCGCCTTCACGTTTTCCATTCTTGTGTAGATTATCTCTTGTTGATAGGTTATATTGATTAATATGTAATTATGTATACAAATAATAAAGAATGAATGGAAAATGCCTAGAAATGAGTGGATTCAGCAACTATTCAGTATTCTCGTACGCTTTAGCCGTTTACTCAATTAGCACATTAAACGTGCCGAGATTTTCAGTTCGTGATTGTATTTTGGGTCTCATTTCCGACAAGTATCAATATACTATTAAGCCAGAGTTAAGTGACTGTTCAAAAATTAAAGTTGTTGTTAGAAACAGTTTACCGCAACAAATCAGTGTCCTCAGAAAATGTACCGCAACAAACAGCTTTTGAGCAGGGAAAACTGTTTCACACAACCAGTTTTCAGAGCAAGAAAAAAAAAAAAAACAAACTGTCACAGCACAACAGTTCTTGAGTAAGAAACTGTTGTATCGGCACAAACAGGTTCTTTGAGCTAGAAGAAACTGTTGTACAGCCCCACAAAGAGTTCTTGAGTAAGAACTGTTTGAGTAACCGCACAAGAGTTCTTGAGCAAGAACTGCTATGTTGTACCGCCAACAACCAGTTTTGAGCATGTCAAACTAAATGTACAGTGGATGTTATTCAGTGCTACGTTTGGGCTATCGAACATCCTCTCGCATTCATAAAACAGCAGGAAATTGTTTTTTAAGAGTAGATTTGTCCCATTAGAGTTTTGTCGAGTAGAGTTTAGCGCCAGGCTATCAGTTTGATATCAACGGCCTCAGTTTGATATCACACAGTTTGATATCGGAAAGCGCAGAAGTAACATGGAGTTCATTCCGTTCACAAGGCCTCCTTTCAGAGATGTAGCTCTAGACACAATCAAATTTCGGGTGAGCAAAGAAGGCTACATAGCCCATAAAGATTGAGAGAAGTTGTGTTTCATTGATTTCGCCTTCACATCGAAAAGATAATTTTATCTATTGTTACACTGTGGAATAATATGCCCATTCACAAAGCTCAAGACACACTGATTTGAATTATTGTTTTAAAGTCAAATCGTTCAGTTCACGCACAGTGGTTATGCATGATTACTTTGTTCTCAAATAGTTATTAAATTTTAATATCTCACTATGTCATTCAATCAATTCAGTGGTAACTACTCACAATTACTAAACAGAACCGCTTCGTTGTTTCCCAGTAAAGCGGACCGACTTCGTTACTTTGGAATTAGAGATCGACTGAGCGGCCCTACTCAGAGCCAGGGTTAACCGTAACTATAGCAGAATCCAAGTTTGGTGTGTTTTGTGCACAAAACTGTGTCCGGGGACCATTGTCAGAAGTTGTGGAATAGCCTACCATCCCCTCCCGCGGGAGCTCTATTCTATAGGCTAGTTGTGGAACAGATTTCCATTCGCGTCTAGTGATGGGCCGAGAGTAGAGTTGAAGAACTCTTCAAGGTCATTATGTGGAAAACATTTCAAATGGTACATCGCCTTTCGTTTCCAATTCGTGTGTATAGCCGTTAGAGTTTCTCTTGTTGATAGATTACTGCATTGAAATTAGGTCATTCTGTATACAAAAATCTGACAAATAATAAAGAATGAATCGAAAACTTGCTTGAATTGAGTTCATTGAATATTCAGTACTCTCATACGCTTTAGCCGTTTACTCGGTGTATCTCAGTAAAAACGAGATTTTGAGTTTTGATGTATTTTGTGGGCTCATTTCCGATAAGTATCAATCCTCTATAAAGCCAGATTAAATGCCTGCGTTCAAAAGAAAGTCACGCTTACAGCTAGCTACAAACTAACGGTCTCAGTTGTTTTTCGTTCAACTGTTTGAGTCAAACAACCGGACGTCGCTGTCAACTGTTCTTCCGTCAATTATAATAAAGCAGCGAGTACGCATTACTTAGTTCAAAGTCTGACTGCGTTCATCTTTGGATTTCCTTATAAACTAGTTTAAATTCCAAAACAATCAAACTGGGGATGTACGGTATGTACGGTAAAATGGCCATTCGAAGGCATTGAAGGTACGAGAACTAAGCTGGTTGGTAGCAATAAACTGCAAGCGACATGACACAATCTTGTTTCGTCTTACTCTCTCGCCAGTGGTCCAGTCAAGCATGTTATCCGACCAAATTGCCCTGAATGATCTTTTCTTATAATCGACACGGTTGTTTGGCGGAGGTGAGATAGCTCAGTCAACAAGGCCACAGACATAAGGAGTAGTAGTTTGTGCGGGAAGTCTTGTGTTCCACACTCAGCAGATACAGCAGATCCATAGCAGAAAGTGAGTTGGTCGCCTCGAAGGTCCTCCTGAGCAAGGAAAAAGAAGGGGAAAAAAAAAATCAAAACGAAATTTCAAAGCATTAAATGATTACTTAATTTTAAAAGATGAATGAGGTGCAATATATAAGGTTCAAACAATCAATTTAAAGAAAGAAAAACAAGCAGGATTTGACCAAACTCATAACAAAACTCCGCAGAAAGAAAATCGGCGTTGCTCGTCCGCGCAACAGTCCGCAGAAACTTCATCGCAGAACGTTAACAGTCCATAGGAAACTCCGCAGAAAACACTGCCGTAAACAGTCCGCAGAAACTGCATCGCACAACAGTCCACTAGACAAACTCCGCAGACAACACTGCGAGAACAGTCCGCAGAAACTGTATCGCAGAACACGGCCACAAGAAACTCCACACAAAACACCGGCGCTGCAGAAAGCGCCACCAGTAAAGTTTAAAAAAAACGTTCGATTCAGCAGAGACCTTAGAGAAATTGGCATGAGACAAGCAGTAGTGCAGTTTTACATAGAAGAAAAGAGAGGCAACATTCGCGGCATAAAGCTGGCAAAACATCATGTTTTTCTTTGAGCCTCTTAAACTCTTTTAGTATATTTCGAAGCAGTTTTAAAATGTAGCCACAGAATAGGACAATTGTTTTCCCGCTCGATCGCCTGCGGGCTTAAACGGTTAAAACTGAGAGTTTATATTCAAAAGGATCTTGGTATAAAAACAATTTGACCTTTTAGTTTTAGGATCACAGTAGATCCGTATAAGCAACAGTGATCGTTTTACACGATTTTTTTTTTTCTCTTACGGCAAACGTAAGCCAAAAGAGTTGTAGTTCCTTCTGCGTTTTAAAACTATTTTTTGTATATCATCCAGTTTGTGTGTTTTGTGCAAATGTGTTCCTGGACCAGTTCAGGAAGTTGTGGAACAGATTTCCATTCGCGTACAGTGATGGCAAAGTAGGTTGAAAAATCGTCAAGGTCATTGAAAACATTTCAATGGTTCGCCTTCGTTTCCCATTCGTGTGTAGATTTTCTCTTGTTGATAGATTACATTGAAATAGGTCATTCTGTATACAAATAAATAAAGAATGAATCCCGAAACTGCTTGAATTTGGTGCATTAAATATTCAGTACTCTCTCAGTAAAAAAGAGATTTTGATGTCTTTTGGGCTGACTGATTTCCGACAAGTATATCAATCCTCTATAAGCCAGAATAATTGACTTGTTCCAAAGAAAGCAACGTCACTTACCTTCTTGCCTAGAAAACTAACGGTCTCAAGTTGTTTTCGGCAACTGTCCGAGTCAAACAAACCGGAAGCTGCTGATACTGTTCTCAGTAGTTTAAATTCAAAACACAATAGAAACTGGGGAGTACGGTATGTACGGTAAATCGGCCATTCGAAGGCATTGGAGGCACTTAGAACTAGACTGGTAGCAATAAACTGCAAGCGGACATGACACAATCTTGTTTCGTCTTTCTCTCTCGCCATTGTCCATTCAAGCATGTTATCGGCCAAATTGCCCTGAATGATCTTTTCTTATTATTAAGCTAAAAATATCGCACAGTTGTTTGTCGGCGGTGAGATAGCCGCGTCAGGAAGGAGCACAGACATAAGAGTAGTAGTTTGTGCGGGAAGTCTTGTGTTCCACACTCAAAGAAGATCCAGCAGTTCCATAGTAACAACAAGTGAATTTTCGCTCGAAGTTCTCCTTATGCCAAGAAAAAGAAGGCAAACAAAAAAAAAAATCAAAACGAAATTTCAAAACATTGAATGAGGAATTACATTTAAAACACGAATGCGGCTTCTACAATTATAAGGTTCAACACAAGCAATTTAAAGAAAGGCAACAAGCAGTTTGACCAACTCATAACAACTCCACAGCAAAGAAAATCGGCCCTTGTCGACCGAAAGAACAGTCCGCAGAAACTTCATCGCAGGAACAGTACACAAGAAACTCAGCCAGTAATACACTGGGAAACAGTCCGCAGAAACTGTATCGCAGAACAGTCCACTAGAAACTCCACACAAAACACCGCGTCTGCAGAAAGTGCCACAGTAAAGGTTAAACAAAATTGAGAGACACAAGCAGTAGCCCCTTTTTACGGTTAAACTTGTTGTATTTTTATAACAATACAGTCGAACATAGAACTGAGAGAGGCAAAGTTCGGGCACCAAGCTGCAAAAACATCGTGTTTTTCTTGAGGCCTCTGAAACTCTTTTAGTATATAAGCAGTTTTAAAATGTAGCGTGCAGAATTACACTTTTACTCCGCTCGATCGCCTGCGTGCTTTTGTGTCCAGAGGACGTTTCCGTTGTGTAAAAATATGGAAATATGGACTGAAGCTGAATGTGCCTGTCATAGTGTGATGCGGCACAGAAAACCGTAAAAAGCAGGTTAATGCGGCATTCGGTTCTGAGACACCATAGAAGAAGGAATTGACAAAGACGGAGGAGGAACAACTCGCTGAAATAAGACTCAAACACCTTGTCCCAACAAACTCAGCCCGACAGAAAAACGCAATGGCAAACGCAGAAAGGATTGACCAAGGCCAGGAGGATAAAGAAATAGACGATCAATGGACCAGATAGAAGAAAATCACATGTTCCATGGGACAACAAGGAAAGAGCGTTTTCCTTTCAAACTAAAACGCGTGATGTCTGGGCACTAATTCAAGAGACATTGACTAACCCGGATACGACAAGCGAACAAAGATCAAGGAAGGAAAAGGACTAGTGTACAAAAAGAACTTTATTACTCCCGTGGGAGTTGATGGATTTACGGGAACGTGGTGTTATTTTGTATGTAACAAGTCATTTTCGACACAAGAGACAACTTCATAATCACAGTTTCTCCGTCCGTGTGATGCGAAAAGACAATATTAAGCTTCTTTTTACATCTAATCACGTTTTGGAGCTTTTTCTGCAACAACCTTTACGCTTAAGTTTATATTTATACTTACGGGTAACCGCTAACTAGCGAATACCGGTTTGTTGTGTTTGGTTTTCGGTGCAAATCAAGGACTCGTGTTAGCCTGCGTGCAGAACGTCTCCTTTTCCTTGCAAGTTCAGTTTTAATCTGGTAAAAGTCATCTTCGCTTCCGTAGCTTTCCAACGGCATTGGGTTGTTTCCCGGTTGTTTACAGATGTACGGCGATGTTAAAGTGCAACTGCAAACGGCAGAGAAATGGATTTCTTCATAATCTTTTAAATTCTAAATTCTCCGCGACATTGATTAAGATTGTTTTGTCGGTATGATTCACGATCGGCGAAAAAACACAACACAGAAATCACACGACATCACCGAACATCGCCGCCATGTTTTACCTCCGTTGAAATTCATGCAGCATAAATTATCTTGAGTATTTCGGACGCTGAATCTAAACAATGACCTACTGTCAAGCAACCACATCAGAGCGCGGTCCCCGAATTCTGGGAGAAACCAGCTGGACACTGGAACACGATTAGAAACGCCGTTTCGCAGACGTCACTTTTCCGCGAGAAGCAAGGAAAAGGAGACGTCTGTCACGCAGGCTAGGATCGTGTACCGTTTCTGGACCATATCAGAAGTTGTGGAACAGATTTCCATTCGCGTATATTGATTTCAAAGCCGAGTAAAGGTTTGAAACTCTTCAAAGGTTATAGGAGTGTTCACTGTTTATCAACATTTGTTTTGTTATTCAAATTTGCCAACCATTAAACAAAAGAACTCTTTGTTTCAACAGCCAATAGTTCTCTGGTTGGCACATTAATAACAATAGGTGACGTAACGAGAAACATCGCTATTGAAACATTTCCATGGTTCAGGTTCGTTTCCATTTGTGTGTAAATTTTCTCTTGTTGATAGATTATATTGAATTAATAGGTCATTCCGTGTACAAATAATAAAGAATGATAAATCGAAACTGCTTGAATTGACTGAAACTGCATTAAAACTTGAAACCCGCATTAAATATTCAGTATTATTTTTTTTCTGAGAGCGCGAGCGGGCGGAACTCTCGATTCCTGCAATCTGATTGGTTCCGAGAGCGGGCAAGATTTTCCCATCTTCGTCAAAAATATTAATTT